>CM053596.1:37736484-37837099 GCA_028646575.1 Pseudocheirus occidentalis | reverse complement strand
CTTCCCTTCCCTCCTTTTCTTTTCTTTGGGAGGCAATCAGATTAAGTAACTTGCCTAGGATCACACTGCTAGTAAGTGTCTGAGGCTGCATTTGAGCTCAAGTCTTCCTGACTCTAGGGCTGGTGCTTTACCCACTGTACCACCTAACCACCCCCTTATTCTATTTTCTAAGGCCCCTTTCCAGTTCTCTCATATTCTTAGATTCTGTAATTCTAAGACTACTCCTAGCTTGGAGTTCCAGAAATCTCAGCTATCATACAGCAGGACAAGTTTCCAGGATCCAGATGAATTGCTCCAGGGTTTATTGAGGTTATGGAATAGACAACACTTTTTTGGGACTGTTTCCAAGGGAGCCCAGGTGCAGCGGCTGGCACCCTGCCAGACCCCTTTCCCAGCTCAGGGACAGCTGTCAGAGCTAGATGGTGTTATGGAGCCCCCACTAGCAACAAGTAGGAGAAATGTCAACTACAGCCGAGAGAGAGTTCCAAAAATCACACCAGGAGTCGGTCAGGTAACAAGAGTGGGCATTTCACTTGGGAAACATCTGGGATTGGTCCATACCCCTGCCCCTGCTCACTAGTTCCTTTACTTCTCAAGCTCACTTGCTGTATCCTTATGCTTTTTCTGAGTTTGGGGAAGAAGTCATCCATAGGACTAGCTAAGGTTAAACTAGGGAGGTAATCTGACTTCCCCTTTTGTTCTAGTCTGCCCTTACTTTATTCTCCATTCCAATGATGACTTAAGGTCCTTCTTCAATCTTTGATTCCATCTCCTTGCTCTCCCTATAGAGTCTGGCACTGAAGATAAGGGACTTCACCTAATTTTACACTCAAGTGTTAATGACTAATATTATCTTACCATTCAGTGATTCAGGGGAATTTCAGTCTCTATAGGGCAAGGAATACTGCCTTAGCCCTAGTGTATTGGACTTTAGTAGTGAAATCTCAGGTATCAGGGTAAGATCCAGTGAGAAGAAAGGGAAGACATGGTGGCCAGGGGCATGCTTAGATGTTTCAGAGGCCATGGAGTTAGGCAAGAGTCACCTGGGATGAGCAGGCCTCCACTGTTGGAAGGATGACCTAGATGGTTGAGATTTCAGGGTCATTATCAAAAGGTAAAGACATTTTCTTCAATGCCCCTGCATATCACAGGATTTAGAACTAGAAGGATCCTTACAGTGAGGAAATTGAGTGATTTGCCCAGGCTTACACAGGTAGTAAATGACAGAGCTGGGATCTGAACTCAGGTCTTCTGACTCTCCTTCAGTGCCCTTACCACTACATGCTCCTCTATGTATTATACAAAAGAAGTTGACTTTCTTCATGAAAAGTCTAGGAGTAGGACAAAGCCAAACCTAGTTTGCATATCTGCCCCTGGGAAAATCTCTTATCCCTCTCTCCCCTCCCTTTCCCTTTCTCTTGGTCTCTCCTGAGCTCTAGCTCCTTCTCTCTTCAGATGGTGCTACACATTCTCAGCCTCATCTCAGAACAGGACAGAGCTAATCTGAAGGTATTCTGCTTGCTAGGGGCCCCAGAGCCCTCTCAAGGCATTTTCTTCACCCCATCCAACACCTCTACTAAATCCACTCAGGGCCTTTGTCCTGACCTGACCTGCTCAATCTTTGCTTGTCTCCTTCCCCCCACCCCCTGCATCAGAAGGGGTCCCCACTGGCCTTTGGACTAGGAGGCTCTGTGTGGGTAGTGACTGGGTTGGTCATAATAATCGACCAGGAATGAAGGCCAGTATGTTTTGGGGGTGGGGATATCTCTCTTCCAGGTGCAGTATCCGTGGCTGGATTCCATCAGAGGCAGTGGTACCACCAGGGAGCAAGCTGGGGTGAAGTTTCTGACCGGGAAACACTTGGAGCTGTTCCAAGCCAGGGATCAGGAGACAGGAGCAGGAGGAGCAAGAGGGAAGCTGACTACATTGGCTCCTGGGGAGTCAGAGCAGACCCTGGGACAGGGAGAAGCAGCAGAGAAAGGGCCTTTGAATGACAGGGCTAAGGGAAGGAGACCCCACTCTGGGATTGGGGCCGGGTGAGCTGAAAGGACTGTCTTCAAGGACACTTCTTCCCAAGGGTGACTGGAATGTCCTCTTCCCTGGAGAGGAGGGACAGAAAAGTTTATGGATATGTTAATGTGGCTATATGTGTGAATATATGTTTAGGAGGCTAAGTTTAAGTGTGTGAAAGTGTGTGTTTCATGGACAATTACCCCTTCCACATCACATCTTTCTCCATCTTGGTTTCAATATATTGCAGATTGGCATAAGAAAGCAAATGGGAACTTGGGGAGAGTTTTGCAAAAGCCACAGACAATAGACAAATGCCAGCAGACAACACAGAAAAAGTTTAGAAATTCAGAAATGCATAAAATACATGTATAGTATTGAATAATATCAACATATTTTTATCTTTTAGTACCATAATCATTCAGACTTCTCTGGAATAAAGAGAATGGCAAAACATTTTACATAGATTTTCCTGATCACAGGAGTACTGCACCCCTAACCTCTGCAATGTGGAAGGGCTAACTGTACACGCGTCAGTATGTGTTCTATGTGTGCTGTAAGCATGTGTTGTATGTCTTATTTGTGTACGCCTTGTATATGCATGTATGGGCAGAATTTCTTGGAGGCGGAATTGCAGGTATATATATGTGTATGTATATGTGTGTATGTGTGTGTAGAAAGAAAGAAAGAAAAAAAGAAAGAAAGAAAAAAACAAAGAAAGAAAAAAACAAAGAAAGAAAAAGAAATTAGCCTGGGTTCAAGGGCCCTTAAAGCCACTGGCTTTGTGGGCCAGGTAGAACATGCCCTCAGGCTAAGGCCTTCAGACCATGTAGTTTTATGTGTTTTACTCAACTTTTTCTGCTTATGCTTCAGGAAAAACAGGTTCTGGACAGGTTTTTCCAGTGATCAAGGAATAGAGACTAGCTGGCTGTTGATCTTGGGCAAATTATTGGCCCTTAATGGCCCTAATCTGTAAAATGAGGAGGGTCAGACTCATTTCTAAGTTACATCTCAACTCTGACATCCTGCATTCTAAGGTCCCTCCCTGCTTTGACATTTTATATTCTAAGGCCCCTCCCAATTCTGACATCCTGTGTTCTAAGGTATCTCCCTCTCTGACATTTTATGTTCTAAGGCCCCTCCCAGCTCTGACATTCTGTGCTCTTAGGTTCACCCCCTAGTTCCAATATTTTCTGTTCTAAAGTCCTTCCCAACTCTGACTGACATTCTGTGTTCGTGTTCCAACTCAGACATCCCCTATTCTAAAGTCCTTTCCATCTCTAACATTCTATATTCTAATAACAGTTTACATTTACATAACGACTGTCTGTTGGATACCTTCCATGATCCAAAACGCTATGCCAGGAAAAGACTATGTATGACGTAGAGTGGAGACGGGATTCCTGCCTTAATGGAATTTAATGGAATCTAATAGAGGCGATAATACACGTACACAGATAAATAGAACACAAATCAGAATACTATAATAGCAAAACAGGAAGAAATTGTTATTCCGAATTGAAAGGGGAACACTAGAGTAGAGAGATCGGAGCTGAGGTTTGAGGGTTAGGTGGAAAGTCAGCTATGAGAACTGGAAAGGGAAGACACTGTAGTTGGAGTCTTCCCCACTTTCAGGTTCTTGTCATGGGAGATCACTCTAATCCTACCTCCATGCTCTGAAGGGGCAGAGGGAGAATCTTGAGCTAGAGGATTCAGAACTGACAGACCCTGGGGAGGCATCGGATGGTATGAAGGACAGGATGCAGATGGCAACACACAGCTGACTTTTTCCTCTAGGAAAGACTGTTTCCGCTCAGAAAAGGACAGGACTGAGTACATTTCAACATCAGCAACAGCATTAACTACTATGAGTGTTCAGGGGTATGAGGTTAAAGCCCAACCTCGTTTGGAGAAGTCAGCAAAAGGATGTCATGAGAACCAAGTGAGTTTGCCCAGCCCAGCCCCATTAGCTTCAGGAAATCTACAGGTAATTCTGGAGCTTTAGGGGGAGCTTGGGGAGTGCGTATGTGTGTGTGTATGTGTGTGTGTGAATCAGGATAGTCCACCTTTTAGGAAGATTTCCTTTATTTTAAGCCAAAGTTGATCAACTTACTACGACATGCACCCTCTGCTTTTAGATCTGTCTTCTGGGGCTACCCAGAGTTAAATCTTCTCCCCCTTCTCTGTGACCATCCTTTCAACACTTGAAGACAGCTATCACTCAGTCCCTCCTCTGAGTCTTCTACTCTCCAGGCTTACTAGTTTTATTTATTAATTGTGTGGCCCTAGGCAAAGTCCCTTAACCATTGTTTGCCTTGGTTTCCTCAAATGTAAAATGGGGATCACACAATAGCACCTACTGCACAGGGTTGTTGTGGGAATCAAGTAAAATAGTATTAGTAAAGTGCTTAGCACAATGCATCGCACATAGTAGGTGTTTTATTGATGTTTATTCCCTTCCTTCCTGGGTGAGCTGGTTTTCAGATCCCTCACCATCCCAGCGGTACTCTTCTGGACATTCTCTAGCTCATTAGTGTTCTTTCCAAAACACAACATCCAGAAGTGAGCACATTCTTCAGGTATCTGACCCAAAGAGAGGCCATCTAGGCTATCTCTTTTGCGCTACATGTTAGATTTCTATTATGCACTTTAAGGAGTTAACATTTCTTTTGGCTGCCTTGACACACTGTTGACTCATACACAAACTCTCCTTGAACGTAAGCCCTCTATATCAGTTGTTGTGTCAAAAATCCATCCATTCATCCACAAAGCCAAGAAGACCTGAGTTTGAATCCTACTTTCAGTAGACTGTGGGCAAGTGGAAAGCACATGTCCGTAAAATGGGTCTTCTAATACTTGCAGTACTTAACTCACAGGACTGTTGAGAAACTTAAATAAGATAATGTCTCTAAAGTGAATTACAAACCTTAGAATGTGACACACATGTTGGTTATCAAGATGATTATGGTGAATTATTATTGTTATTATCTCATCTTTTTGATAGGAATCAAGATAAAAATGGTCCTTGGACAACTTGATATCCTGAAATTCTTCTTTTACGTTCAATATTCTATGGACTTTTGTTCCCTTTTAATTCCATGAGGCTTGGAAATTACAAGTATTTGACACGGCCATATCTACTAAAACCAAGTTTCCATTGTCTGAGTGAGTCAGTATTCCATCCAGGTGACTGTAGGCAAAAATTTGGTTTGTGATAATGTGTGGTTCTTATACAGTCTACTAGTGGAGTTCTCTAAGGTACTTGGAGGTCTGTCCTAGTTGAAAGGTGATGAGCATCTAACCAAGATAGCGGCCGTGTGCGCAGAGAAAAGAGGACATAGACAAGAGAAGCTGTGGAAGGACAATAATAGCATTTTGATAACAGATTGGATATGTGGGATAAGTGCAAACGATGAGTCAAGGCATACACAGAGTTTGTGAGGCTAGATGACTGCGAGGCCGGTGGTGATTGTGACAATAAAAAGGACATTTGGAAGAGGGGTAGATTGGAGGAGAAAGAAAATGACTTCTATTGTTCTTGTTGTTTAGTCATTTCAATCACGTCCAACTCTTCATGACCCTATTTGGGGTTTTCTTAGCAAAGTTAGTGGAATGGTTTGCCATTTCCTTCTCCAGTTCAGTTTACAGATGAGGAAACTGAGTCCACCATAGTGACTTGCCCAGGATCACACAGCTAGTAAGTGTCTAAGACAGATTTGTACTCAGGAAGATGAGTTTTCCTGACTCCAGACCTGGTGCTCCATCCACTGCATCACCTTGTTGTTTTGAACATGTTGAATTTGAGATGAATACAGAATGTCAAATTTAAAAATGTGCAATAGGCGGTCTTTGATGTGGGAGCCAAAAACTCAAGGGATTGGGGCTGGATGTATAGATCTTGGAGTCACTTGCTTAGGAGACTTCAACATATTTGCTGATATTCCACTAGTATTTAGTATCAAACTAGTATCAAACTTCCCAGTTTCTCAGTTCACTCAGGTCCCATGATCTACTCTTCCACTTCATGTTAGGTACATATAAGAATGGTCATATCCTTGATTTTAACACCACTTGCAAGTTTTCCCACTTCCATGGTCAAGAACTCCCAAATTCCTTTATCTTTTATTGTTTTTTTTTCTCTCTGTGCCTTGTTCCTTCTAAATCTATTCCTGAGTCTCACCATGAACTCCAGTCTTTCTACTCCTCAGTACTTTCCCAAATTATCATTCTTGCCCTCCTCTATTCCCATTCTAGACCTTTTGAGGAACCAGTTCAACTCTACACTGTTCTCTACTCTCAAATCCCTTGTTCCCTTGTCCTATTATCACTCATTCCTTGACCAAACCCAATTCCAGATGACTTCCCTCACCTGCCTCCCTCATTTCTACTCTTGTGCTGCTGAGTGAAGTCACAGAACTATGCTGAACAAATAGATTCTAAATGTGTGTTGCTTAATTTCACCTAGATTCTCACTGTAGCAAGATCATCCTTCTAGCCCTCCTTAACCTATTCTTTATTCTATTTGACACAACAGAGCAGATGCTCCACAACTTTTCTTCTTTTCTCAAGCCTTCTACTTCACTGAAAAAACAAACCATTTGCTGAGAGTTCTCTCTTCACCCCTTTGTATTATCTTATAGCCCTCTCATATCATCCCCTGCTTCTTGTCCTTTACTCCAGTCTCCAAGAAGTTGCTCTTTTTCATGCCCTTTTCCATCCCTCTAGTGCAAATACCCTTGATCCTATCCCCTCAGCGGATTCCCCATGGCTGATTTTATTATCTAAAAAGGAAAGGTCTGAGGCACAAAGTTTCCAAGTACAATGATGTAATAGCAAAGATGGTGGGTTGCCAGTAAATCAGGTCATCTCATCCCTCAGTTATTAGTGACAAATG
Source organism: Pseudocheirus occidentalis (assembly GCA_028646575.1). Lineage (NCBI taxonomy): Eukaryota > Metazoa > Chordata > Mammalia > Diprotodontia > Pseudocheiridae > Pseudocheirus > Pseudocheirus occidentalis. Next base: position 37,830,195 of record CM053596.1, on the reverse strand, counting down.
AGTGATCTACAGAGTTGATTTTATGGTAAAGAAAAACTATATTTGTAAGATTAATACATATTCATGACATTAATGATTATTCATGGAATGTTCAAGAACAAGGAAGCAATTAATGATTATATATGGGAGGTACAAGAATAAGGAAGCATAACAAAAACGGGGGGGTGAGTCAATTTGCAATATTATTAATTTGCGATATTAGGCTGCTGAGCTTGTTGAGGGTATAATGGGACTGTTTCTAGGGTGGGATAATTACTGGATTTGATATTTTGTTGGGTTAGAGTATATCTATAAATCTGTGAATTTTTTAGTGGTCCCTTAAGAGGTTGCTATTCCAGGTTTATGTAGCTTATTGGAAAGTTGCAGAGGTGGCTGCTCCGGGAAAGAGAGATTTATCCTCCAGTTGCCAAAATAGGGAACTTAACTTTTTCAAAAAGCATTATAGTACATAGCTTAAAGCTATCACCATTTGTTCCTATAAAGATATATGTATTCTAATTATCCATTAATAAGTAATAATTACTAATAAAGTCTTATTAGTCTATTCATTTCTTTACCACCAAGTGTCTTTTCTGCTCTCTAATCATCACTTTCTCCCTATCTAATGGTTCCTTCCTTGCTGCCTACAGACACTCAGCTACAGAAAACTCATTAAATCTTAGCATGGCTCTTATTCTATGTCTCCCCTTCCCTTCTCAGTTAGACTCCCTAAAAAAGTCATGCCCAGTGTCTCTATTTCTTCTCCTCATTTTCTTCCCAACTCTCTATGGAGTACATGTGGAAATTCCTTCTACTAATGCAGATCAACAAATTCCTCTGTAACTTATAGTCTTACGGAATTGCCTTGGGGGGGAAGGGGGGAAGGGGCACCATATTTGGGGACTTTCTTAAGCTGGAGAGTTTTCATAGGGCAGCTTCACAAAAACTCTGGGAGGTAGGTACCATTATTGTCTCCATTGCACATAAGAGGGAAATGAGGCTAAGAAAGGTTAAGTGACTTGTGCAAGATCACACAGAAGGTAATTGGATTTGATGCATTCATGTTTGCTTTGCTCCAACTTCAGCTTTCTACTCACTATGCCAACTAGCTGAAGGAGATAGAAATGTTTAGCCAGAGAACAGAAGTCTTACAAGGACATAACAGCTGTGTTCAAGTATTTTAAGGGCTTTTACAAAGGAAAGGAATAAAATTCGTTCTATTTGGCTCAAGTGACAAAACCAGGAGCAGTAGGTAATGATTGTGAAGAAGCAAATTTGAGATTGATGTCAGAAAAAGCTTCCTGACAGGGCTGTCCAGAAGTAGAACGGGCTGCCTTGAAAGCTCAGCCTCCAAGGAGAGGCTGGGTGACTGCTAGTTGAGTATGACACATTGGGGATTCATTTCAGGTATGGGTTGGACCAGGATGGCTGTGGAGGTGCCTTCCAACTCTCCAATTCAGTGATTCTGTGACTGTGCAAGAACACAGGAGTTGAAGAGTCTGATAGAGAGGGAGGGCATTGCCCTTGAAGGATCATCCACATGAATCTTAAAATTGACAAGGATGAGGTCAAGAGTTGATGCAAAAGTACATAAGGCATTGAAGAAAGAAGGGAAGTGACCAGAATTCTGGGAGAAAACAGCAACAAGAAGTTGGACCAGAGGCTGTAAATAGATGGAGTACAATTCAAAAGAGGAAATATTGATGAGTGGTGGTCAGGAAGTGATCCTGTGCAGGCCTGGATGATGGGGGCATGAAAGGATAGTTGGTTTGCACTGGAGAGGGTAGCCAGGGATGCAATATTGCCCATAGAAAGCCAGGTTTCTGACAGTATCTCCAGGAATGTGAGAAGAGATACAAGGTGAAAGAGAGTTCCCTAACAATAGAGTGGGAGATAGAGAAAGAGAGAACAAAGGACACAGAAAGAAAGAACAGAGGAGACAGAGTGGAAAGGTGACTCTGAGTCAGACAACACGGATTCAAACCCTCCTCCCCCCCCCCCCATACTTTCTACCTGGGAGATCTCAGGTAAATCATTGAATCTCCCCAGGCCTCATTTCCTTCAGATGTAAGATGAGGGTATAGGAATCAGGTCCCTTCCCACTCTAGACCTGGGATCCTCTGATTTCATGACTGAGAAGAGGATGGCTATGCTGGATAGAGATGAGAATGGAGAGAGAGAGAGAACAGGGAAAGTTTTACCTCCCAGGGGGCAGATCAGAATGCCAGTGTTTCCAGGATCTAGAAGTAGGAAGTAGAAACTTTTGCAGCTGGTATTATACAGGTAGAGCTGAATGCCATTGGGCAAGGGTGGGTGAAGGCCAATGGTAATGACAATTCATGGGGTCTCAGGTGATGAAATCCATAGCATTCTCATTTTCTTTTTCCAAATAGAATACCCCAAACTTACAATGCTCACTACCCTCAGCTGATAGGAGCAGGGAATAGGAGGGCCTCTATGCTCAGAGAACAGTTCTTGACTGAGGACACTTGGAGCTCAGGGATTTTTCTTTAGGCTGAATGGCTGGATGATGGGATGTTAGGTGGAAGTGTGTTCTGGTTTCTAGGGAGAGCCAATGGTTGTATTGGGCTAAGGGGCCTAAGCTACAGTCAACTACCTTGGGGCAAAAGCTCCAGAGATGTGTGTTTCAATTTCCCCAGGGACCAGGGCATAGATTCAAGAAGACCAGAGGTGGAGGTCCAGGTCTCAAGTCTGGTCCCAGTGGGGAGGAGCAGGTGAGTTGATGATAGGTAGGACAATCTGAGTGGATGTCTGGATGGTGGGAGGTTTAATAGAAGCCTGGTCTGGTATCCAGAGCCAGCCAATGGTTTGTATTGTGCTAAGTGGGCTAGGATGTCTCAGTCTCCAATCAACTGGACGGGGCCCTAGGGTGGAACTTCCAAAGATGTATGGATCAATTTCCCCAGGGAATAGGGTATGGATTCAAGAAGACCAGAGGTGGAGGTTCAGGCATCAAATCTGGTGTGGAGAGTGCTGGGGAAGAGCAGGTCAGTGGTGACAGGAGATGGTAAGATGGTCTGGGTGGATGTTGGGAAGTAAGAGGTTTAGTTGAAGTGTGGTCTGGTGTCCAGGGCCAGCCAGTGGTTATATTGCACTGAGTGGGCTAGGGTTCACACACTCAGTTTTTAATCAGCTGGGTGGAACCTTAGGATGGGAGCTTTAAAGAGATATGAATTAATTTCTCCAGGGACTGGGACCTGGATACAAGAAGACCAAGTGTTGGGGTGCAAATGTGAAGTCTGGTGTGGAAAATATTGGTCCCAGTGGGGAAGAACAGGTGAGTGTTGTCAGGTAGATGTTCAGAAGGTCTTAGGTGAGTGGTGAGAGCTTCAGTAGAAGCATGGTCTTGTTCCCAGAGCTAGCCAATGGTTATATTGGGCTAAGTGGGCTAGGGTGCACACATTCAATTCAGTCTCCAATCAATTGGGCTGAGCCCTATGGTGGGACCTTCAAAGATGTATGGATTAACTTCTCCAGGGACTGGGGCATAGGTTCAAGAAGACCAGAGGTGGAGGTTCAGCTATCAAGTCTGCTATGGAGAGAGCTGGTCCTAGCGGGGAAGAGCAGGTGAGTTGGTGACAGGTAGATACTGAGAAGGTCTGTGTGGATGGTGGGAGGTTTAGTGGAAGCATAGTCTAGTGTCCAGGGACAGCCAAAAGTTATATTTGGCTAAGTGGACTAGGGTGCCCATGCTCAGTCTCCAATAAACTGGGCTGGACCCTAGGGTGGGAACCTCTTAAGACGTATGGATTAACATCCCCAGGTACTGGGGACTGGGTACAAGAAGAACAGAAATGGAGGTTCAGCTGTCAAATCTGGTGTGGAGAGTGCTGGTTACAGTGGGGAAGAGCAGGTGAGTTGGTGACAGGTAGATGGCAGGATGATCTGGATGGTGAGTTTAGTGAGAGCACGTTTAAGTGTTCTGGGCAAGCCAATGGTCATTTTGGGCTAAGGGGGCTAGGTTACACACACTCAATCTCCAATCAGCTGGGTGGGGTTGTAGGGTGGGACCTCCAAAGATGTATGAATTAACTTCCTCGGGGCCTGGGGCATGGATTCAAGAAGACCAGAAGTGGAGGTTCAGGTGTCAAGTCTGCTGTGGAGAGTGCTGGTCCCAGTGGGGAGGAACAGGTGAGTTGGTGACAGGTAGATGGTGGGATGATCTGGGTGGATGTCTGAATAGTGGGAAATTTAGTAGCAGTATTGTCTAGTGTCTAGGACCAGACAATGGTTATATTGAGCTAAATGGGCTAAGCTGTGCCCACTCAGTCTACAATCAACTGGGTGGGGTCTATAAAGATGTATAAATTAACTTCCTCAGGGACTGAAACCTGTATACAAGAAGACCAGAGGTGGAGGTTTAGCTGTCAAGTCTGGTGCAGAGAGTACTGGTCTCAGTGGGGAGGAGCAGGTAAATGATGTCAGATACATTGTAGGAAGGTCTGTGTGGGTAGGAGGCAGGAGGTTAAGCATGGTCTGCTGTCCAGAGCCACCCAGTAGTCATATTGGGCTAAGAGGGCTAGATTGTACACACTCAATCTCCAATCAACTGAGTTGGGCCATAGGATGGGACCTCCAAAGATGTGTGAATTAACTTCCCCAGGGACTGGGGCCTGGACACAAGAAGAACAGAGGTCCAGTTCTCAAGTCTGGTGTGGAAAGTGCTGGTCCCAGTGGGGAGGAGCAGGTGAGTGGTGGCAGGTGGATGGTGAGATGGTCTAGATGGATGTCTGGATGGTAGAAGGTTTGGTGGAAGCATGGGCTGGGTGTCTAGGGCTAATTATAATTGGCTTTGTAAGCCAGTTTACACAGACTTGGTCACCAGACAACTCAGCTGGACTCTAGGCTGGGCTCTCCAACAATGAGTGTCTTAACTTCCTCAGGGACTAGGGTCTGTATTCTGGAAGACCAAGCGTGAAATGCCAGGTCTCAGGTGTGATGTGGAGAGTGTGGTTCCCACTGGGGAGGAGCAAGTCAGTGACAGCAGACAGATGGTGAGAAGCCCTGAGTGGGTAGTTGGATGGCTTAATAGAATGTTAGGTGGTTTCATCATGGGAAGATCAGGAGTGAACACATCCCTGACCTTTCACAAGCTGTCAGGGGCCCCAGAAGTATAGCAGTGGAGACAGAGAATAACTGGGTCTCAGGGACAGATCCCTGGTTTTCTTGTTAATAGAAGGAACCAGAGGACAAGCCCTTCCCAGATCAACAGACTGAAGACAAAGGTGAATTGACGGAGAAGGAACTGGCAGGCCTAGTCCACATGAGGCAACCAGAAACACAAAGCTCTAAGGAAGTCCAAGGACCTCAGATCATCTGGATATCCCCCCAGAAAGCAAAGGAGGATTCTGAGCATTTTGAGGACAACACCCCAGACCCAAGCTTCCAGCTGAGGTTGGAGGATGACGAGGGATCTCCTCTGCTGCCCACACTGCTGCCCACACCGGTGCCCATGGAGAAACCCTCATCAGGCAGCTCCTACAGCCAGCCCAGCTCAGCCTCCATACAGCCTGAGGTGGGGTGAGTGAATCTTCAGCCATCCTCTTTGCCAGCTCTGGGCCCCAGCTCACAGCTACCAGCATCACCCAAGGGGCCCTGGATCTGCAGGGGGGTAGGGTTACTTAGAAAATAAGCCACCCAGCCTGGCTCAGGAAGATTTAGGTCTGTCTGAGAAGGGATCAGAAGAGGACCTACAGCGACCATAGTAGTTCCCATTGATTTTTCCAAATATTCTTTCTGCCTTTTGTTTTTATATCAGCTTTATCCCCAGTGTATCCCTCTCTGCCTCCCCTTCATAGGAACCCTACCTTATTATAAATGTAAAGACAAAAGAGAAAAAGGTAGTTCAGCAAAACTAACCAATATATTAACCAAGTACAACAATGCATGCATTGTTCCCCACCCATAGATGCCCACTTCTGCAAAGATGAGGGAGTGGTGCATTCTCATTTCTAAAAGTTCTCATTTACAGAGAATTTTCTATCCATGAGGTAAGGATTACAGGGGAGGAAAAAGAGGCAAAGCCAGGAAGTAACATCCCCAAGGTAACACAGCTAGTATATGCGATGATGCACCTCTGGAATTTCTTAAATACAATTCTCTGCTCCATTATACTGTCTAATAAGAGGCCTTCAGGAAGTAAGCAGGGGAACATGAGGGAAGGGGAAAATCATAGGTCTTAGAGCTGCAAGGCACTTAGGATACCATCTAGGCCGGCCACAGTCTGAAATCCAAATTCAACATAGAGCAGATAAAAGAGCATTGGAACGGTAGTTGGAGGCCTTAGTTCTGAATTTGAATTCTGCTCCTTCATAACTGAGTAACCTTAATCAGATTCCTAGCTCTCTCTGGGCTTTCCTTGTCCCCTTCTGCGAATTGAGAGGGGTTGTCAGGGAGGCAATATAAGAAGTAAGGTCTGTGGGTGTGGAGCACAGCATAGAAGAGGAAATTTTTTTTTCCAGTTTCTGGACTAGTTTTGCTGAAATTTTCCTCCTCTTTTAAATTCTTAATTATAGGGGACAGCACTCTGGCAAAAGAAGGGAGGAAGGGCTACAATGGGAAATGTATGTGATATAAAAACAAATGACAAATAAAATTTATTTTTAAAATAAGTAAAATTCATGATAAAAATTCAGAAGGGTTGGACTAGATGATCTCTAAGGTTCTTTCAGCTCTAAACATTGTGATGTTAATCCCACCTACAACATCCCTGACAAGTTTTCAATTGTAACCACCAGAAGCAGTAAACTGATTGCCCACCACAGAGGCACATTTGAGTTTGGAATTTCCTTCTCCTAATGAACTTAGAAGGAAGAGACCACGCTGACATTGTCCCTTTGATCCCTCCTTGCTTAGGGAAGAGGCTCCTAAGGCCCATGTTCATCGCTCAGGTAAAATAGTCCCATCAGAAAAGGAGTACAGGGATGAAGAGACTGATGAAGACTGGAAGGTAAAGAGGGGTCACTGGGGGGCGGCTAGGCGGCACAGTGAATAGAGCACCGGCCCTGGAGTCAGGAGGACCTGAATTCAAATCTGGTCTCAGACACTTGATACACAAACTAGCCGTGTGACCTTGGGCAAGTCACTTAACCCCAACTGCCCTCCAAAAAAAAAAAAGAGGAGTCACTGGGGGTGGAAGCTTGGGGGTGGGATCTGAAGACTTGGCTAGGGAAGAACAGGGGATGAGAGCCGGGAGGTGGGGACAGGCCTTCTTCTATTCATACATCTTGGGCTCACTGACACCCAAAGAACCATCAGGGTGACCTCACTCAGCTACAGGCTTAATGAAGTTAAACCCCAGAGGAAGTGAAGAGGTTTAGTGGAGAAGTCCCATCTGGGTTGCCAAAATGAAGAGGTTTGGGAGAGATGGGTGTCTGAGGGATCTCATATGAATTCCTAGTGGGTTCTTGTCTGGAAAGAATTTCACAGGACCCAAGCTGTTTTTTGGCAAAGTTACAAAGTTTATTGTTATGCTGACTTAGCATCAGGCAGAAGAAATAGGGGGACCTGCAAAGTGCAGGGATCTAAGGGAGAGTTATAAAGTTTTACGCTCTGCAGCGAGCAGGTAAAGGTTAAAGGAACCTGCAAAGAGCAGGGGCTAGAGATGCAGTTTTTATAACCTTAAAACTGTCAGTCAAAGGCTAATGATGCTAACTGGGTGGGCAAAGGCGGAGTTTGGGAGGAGTTTGGGAGCGGTCAGTGCTTTTTATGTCAACTGCGCAGTCGAGTTGCCCATAATTCACCGGGACATTCCCCTGGGGTTTGGGGGCCATCTGGAGGTGTGGTTTGGGGCTTGAAATGTCACTGGGTTACTTTTTGGTCAAGGATGAGGGGATATGGCCCATATAGCTGTTGGGAGGATAGGCTCGATTGTTTCAGCAGCTGCCAATTCTGGGAGCTAGACCATATTGGGAGGAAGTTATTTCTCTGATAATGTTGTTCAAGGCTTTTGGATGCAGCTGGCCACTTAGAACAAAGGAGATATACATTTCTCTAAGAGTTTGTTTATAGAATGTTATTGAAGGATTCATAGGTACTGTTATCTAGGCAGACTTGCTAGCTCAGGGAAAAGACTTTCAGGCTGGGGGGAGGGGACAGGCAGAGTTAATGCCTTTATGGCTGGGGGAAAGTGTGACTTTTACAACTTAATTGCACAGGCTTGTTACAAACTGATGTTACATACATAGGTACCCCAACACAAGTGAGATTTTACAAACTAAGTTTACAGACAAAAGCATCCCAGACCGCATCAGAGGCAGAACCAATTTCCAGGTTTCTAAAAAGCTGTATTTCCTTCTGAAGCCAGACTAGTGGTGGGGAAAGGTCTGGATGTGGACTCAGGAGACACGGGTATAGTTCTGATATTTATGGTGTGGCCTAGTATGGGTCTTTTGGGCCCCTAAGCCCTTCTGGCTCCAACATTCTATATCCTAAAGTCTCTTTCAGCTATAACATTCTCTGTTCTGAGGTGCTTTTTAGTCCTGAACATTGTGTTCCAAAGTCCCTTTTAGCTTCAATCTATGTTTTAAATACCCACCTAGCTTTTACACTAAGATCTGAGTCCTCTTACCTCTGACAATTTATGTTCTAAGGGCTGCCCTGGTTCTGCCATCCTGTGTTCTAAGGCCTCTTCTAGCCTTGATATCCTGTGTTCTAAGGAACCTCCCAGCTCTGACAGTCTGTGTTCTAAGAGCCTGTCCAGCTTCAACATACATACTCATCCAGGAATTCCCTAAACTGTAGAAATCATGAGTCTAGTTCCTTTCCAGAGTCCACAGAGGGGAAGTGTGATTTGCCCACTGTTGGGAGACTAATGAAGAGAACCTGAATTTCAGCCAAGGTCTTCTGATTCAGGATCCACTTGTCCTGCTGGATACACCAGTTTAATCTTTGGTCCGGGGAGCATAGAAGAGTAATGTCAGGGAGAATGGGGATAGATGAGGAGGGGAAAGGGCCAGAGTAGAGCCTGGTTTTGGGGGGAGCAGGAGGTTAAGAAGCTCAAGGAAGGAAATTGCCACAATTGACCTCTGAAGGTCAGTGAGTCCTTGGAGAAAAGAGAGTGAAATGCTTTCTTGTAGGAAGAAGAATCCTATGTAATGTGGCAGCTGCAGGCCTGGAGCACCGCATCCTGGAAGTCAGCTGTGTCCCTAAACCCAGCGTCCAACTCTTCCCAGGTCTCACCCTTGGCACTGGTCCCAAGCAGCCCAGAAAAGAACTGGAAGAAGACAGAGCTGAATCAGAACCTGGACAGGTCAAACAGCAAGACTCGGTAGGAAGCCCTAGCTTGGGGCATCTTATACCTGCTCTACTTCCTGCCCCCTAGCCTTGGCTCTGCCAAGCCCACAGAACTGCCCTCAGCTCCTACCGCCCCTGAAGGACTGCTTAAGGTATGATTGTAGGGGCTGGGGGTTTTCTTCCTCAGTCAGCCCAGATCCAGAGACAGTCAAGTCTTAGAGACCTGGAGAATCCTGAGCATAATTGGCATGAGCTCTCTGTGTCATTGTGTCTCTAGCTCTCCTCTGTTCCTTTCTTTCCCTTGCTTTTTCCTCTCTCTCTTACCTGGATCCCTTTATCTCCTCTTTCCCTAAGCAATACATATCTATTTTCTATTTTCTCTTCCTCCTCCTCTTCTTCTTCTTCTTTGCCATGTACTATATTTCCTCTTTCCTTGCCCCCATCTCTCTTCCCTTTCTTTGTCTTTCCATCTCTCTTCTTTCCTCTTATCTCTGTCTCTTATTTCCTAAGGTTTGTGTTTCAGTCTTTGTCTCTCCTTATCCATCTCTTTTTTCCTCTGTCCCTTTTCTCTATCTTTCTTCTCTGTCTCTCTTCTTCTGTCTCTTCCTCCTTATATCTGTTTCCATCTCACTTTCTGTCTCAAATTTTCTTTTTCTTCGTCTCTCTCTTCTTCCTTCTTTCCATTTCTTTCCTTTGTCTCTCCATCTCTTCCTTCTTTGTGTTTTTCCCTCTCCCCTTCCCTTCCTCTTTCTTGCTTTCTCCTCTTTTCTCTCTCCTTTTCTGTCCTCCAATATTTCCCCCCTTCTCTTGTCTCTTCTATCTCCTCTCTTCTATTTCTCTCTCTTCTTTTTAAAAAAAATCTCCCTCCCCTTCTTTTTATCTGGCTTTCTCCCTTTCCTCTCCTCTATCTCTCCCCCCTCTATCTTTCTCTCTTCTATCTCTGTCTTTCCATCTTCCTTATCATTCTTCTAGGTCTCTCTTTTCTTTTTTCCCTGCCCCCTTTCTCCATCTCTCCCGCTTTCTTTCTGATCACTCTGGAGCCTGGAGCCCAGGTTCTTGGTACCTGCATTGTGCCAAGAGACCTGAGCCTGATTAGGTGGGCAAAGGTTTCTGTCTGGAGAGGAACCTGGACTTTTCTTTCTTCCTTTTTTCCTTTCTACCTGACCTCCTTGCCTGTAACTTCAGTCTTTTCCCTTTCCCTCTCCATAGGTCTACTACTGCCTCACCAATAAGAAAGGTGGACACTGCAGCTCAACCCCTCAGCTCCTACATCTACAGAAAGGACAGTGACTCCACCCCTACTGCTTCCAGTTCCAAGGAGTGGAAGGAAGATGTTATCACTCAGAAGCAAGAGGAAGGTGAGGGATTCAGGAGACAGCTGGAGTTTGGCTGGGGTGGGGAAGAAACAGTGTGGTAGAGTAGAAAGAGGATTTGATTCAGAGCCAAACTTGGACCTGAGCTCTGGCTTTGCTGCTTGTAACCTGTTGCCCATGTCACCCAGGAAAAGGGATTTCTGGAATCAATTATCATCATTATTATAAAACTCTCAGTCACTAATGTTTACCCTCCAGGAAAGCCAGAGAGCCCTCTAGGAACTTTAGAATCTGCCTTATTTCTACTTCTCTAGTAGTATTCATTACCCTGTAAATATCAGGATAGCAAGGTAAGGGGGCAGCTGGGTGGTGCAGTAAATATAGCACCAGCCCTGGAGTCAGGAGGACCTGAGTTTCCTCAGACACTTACTAGCTGTGTGACCCTGGGTTAGTCATTTAACCCAATTGCCTCAAAAACCACTGGCAAGGTAAAAGACAGAGAATAGATTTATTAAGAGGAATGAAAAGGACAGGACAGGAGACTTGTTCCTGAGCCTGGGTAACAAGGGAATAGTTTTACTTTTTCCCTAGCCCCAAAGGTCTATCCCAGTCACCAGCAGCTTGCAGAATCACAATATAAAAAGATCTCAGCTACATGAGTGGGATCATAGCTCTTGAGCCTGTGTCCCCCTCACCTGCTTTCTGAAAATCTGCTCTTCACTTGATTTGAGGTCTGCTGCTGGCCATCACTGATGTTGCCTTGTGGCCACTGCCAGTTCTCAATAAGGTTGTCCTGTAGCTCCTGGAATTCCTTGGCCTTCTCCCAGCAGGGCTACCTCCATCCTCTGCCTCTTGCTCATGTCCCACATCACCACCATTCAAAAGTTCCTTCTTCCATTTTCCTCATGGCTCTGAGCATGCCAATTCTGGACCCATGAATAGTCTAGGCCGAGTCAAATCAAGTCAACAAGTATTCCTTAAGCTTCCACTATCTGCCAGGTGCCATGCTAAATTCTGGGAACACAAAGAAAGGCAAAAGACAGTCCCTTTTCTCATGTTCAGGCACTGTTCTCAGGCAGCTCACATTCTAACATGCAAACAGCAACAAGATGAATTGGAAATAACAGAGGGAAGGCTCTAGAATTAAGAGGAATTGGGAAAGACTTCTTGTTGGAGGTAGGATTTTAGCTAGGCTAATAAGAGCTGTCTCTTCCCCCTCCCTCCATGATCAGTTTCTATAAATGATGCTTAATAAAGGAGTAGCAGGCAGAAAAGACATGGTCTCTGAAAGCAAGTCCTTGCCCCTTGGCAAAGATTCCCCCTTAGGTTAGGAAGACTTGTTATCACTGCCCAGTGTCCCCCCCAAAACCCAAAGTATTCCTTCTATTTCCATTCAGATTTTGCCATTTTGGGGGTAATCTGGGATTATCTGTCCATCTGCAGCTGATGGATAGGTCCCTCTTGGCAGGTCCAATCCCTTGATTCTCATATGTTCTCTTTGTCAAAGATTCTGAAAAACTCCCTTACAAGAGACAAAAGGTTATGATATATCACCTTTAGGGGGCCACTTCCAATCCTCTGGAGCTATCCTGTAACCTGGCAAACTGTTTAGTTTTCTATTACTTGCCATGTGGTAGGTTTGCTGGTCTACTAGCTTGTGTTTTTCTGGGACAACAAGATTTGGTAACAGGATTTTTATGCCTTAGTTGGAGTTCTTGACCATATATTGAAGCATTGCACTATTGCTTTTTCTTTCCAAACTCTTGGGAGCCAAAGCCATAGTTAAAGTACAGCTTTCCTGCAGTTAGTTTCCCAGTCAAATGACATATTGTTGGTTTCTCTGTCACCTTCCCATTTTCTGAGACTACAAAGTACAAATCAGTAGGAAGCCATGACTCTTGCCCCCTCAACCACAGGATCATAAATTTCAAGTTGGAAGGGCCCTTGGAGGCCACCTTCATTTTAAAGGTGAACGAACAGTATGGGGAAAGTTACATGACTTGCCTAGGTTCACGCAGCTGGTAAAGATCTGAGGTGGATTTGAACCCAGTTCTTCCTAACTCCAAGGTCAGTATCCTAGCCATTTAAAAAAAATTTATGTATTTACTTTTTGGAGGGGAGAAGGTAGGGCAATTGGGGTTAAGTGACTTGCCCAAGGTCACATGGCTAGTAAGTGTTAAATGTCTGAGACAGGATTTGAACTTAGGACCTCCTGACTCCAGGGCCAGTGCTCTATTGACTGCACCACCTAGCAGCCCGCTATACTATCCATTATATCCAAACTAACAGATAGGGAGGAATCACCTGGCACTTCTTCTGGTGACATTTTATGTGCATACTGGTCTAAATCTTCTGCCTAATCTAAATCTCAGTGTCCCTGGAATGTTCAGCAGGGCTAAATTGGCTCCAGATTTCCTATGACAGTTCAGGTGACATTTAAAGTACTATATTCATTTCTGGGTGCCAAGTTTTAGGAAGAGCACTGATAATATTGACTTTGTCCAGTGAGGAGCAATGGGATGGTGACAGGTTTAGAGTCCGTGATATGTAAGGATGAGCTGCAGAAACTAGAAATGACTCAATGAGAACATGATAGCTGTCTTCAAGTACTTAAAAGGCTGTTATAGAGGAAAAGGATTAGATTTGTTCTATTGGGTCCCAGAGTAAATTAGTGGAAAGTTGCAGAAGGTCAAATTTATGCTCAATACCAGGAAAAACTTCCCAATTGTTATAACTTTTATGCCCCAAAGTAGAGGGGGCTTCCTCGAGAGGGAGTGAGATCCCTATCACCGGTGGTTCCAAGCCAAGGTTGTTAGGCATCTTTTCACTGTGGATCAGATGTCATGACCGCTAAGGCCTCTTCTAGCTCGCAGATTCTAGGATGGGATGAGCTACAATTTACTACCCCTCCCCCACATACCTGGGGTGCACTCTCCCACAACAGGATACAGTTGGGATCCTAATGCTACCCCCCAGTAGTGGTTCCTTGCTCCTTAAGCCCTATGTTTTCATAGTGTGGGCTGGGGAGCAGGGTTTCTTATGGAGTGAGTGACTTTTCCATTGGGGTGACTGGCTCTGTTCATCTCTCAAGGGGTAAAGAACAATTTCCTCCAAAGAGCTGGACTCTTCTTCAGAGAAAGCTCTCTTCTTGACTCCCAGAGCTCGAACTCCTCAGGATTGTTTCCTTCCTTAACTGACTCCCTAGAGACTACGTATGTCCTGATTCTCTTCTTCTTTTTTATTTTTATTTTTTGCTTTTTGGAGGGCAGTTGGGGTTAAGTGACTTGCCCAAAGTCACACGGCTATTAAGTGTGTCAAGTGTCTGAGGCCGAATTTGAACTCAGGTCCTCCTGACTCCAGGGCCAGTGCTCTACTCACTGCACCACCTGGCCACCCCTGTCCTGATTTTCAAGGCCACACCAGGGGGCTATCCTGTGATTCCTTCACATTCGATGAAATAGCTTCTTTACCCTCTGAAAGAATTAACAAAGTATTAACACTTGTTTACATTTTACTTGAGAGTTTAACTCCTTATCTTCCAGTCATATGCCCCTTCCAATCTATAATTTTGTCAACATTCCATTGTCCATGTTAATCAATTAATTAACATTTATTAAGCACCTCCTATGTGCCAGGCACTGTGCTAAGTACTGGGGACACAAAAAAAGAGGCAAAAAAACAACCCAACCATCCAGTCCCTGCCCTCAAGGAGCTTATAATCTAGGGGAAAGACAACATGCAAACAAATATTTGCAGAACAAGCTATGTACAGGATAAATAGGAAATAATTAACAGAGGGAAGGAGCCGGAATTAAGAGGTGTTGGAGAAGACTTCCAATAAAGACTGGGATTTTATTTGGGTCTTAAAGGAAGCTAGGGAGGTTAGTGTGGGAATACTGTGACTTGCTCCTTAAGTTTCTGTATTTTCATCAGATGAACTGGGGAGTATTCAGTTGACCAGAGCTTCATGATCAACTTTGCTTCTCCATAAACCCTGTCCTGCCCCCTGCCCCCCAAAAAAAACCACATAAGATTTCATCTGACTTTCCTGATTTTAGAGTTAGGGTTCCTGGGTTTGAATCTATGTCCAGGTTCTACCTTTGTAACTATGAGCAAGTCATTTTCTCTCTCTAGGTCCGCTCTTCATCTATAAAATGAGACAATCAGACCAGATGATCTCTAAGATTTCCTCCACCTCCGAGTCTCTGATCCCATGATCTTAGGTCATTTTGATTCTCTGGGTCTCTGTTTTGGGGAAAAGAAAACTTGCAATACCTACCTCAGAGGAATGTTATGAGGAATATGCTTTAAAGTATTATAAAAATATATAATTATAATTCCAGTCCTAAACTGTATGAACTCATCATCCTTTCTATACCACACTTACTTTCCACTTGTACCTTACTATCCCTTCCTCATAGCCACAAATTGACAAAGGAAAAAAAAAGAGATCTAGGGACTGAAAGACATCAAGGGTATCTTCTTGTAGATGTTTGCTTATATCTTCTCTCCTGAGCTTATCTGTAAGACATGTGTTATCCATCGTATCATATATCATAATATACTATGTTATAAATGTGTACCACCTAGGTTCCACCTTATGTGGGCCTCCTTCCCTCAAAAATACCCTGCATTTGAGGTATTTTGTGGGTCAGTATCTGCTCAAAAGCATAGCTCATGAGCCCCCACTGATGTGTTCATTTACTAGCCCAACCAGAGTACATATTAATTCAAAGTGAAAGATGTGTAATTTAATACTATAGTAAAATAAGTGTAAAGAAAAATTGCCCCCACATCATCATAGAGGAACACTTGCTTTGATTACTTGACCATCAGTGCAGGGGAGGGAATATATATGGCCAGGAAACAGCAGGGAAGAGCATATATGTCAGGATGTTTGACCTGGGAACATATATGAAGGGAAACACAAATAGCAGAAGAAATTCACCCTTCTAATGCTATGGAACTGCCAACGACCCTCTAGTGATGTAGTTGGTACCTCCACGCTCTGCTGGGCATCTATAACTTGTTATTCTCTGGTGCCATCTGCTGGTCTTTAGCTGCAAAGCATCTTTTTCCCCTTAGGAGGAGAGCATCTACCGACTTTTTAGTGCATAGCTCCAATTTACAGCTTAGTTCTTTTGTGGTGCGGCAGACACCAGAGAGCTAGCTGTAGAGAAGTATCGATGCGTTTTAAGCAAGTCTTTTAAAATCCTTTTTCTCCTGCTGCCCCTTCTCAGGCTGTTTTCAGTCTAAAATTTTATTTGACTTGAGTGAAAAAATTCCTTTTGACTCCTATAATGCCAGTTATCATCCATGCATATCAGGGGGCTGAATGAAGAAAACAAAGGGATTATTAGCATTTGTCTTACTTTCCTTCAGCAACCAGTTCTCTTAACTATCTATATATGACACCTGAGTTTGATTCTTCTGGACTGTAAGCTTCACCAGGGCAGAGACTGTGGGTTTTATTTAAATTTTTTTCTTTCTTAGTAACATACACAGTACTGTACACAGTGCTGTTGAAATGAGTTGAATACTGTTCCTCCTGAAGGGGTGAATGAATGGGTGGGGAGGAAGAGAAAGAATAGAGGAGACTCCATTCTTCTTTCTTTTTGGGGGGATGGGGTCACTCACTCAACCAGAATTTATTTATTTATTATTAATCCATCTCTCCCACTAAGCACCCAGTTGAACAAACTTAAAAAAAGAAACCAACAACAAAAACAAAACTCTAAAAAGTTAGGTCCTTGGGGCAGCTAGTTGACACAGTAAATAGAGCACTGGCCCTGGAGTTAGGAGGACCTGAGTTCAAATCCAGCCTCAGATGCTTAACACTTATTAGCTGTGTGACCTTGGACAAGTCCCACAATCCCAATTGTCCTGTCTTCCCCTCTCCAAAAAGAAAAAAAAAGGTCCTTAATCCATAACTGCATACTCTGCGAAAACAAATTCCTATATTGACCATGCCTGAAAATGTACATCTCCCTCTGTACTTGACGTTCATCAAGTCTCTGAGTCAGCTGTTGGTGGAATGGAATGAGATATTTGTAAAAAGCATCTAGCACATAATAGGTACCCTAGAAATGCTTCTTCCTTTCCCTTTCCCTCTCTGTCAAAATGAAACTGGTGTGTTTCATCTTAGTTTCAAAAGAAATGGAAAAGAAAAAAGAAAAATGAAATGAAATGAAAAAAAGAAATGAGTCCAAAAGATTCATGGTTCATCATTGCATTGATCAGAGTTCTAAAGTCTTTCAAAGTTGTTATTGTATATATTGTTCTCCTGGTTTTTCTTACTTTAACAGTCTTCTTAGTGTCCTCTGAAACTGTCCATTTTATCATTTCTTATGGCACAATAATATCCCATTACATTCAAATATCACTTTTTGTTTAGACATTCCCCTATAGGAGTGCATCCCCTCAGTTTCCAGTTTTGTGCTACCTTAAAAAGGTCTGTTATAAGGATTTTTGTACCTATAGGCTCATTTCCTTTTTCTTTGACTTTTTTTGTGGGTATAGGCCTAGTATATATTATATATAATATATGTATAGATGTATACACACATATATATACACACATATATGTGTGTATACATGTATATATACAGATGTATATATACATGTATACATATATATGTGTATGTGTATATACACACACACACACAGAACTGAAAGCTGGGTCAGAGGGTAAGCAGGGTTTAGTAACTTTCTGAGCATAGTTTCAAAACATTTTCCTGAATGGCTGGACCAACAGTACCCAAGTATACCTGTTCTCCTGAAGCCCCTCCAACATTTATCTTTTTCCACTTTTGTCATCTTTGCCAGTCTGATTGATGGGCGGAAGGCAGAATTTTGCATTTGCTTTCAAATGCTTTCATTTGCATATCTATAATTATTAGTGGTTTAGGGTATTTTTTTTTATCTTGTTGCTGATAATTTGAATTACTTTGTCCTTTGTCCTTTCAAATCTCTCTGTTCATATCCTTTTGACCTTTGTTCATATCCACTGGGAGAATGGCTCTCATTATTTCCTTAGTCAGTTCCCTCCATCAACTTACCCCATCTTCCCCATAGCTTTTAGAGAATATTTCCAGTTTTTCTGTGGTGCTGGAGAAATGGACATCCACAGCCTAAAGACCATCCTATCAATAGTGGGGATACCCAGGACCCAGTCTGAGATGGCTGATGCCCTGATAAGTGCTGATGTGGATGGTAAGCAAACACTAAAGAGACCCCATCACCTTTTCCCAAGGATCCCAGCTTCTTCTCCATTCCCCTGACACCTCCTTCCCCAAAGTGTGCTCTTAGGATTGACACTATGCCAAAAAGGGCCCTACACTAGAAGTCATGAGACCTGAGTTTTAAATCTGGCCCTGGCGCTAACTCACTTAGGATAAATTAGTTTGGGATCTTAGCCAATTCATCTCACCATTCCTGGCCCCAATTTTCTCACTTGTCAAATGGGGATTATAATGCCTACCCAGCCCAGCTTAGGCATTCACTAGCCTAAGTGAGTATCATAGAATCGTAGAATGTGGAGCTGGAAGGAATGTGTTGTCATTCAATCCCTTAAGTGTAGAGAAAAGGAAACAGAGACCGAAAAACAGTGTCCCATTGGCTGGTCTACAGCTTAGCTGGTAGGAAACCACTGTCTGGTGGATGCCTGAGCAAAGGAACAGGGAAAGCATCTTGACTTATCTGGACCCAATTTTTAAAATGCCTTGAAGCACTAAATTACATTAAGTGACACAGGGTGTTGTTGGGTTTTTTTAATCCAAAGAAAACGAAGATAGTATGTTGAAATTTTTGATGCAAAAAAATTTGATTCCCAGCCCTGCAGAGGGGAAGGGAAACAAAGGAAGGGGAAATATTGGGGGTAGGAAACAGAGGACAGGGTGGGGTTTTTGCCCTCAGGGAGCTCTCCATTTGAGAGGAAAGACAGAGTCCCTGCTCAGTGTACAAAAGTGTTGGATTTAGAGTCAAGGGAGCTGAGTTCAAATCCTAGCCCTTCCACTTACTTACGAGGTCACTTGAGTGACTTTGGGGGTCACTTACATCTGTGGGCCCCATTTAGACTGTATATGGGGAAACCAGTACAATCTTTAAAATGACAGAGTTGGTCCAAGATGAACTCTAATCCATGATCCTATGTTCCAAGTAAATTCCCATTCTGATGGCTGACACATAATCCCTTCACTCAATCTAGCTCCCAGTCTGATGAGGACACACAGAAAGTCCCTACCCTGAAGAAGTTTCCAGGCTGATAGGGAGGCATAACCCTTAACCTCAGGAAGTTCTAATTTAGTGGGGAAGAGAAGCACAAATTCAGTTGTCTCACTTATTCACTCATTCAACAAGCATTTATTAAACGACTCCTGATTACAAAAAACAGTTAAATAGTAGAGAAGGTAAAAAAAAGGTTAGTTAAGACATGACTTTTCCCGTTATAGGGCTAGGAGAGGGAATGGATAGGACTTAACCATACTTTGCAAGTTGCCCGTTTCTGAGGCAATCAAGTGATGGGGTGGGACCTGGGAAAGGAGGTTTTCGTGAGCCTTTGGATGTTTCTACAGGTGATGGACATGTGGATTTCAAGGACTTCCTGTCTGTCCTGACAGATACTCATCGGTTCTATAGATCTGTAGGTGAGAAAGGGCCCCTGTGGGTGAGGTAAGGGTTGGGGATAAACTGAGTGAGCAGAAGGTGAGGATACTGTACAGAAGGTCCAAGGCCTTCAGGGTTGGTGACCTGACAGGGCCCTCCTCCTATCCCACCAGCCTTGTCACTAACATAGGATACTGGGGCTAGAAGAGAATTCATTCATACATTCATCCATGCAACTAACATTTATTAAGCTCCTCCTGTGTACAGAGCACTATGCTAGCTTTATGAAGAGTGAAAGTTTAGACAAAATAGAGTCCCTGACCTAAGAGAATTTGTAGTTCAAGGTGGGGACGGGGCAATACGCCTGTAGTTAAGGCTAATACACAACTAAAAGATAAAACCTAAAAACATTATAGCTAACGAGTTGATGGTGCCCACCGCTCGCTCTTCCCGCAGAACAGAACAACAGTCCTTTGTCAAAGATTCCAAATCCCCACACTCTCCTCTTTGAAATCCTGTCCCAGTTGGTAGAGATGCTAGCTTTGCCTGAAGCCTCCATGGAAGAGATCACCAAGTGAGCCTTGGGGCAGGTGAAGAGGGCGCGGGAGGGAGGGATTTGGGTGATGAAAGAAAGAGCCCAGTCCTGGGAGAAAGAAGACCTGGCCTCAGGTCCTGCCTCTGTCTCTCATTACCTCCTGAACCCTGGAAAATCCACTCACCATTAAGAAGTCAGAGGTGGGGGGTTTTTCCTTTAAAATGGGATTAATAATCCTTGCCCTGCCTCCTTCACAGGATGGTGGTAAGGATTCAGAGAAAATAATAGAAGTAAAAGGGTTTTGTAAAGTATTACACAAATAGGAAGCATGATGCAATGATAAGATGTCATAATTAATAACACGTTATTATATTACTCAGGAAAACCTGAGTTCAAATCCATCTCCTGACATTTCCCTTCCATGTGACCTTAGCCCAGTCATTCTACTTCTCTGTGTGCTTCAAACATCTGACCAGGATTCATCTACTAAGGCAGATGAATTTTATATCTTTATCTATCTCTATCGCTCTATAGGTATCTCTTCTATCTCTTTCTGTCACTGTTTCTCTCTCTCTCCATCTCTTTCCCTCTTTGTATCTCTCTCTATACTTAGCTTTCTCTGTGTCTCTTCACCTCTATTTATCTATAGCTAGCTCCTTCTGTTTCTGTATATCTATCTCTGTCCTTATCTGGCTCTCTCTCTATAATCTACCTCCCTATTTCTATATCTGTCTTGTTATTTCTTTACATATTTCCCTATCTCTTTATAGCTCTATCTCTATTTCTGATTCTTTATATCTATCTAGCTATATTTATATAGCTATATCTCTCTCTATACATCTATTTCTATTTTTTTCTTTTGCTATATTTCTCTATATCTATGTAGATTTTTATATATCTATCCTTACATCTCTCTATATCTATTTCTACATCTACCTAAGTCTTTCTCTCTCTAGATCTCTGTCTTTCTGTCTCTCTATATCTTTAAACATCAGTCCCTTTTTCTTATACCTCTGTCTCTAATCCTCTAAATCTATCTTTCTCTCTCTGTCTCTATCTCTCTAGCTTTATCTCTGTCTCTGTCTCTTTCTCTCTCTCCTCTCTTTCCTCTCTCTGTATATATATATATATATGTCTCTATAAATATGCACATATATCTAAGAATAACAGGAATGGCAGACCTCTGTTTGCTTTATCAAAATGCCTCTCAGTATACTATGTGGAATATAGGTGGCATAGTACAGTGGATAGATGCCTGGCTTCAGCACTAAGACTTGAGTTTGAAACCTGTCTGTGGGCCTGAGTGACCCCAGGTAACCTACACATCTAAGACGATAAGTCACAGCGTGCAGAGTGGTTCAGGGGAGGGAGTTCTTGTCCCAGGAGTTCCCTACATCAATGAAACTTGGAATAGAGCAATGGAATGGAGGCAGCCAGGTGGAGGTGTGACTAGAGCACTGGCTTGGTATCAGAAAGATCTGAATTCAAATCTTGCCTGGGACACTTACTAGCTTTGTGACTCTGGGTAAGACATTTTACTCCTGTCTGCCTCAGTTGCTTCACTTGTAAAATGAGGAGGTTAGACTTGGTCTCTAAGCTCACTTCCATCTCTAAACTGATTGGGATCTAAATGCATCCTCTTCTAAGAATCTTAAATCTCTAGCCCAAGACTTGGACAGCTCTGTTCATCACCAACCATGGGATGCTGAGCAAGGCTCAGAGCCAGTTTGTTCTTCTGAAGAATGGGTAAAATAATATTTGCATTGCTTTCCCCATAGGACTGTTGTAAAAAAGTGTTTTCTCTGTAAACTGTAAAGCTCTGTAGAAATGACTATAGGCCCAGGTTCACTGATTCCCGGACCTAAAGGCACCAGTCCATTCCCTGCCCTAGCCAGTGGGCCCCCACGGATGCCCAGAATTCACATCATGTAAATTTACCAGTTGCCTTGGGGCCCAGGGCTAAGTGGGGGGTCTCTGATTCCCCAGTTATTATCAAAAGAAGATGAAATATAGGCCAAAATATAAGGAACATACTGTTAATGCTGCCCGACAACCTCATTCCCACAAGAGAGCCTTCTCCCGAACCTCAGATGCTGGTACACAAGAGCAAAAGGTCTTGAACATCATGGACCGGATCAAATGGCAAAACAGCTGTGAGTCTCCCTTGCCCTATACCCTCCTTCCTTACCAGGGTGAGATGCCAGACCCTGACAGAGGGAGGCACTCCCTCTGCTCCTTGGGCCAGGGACCCAGGCTGTTCCATTCTCCCTCTAAGTGGAGTCGAGTCCTCCACCTGTTTGTGGGGTGGGGCTTCAGGGGAAAGCCTTCACTAGGGAATCCTTCTTGTCCCCTGGACTAGGAGGCAGGAAGAATGGAGTCTGCTTCAGGTTCTGCCACCAGCTAGCTGTGTGACTTTAGGAGAATCATTCTGTCCTATAATGGTCCTACACCTCCACTCCACACTCAATATGTTTCAGTTTTCCTCATCTATAAAATGAGATTTATATCAGATGATCAATGAAATATCTCCCAGTTCTGGCATTCTATGTTCTAAGGGCCCCCTTTGCTCTGATATTCTGTGTTCTAAGGCTCCTCCCAGCTCTCACATTCCATGTTCTAAGGGTTCTTTCAACTCTGGTATTCTGTGTTCTAAGGCCCCTCCCAGCTCTGACATTCTCTGTTCTAAGGCCTCCTTCCAGAACTATTCTATAATCTAAGGTCCGTTCTTGTTCTTCCTATGCTCTAAATTTGCTTCCATTTTAAGTAAATCCAATCTGGTAAACATTAAGTGCTCACTAGGTATGGAATACTATGGTAGGGGCTGGGCATACAAAGATAAAAATGAGATTGTTCCTGTTCTCAAGGAGCTTATATTATACTTGGTGGGGGGAGGTATGACAACATGCACACAGATAACTAAATGGGAACAAAATTGAGAGCAGTGTAGGAAAGGACAAAGCAGGAAGGGAGAAGGGAGACTGAGTGAAGGAGAGGAAGAGAGAGAGGGGAGACACCTGACAGAGATGGGAGGGTTGGAGGCAGGATGAGGGGAACAGAGGGAACACATGTCATCTGCTATTGTGCCAGACCATCCTAGAGGAAGTGGTAACTGAGTGGAGGCTGAAGAAAGGTGTGGGAGGCAGTGGGGAGAAGGCCATGCAACCAGGCACCAGGGAAGGTTTGGCTAGACACAGACCAGACTGGCATGTTGTCATCCAATTGGGCTGGAATATAGTACTGAGGGGCATGTTCTACGAAATAAGAATAGAAAGGCCCATTGGAGTCAGATGAGGAGGAGCCTGACAAGCCAGACTGAGTTCTTTGTATTAGAGAAGTCCTGAAGGTTTCTGAGTAGGAGACTCAGGCATATCATACATGGTTGGATGTGTGCCTTAGGGAGATTCTATGGGCAGTACCATTGACTGGAGAGGGGAAAGACAGGAGACAAGAAAGACCAACTAGGAAGGCCATGCAGCAGCCCAGGCAAGAGATGATAAAGGGGGTGAAGGTATGAAAGCACAAAGGTATGAAAAACAGTCCCTGGCATGCAGAAGGTGCTTAGTAAATATTTTTTGATTGATTGATTGGTGACTGTGCAAATGTAAGAGATTGTGTAGATGGCAATCAATTTCATGTGGGGAGCACAGGAAAAGGTGAAGTCTAGAATCACTCCAAAGTCACCCCTCTGGATGACTAAGAAGATAGTGGTGCCCTCAGCAGAAACTGGGAAGTTGGGGGGTGGGGAGAGTTTAATGGAAAAGACATTGAGTTCCATTTTGAATCTGCTGAGTTTGAGAGGCTGAGGGCCAGGTGGAGCTGTCCAACAGTCAGCAAGTTCAGCAAGAGAGAGGGCAGGGATCAGAAGCATCTAGATCTTCACTAAATTCATGGGAGCTGAGAGGCATGTAAAGAAAGAAGGGGGCCAGGAAAGAACCTAGGGGAACAGCCACAGTCAGGAGGAAGGAAAGGGGGAATGGATGAGCCAGCAAAGGAGTTGAAACTTACTGCTCTTCTAGGTACTAAAACTAAGACCTACCTGTGAGAAACTCACAGGATCTGAGCCTCCAGTTTCCTTCTCTGTAAAATGATTGGATTCTGTAAATCTGTGCTCCTGGAAACCAAGGAGTGCTCAGAAACTTAGGGGACAATCCAGGAAATAGCAGAGCAGAAGATAAGAAAGTCTCCAAGACTAGGCAATGTGACAACAAAAGACCATCAAAAACATCAAAGACCAAAACACAAATTTTCACTTGATTCCACATTCCTCTCAAGCTATCAGCCCAGAAGGAGGGAATGGTTGGCAGTGTGAGCAGCACCAGACGGGTCAAGCAAGATGAGGGCTGAGAACAGGGCTCTGGATTTGGCAGGTGAGAGTACACTGGGAACCTTGGAGAGAACATGTTCAGTAGAGGGGTGGGAAGTGGGAAGCCAGGGTACAAGGAAACAAGAAATGAATGAGCAATGAGAAAGTAATGGTGGCGAATGCAGACAACTCTAGGAATTCAGCAATAAAAGGCAGGGAACAGGGAAAGAGATATGGGCTAATGGCTTGAGAGGGATATGGAGTCAAGGGAAGGTTTGTTGTTGCTGCTGCTTGATGTGCTCCTATGTTTTTGTTTTCACATTGCCTAGATTCCCATTTGCCTCCCTTATAAGTAATTTTTAAGAAGAAAAAAACTTAAAATGTTAAAAAAAAAAGATAATGAGACTCAGTAGATATGGACAGATTAAAACTGACAGAGAAAAGAATGATCTTGGGAAGACTGAGCAGAAACTGACCTTAAGTAGCCGAATTGGTCTTGGCAGGAAGAGACCACTTCTCTTCCTCTGAGATGAGAGCAAAGGAGTCAGAAGCAGGGAAAATGTGGAGGTAGTTTCCAGTATGTTTGTGAGTGAGCGGGAGAGGGGGAGAGATCATAGGTCCAGGGTCAGAAGGAACTTTAGAGACCACCTAGTCCAACATCATTTTCCAGATAAGGAAAATGGGAGGTTACATATTTTGACAAAGATCAGACAGTCAACAAAGATTTATTAGACAGTGGCAAACCCTGGGGAAAATGGCTAGTGGTGTTTTGCCCTCCAGGAGAACCTAGTGTCTTTAATGTGGCAGATGACAGAAAAAGGGTGAGATAAAGATATCTCTTGAAAGAGAGCAGAGGGTTCTAGTGAGTCAAGTGGAGGTTCCAGCTCTGACTTTCTATGTTCTAGAGTCCCTTCCAGCTTTGACAGTCCATGTTCTAAGGGTCCTTCCAGTTCTGTTGTGTTTATGTTCTTAGGTCCCTCTCAGCTGTGACATTCCATGCTCTAGAGTCCCTCCCAATGACTACAGTCCATTTTAGCTCTGATGCTTTCAGATCCTCCTCCCCTCTGACGTTCCACATTCTCAGGCCCTTCCAATTCTGACAAATTGTTATTTGCCTTATGGCTCTGGCCTTCTTGCCCAGAGGTGGAGGTGAGGCCAACTGGGTCTCTGTAGACCCTTGGGATGAGGAAGAGCTCCCAGGGACTTTCTGCATTGGGTGCCCCACTTGCTTCATGAGAAAAGAGTGTGGAATCCTGGATGTGGAGCACAAGGGACAATCTGTGTTCAAGGCCAGATAACCAAGAACTAGAGGCTATGGTTTAACTGCTGGTCACCTCTACAGAAGCTGTTTCTCCCTCTCTAGCGGCTGCTTTCCTGCAGAACCCTTATGCACCCCAGGCAACCTCTTATCCACTATGCCCCCGACTAGACAAGAAGGCAGCCCACCGGAGACAGGGATCTCACGTCGTTTTGGAAGAGTATAAGCCCATTGACCTAAATGCTGACTTCAGGACCTTCTTTCAGATGGGAACCAAGGGAAGCAGGTGGGCCTGAATGTCAGGCACTCCTCATCTCCCCCTGGTCCTGGAAGATTAGGAGCTGGGGCCTAGCTTCTCAGGAAGGGGCCCCAATGATGGGGGGGTGAGGCTGGATAGTTAACTCTCTTCAGGTCCCTTCCCTTGCCTCCCAACCTTGCGTCTGAGACTGAATTAACTCTTCTCCAAATGATTAGCTCTGTGTCTTTCTGTTCTTTTCTCTCTCCCTCCGGAGAGTCCCTGTCCCCCCTTCCTCCTCTGCCCCATTCATTTGCTTTTCTTTACAGAGACCTCAACCCCACTCTGTTAAGTGGCTGGCCTCAACGCACACATACACTACGAGGTGCTGGGAGCCCCTAGCCCCCTTCCACCCCTCTGGCTGAAGCTCTTCCCAGGTCTAGGAATCCAAATATCAGGTGCTGCTGGACCTAGAATAGGAGGCAACCTTTGGTGCCAATCTACCTGTTCAGCCCACCCAGCCAACAAACAGAAACGTGCTGATCCTCATCTCTTGGTTCCCAGTGGGGTCTTTGTGTCCACTATCAGATTGGGGGCTCCCTGAGGATACTGATTACCACCCCCTCTCAGACTCAAACATCCCTGAGGGCAGGAGACTGACTTCTCATTAGACTTGAGGCCCCCTAAAGGTGAGACTCAACAAAAGGGTCTGCCTCCTGAGGAAGCTATCCCAGCAGCCCATTCAGCAAGAGGGCCTTTTATGCATCCAGTGTGACCCCAGCAGTTTCTGACCTCCTTTCTTCCTGGGCTGATGCAGCCCTCCCCTATAGTCCACTGCCACCACTAAGCCTTAAGTAGGCTTTGGGTTACTTCTAAAGAAGGTCTGGGCAAAGAAAAGTTCTCCTGGTGGCTGGAGCCCCGGCAGCTGCCTTTATGCAGTCTTCTCAGAATCTGAGGAACAGCCCTAGCTCCTCAGACCCTCACGGATCTTGTCATTCAATGTGCTCTTCCTTCTAATTTGGGAAAATCTGTACATTTGACAATGTCATCCACCCTTTAACCCACTTTTATTGATGAAGATGCTGAACAGAAAGCCAATCAGATCTCTAGGATACTGGGGAGGGGGTTGTTTCCTTTCTGAGTCACCTTCAAACTAGCTATTAATGACACTCAATCAGTTCTGAATTCATCCACCTGTATTATCACCTAGCCCCTATGGTTTCATTTCTTCCACATTAATACCAAGAGATACCTTCATTTGCTAAAATTTAGTCAAGTTGTCTGTCCAGCATGCTGTTGATTCAATAGTTTAGGGACTGTCCAAAAAATATATTCTAGAATTATCCCAGTTATCAAAATCCTACAGGTTCATTGGCCTGTTTGTAGAGTGTGTGTATATATTATCCACATATGCAAAAATGCTTCTGGCATTCCTTTTCATGGAGCCCCAAACCGGAAACTATGTCAGTGTCCTACTGGGGAATGGCTAAACAAATTGTGGTAGACAAATAAAATGGATTATTGTCCCAGAAGAAAATGTGAAAGGGACCCCTTCCGAGAAGACTGGGAAGACCTCTATAAAGTGACTGCAGAGGGGCAGTAACAGGAGGGAAAAAAAAAGACTGAGGGCCTTGTGACTCAGAAAGTGAATGACTTGTCCAAGGTCACAAAGCTGGTGTTACTGTCTCCGAGATTTGAACCCAAAAGGTCCTTGATTCTTAAGATTAGCACTTTTGTAATTCATACTAGAGAACTGAAGAACAGAAGAAATCAGTGACAAGGTTCTGACAAGTTTAAAACATTTATTTAAAATACAATTTATAAAATGCTTAATCTGCTGACTGGGGGACCCGCGGAGGGGGAGAGGGGGAGTCCAGGGAGCTGCCCGGCTATTCCAGCAGGGCAGGACTGCAGGATATATGGCATCTCTCCCTCCCCTACTCTTCTCCTTTGAACACACCCAAGGGGACCTTGACTCGCCCTGGGGGGAAACACAACAATTAGAAACAAGGTTCCAAGAGGACTCTCAAGCCTCTGGGCCAGGGGTGGCCAAGTGTGGCCCCACCCATCTAGTCTCAAAAGGAAGGCTCCCCCAGGGAGAGGCGGGCTGGGCTTATGGGGTGTTGCCTCCTGCCTGCAGGTGGGGAGCACCCTGATTGACTGGGCTGAGAGGGGCTGATCACCAGCCCCTGCACCCCCAGCTCCTTTGGTTAGCTAGGCTGATGTGGGAGAAGTGGCTCATTGGAAGCTGTTAAGCCGGGAGGTCAGGGGCCTGGCCCATGGGGTCAGAGGAGCTGGAGGAGAGGATGTTACTGAGGACAGGTAGCTAAAGAGACAGCAGCCTCAAGTTACTCCCCTCCACCCCTGTCCCAGATTTCCTAAGCCAAAGCCCACAGCTCACTTTAAAAGTAAAAAATATAAAACAGAACAAAACTGAACCAAAGGAAATGCACTTAGGAAAGATGTGGACAACCACAGAAAGCCCAACCCTCCTCCTCCTCCCATCTCCCTGACCCAACCCCACAACTCACAAACATAATAGTTTCCTATTTCCTTGTCTCTCCTTCCCCACTCTGGGGAATCAAGGCAAAGCCTTGGTGTAGGAGCTGGTGGGGGCCCAGAACAGGGCTGAGTCTCACCTCAAAGGAAGGCGAAGCTTCAGGCCCAGGGGCACTCTCACCACCCTCATGCCCTTAACGTTGTAGAAAGGACTCAGGAAGGTCTTTTCCCCGAGCAGGAAGCCCCTTCCTGGGCCTGAGATATGCACGTGTGGGCACAGGCCCCTGGGGCCCTCTGGGGCCAGGACCTGCCTTGGAGGCCCCCTCCCCCCTCTTTTTGGGCCAATGAGTTGTGTAGACAGCACTCAGGTGAGTGGGTCAGAACTAAGGAGAGCAGGCTTCCCCTCTCCTCTGCCACTCCTAGAGGTAATTCCCTGGAAAAGGAAGGGATCTGATGCCACTGTTTTATGGGCTGATGGCAGTCTTGTGTCCCTTTCACTCACTGTGGCACCACCACTCCTTGGGGTCAATCCACTTAGACCCTCACTTTGGGGCATTTATCTGCACTGCTTGACCAAAAGAGCAGCAGGGTATCTCCTAATTGTAGCCATTTCCCCCTGCTGGGCCTGACCCCATGGCAGGACAGGAGAAACAGCACACATGCCACCACTGAAACAAGGCAAGGCTCAGGCCCCCCCCAAGCAAACTCGACCTGCTGCACTGGGTCTAAATATGGCTTGGCAGTGCACACGTGCTACCTGGGAAATGCAACAATCTCCAAATCCCTTGGAAACTTGTCAGTTAAAATCAGAAGCGGGAAATGGCTACACTAAGTCATAGGAAGAATCAGTGCAGTAGAGGAGAGTAGATGGGGACTGAGAAGAGAGGCAGACATCTCCCCAGTGTACAGCCAGCATGGACACCCATGAACTTGGGAGGAAGCTGCTTTAGGCAACACCGATTTCCTGTGCCCCAGTCTAAGGGGCCAAGCTGAATTTTCAGAATCCAGATGAGGTGTATAACACCCTCCTCCGGCCCCTGCTATGGAAGGCTGGGCATCTAGTCGAGGTGAGTGAACACTATAGCTTTGACCTACAGGGAACCAGTCTGTCATCACCAACCACTGCATTACGGGAGGCTTCTTTCCAAATGTTATTCGGTATGGTTAGTCCCCAAAGCAATGATTCCTAGAAGGAAATGTGCCAGGTTCAGCTCTGAACTGAGTGATAGCAGGGCCCCAAGCTCCTAAGAGTTCGAACCTTGCTATCACTGGGAAATCGAGCTACTCTCTGACAACACTGTACAGATGGCTTATCAGCAGAGGCCTTGGAACAAGACTTGTTCCCATGTTTTCCTTGGATAAGAAATCAAAATACTGAATAAATCTAGTTTTCCTTGCTTGTAAACCTGGGTATGACAAATCTCCCTCCCTCCCTTCCTTCCTCCCCCTGAAATCTTGGCTGGAAATAGCCCATGTGAATGCTGGGGTGGGGAGACCAGCCTGGGGAGAAACGGAGGGCAAATCTGTCTGCTTTCACCACCTCCATGAATACTAGCAGTGCCTCCTCCAGCCCCCAGCTCTCTGGCCTGGTCTCATTGAAGTGCCCAACAAGATGAGGCTCTGCTGGGGACAGGCAATTGGGGGAGGAACCCTCCTGGGGGCAGCAATAGAACAGAGAACAAGAATCTAAGCTTGCCAAAATCTGATCTGTTAATGTTTCTCCAAATTCATTGAAACATCTTAGAAGACTATCAACTACCCTTCTCAATTAAAATGAAAATTCATTTAACAGCTAAAACCCTTCCCATGCACTTCTCCTTGCAAATCAGACTCTGAAACGAAAAAAAAAAAAAAAACACAGAAAGGGGAAAAAAAAAAAGAAAACAAATCCTTTCAAATGGAACTTGCTATTTAAGTGATGAAGACATGCACGTTTGGGGGCGTTCCCATTTGTGTTTTGAAATCCCAAATTAATGAGCATGATAAACTGTTATTGCTGGCACTGGCTTCACCCCAAGTGGCACCATCTGACTCTCCACTCTGAGTCTGCGGTGGGCCCCCCAACCCACCTCATGCCCCCACCTTCTCCTTTTACAGCGACTCGGGACAGCCCTTGTCGATGTGCCAATCACAGTGGGAGGAGGGGGTCGGGGGTCACAGTGCATGGGGTTCAAGGTCACAGTGGGCGGAGCAAAGGGGATCACAGTGCAAGTAAATCAGGTCGTTCCCTCTGCTCAAGTCCAGCTGTCCGCCACGGCAGTGCAACCCGTGGCGGACGACCCTGGTGGTGGTGGGGGCGGTGGTGGCGACATCCTCTCGCACCCACATTTATCTGCGCTGCTTGAAGCCTTGTGAACCATCAGGACCCAGGGGCTGCCTGATCACATTATTGGGCTGTCTGGTGTCTTCGGGCTGGGAGATCCTGGTCGGCCTAAAAGGAAGCAGATCCATTTTGGGGGGTGGGGGGGAGGCATCACATGAGGCGGGTGTGCCCTCGCCAGCACCTGGGCACTCTCTATGCACCCCGCATTCACTCCTTTGGTCTCCCCTCCTTCTCTCTCATCTCCCTTCCCTCCAATTCAAACCCCTCGCCCCCAGTTCAGTCTTGGACTATTAAGAGGCTATGCTGGCCCCCTGGCAGCTTAAGACATCAAGCCTGGGAGTCAAGATGGAGGGGGGTCCTCTAGGCCATTGTCTTTGACCCTTCCTCTCCTGATCCCTAGTTTGTGGCTTTCCAGGCTGGGTGCCTACAACCCCAGTCATCTGTGGATGAGACCACTGCTGAAGGTAGCCTGTTTGCCCACATGTGCTGAGACAGTCTGTCCTTGATAAAGGGCCAGAAAATTCTCCCAACTACTGGAATGAGATACTGACAAGTCCTAATGACAAAGGTGGCCAAGCACAGAATGTGTACCCCAAGGTAGAAACCCGAGCTACTTTTGCACAGACAGATTAGGACTCTGAAGACATAAACGAAGCACAAGGGGAAGATGACCAATGTTCACAGAATCACAAAGAGGGGTGTGTGCGTGCGAGCGCGCATACTGAGGGGGCACCGTATCCAGGGACCAGCCACTATCACCACTTAAAGTTCCAGAACAACTAAGACACAAAGCATCTCCCTTGAGAGTCTTTAAAAGAAATTTTAGTGAGTCCTGCAGGTGAAAAGGACTGGCTACCTTGAAAGGTAAAGCAGTCCGGAGCTGGCTGGTGCCTTGGCCCTGCCAGCTTGACCCTTTTAAGCTCTCAGTCCTAGAGAGGGGAAGTGCTTTGGGTGAGGTCACATGGCTACGGCAGGATGTGATTTAAACCCAGAGCCTCTAAGTAAAAACCCCAGGGCTCTTCTCACTATATCTTTCCTGACAGTATAGTCAAGAAACAGAAGTCGTTTCAAGAAGAGTTTAATTGTTAAGGGACGGATACACAATAGGTTATTAAGAAAAACTATGGGTGTTCAGGAGGTAGCCCCCGACCTGCTAAGGTGACAATGCTGTAAGCAAGATGCAGCCCAAAACGTCAGGGTTAGCGTACCCAAGGTAAGCCTGTGTCTGACAAACCACTGCTGCCCATAGCCTCATAAAAGCTATGTCTATTTAATGATCTCAATCCTGCAGGCATCTAGGTGCAGGGGTCATTATCAGAAAACTGGAGGTTGGGAGTTTAAATTCTGCCAGCGCTGTGCCATAGCTCAGGGCAGGTCCCTTCTTTCAGCCTCAATATTGCAGATAAGAGAGCTGGAAGGGCCTAAGAGAGTCACCATTTTGACCTCAATTTTATAGAGGAGGAAACTGAAACCCAGAGAGGGGAAGGGGCCTGTCCAAAGCCATGCAAGCCATAAGCAGCAGTGCCAGGATTTGAACCCAGATCATCTGCCCTTGGGTTTATTGGAATGGCAAGCTGGATGGAGCTGAGTGTCTGCTAGGCCCCAGCAAACACTATAACACAAAATGGGCATCTTAAGTACGTTTCCTCTGTTCTGGGATGCCTCTAGGAGAACCTGGGGTCCACAGATAAAACAGGACTTGCCCACAAGCCTCACCTGTCGAGGATAGGCTTCTCTTGCTCTTCCTCAGGGCTGGCACTACCAAGGATCCGCTTCCGGGCCTCAGCGTATTCTGCCTCGCGCTGGGCCAAGGACTTCACAGGGAGGGCTGGCCTGCTGGTAGAGTTGGGGCTACTGACAACCCCGTTGCTCGTGGGCCTTTTGAGGATCCGTATTTGAGGAGGGGGTCCTGAGGGAAGGCTATCGTCCTGAATAACGATGGGCACTTTGGGAGGAGACGTAGATTTCCTGCTGATGGAGAAAGCAAAGGTGGTCTCAAAATTCTTATAAGATTCAAGCATAATGTTTAACCCCACATCCCCAAAGTGCCCCAAGTATTAACATCCATGCCCAGGCTTCAAAGGAATAGGAGCAAACCACCAAGTGGTATAGCCCCAAACAGCAAGCCAACACTCAGCCAAGACACATGAAACTGCTTTTTGAGGCTAAAGCCCCTGGTCTCTTCTAAAGGTAACTCAACCCAGGGTGGGACAAGAGGCTTCCCCACATTGCCTCCTCCAGGACATCTGGCCCCCCAGAACCATACTAAGAGTAATAGGTAAAAATTGTAAAGAGACAAATTTAGGCTTATTGTAAGGAAAAAAATTTCCTCACGATGCAAGGTATCCAAAAATGGAAAGGGCTGTCTTGGGAGGCAGTAGGTGCCCCCTCCTGGGTGGTCTTCAAACAAAGGCTGGATGACCACTTGTCAAGCATGGTTGTGGTAGGGATTCTTTGGGAGTATGAGTTGAACTAGATGGCCACCAAGACCCCTCTCAACTTCAAAATTCTGTGATTTAGTGACTGGTACCACACAGCTACAAAATACACATCCTGAACACAGCTCTCTGAGCAAGCCTGCTCCAACAAGAATCCCAGCTTCCTTGCTCAGAGAGGACCACGGTCACCCTGCAAGAATACAACACCTCAGCATGGCAGTACCTCCCCACCACATGAGATCTAAAGGGCTCAAATCACCTCCAGGTTACAAGGGACCTACAAAAGATTTCTGGTGGGATTGAGAAAATGGCCCACATGCTTTTTTGAGGATGGGGCTTATACTCCTCAGTGAGAAACCCCAAAAGAGGTTAAGATTACCTCCCAGTTATTGGGCTTAGCTGCACACTCTGGCTGGACAGCGGCGGGGCCTGGGTTAAGAATAATCCCAGAAATACAGAGAGGGCATGACTGTGCCTGGGAAGTGGCCTGCCTCCTCTACAATAAGGCCACATCTGGAACCATCAACAAAATGCCCCACTCCGCCCCCACTACCCTCCAAAAGAGAGGGTGCTAGCCACAACACAGGGCAGGGAAGAGACAAGCGAGTGGGAAGGGGTTCAAGGAAGGAGGACGAAGTGTTTCAGAGGTATAAATAACCCCAAATGCCCACAAAGACCCTCCCAACGACAGTTTGCTGGCTTCTCCAGAACCAAATTGGCATCGGGGGAATCTATTTCTAGAGCAGAGCACTGGCTTCTGGGGACTGGAGGGCAGCTGCTGCCATAGCTGAGTTAGAACAAGCATGGGGATGACATGGAAAAACATTCCATAATGGAGGAGGTGGCGCAGTCACCATGACGAGCAAACAGACAGACCTGGAGCCAGGAGTCTGACCAAGGAAGCGGGAAGCCAGGAGAGCTAGAGAAGAGGCAGCGCTGAGCATCCCCGACAGAGCTTCTCTGCAGAAGGACTGTGGCCCACTCCCCAACTGGAGACCAGCCCTGGGCTGCCATCCCCTGACTTAGCTAGGGCACAGAAGCAGACCAGAGTCATGGGCTGGCATCTGATTCCCTCCTCTGGAAGACAGTCCCCCCCATGCTAGCCTGGACCCCGTCCCGAGGGGGCACACTTACTCTTCCAAGTCACCCAAAGGTCGTCCAGGAGGCCTGCAATGTGCATCTTGAGCCCCTAATTCCCAGCTCATTCTCTACAGTCTAAACCTTGGGGTCAGCTACAAACCAGCAGTGACCGCCTGCCTCTCAAACAGAAGAGAGCAAGCGTCCTCTGAGCACAGAGCAGTCTTACCTCTCCTTTTGGGTGATCTTCAGTTTTTTTTCCAACCGTCTGTCTATTTCCTAGAGGGAAAAAATGTATATAAAAAGTGGAAAAAGCATCTCTCTCAAATAGAAGTTTAATTATCTGCATTTTTAAAAAAGAATCCAGGACTTTGTCAAGTGTGGTCAGGTCACTGCTGCCTGGCTGGAGGCTCGACTAACTGCTGAGTGACCTGAAGCATCTCTGAGCGAGACAGCCCTGGAACATGAATGTGGCAGGATCTTTGCCCTGAAGCTCATACCAGGAAAGAGAAGCTGGACAAAAACCACTCCTCTCGGGGTGGGGAATCTCACCCGCCAGTGAGAACTCCCATCTCTACAGTGGGCATCCTTCACAACAGTTCTGAGTGACAGGTAGCGCTGGGATTTGCATTTTACTTGAGGAAACCAAGTCTCAGCAGTTATATTATTTGCCTACAGCCACATGATTATCAACTGTGTGAGCTGGGATTTGAACTGGGGTCTCCTGACTCCAAATCTAACACTCTTTCCACTATATCCCATTATACAAAGAGACCTCTCAGGACCTCTAATCTGGATACTCCACATATACTATATACTATATATACCTATACTCTGGATACTTTTTCACAAAAAGAACTTAAAAATGGAAACCACAACCATGAAATGAATTCTTTTTTAGAAAACACTACTTTCCCCCAAAACAAAAACAAATACCCATCCTGCCCCTCTGACTGAAAAAACAAATTCAGTCCTTAGGAGGCAAGCAGAAATTCTGGGCAGAGATTCATTTGGTTAAACAAAAGTTGCCTTTTAAAATGCAAATACTCCCAGGGACCATCAATTATTCACACAGAGAGAAGACCCAGAGTGAACTACTTGAACCACACAGCACAAAACCCTTAAAGCTGAATCCAGCTAAGGAAAGAATAAAGCTCCTCATTTGTAGGCATTTGGCTGAGGGTCTCTTGCAGTAGGGAGGGGGCTTTAGGCAGGCCTAAGGTTACCCAGTGCTTAGGGAGCAGGAATAAGGGAGGTGCCAAACGAGCAGAGAGCCTGCTGAGCCCCCAGGTACCTCACCATTCAGCCTGCAGTCACTGGGAGAATCCTCTAAGACACAGTGCACAGTCACCGGTCTACAAGAGCTAGGAATGGCTCTCTTGTTGCCTGCTCCTTCGAGACCAAAACGCCACCACTGGCTTTTAAAGGCCTTCCATAACCAGAACTGCCCCTCTTTCTCCACTCTGATTTCCCATGCTTTCCAATCCTGGCTCTCTCATGATGCTCCTCCCAACAATCCATTGCTGGCAGGGCTAAAGATCAGTAGGAGCAAGGCCCTGGGAGTTTAGCACTTAATTGTTTTCAGAACTATTCAGTATATTAATTTGGCTGTCCCTAGAACTAGACTATCAACGCAGAGAGGTCAGCACAATTGCATTCAACTATCTTAGTGGGAGAAGTCAGCCAAAGGAAGCCACAGTGAAACGAACAAATCCTGATCAGGTTACATTTCTCAAGCTTGTGGTAAGGCAGGCGGCCTACATGCTGTCACCCCCCTTTTACAGGTGGGAAAGGCAAGGCTCAATGACTAAGCCAGGGTCCAAAGCTACCAGAATCTGGGAGTTTAGGTCTCTCATGGCTCCCATTATTCTTCCCATTTAAATGACCACTGACCACAGAAAGAACTCTATCAACACAAAGATTTTTGTGGCTTCAAGGAGAGAAATCATATCCAGTTGTGGGATGGCAAAAAACTCCACAAAAGGGGGCTGACATTTTTGAGGGGTGTGTGTGTGTGTGTGTGTGTGTGTGTGTGTGTGTGTGTGTGTGTAGACGGAGGGAACACATAGGAGAAAGGAAAGAGTCACTACTACATAATGTGTAAAATACAAGTTGGAGCCACCTTGGGGAAGAGGCCCTTAAATACTAACCTAAGGTGTTCACACTTATCCTTTGGACAATGAGGAGTCATAAGGTTTGTGACTTGGGAATGACAACAGATCAGAGAGTTATGTTTCAGAAATATTAAACCTAAATCACATCCAAAGACTGATTAGAGGAAAAGCCTTTTTTTGGGGGGTGTGTGTCTATTTGGCTTTTTTAAGACTATGGGAAGTCTTAGCATGTTTGTGGGCAAAAGAGAATGAATCAGTAAGCCAGCAGAGGGGAACAGAACAAAAATAAGATAGAAGGGAAGATGGATGAACAAGGCTTTAGAAGTGGCTGGAGGAGACAAGACCAAGAATACAATTTTTCTTGGAAAGTAAGTAGAATCTGGCTGAATATGAAAGACTCTGAGGTAGAAACTGAGGCCGATGGAGCTCATACTGATTGGTGTACATTTCCTTAGCCAAGGAGTGATGGATCAATTCATCTGAGAGTGAGGAGACTGAAGCCCCCTCTCACACCCTACTCCTAGGTGGGAACTGGCAGAACTGGACAGCTGTGGCTGGTGTCCTGTATGTCCAGAGCACTTCACATTTCTAGAATCATGGGGCTTGCAGGGGACTCAGGAGGCTGTGTAGCCTGACCCTTGCCTAGGAAGCAGAGCCTCAGGAGGGCCGAGACTTGCTCATGGCTTTAGTTGTGAGTCATCTTCATACAGAAGTATGCATGTCACCAAACAAACAATCAATGAGCTTAAGAGGCCAAGGGATCTGAGAAACATCCTAATGGTGCCTTTTACTGCCTAATCAACAATAGTGGCCTTGCCTGCAAACTCCTCTTTTTGGCCAAGATACACAAGAAACACTTTGAAAAGAGATGATGCATTT
The DNA here is from genome assembly GCA_028646575.1 of Pseudocheirus occidentalis. Classification (NCBI taxonomy): domain Eukaryota; kingdom Metazoa; phylum Chordata; class Mammalia; order Diprotodontia; family Pseudocheiridae; genus Pseudocheirus; species Pseudocheirus occidentalis. The sequence continues at coordinate 37,793,383 of CM053596.1, read as the reverse complement.
GTGTTTCAAGTGTCTTCTTCCCCTCCTTTGTCCCAAAGCTCAATTCTGTCTAAAAGTACAGTAAAACTCAGGCAAGACTACTCACTCCAAAAATACACCCTACATGTCAGGGACTGAGATACAGGATGAAAAGGCTCCCTGAGACTGAAAGAAAGAGAAGATCTCCCTGTGATGCCACAGAGCCAAGATCCAAAGCAGGAATGGCCAGCAGGTGGCTACAGGACGTTGCTGCTGCAGGGGAGCTTGTGTGAGGCCTCCTCAGGGCACTAAAGAGGGTGAGAGACCAACAACCTTGATAATCCATTTCACAAAGCGCAGCACCATCCAATACCGACTGGAATCTGCTTTTCAACAACCCTACTGGGACTATTTTCCGGTAGTTCAATCTCGGGGAAAAGAAGAAAGTTAGAAGAGCAGGGAGCAGGCCTTTACCCAGACCTGGTCACAAAGATCCTCTTCAGATCCTCAGTTGGTCCACCACAACTGGGGGAAGGAACAAAGGAAAATTGAGAAGAGGGGGGTGGAAAGAAAGGGGAGAAAGAGCTAGAGGGCAGTCATCTACATTTTCTAAAGAGGAGTTCCCAGCCTGTTCTCTGAGCCTTAAAAACCATTATCCCCTATTGCAGCTGGGGGGTAATGAGGAAAGGCAAGGAGGGTATGTTCAGAAGAGAAAGCCTCACAGAGCCTCACACTTTGTGGTCAGATCTCTCACAGATCCCAAGTTTTGTCCTGGGCTTCTGAACAGCCAATCACTGTATTTTATCAGGTTGCCCAAGGATGAACACCTTCAGGAAAACCCAATTCACAAGAAAGAGTAATTATAAAACTAGAATACTTCTTTACTAAAGTACAACAAGGAGTCGTACCTTTGCAATGACAAATACACATGGATCCACCAGTTAGGGTACCCCCTTCCCATTAGTGTCAGGGCACCTTGTGAATCAGAAGGCTGCTTGGTAAGTGATGAATTCAAAATTAGAGCAACAGCTTTCTGGGATATTTCTCCCAAACTAAGGTGGCCTGATGACCTACTGCTCCTCTAATACAAAGTACACCTTTCAGCTCACTGGATTACTTACTCATTTCTGCTAGAAACAGTGGTTCTCTTCTCTAGGATACTGCTGGATGATGACAAACTAACTCCCGTTTTAGAAACTTAAGAGTCATTCATTAAGGACCTGCAAAGCCCAAGCTTTATCAGTATGGAAAAATACTGCTTAAAATATATCTGGATACATGATCCCTCAGATTCTGCTTGAAGTTTCCCCTGATCAGGACTTCTTTGTGTCCTGAAACAGCCTCACCTAGTGCTGGGCAGCTCTAATTTTATTCTTTCTTATAGAGCCAAAAAAGCTGCCTACTGGCCCAAAGCTGTGTGTAAGTCCAATTCTTCATCTACACAGCCAACTGCAAATGCTTCTATGTTTGTCATCACTTCTCCAAACAGAATGTTCCTGGCTCCTTCAACCAATCCATTCTGATCACAATTCTAGTCTGTCAATGACCCCAAGCTTCCTTTTTTAATACTCCATCCTGGGGTAAAGGACAAGATGTTGGAGCTTCTTATACATTAAAGTGACATCTGTAGTATAAGATTCTAGGATGTACACCAATGATTTTTAGAAACTGCCCCAGGCTCATCAGCAACACACTAAGCAATATGTCTTAGGCGTGTCATTTCAGGAGAATATTTCCACAAATGGTTAATCCCATCCATGAGCTGATTCTAGGGAGCTTCTATTTTGGTGGTTGATTCCTTCTTACTTTTCTTCAAATTGTAAGGGTCTACCAAATTTCAATTCTGCAATCTGTTATCACCCTTCTTAACCCTCTTCTCAGTACTGAACCTAACTACTAGAAACAGCAGAGACACACAGACCATTAATTTACTGACCTCACATTTATGATTATAACTTCTGTTATAATCTGGAAAAAACAAACCCACAAAACTCAGTGAAAATTACAACTCTGTTTTCTTTCAGAATCTGGAAGGCAGATTACAATTAGCACCTCTTTAGAAAAAGGCTGTCAGGAGGGGGAAAAAAAATCTACTGGACCACAATTCCAAATCTCAGCTGGTAAGTCTTTATTTTGGAACTGTATGCTAAGCTAATCACTCTTCAGGTGGATCTGACACATTTCTAGTTTGGGGGCAATGATGCTAACCCCAAAGTCACTTGGAGAAAGCACTAGTTTTTTGCCAGGTCTCTCCCATCTCTTACCCCACAAATCTAGAAGAGAACCTGGCTCACTAAATAGGGTGTATGATTGCTCTCCCAGGAGCTCCTCAGATTCATTACTAAGTAAATAAGCAGAACAATCCAGGCTAATTCATTATCAGATTTTTAAAAAGGGTTTCTTGCCCTTTTAAAGTAAATCAATTAGCAGCCTTCATGTCCAGACATGCATTCTAAAGAGACCTGATCTCCAAACAGTAAAGCTGTGCTAAAAGGCTTCACCTGCTCTGCTTTAAGGCCTTTTGTGTTGACTCCCTTCATTCACCTCCCTCATTACGTTATTAGCAGGCTTGGCTCAAAGAGCCCCAGAGCTCAACTCCTCAGCCTGAGAAGTCCCTATAGCAAGTTGTCCTGTGTCTGGGGAGGCTGCTCATGTTCTTAGGGGAGCAAAGCACCCCTCCTTATAGGCTTATTCCCAGGCCTTCCCCAAGAATAGCAGCTCCAGTCAAAGAAGAGTATGGGAGAGGCAAGCACAGTCTGATGATCCCTAATACATTCTATAGCAATCAAAACCCCACAGTCATATTAAAATGAGAGGATCTGGAGCTCAGAAAAGCTTTAGAGATCAAGGAGTGTGCCCTCCTCCTTAACAGCTGAGGAATCTTAGACCCAGAGATAGTATGTGATTTGGCTCTCAGGCCCTCACAGGAGTGGAGAAATCCCAGGGAAGGGGTCTGGAATCTCATCTCCAGCTGCCCTGTATGTTACAGTTCCCAACGTCACACCATTCATCAGCCCTCACTGAACAAGCCCAAAGAACAGGTGGCAGGTATCAAGGGGAGGCAAGGGCCTAAGGGACAGATGCACAGGCCAGTCCTCCTTAGTCTGTTTCAGATACTTGGCCGATTCTCCTCCAAGTCTAATTTCTTCCCCATGCCAATTTCATAGATCTATCACCAATAGTCCTGGCACCACAGACTCTCACAGCCTGTTGCTATAGGATCACACAGAAACTGCCTGGTACCATGTTCCCCACCTCTACCTCAGGTCTGGTGGTGCCTAGGAAAACATCCCCCGCAATCAAGGGTGTCATTTTCAGGTCTAGGGCATAGCTCCAAAGCCCCTGAGGGCTGGTCCTTTATGAATTTAAGGCAGTATGGTTTACTGAGATGGCCAGTGTGGGCTTAGACAAATAAGAGAAAGAGGGTCCAGACAAGGAAGACTAGTTATTCCCTACATCTGTATTGGGAGTCTGAGGACAATTTTTGGTCACATCCTATCAATCTGTAACAGCAAGCACCCTGGCATATCCCCCCAAGGAAGCCCCTCCTTATTGGGTTCCACTTGAGGCCCATTAAGGGGCAGGGAAAATCTTCAAACTCCCTTACCATTTCATTGGGGGACCTAAATTCTTTCATGCCCATTACATAGGCAACTTATATCTGAACTGGCATTAACATCTCTTTAAGTACAACATAAACCCCATAAAATAAAAACATCACTCACATTTGCAAGATACATAACAACTCATTACCAGAATGGCCACAAGACCTTAAACACAAAAGTATATTACATTATAATCCCCTCAATGCAAAACAAACAAAAAATCCAAATAAAATTCTCTTGGAGGTGTGTCCTTCTCTCCACACTACTCCAGCCCCAGTTGCCAACTAGGGAGGGAAGGCTGGGCAACAGAGCTAACAGGGCAGGTCCTTTGGGTCCACAGCACTTCCCCCTACCCACCATAGACAACTCCACCCTCCCCTTGGGTCCCAAACCATACCACAGAGACTCAGCAAGAAAGCACATAATGGGCTCCTGCCTTGCTAGTCTTTATCTTGCCCCAGAACTGAAATTCTGAATTCCTGGGTTTCTCCTCCTTCCTCTGGAGGCAGCTGCTCCTAACTTCTGCCTGAGTCCCAACGCACCCAATGCAGGCAGCTCTCTGCTCCTGCTCCATGGCTCCACATAATCACAGCTACCATAAATGGGAAACAAGCAATTATCCTAGCCTCCATACTTTCCTTATAGTTTACAGATCCTGTCTGATTATGCCATTTTGTAGCAGCAAGCACCCCAGCATACCCAAGATGGCTGCTATCACAAGTTCTATGATCTGTTTTACTAAAGGAAAGCAACTTTAAAGGGGTCGACAATTACATATATAAAAAATCTCATTCACTTAGTTCAGGGGAAAAGGCAGCAACCTGAACTTCAGAAAATACAAACAGAAACTAGAAGCAGATGAAAAAAAAATACATAGAAAATAACACAATTCAACAGATGACAGGGCTTATACCTGTCTGACCATTATATACATAGTTACCAGAGAGAGAAGCACCAATATCTGAGTTTTCAAAGCTGGGGGGCGCAATGGCCACTGTTGGCCAAATCATACAACTCTTCGCATAAGTGAGCTTCAAAGCAAAACCTCACCTCAGAGTATATATACACCATTCTTCAGGGTCAGAGGACATTACAACCTTCTTGACCTACTGCCTAATTATAAGTAACAGAAGTTGTGGGCCTTCCTGAAAAACAAGCCTCCCCCCAATCAAGCCCCCCATGCTGGGTTCCACTTGAGGCTTATTAAGGGGCAGGGAAGATCTTCAAAGATCTTACCATTACACAGTCATATTCCTTTCAGAAACTGCCTTTGAAAATGTACCTGAAGTCACTTTAGCAACAGCTCCACTTCTTTTTTTCATCTACTGGTACTAACAAGCCCCCCACATTGGTTGCTGTAGGGAAAACAAAGTATAAGTAGTGCTTGACTTGTAAGGAGCAGGGAGGTGAGTAACTCCCAACCAATTCATTACTGCTCTTGTACTGACTAAAGCCATGCAGGGCCATCCAACCTGCTTTAGGCTGCATGGCATACATTGTAAGGAGCAAACAATACAGCCCTTGAGATTCTAAAGAAATAACGATTTTGCTATGAGGGAAAAACCATTATTACCCCCTCTTTCTTCAGTCCTTCATTACAGAGTTGCTGCTAGAGATCCCTGATACCTGTTCAAGAAAGGAAGACTATTTGGGACACATAGTCCACAATTAAAAATGAAGAGCACAATATCTTTGCCTGGTTGGTCAGAGGGGCAGAATGTTCTCTGGGAGCCACAGAATGAGGGCTCCCCACACCTCTCAGTTAAACCCTCAGTTCAGTGTTAAGTAGCATCCAAAACGCTAAAACTGATGCCGTTTCAAGTTTGGAAATGACACGCTCTCTTGGAAAGACTAATGACTGAGTGCCTACTAGCCAAATTTAGTTATCTTAGTATCTGTCCTGGCCACCTTTGCAACTTTTTGGTACTGGTGAAGATTATGTCCTTCTGGAGGAACATAAAATGAGAACGAGGGTGGAAGGGCCCTCAGAGACCTTTCTAGTCCAACAATAAAGAGTCTCCTCCGTTGTACCTGACAAAAGGTTGCCCGTACTCTGCTATATCTCCAATGAAGAGGAAACTACCACCTCCAGATGCAGGTGGATCTGCTTCTGGAGAGCTCTCAGGTTAGTAAGTCTTCTCTTCCATCAAGCCTAAATTTGTCTCTCACTGTGCCCAGTTCTGTCCTCTGGGGCAAAACAGACTTCAAGACAGCTTTCATGGCCCCTCCTCCTTCTCCTGGTTAAATATGCACAGTTTCTCCCACTGATCTAGGACAACATAAACCCCAGACCCCGGACTGGCCATCTTGGCTTTCCTCCTCCAGCAGCTCTCCAATGTATCAATGTTCTTGTTCAAACAAGGCCCTCAGGATACTAAAGAATAGTTCTGAATAGAGTGGAAGAAGCATGATGGAACTATTCCCTTCCTTGTCCTGGACACCAGTCCCCTTTCCCTTGACCTTAGCTCAGCAGAAGACTGCATTGGCTTTTCAGCTGTCACTCCACACAGTATTTCATCATGGATAAAAATTGTCGATTGTTTTCAGAAAAAGTACTGTCTCCCCCCATTCTATACCTGTGAAGTCAATTTTTGAACCTGAGCATTAAAATTTTATGTGTGTGTGTATATACACACACACACACACACACACACACACACACACACACACACACATTATATTAAAGGTCATCCTAATAGTTTTGACTGAATATTTTATAATGTTGAGTCTCCTTTGGATCCTGGCTACACTTACTGCTATTAGCTCTCCTTCCCAGCTTTATGTCACCTGTAAATCTGGAAAGAATGCCATCTCTGCTTTTCTACAAATTTTTGATTAAAATGATAAACAACAAAGAACCAAGCACAAATTCCTGGCCACTCCACTGGAGACTTCCATCAAGCTGTTATCAAACTACTATAGAAAAATAAAGTTTCCTTGATCCTGTACCTACCACCCAATGGAAAGGGGCAGTCAGGTTAGACTTAGAGGGTGAATCCCTGATGAAGATGTCCCAACTCACTCTCAACTGCCTTTCCTGGATGTTCACTAACTGTACTTTTCATGAATTAATACATTCTAAAACGTTTTCAGGAATGGATGTCAAGGTCGCTGGCCTAGCATTTGCTGACCCTTTCTCCTTCATTTTTTGACGATCCAAAAACATTCTGCCTTTCCCAAGTCTCCAGTGCCTCTCAATTCTCCATATGGCCAGTTCTTCCAATGTTCTTTCACTGATGTAAGGCAGCTGGGTGTGCTCTTCCTATTTTCTAATTTATACTGAATATCAATTCCCTATTGGTCATTTTTATTTCTCTCCCTTATGGTCCAAAGGTGGTTTTTCTTGGCAGAGAAGAAAACAATCAGATCCAACTGGAGCATTGATCTGGGCCTCATTGTGACCCTTCGCTGCCCTCACAAGTCTCAGCATACCATGCTCTGAACACAGGGACTCCCCACACTCCTCTGACATGCTGGAGCCCTGCGTTCCACTTTTGCATATCTTTGTGTCTGTGCTGGCTGAGTTTCCTGTCCATCAACACTGGTCCCTAGGCAATTCTAGCTTCTCTTCTTCTTTGAGCTAGTTTATCTTTAAAGCTCCAATATTTCACTCTGCAGAGCTTCCCATCCCTCCTGACAGGACTTTTCTCTGTAGAACTTTAGGTCACGGGATCCTGGCTTGACTGAAAAATGTTTTTCCAGACCTAAGAGGCCTGTTTCGCGATTCACAGCTTCCCTCTCCTCTATTCCAATGCTAAGATGGGAATGGTTACTCCCCACCCCACTCAATTCCTCAATGATCCCTAAAGTCTCAGGTCTCCTCCTATCAAGTCTCAGTGATGTCCGGTAAGTCAAATTTGCCTCCTTGATTTAGCTGTTTGCACCTATAATTGGTGCCCTTTATATGTAGCTATGAGGCCAGGGATTTTTACCACCAACTTCCTTTTTGGGTTTTGTCTTGTGTGAACTGGGTTCTCTCTATCGCTATTCTTTCCCTGATACAGTCTCTCCTTATGGCATCTGGACTGGTAGACACAAACGGGCAGTTTTATCTTTCTGCCTTCTATTTCAGGAAAAGCAAAGTCTCCACCTAAGATATTTTTCATAAACCGTAAAACCTACAGTACCTTGGAGAACACCTAATTTAACTTCCTTCTCAAACCCTCATTTACAAGTGGAGAAATTGAATTCAGTAAAGGAATTAATGCTTCTGGTCCTCTTCTTTCTCTCCCTTACAGATGCTAGAGGACAACAGACAATGGCAGCCTAGGCACCTGCCATACCATAAAGCACTTTGGGAGAGGTCCAGTCCATTTCAATATGGTAGGCTCTATTTCCAAGGATCCAGCAAACAAGGAAATACTTAGGACCAGACCTCCTGGAGTGGCTCCATACCTGTAGAACCAAACAGATAGTGGGAGGTTACGAGGGAACAAAACCTGAACCAGGTGGTACCTCAGATTACTATCAAAAAGCCCATAGCCTGCCACATGCAAGTCAAAGACACTGTGCCTCCCAGAGAGAATGGGAGGGAAACGTGTGGGGCCACTTCCTGCTCTTTCCCCAAAGAGTGTCAATGGTGGACAGTTTATTGGGTAGGGGAAACACAACAGGCAGTTATATCTTAAGTGAGACACCTTGGAAGAAATAAGCAAAATGAAGGCTGAAGCCATTCCAGTGAAACTGAAATTCATGACCTTCCTGATCTGCCCCCAAGTGTCTGCAATTCACAGGTTTTGAACTTGATTAAAGAGTTCAAAGAGAGAGTAGAAATCATTACATTTCTAAGATTCTCAGGTGGGATAGATACAAGAGGTGTGGGCTTCTGTCCTCCTCTGAGGACTCAAAGGATTTTTTTTTCTGCCCAAAGGATTAATGTCCCAGTATGGAACCTGTATAATGACAATAGGAAAGGGGACCAGTTAAGCCCCTATTAAAAGGAAAGAAAGGCAACATTTCATTGGTGTAATGGCACTGCCATAATCCATTAGTTGAGAGCCAAAGATATTCTACATGCAGGAAAACTTACTTGTGTATTCTTCAAGTTAAAGTTTCAATTACATTTTAAGAAAATAGGCAGCCAATTCGTAGGAACAAAAACTTTACATTTGGATTCTAATGCATTTAACTCAGATAAAAGCAAACCCAGCTTTGCCAACAGAAGGATGAATGGCTGAGGCCTGTGAAGTCAGTGGCCACTCAATGAGACCTCCTTAGAGGAAAAAGAAAAGGAGGCAGATGGGTATCACAAATATCTTGGAACGAGTGGGAAGCCAAGCTGGAAGGCAGAGAATGACTCTTTGAAAGCCTGTCCACAAGAACACTGTCCTTTCCCAGAAACAGGTTGCCACTTTGTCTGAGAACCAAGGCCACCGGGAAAGGCAGTTTAGCTGTACGTATTTATCATTCCTCTTACAAGGGAATGCCTGCTATTTCCTGTGTTGTGCTGCCCTTGGGAAATGGCTCCCTCATTCTGGGAACCAGCAGCTTACAAGAGGGAAAAAAAGGATGATGGGAGCTAGGGCCTGGCTTACTGCCATGGACTAAAATTTCTGGTGAAGAGAGCTATCTATGTGCTATTTCACATGAACAAATACTGGCCCTTCCATTTTAATCCAATCCATTCCAATAAACACTTCTGGAGGGTCTATTCTACGGAAGATATTGTTCCTTGCACTAGAGAGTGCCCCAAACCCTGATCTCAAGATGCTCTGGGATGGCAAATCACTATGACTCTGAAGGGAAACTGAATGAGGGTCAAAGGAAAGGTCTAGGCAGAGGACTGAATGAAACCCAAGCAGGGGGAGCCTTTCACCTGGGTGGTATGAGATCTGGGGTCAGAAAACGTTTCCCAGAAGATGTGACACCAGAGCTGGGTCTTGGTAAAAAGACGAGGTTCCAGTCCATTACAGCAGAGGAAACAGAGAAGACTCCATTTGAGGTGAACCATAAGTTTCAGTCAGATGGTGGAAAGCCTTGAATGTCAGAATCATTTTATATTGGATTTGGCAACAGAAAGCCACTGAAGGGTTCTAAACAGAAAAGGGATGAGACTCAGTGAAGGCTGGTCTGGCAGGGAGGACAAAACAGGGGTGGTGAAGGCAAGTTAGGAGGCTGTAAGCACAGCTGCAGGGAGCAGCGCTAGATGAGAGCCAGAACTAAGGGTGGTAGCCGTGGGGATGGAGAGAAGCAGCAAGACAGCAGAGATATTTAGATCACAGAGGAGAACACAAACACAAGGTGCTGCTACAAGAGAAGGAAGAAGGCACTACTCCCCTAACACCTGACAATTTCAAAAATGCTTTCCTCCCAACAATCCTGTGAAGACCCACAAACAAGAAGACCTAATGTTGACACTGCAGACACATGGGAATTAAAATGCTACAATCATTATGTAGGTATTTTGGCCACAAACACAGACTCACCCTCCTGGGCAACAAGCAAAGCCAGAATTGGCCTGGCAAACAAGGCAAAGTGGAGAAGAAGCCCTCTGCCAGGCCATAGAACCTGGGGCTTCCCCGAGGCAGGAGCTGCCCTTCTGCCTCACTCTCCCTGGGGTTCAACTACTTGAGGACTGAAAACACCTGGAATAAGGATATCCCCTTTCTCAAGGTGCTCTGATGCTCCAAGGCAGCCCAGTTTATAGCCAAAGACCTTCACACCAGGGAACCTTCCCTTTCCTGACTTCACCATGGGCTGGGGAAAAGAAGTCAAATTATTTTTTGTCTGAGGAAGAAAAGCAGGGCTACTAGAGCCCCGTCTGAGAACAGAGCTCCATTCACCACAGAAGCACCCATTTAGGAACAGGTCCCTCAGTCAGGCTCAAGAGAGACCAGAGAAGAGTCAAGGAGTTACCAAGAAAAAATTCAATATCTTGCTCCATTTAAGGGGGCTAGGGAGAGAGGACATAAACACCCCTCCCAGACACTCATGTTCTCTACCCCTCACCACCACCACCCAGACACTCACATATATAAAGTCTCCAGAATGGACAACCAAGTCCAATGATGTATAAATTAGGGAACTTACAAAATGCACCCAGGGAGTAACAACAGGTCACACGCATGCTATTCAAGACTCAACCCACAGAAGAAGGTCCAAAGTGGCTGCAGGTAAAGATGGGCATGACATGCTAGGCACACACATGGCAGCCTTCTAAAGCTCCATCACAAGAGCAAGCAAAGGCAGAGAGATGCGGCAATACTGCATAGCCCTTGGAAGACCTAGAGGCATCTACCCACAGATGTGCCCCAAATAAAGTTGGCATTTTGGACTGATCAATACCTGACGTTTCTATAGCGTTTTAAAATGTACAATGTGCAATATAACACACTGCATCATGCCCATTCTACAGATAAGAACAGAGAGATCCAGAGTATGTGGGACTTGCCCAGTGAAACAGAAAGAACTGGGTTTCAGGCTGCAAATTCAGCTCTGGATTTCCCCATGACATGGCTTGTGGGAGGATCAGCTTGTACACATCACATAATGATGCTCCCACCTAGGACTCTCTAGTCAACAAGCACCTGCCAAACCACTCACCTTTAGGGGTCACTGTACGTAGAGTTGAGAATACCCAGAAAGTCACTTACAGCCCTGCCCTCACTGATGCATCAATCTGGGGAATTAGGTCTGCACAAGACAGAGAGCAAAGTGGAGGTGATCTGAGGACCCCTGCAGAAGGCAGTGGCAACGGGAGGCCATTGGGGGGACGGGAAGTGCTGCTATTACCTGCACTGGGATGGAAATCAGAAAATCTACTCTCCATTCCTGGCTGTCACTTATTATCTCTGCAATTCTGGGGGTTAAGACCTTTACCCTGGATAAGCCTTAGTTTTTGTTTCTCGGAAATGGAAATAATACCTGCCCTAAAGCTCTCTGTGAACTCTACACTATCATCTAAAGGTGAGCCATCACTCAGGCAGGTCAGAGTCTGGGGGAGCAGATGCTTCCTCTCAAAGCCCAAGGACAGCTGGGCTTCACCAGCCTCACTCAGGGAAGGCTCTCTAGACTTTAGCACTATCTCTTGAGTCAAATGGCCTTCACCAGAGCTGGTTGGCTTGGCATAACTAAGTGACCCGATGGAAGTGAGTCCTGATCTGTAACAACTGTAAACTAGCTTCAAAAACAAGAGAAAGCATGATTAACATTGACTTCACTTGTTTCCTCAGGCACAAAGATTACTTCTAACTATCAAATGTTGTTTGTACAATACTCAGATTTGCTTAAATCAACAATGCAATTTAGAGAGTTTAAAACAACAGCTCAATCTCATGTTTTCAAACCCTTTGCCAACATGCACTGCCCCCACCCGAGTTTCTTTTTAAAAAGTATTTCCTTGGTAATGAGGGCCAGATTCCTTAAACATCCCTTTGATTAAGGATGTGGCATCTTGGGGGAAAAGCTTTAGGAAAAATTTATAAGGGATAAAATTAGCTAAGGCCCACGTGAAAACCATTCCACCAACAGAAAGAATTTCTCAAAGTCAATCTCCCGGTATCCAAATGTAACTGTAGTTTCTCATCAGTGTAATGGAAACACTACTTGCACTGTGTGACTGGTCTTGAAGGGCCACTGTAACAAAGTGTTTTGTAAACTTGGCAAGGCAACAGAAAGGTGAGCAACTATAATTCCAAAGGCCCAGAAACACAGATGTGGATATGCTTAGATTTCCAAGAAATTTCAGGTTAATTCTGTAGTCATTGGGGTGGGGTAACCAGAAGAGGGAAAGGAAGTGTAACAGCAGAAAAATAAAACCCAATTCCTCTTGGCTTTCTCTTGAGGGAGATGTTATGAATTAGAACCTCATCACAAAGCTTCAGTTTGCCCCTATAGTGTACAGATTAGTTGACAATTTCCAGGTGCTGCTCCTGTACAGGTATCATTGGCTCCCTTGCTAAATTTGCTTTCCAGACATATCACTGGAGGTAAAAGGTGACATGGGCTTCAAACATGAATGTGATGACCACTCACCCTCCACTCACTTACTGATTCCCTGGGCCAAGGTAGCATGGCTGGAGCTACCAGCCAAAGACCTGCAGCTAGAGGGCTTGGGGTGGGTACCCAGAAACTAAGCCCTCTAGGCCTCCATTTCCTCCCCTGTACAATGAGGGGGAGAGACTGTTTTGCCTCATTTATTGCAGGTCTATGATTACAATCCTTCAATCCTAGAAAAACCAAATCGGTTACATCCACGTGGAGGACAGACACCTTAGTGGCATGACTACTAGGAATATTCATTGAGACAGATCTTTCAGAAAAGTGTTGAGGATTAAGGTCGGTTCTGGAAGAAAGAAGATAAAAGAAACGGAGCTATTTAAACAGAAGAAAATAGGGAAGATAAATAAGAGGCACAATGATTCCAACATTTGAAGGCCCAGCATATCAAAGAAGGTTCAGACCCCAGGATGGGAAATGGGGAAGAGTAACTGAGAGGCACAGAGAAGCTCCCTGTCCACAAGGTGAATGAGCAGTGCAGTGGGGCAGGCATTGGATGGAGTCCAGAAAGATATGGGTTCATCCACAATGGCTGAGTGACCAGAGGCAAATCACTTAAACTCCCAGGGTCCCCAGCAACTGTAAAAGGATAAACAGCCTACAGACAGTTTTCTAAACCCCACTGATGGAGTTTCTACACCAATGAAGTCACAGATCCAGACCTAAGTGGCCTGGGGTACCACCAGCAGGCTGCTAGGTGTGAAGGCCTTGAAGAGTCTATCAAGGTGAGGAAGTCTCTTCCAACTCCAACACAATCTGACCGAATATGGAGGACCTCATACGGAGGCTGGCTGAAGCTAGGGGCTTGGTCTGAAGAGACACAGGAAAGAAATATAAACTAAAGAACTTTTCTACATGTTGTAAAGCACTGCATACACAAACTCATTGGACAGCCACAAAAGGCCTGTGAGGTAGATGCTGTGAGAGTACAGTATCCCCATCATAATAAATAAATCTGAGACTCAGAGAGTTAAGCAACTTGCCCAGGGTCACAGTCACTAGTATCTGGGGTAGGATTTGAACCTAGGGCTTCCAGGTACTCTATCCACTTCACTATATTGCCTCTAAGAAGGAGAAATTCAAATTACACCATCATCACCGTGATAAGTAGCACTTAGATAACATTTTAAGGCTTTCAAAGTGTTTTCCGTGTATGATCTCATTTGGTACAGGTTATCATCCCCATTTTACAGATAAGGAAACTGAGTTAGCCAGAGTTAACGTCTGGGGTCATACAAGGAAGAGGCACATTTGAATTCAGGTCTTCCTGACTCCAGTTCCAGTGCTCAGTGCTATATACCACCCGGCTTTAATTTAGTAGCATTAATTTAGAAGATAAATGAAAACAGTTAAAACTGGTATAATTGAAGTCATCAGAAGGAAGAGTGATGGCTGAGTTTTAAGTCAGGAAGACCTAGGCATGAGAATCTCATTTCTGACAAGTGCTAGCTATATGACCACAAGCAAAACAATAACCCTATTTCCTTCTCTGTAAAATAGTCAATCAAACATTTATTAAGCTCCTACTATGGCCTAGGCACTGGGCTAAGTACTGGGGATTCAAAAAGAGGCAAAAGACTCTCAGGGAGCTGACAATCTAGGAACTAACTGCACAGGCCTCTGAGGATTGCCACAACTCAAATGAAAACATGTAAATCACTTTGTAAACTATACAAAAGTTATCATTATTAGTAGTAACACCAACTACATATTCTATGACACAACTGCTAGGAGACAATAAAAAATTAAAGCAATGAATCATTAGCCAACTCCCCAAAATTGTTTCATAAGGCCAAGCAGGAATACTCCAAAAGAGGCTGAGTGGCCAACTACCAATTCCCTTATCTAATGGTAAAATGTCCCCAGGGTAAGCTCTGCCTCCCTCACGTGGTGAGGCCCCTCTCCCAGAGGCTCTATATTCCAGTAACTTCCCAAACAAGGTGTGATACAATCCAATTCAATAACCAGAGTCGATAGCTCATAAGTCACTGAGTAGGGCCAAGACTAAAGGAAAGGAAATGACTTTTTGGCCCACATTACATGGAGCGTCAAGAAAGCCAGTCAGGTTCCAAACCAGAAAAGCCCGGGTTAGATTATGCTCCTCACCATCCGCATGACCTTGAGGATGTCACCATCTCCCTGGGCCCCATTTACTTTATCTGGAAAATGAGGGAGTTCAACCGAGCTGCTATTAGACCATCTTTCAAAGGTCCCCTCTGAGCTCTAAATCTAAGACCCTCTAAATCTGCACCACCCTTCATTAAATGGAAGCTTGGAAAACCTTAAAATGGGTGACAATACAGTAATGTTTGAGGGGGTGGAGAGACTAACAAAAGTACTAGGAAAACAAGTCCAATGGGATGCCCTTCTGATGAAGCAAAATGCCAACATCATTTTATAAGAAGGATGGCAGTTTTTACAAATCTCATGACAAGGATGTCTAGGCAAATGAGACCTCCACATTACAAGCTTGCTGTTATCTTCAGATTTTTAAGACTAGGGGTTTAACCTGTAGTGAAGTCCCATTATGGAGGCACCTGGCTGGCACAGCGGATAGAGTGCTGGGCCTGAGTCAGAGAGACTCATCTTCCTGAGTTCAAATCTGGCTTCAGATGTGTGACTCTGGGCAAGTTACTTAACCCTGTTTACCTCAGTTTCCACATCTGTAAAATGAGCTGGAGAAGGAAATGACAAACCCCTCCAGCATTTCTGCCAAGAAAACCCCCAAATGGGGTTGGTCACAAAGCACTGGGCACAACTGAAAAAAAAATTACTAAAGTGAAGACCTAATTTGTCACACAGAGGAAAGAGCACTGGATTGGATGTCAGAGGATCTGGATTTGAATTCCAGCTGCTTCTACATTATGTGACCATGTGCAACTAACAACTTCTCCAAGCCTCAGTTTCATCATCTAACACCAGGGGGCTGGACCTTGATCAGCTCTATGGTCCCTCCCAGGTCTGAATAATGAGGCACTTTAACAAGGCTTTATGGCAGAGTGGTCAGCAAAGAACTGAAAGTAAATGTGGGCTCCCAGAGAGGTGGGAATAGCTTTGACCTTTCTATGTATCTCCATCGCCTAGGGAAGTGACTGGTATACAGTAGGTGCTTAACTAATATTTGCTGACAGTGGTTCACCTTTAGCACCTGCCACTAAAATGATCGAGCAATGTCAGGCATGTAAATTTCTCTGTGGATCCCATTCTTCTCCTTGGTAGAGTAAGGAAAGGAGACTCAGTCTCTTAAGGTCCAAAAGTTTCAATTAACTAAATTCTGTAGAATCCCAATTTCTTCTCTTCCAATCTGAGAAAATCCTATTTTAATAGCACCTTCTCCACAAACAGCTGATAAAAGCATGGAATTTAAATTAGACAGTAAGAATTTATTAAGTACCCACGTGCAAAGTACTGTGTTGGGTCCGGGAATTCAGACTTTAAAAAAAGTTCCTGTCCTTGAGGCTCTGACACTTCTGTGAGGTAAATCTAAAAACCAGACTGGGAATGAAATGACTGGGTTCAAGGCCAAGCTCTAGTATTGTGTGATTTCTCTCTGGGCCTCAGTTTTCCCACCAGTAAAATGAGAAAAACTGAATTCGATCTGAAAGGTCTCTGAGAGTCTACTGGATCAACAAATCATTCCAATTAAGGGCGTGATTTTTCTACGAAGTGAATCGATGAAGATGGAAGTGGAATATTTCACATATGTGAACTGATAGCAACTTTAAAAAGGGGGAGCCTGCATTCTGGGAAAGCCTAGAACTCCTAGCACGACTTCCTGCACCAGGGCACCCCCAAATCAACAGGTCAGTCAGCATTAGTTGAGTGCTCCCGGGAGCGGGGTCTGCAGGCACCCACGCTCCGCCACGGGGAAGCCACGTTTCACGGCCGGCCACGCAGGAAAGTGGCCTCTCCGCCTCTTCTCCACCCGGCTCTCCCTGGCCCGGCCAAGCCGCACAGGAGGCATCGGTCCCCCGGGGCGCCCGGTGAGCTCCCGGCTCTCCCTCCAAGTTCAAGGGTTGACCCGCGGCCCCGGCGGCTCTGGACGCGTACCCCCAGCTAACCACGGTCGGCGCTGCTCTGCAGCCCCTCCCGGGCCCCCAGCCCGGGCTTCCGGACCCACCCCCCCACGCCTGGGGAGGCCCCGCCGCGGCCCGAGCGCGGGCACTTCCCGTCCACACTCCGACCCCGCCACCGCCTCCGGGCAGCCCCAGCCCGGCGGGCAAAGGCGCCCAGAGCACGCGGCGCTGCCAGCAAGGGAGGCGCATTCCCGGGGCTGCCCTCTCCAGGGACCCCCAAAGGGCCCCCACCACTGAAGAGCGGCTCCCAGACCCAGAGCAGACTCGGTCCCCGCTCCCGCGTCCCGGCGCCTCCACGCCAGAGCCACGGAGCGTGCCCGGCCGCCCACGTTGCCCCATGGCGGGGCAGGGCCCACCAAGTTTAAAATGGTGCCTCGCGGGGTGGGGCGGGAACCTCGGGGACAGCCCGGGCTCCAGGGAGCGGAAGGGAAGAGTCCCGACCGCCAGGGCAGTCCCCCACCCTCCCTGGTGTCTGCAGGGCCCCGCACGCCCGGGGGTGCCCCGAGAGAGGCGGCGATGGAAAGGGAACGCGGCCCCTTTAAGAGGCCTTCAAGGCGCTCAGGGACCCGGGGCCTCTTCTCCTGCCCCGGCCCGGCGTGGGGGGGAAACCTTTCCCCGGGGAGAGCCATACCCTCCGACCCGGACCCCCGAGGTTCCCCCTCGCACCAGGTCCCACCCGACCCAGCCCCGGTCCGGCGGCTCCTCCTTACCCCACTGTCGGCCGCCTCCTCCCAGCTCTCAGCGACCTCCTCATCTTCCATCTTACTCGCCGCTTCCCACCCCCCCCTCCCCGCGCCTGCGCCCTACGCCCTACGCCCTGTACCCTTCTCCCCACCCCCCGCGCTGGCGGCGCGCCTCAGCCACGGGCGTGGGCGCGCACGGCATCTCTGGCCTTAGAGGCCCGGTCTCCGCCCCGGCCACGCCCCCACCCAGAGGCCCCGCTCATTCAGCTCCCGGAAGAGGTCCCGGGACCGCGTGCATGCGTCGCCGCCGGCGGACATGTCAAGGAAGGGCAACGAAGCCTTTTTGGCGCCATCTTTCTTAAGGGCAAGCTTCCACAGTACGGGGTGACAAAAGCAAAGTCCAGTGATCTCAGAGCTTTGAGTGTGGGCAAATGACTCTTGCGGCGTCATGTTGTGTGAGGGTCGCGAAGTCCTAAGAACTTTTCGTCGGCCTTCAAAGTGCTTGTCAGTAAACACGCATTTTCAAGAGCTTAGAACTGTATTCCAAAGAAAGGTCAAAGCCGGCCCCTGGCCTCAAGGAGCTTACAATCCAAACAAAGGAAGAGGTAATGTGCAAACGTCTATTTACAAACAAGCTATAAACAGGATAAATAGAAAATAATAAACAAAGAGAAGGTATTGGAATGAAGAGGAGTTGGGAAAGGTGAGGAGGGAGAGCATTCCGAGCATGGGAGAGAGGGACAGCCTGAGACTCAAACCAACTCTGCATCCCTGGCTCCTGGGGGCCCTCCTTTCTGATTCCCTCTGAGGGTGGAGGGTGGACGTTGGGGAGCCTCTCCCAGATCCCACATTTAAGGAAAGGGCTCCGGGCAGCCGCCTCATCATTGCCCACCTGGCTGCCGTCCCTGCGCATCATCATTGTCTTCAGAAACTCATCTTCAGGCTAGATGAAATTAACTCTGAAACTCACACTTCCTCACAGTGCGCCCGCACCCCCTCCAATGGAGGACAGTGGGGAGCTCCTCTCAGCACTCCGGGCAGCCGCCTTATCGTTTCCCACCCACAGACTGCTCACCTGGACTCTTCACTGCATCATTCTTTGTATCCCCAGTACTTAGCAAAGTGCTGGGCATACAGTAAATATTAAGTGTTAGTAAATAAATATTAGTTACTGCCTGGCGTAAGAAGAGTGTTGCGTAGACGATGAAGAGCTTTGAATATCAAACAAAGGATTTTATATTTGTTCCAGGAGGTGATAGGGAATTTATTTGGGGAAGGGGGCTCTGGACGAAGAGTTTAAAATACTTTAGCGACTAAATGGAGGCTGGACTGTATTGGGGAAGAAATTTAAAGCAGGCAGACCCACCAGAAGGTTTTTGCAGTAATCCTGGCATGAGGTGGTGAGGACCTGCACCAGAATAAGGTGAGACTTTGCAAAAGTGAAATTGATAGGCCTTGGCAACAGATGGGATATGCGGGAGGAAGGTGAAAAAGCTACGAATCCAGTATATCACCTAAATTGTGAGGTGAAGAACTGGGAAGGTGGTGATAACCCTCTACAGTAAATAGGGAAGGTTAGGGGGTGGGGATGGTTTAGTGGAAAGAAATAGTGAATTCAGTTTTGGAGATGTTGAGTTTAAAATGTCTATAGTGCATCCAATTCAAGATGTCTACTAGACAACTGGAAATTAGAGGCTGGAAGTCAGTAGAGAGATTAAGGCTGGACTAATTGATCTGAGAATCATCAATATAGAGATAATTGAAACCATGGAAACAGATGAGATCACCAAGTGAAATAATCTAGAGGGAGAATCAAAGAGAGCCCAAGAAGGATTGGTCAGATAGATAGAAAGAGAACCAGGGAAAAACAGTGTTTTTCCTAGAGAGGAAAAAATTATAAAGGGAAAGAGGGTGATCAACAATGGAAAAAGCTGCAGAGAGGTCAAGGAGGAGGAGGAAAATTGAGAAAAGGTCATTGGATTTGGCAATTAAGAGATAATTGGTAGGCGTGGCTAGGTGGCAAAGTGAATAGAGCACCAGCCCTGGAATCAGGAGGACCTGAGTTCAAATGTGGCGGCAGATACTTAACACTTACTAGCCCAGTGACCTTGGGCAACCTTCCCCCCTTCAAAAAAAAAAAAGATAAGTGGTAACTTTGGAGAGAGCAGTTCCAACTGAATGATATGAATAAAAGTCAGAATGTAGAGAGTGAAAAGACTAGCCCTATGACCCTGGACTCATTTAATCTCTGCCTCAGTTCCCTTAACTGTGAAATGTGGATAATAACAGCACCTCCTTTCTTTTTTCTTAATTATTTATTTATAGCTTCCAATATTCACTTTTGTAAGATTTCCAGTTGTAAATTTCCCACCTTTCCCCAAGATGGCAATATGATATAGGCTATGCATGTACAATCATATTAAATATATTTCCATATTGGTCATATTGTAAAGAAAAACCAAAACCTAAGGGAAAAATCACAAGAAAGAAAAAACCCAAAAAAGTGGAGAAAATAGTATGCTTCAATCAGCATTCAGATCCCATAGTTCTTTTTCTGGATATGGACACCATTTTCCATCTTTAGTCTTTTGGGATTGTCTTAGATTCCTGGCAGAACCTATTTTTAAAGGATTGTTGTGAGGGTCAAATGAGATATTTGTGAAGTGCTTATCACAGTGCCTGACACATAGTAGGTCCTATGTAAATGCTAGTGATGATGATGATGATGATGATGATGATGATGGGAAGCTAGGTGAAGATACTTACTGCAAACAGCCTCCTCCTCCTCAAGAACTTTAGCCACAAAATGGAGGAGAGATACGGGATAATAACTAAGGGAATAGATGGATCAAGTGAGGGACATTTTTAAGACTTCATTAGACATGGATGTGTTTGTTGGCTGGTAGTGAGGCGACAGGGAGAGACTGAAGATAAGTGAGAGAGTTGAGATTGGACAAGGGACCATCTTCTGGAGAAACCAACCTTGGATCCAGGAAGCCCTAAATCCAAGCCTAGCCTCCAGCACAAAGTGTCTGAATGGCACCAGGCAAGTAGCTTTACCTCTTGACATTCAGAGAAAGTGCTGCCCTGCATTGGTGGCAAGAGTTTCTTACATGGAAACCTATACCAGTGTGTGAGATGAAAGAGTTCAGAGTCTGAATCTAAGGTCAGAAAAGGTCTTTATTCTTTCTCATGAGAAAGGACTCTGCCCCTGTCACCCACATGGCGGCAGGAAGAGAGCAACAGGTAGAAGCCAGCCCATGGTTATATAATCTTCTAATGCAGAAAACCCAACCCCCCCAACTAGCCTTCACTCTTATAGGTAGAGGGGCTGACCCACAACCTAAGCTCATAAATTTCTTTGAGACAAAGGACCCGGAAACATGTGGGTGTCCAATGAAAGCAGTCTTAACCTTATTTGGCATATCTTGTGCTGAGTTGGCTCTGGGAGAGGGTCTCCATTGCTCTAAGCCCCAGATTGCTTGACCGTCAGGTGACCTAAACCTAGGCCTAGTGAATACTGAAGCCATTTGAGATTTGATTTTTCAAAATGGGGAAACTTCACTATAAATTATCCCTCACACCAATAAAACTAAACCCAATAAATCCAGTCCCTATCTCTTGAACTTCATAAGAGCCATTGTGGAAAGAGCCCTGGATTTGGAGGCAGGACCTAAGTTGGAATTGAGGTTCTACCGCTTTCTACCTATGTCCTGAGGCAAGTCTCTAAACTTCTCCAGGACAGCCTTTCCTAATCTGTAAAATGGCAAGAGTTGGTCTAGATGGTCATTGAGAAGAAAAGAAGCCTGAAAAAGTAGGTGAGAACCAGACTGGTTTTAAATACCAGACTGAGGGATTTGTATGAACCTAGAGGCAGCAGGGAATCATTGAAGGTTGTTGAGTAGGGGAGTGACCTGGTCAGAGTGACATGTTTGGGGAATATTTAATTTGGCATCTGTGTAGAAGGTGTATTAAAGAAGTAACTGGAAGCAGGAAGATCAGATAGGAGGTTATTGTAATAGTCTAGGCAAAACATGGACTGTAACTTGGAGGTGACCATGTCAGAGAGAAGAGGACAGACATGATAGAACAGCAGAATTGGCAAGACTCAGTGATATTATATTTTATATTCACAATGCCCTGTTCTTTTAAAATGTTTTATTGATGCTAATTTCTCTTTTTACATCACTAATGCTTCCCAGGGACTTTCCTGCTTAGAAGAGAATCCTCCCATAGTCAAGTGAAACAGATCAATACATTAATCGATCTGAAAGTGGATGGCTCATTTTGCACCCGTTACCCACCAACCTCTCTGCCAAGAGATGGAAGGGATGGTTCCCCTTCAGGTGAACCTCATGCTTGGTCATTGTACATATTGCAGATGAGGCCGCCAAAGCTCAGATAGGTTATAACTTGCTCCAGGTAACAGCTAGGAAGTGGTAGAAATCAGATTTTTACCCTGGTAAATTTCACTTTGTGGAAATTTGCTTCCTTGTTCAATGAGATTCTTTAGGCTATTAGGGAAGGAACTACGCAGCCTACTCTGCACAAGGCATTGTATCATTTAATGGAAAAAGGTAGAGTGAGACTCCAAAGACATTCACAGTCTCCTTGGGCCTTTGATTTTGGGACCCTAGAGTACATAACTAGCTCAGACCAATCAGGAGCTGACTGGCATCACTTGTCACAGAGACAAAAGTAGCAGAATATAGCTCCATATTTCTACTTATGACTTCTGTAAGTTAGCGTAGGAGAATGCTTTGACTGAGCTGAGGTAGCCTGGTATGCTCAGTGTTGGAGTCGGGTGTCAGAGGTGGGATCTGAATGAAGGTTTTCCTGACTCAAGCCGTTACATTACACATTACAACACGAATTCTCTCTTTCTCTTTCTCTCTCTCTCTCTCTCTCTCTCTCTCTCTCTCTCTCTCTCTCTCTCTCTCTCTCTGTCTCTCCTCTGTCTCCCTCCTCTCTCTCTCTTTCTCTCTCTCTCTCTCTTTCTTTCTGTCTCTGTCTCTCTCTCTCTTTCTCTCTGTCTCTGTCTCTCTCTGTCTCTCCCTCTCTGTCTCTCTGTCTCTGTCTCTCTGTCTCTGTCTGTCTCTCTCTCTCTGTGTCTCTCTCTGTCTCTGTGTCTCTGTCTCTGTCTCTGTCTCTCTCTCTCTCTCTCTCTCTCTCTCTCTCTGTCTCTGTCTCTCTCTCTCTCTGTCTCTCTCTCTGCCAGAGTTTCTGTGAGGGAGCTACTACAACTTTACTTTTTAGTTTTCAACATTCACTTTTATAAGACTTTGAGTTTCACATTTTTTTTCTCCCTCACTCCCCAGACAGCAAGCAATCTGATACAGGCTATACACGTGTTTCTACATTAGTCATGTTGTGAAAGAAGAATCAGAACAAAAGGGGAAAACCACAAGAAAGGGAAAAAAACCAGATAAAATGCTATTACAACTTTTATTAAGCCCATTTTACAAAGAGTAAACGGAGACATAGAGAACTTAAGTTCCTTGACCCCATGATCGCATGGTCAGTAAGCACCAGAGATAGGTTTCAAGTGCAAGGCTCCTAATTCTGACTCCAGTGCTCTTTCTGCTAGAGCCAGATGCCTCTCACAATAAAATAAGATGTGCTCTTTGCTTAGTAGATAGAGAAGATACGGGTAACTCTAATACCAAAGGGTTCCCTATGAATGAGGAAGTCCTCCAGTAGCTCTGATTTCCAGATAATCTTGCATAAAGCTATAAAGTATTGAAGTCTCCTGAAAGAGATGTCATCCCCCATGCTTCATCCTCTCCTCTTTCCAGTGATTCTGAATCCTCCAGCTGTCATCATCTAATCCCTATTTCCCATACCCTACTACTGCCTGTTTCCTAGTTCCCTTCCCTCTTAACTCATTCCTCCCCAACCTCCCACTCTAAAGCTATCCACTCTCTCCACTGTGCTCTCTGGAATGCCTGCTACATAAATTGAAAAAAAAAAAACCCAACCAAACTCAGTTTCATCTTAAACCTGTTTCTTTTTTCATTCCCTACATCTTCTTGTATCTGGCTATTCCCTAATGACTTGGCTTCCCTGCCCACCGTTTCCAAAATCAGTGGCACTTTCACTTATGGCCCCAACTCATTGGTTGTAACAGAGGAATTGGGAATCTGCATGCTTATTACCACTTGCCGCCTCTCCCTCTACCTTCATTACTCAGTGTTTCTCTTCTTCCTCCTTTGATGTTCATAAATCCCATATTTATCACCCAATCAATATTCTGGTAGCTGTTACCTACAGACCTTTAGGATATGCTCCTTCCTTCCTCTGTTAGGTCAGTGTCTGACTTATAGCCTTTGTGTCCTCCTGAACTAATGCCCTTATACTAGGGGGCTCATCATACATATTGATACACCCTCAAACACCCTAACCTCCCAATTCCTCAATTTATTCATTTCCTATGACCTGTACTGAAATGGCAAGTCTTAACAGAGTGACCACAGAGTCTAAATAAAAAGTTTTAGGAGCTTTTATTAGCCAGCTGGTGGCTGTCCTCATGCCAATCTGAAGGAATCAGCCTCTAACTCAGGAGTGCAGAATCTTTTATACATTATAGTTTAGGTTTATGTATCTAACTAACACAATTTGTTACTAAGCACGTGTAAACAGAAACTGTTACTAAGGCAAGGGGGGGAGGGTTGTGAAGGTAAGTGGAGGGACTCAGAGCATGATGACTGAGCAAGAAGAAGAAAAATGAAGAAAAAGACAAATTACCCTAGGCCAGTTTCTTGACTCCTATCTCAAGTTCATAAAGTTTTACTTGGCTGGTTTCTAATTTCATAAAGTATCACTTAACTGTTTCCTGGCTATTACAGTACTCCTTTATCCCACCTCAGCTACACATAGAAATAGTCATACTCTTCATCTTACTGTCAATCATAAATACTCCATTTCCATGTTCATGAACTCTGAAATTCCTTTATCTGATTGTAATATATTGTTTTTTTCTCCTTTCTCTCTGCCTTGCAACTTCAAATCCTATTCTTTGTGTGCATTATGGGACAAAGACTCCTTGGTTCTACACTAGCTACACTCTCTTCCCTTCCCCATTTTGAACCAAATCAACTCTATCCTTCCTTCTTATGTCAAGTCCCTTTCACCCATCTTTTCTTGCCATGCTTTATTCTTAGATTACTCCTACAATATACTCCCTTTGCACCTACTTATGTATTGCTGCATAAAGATAGAAAAAATCATGAAACTGAATCCACAACATATTTATTTATGATCTCAACTGGGCCCCAACTGTGATGAGACAATCCTAATCAATTCATATTCCTACTTACCACAATGGCTTTTCCAAACCTTTTCCTCTCCCCCCCAAAACTTCCCGTGACTCCCCTTCTCTCCATCCACTTTGATTCATATTTCATTGAAAAAAATGGAGGCCATTCTCAGAGAACTCCCTTTTCTCCTCTATTCCTAATCTCACATTACTTGGATGTCTTCTGCCACTGTCTCCTTCTTTACTCCTGTCTCATATGGATAGGTGGCACGTCTCTTTTTCAGGATAAACCCCTTTGCATGTACAAGTGAAACCATTCTACCCTGTCTTCTCCAGCAAACTATCCTTTGACATCTTCTCTCAATAATCTTCATTCCCTACTACTTACTAACATGCCGACTTCTACACCATGTTAATTTGATCCATACCTTCCCATTAAGTATCCTTCCAATATCTCTTTTCCCTTTTGTGGTTAAATTCCTTAGGAAGGCCATCTATAATAATTGCTTCCTCGTCCTTTCTTCTTATTCCTTAACTCTACAGTATGGCTTCTAACTCATCATTCAACTCAAACTGTTCTTTCCAAAGTTACCAGTTATCTCTTATTTGCTAAATCTAGAGAACTTTTTCTTAGTCTTATGCTTTTTTCCCCCCTCCTTTTGGAGGGGAAAGGCAGGGCAATTGAGGTTAAGTGACTTGCCCAAAGTCACATGGCTACAAAGTGTTAAGTGTCTGAGGCTGAATTTGAACTCAGGTCCTCCTCACTCCAGGGCTAGTGCTCTATTGACTAGCTGCCCCAGCTTTATAATTTTTGATCCCTCTGAAGCCTTTGATACCCTCTTCCTTGATGCTCTCTTCTCTATAGGTTTTTATGACACGACTTTCTCCTGGTCCTCCTCCTCTCTGCTCTTCTCAGTGTCTTCAGTGCCCTAGTCATTCAGGTTGCATTATCTTACTGTTGGTGTCTCCCAAGATTCTGCCCAGGGCCCTCTTCTTTTCTCCCTCTGTACTATTCCCCTTGATGTTGCCATCGGCTCCCATGGATTCCATTTTTATCTCATGCATGTGATTTTGCAGACCTGTTTATCAACCCTCTTCCTGGCCTGTAGTCTCATATTTCCAACTACTTATTGGACATGAATTTAAGGTCTTCTAGACATCTTAAACTCAGCCTGTATAAAACTGAGTTCATTATTGTTCTTCCCTTCTCCCCAGCTTTCCTATTACTGGTCAAGGGGACCGTCAGCTTCCCAGTCACACAGGCTCACTGTTGTGCCGAAAGAAGCAAGTGAGACCCCAAGTGCATATTTTGGAAGTGGATTTTATTTAGCGCGTTCTGTTCGGGGCTACATCTTCCCTTGCCCAAATCAAATAGGCCTGACCAAGGGGAGATCTCTGATATATATAGGGTCCCCCCAGCTCTCAATGGTCAGGGATTGCATAATGAAATTTACAACAGGGATTGGCTAGTACACATTTTAAGTCTCTCGTGCAGGGAAACCTTGGGGGGCCCTGCAGCCAACTTCCTTGATGAAACAGGAAGAAGATGGCTGGCTAGGGCAGAATGGGGGGAGGGGAAAGGATCAAGGGAGCCAGGTGAGGCCAAGTACAACATCACAACCTAGATGTCTTCTTCAATTTCTCACTCTTTCTCTCACCTCCCCAAACCCTACCCCCATCTAATCAGTTGTATAGTTATGACATTTCTATCTTCAGAACATTTTTCATATATTCCTTATTCTCTCCTCTAACACTGCTGCCTCTCTGGTGCAATTCCTTATTAACACTTCACACCTAGAATATTGCTGTAGCCTTTTGATTGGTATTCCTGCCTCAAGTCCCTTGGAACTCTGGTCTATCCTCCACTCAGTTAACTTTATCTTCCTTAAAGCAGAGATCTGATATTCAATAGACTCTCAGTTCTTACCTAGAGTCATTGAATAGGTGTTGCCTCAGACAAACAAAGATCTGGGAAAGACCTTAATTTAGAAAAGATCAAGGCCACCAACTGTGTTTTTCTGTCTTAATCTCTGGACTTTATTGACTCTGGAGGAGAAAGTGAGGCTGATCACTGTTTGAAGCTCTGCCTCACTTAAATCCAATTCATACAGGAGTTAAGACTGGACAAAGCACAAATGAACAGCAACAAATTCTGAGGGTTCCCAGTATACTGCAGGATCAAATATAAAATACTCTTCCTGACTTTTAGAGTCATTTGTAACCTGGCCCCTTCCTACCTTTACAGTCTTCTTAGACTTTTCTCTCTTCCATATATACTATAATACAGTGCTA
Source organism: Pseudocheirus occidentalis (assembly GCA_028646575.1). Classification (NCBI taxonomy): domain Eukaryota; kingdom Metazoa; phylum Chordata; class Mammalia; order Diprotodontia; family Pseudocheiridae; genus Pseudocheirus; species Pseudocheirus occidentalis. The sequence goes on along the minus strand of CM053596.1, from coordinate 37,766,517 downwards.
CTGGCTTACTTGCTGTTCCCCACACAGGTTACTTGACCTTCTGACTCTGGGCATTTTCACTGGTTTTATCCTATCTTTGGAATTCTCTCCATCTCCTTGCTTCCCTGGCTTCCTTACCAAGGCAGTTAAAATCCCATCTTCTGCTATAAACCCTCCTCCCACCTTTAATCTCAGTACTATTGTTCTGAGAGTACCTCCAGTTTATCCAAGTCAACATCTTTCTACAGTTGAAGAATTCTCTCAACTGGGGTAGCTAGGTGGCACAGTGAATAGAACAGCAGCTCTGGAGTCAGGAGGACCTGAGTTTAAATCCAGCCTCCCAATGATTAATACTTACTGGCCGTGTGATCTTGGGCAAAGTCACTTAACCCCAACTGCTCTGCCTTCCCCCCTGAAAAAGCCAAAAAAAAAAAAAAAAGAATTCTCTCAACCTCTGGGGATAGGAGTAATCATTAGTGGAGAAGCATGCAAGGACTAGGGGTCAAAGATAGGAGACCAAACTGAAAACAAAAGGTTTCATTAGCATGCTGAGGAATCCTTTCCTGCTGATAACAGATTCAGATTCCTAGAGTAGAGATTTTTTTTTACAACCTTTCAGGCCCATTTAGTATACTCAGCATTTTGCAGCAACTTAGGATAGAAAAACAAAGCATTTTATTGGGAGGAGTACAGAATGAGAGGGGATAGGTCAAGGAAAAGGGGGAATATTTGGAATGCAAGTAACAGGCTTTGTTATTGGAATGTAGCATGGGGTGCCCTATGAGATTTGCAGAGAGGCAAAAGGACAGAGATCTCTGGTGTCTCTTCCCCTTATCCCTCTCCAAAGTAGACTTCAATTCCTTTCAGGAAGGGAAGCAAGAGGTTAGAGCCTGAGGCTGGCCATGTTGGTCTCCTTCAGAGAGAGAGAGATTATTCGGTTAGAATTATATCTGTCTGCTTCCTTAAATATTATTAGTCTAGGGGATATAATTTTTTGATTCAAGTTAAACTCCCCATCTCTGTTTCTTAATGGGAAAAGGAAAGCCCTGACCTTTATATTCAAATAATGAGCCCACATAGCCAATAGCAAAGAAAACAATTTATCCAAATTAATGGCAAAATATAAAATATAAGTATACGTATGACAATATATACCAAACAATAAAGAGGAAAGGAGTTTTTTCATTAGGAATGAAGTAACAACTCAATTGAGAACCTCAGTTCTCACTCTCCCAAAGGAAAATTCCCCCAAAGTCTCTAGTGTAGCAATCTGGAGATAAGGACATGACAGACATTGCCACATCTTCTCATATTGCCTTCTTTCCAGATTTTTTTTCTCCTTTCATATGCCTAAAGAGAGGTTGGCATCGCGTATCTTCACTCTTGAAGCTGGAAGTCGGGAGACACGAGGAGACTGAAAAATCAGAAGAGAGTAAAGAGACCAAATCTCTCCTCTCTCCAGCCTTCACCAACTCTACTGGGCCACTCAGGAAGGAAAAGGAATTGATATCCACCCATGGAGGAGAGAGTCCCATGCCAATGAACTTTAGGGCTTGGTTTAATAGGAATAAGAATCAGGAGAAAAGATGAAGGCATCAAGTACTTTTACAACTGCAAAAGAAATCCTTTTAGACAAAGCTGCAGGGTCTCTCTTATCTAAGGGCAGCAAGTTGTTGTAATGGTGGATGGGACCATCCTCTTTATTGTATCCTTATATAAGAGTTGGGGATATTTTAATATTAAGATGCCAGGTAGATGAAGGATTTTTATAGTTTCTAGAAGATACCAAGTAATTGTGGTTCCTAGTTTCATACCATATTATATAATCATTTACCTTGTGCCCCCTATTAGATTATGAGCTCCTAGACAGCAAGGACTGTCTTCCTTTTCTTTGTATTCCCGATGCTTAGCACATGTACAGCTGGCACTATTTACCAGTATATAGGAGGCACTTAATAAATATTTGTTGATTCAGCTAGAATCAGCTAGAACAAACTTGAGAGAACCAGTTCAGTTTCAATGTGAGGATTTATACCTTGGAAATCAGCAAACTCTACAAATAAGAGTTTCATTTATTGTATTGTTGATTATTTAGACTAAAGTGAAGGAGGAAGTGTTAATATCGCAGACTAAACTTTAAAGTGTGTTCTGCATACAATTTTTTTTATTGCGAACTCATTTACCAGCACTTCCCTGCTTGACTCAAAAGAATTTGGCCTGTCCATTCATACTGGAAAGACCCCTGGAAGTGTATTAAAACCTTCCTTTTAATTCACCTGAAAATACTAATAAATACTTATTTCTACAGTCCAGAATCCTTGCCTGAAGGAAAGAAATCTTACATTAGTTAATCCAGCTTCTCAGGAAACAAAATGCCTGCCCTTAAAATCCTTTCTCTTAAGCTAGTATGTGATGAGTCAAGAGTGAAAAATACGTAGGAAATGAATTAAGGCTGGGAACCAGACTTAGAAGGAAAAATACCTCAGTTGCCTTTCTCTGTCCCCTGAAGGAAGGAGACTAATGGGCCACTGAAAGACAATGCACTCTTGCTATTGATCCAAAAAGGTCCTTTTGATTACTTCAGGTCACCTGAAACCAGCTAAGGGAGAGTTCCTGAGGGGAATGATTGAAATGAAAGTGAGTGGTTTTAGGAGAATGCTACTCTAGGAGAGCTCTGGAAAGATTGATTATTGTTCCTTTAGAAGAAATAAAAGGGAGACCATGAGTTGTATTTTATCATACTGCAATAGTTTCCTTTTCAAGATTCCTTGTTCAGTTGTTTTTTAGTCATGTCTGACTCTTTGTGACCCCATTTGGGATTTTCTCAGCAGAGATACTGAAGTGGTTTTCCATTTCCTTCTCCAACTCATTTTACAGATGAAGAAACTGAGGAAAACAGGTTGAAGTGATTTGCCCAGGGTCACACAGCTATTAAGTGTCTGAGGTCAGATTTGAACTCAGGAAGTTGAGTATTCCTGAATACAAGCCTGGTACTCTATCCACTGAGCCACCTCGATGCCCTTTAAGAGTCATATTTTTTTCAAAATGGCTTGTGTTAGACAGACATATGCAAACACATGAGAGGACTCTCCCAGTTTGTATATTTCCCTCTCTAAGCTAGAAATACTTGGATTTAGAATAATGATACATTAATAAAAATTGTTCCTGGTAGACGTCTGCCTAAAATTCAGATATAGCGTTAATATTTGTTTTTTCCTTTGGCAAACCAAATGGCCCAGATTTTAGCATATATCTCTATGGACACTCTATAGAGCTTGTCCTGCAGTATGTGTATCTGGGACAGAGTTGAGCCCAGAGTTGACAAGGGCTGAACTGTTTTTGGGAAATTGCAAAGCATTTTTATTGATCCCAAACTTCCTATCACAACAAAGGACCATCTTTACAATGCGAATGAGTTACTGGAATTGCTGTATGGCCAACAAATATCCAGGATTATGGCTAATAACCAGGAATATGATACTCTGAAGAACTAAAGATGAATCACACAGACGCGACTGAAGGTTCATGATGGTTGAAAGGTAGGTGTGAGCATGCAGCAACATATAATCAGTGAGGAATTCTTAAGAACATAAAGGGGTCATTCATGGAGAATTGCACGGAAGAGACTATGACAGGTGAATGGCCCCAGCACTCCTCTGATGGGTGAAAAAAATGTAAGGAAGACCTCTATCTAGCACACTGGGTGGCCCACCTGTGATAAGCCTTTGGAAGGACATGGGTGGAAATCTCACAGGATGGGTAGGTATGAATGGGTTACAGTCTGCTTTATGGGGAAGAAATCCTGAAATGATGATGGCACGGATATACTTGATTATTTGAGAGTATCACTTGATCAGTGCATTAGGGAAGGAATCATAGAGCAGTGGATAGAGGGTCAATCAAGGAGACCTGGGCCAAATCTCTGACACTTGCCAGCTGTGTGACCTGGTACTTCTCAGTGCCTCAGGCAACGCTCTAGTTGTTACTTATTCTCCACCAGTGAAGGGCTTTTCCTGGAACCTGGAGTTCCCTATACCAACCCAATCATAAGCCCAGACCAAAAACCAGAGTGCTTTTCAGAGGAGCAGAAGAGATGAGTGTGGGCAGAATCAATAAACAGAGGCAGCACAGTACAGTAGATGGCATACTGGATTTGTATAGTAGACTTTCAGGGGTCCCCTGACCCCATTAAGGAAATGGTCACCTCTTCTATGAGGTCACTAGGCAGATATGCAGGAAGAATATAACCTGGTTGGATGGATGCTTTCATTGGTTCTATGAATATCTAAAGAAAGTACTGGGTAGTGAATTTGCAAGTCTTGTTTGTGACTTCCTGTTTGTTTGTGCCTCTGGACTTGGTCCTAGGATGAAGTCTTAATGAATAATTAGTCTTGGGCTGGGGTGGGGAGTGGTGAAGACTGGAGGGTCCTTGCATTCTTGTTACATAAGCATTTATGCTAAGGGAATACAAACCTTGTAAGTTCCTTGCATCTTTGGCTCTGTATGAAATGGTTCTGTAATAAACAGACTATTGAATACATCCCCGTCTCTCTCTTTTTATTCAGCTGGTAGCTAGGCCATATAACTGTGCTGGACACAGTAGATTTGCACTCCAAGGACCTGGGTTCACATCCTATCTCTGCTATTTATTACTTGTATAAACATAGGTTTATACTTGAACTTGTATAAACATTAAAGTCTTTGTGCTTTTGTTCATCTAGGAAAAGAGGGCATTGGACTAGCTGGTTTCTTGGGACCCTCCAAGCCCTAAATCTAGGCTCCTATTTTTGTTATTTTTCTTGTTTTAATCATGGTCAACTCTCCATGACCCCATTTGAGTTTTCTTGGCAGAGATACTAGAGTGGTTTGCCATTTCCTTCTCCAGTTCATTTTATAGATGGGGAAACTGAGGCAGACAGGGTTAAGTAACTTGTGCAGGGTCACAAAGTTAGTAAGCTTCTGAGGCTAGATTTGGACTCAGAAAGTCAGGAGTCTTCCTGATGCCAGTCTGACACTCTGTCCATTGAATCACTTGGCTGCCTTTCCTATGCTCTCTACATAACCCAAATTCACCATTAACTAGCAGTATGGCCTTGGGCAAGTCACTTAACCACTCTGAGCCAGTTTCCTTATCTCCAAAATGGGTGTTAGGTGGGAGTTTGGAATCATTGGCTAGAAGGGTTCTAAGAACAATAAACCTCTTCTCAGAAGTCATTTAATCCAGTGGTTCTGAACTTTTTGACCATAAACCCCATTGGTAAAAAAAAAAAAAATTGTCATGTAGCTCAAAAGGCATATATTTATTTACAAATTATATGCCCATACTACTATACTAAAAATGATGCACATTATAAAAATGCAAAATAGATATTCAAAATTATGAGATAAAGATGAAATAATATTTGATCCTAGAATTGATAGGAAGCCATTGGAGTTTACTGAGTAGGAAAGCTACATGGTCAGACCTACACTTAAGGAAAGTCACTTTGGCAGGGAGCAGAGGATGAAATGGAGTGGAGAGAGATTTGAGGCAGGGAAACCCACTAGGAGGAGACTGCTAGGAAAGAAGTGAGGAGGGTGTGAATTAAAGTGTTAGTTACAGGAGAGGAGAGAAGGTCTTAGATCAGTGGTTCTCAGCCTTCCTAATGCTGTGACCCTTTAATACTCAACTCATATGTGGGCACATCTGCGTCTCGGTTCCTAAGACCATCGGAAAAATGTGTTTTCCAATGGTCTTAGGCGACCCCAGTGACCCCTGTGAAAGGGTCATTCCACCCCCAAAGAGGTTGCAACCCACAGGTTGAGAACTGATATTTTAGATGAAAGAGATGTAGTCATAGAACCAAGATTTGGCAACTGATTAGGTGCATGAATACAGGGTGAAGGGCAGGAGTATGTGAGAACCAGTTTCTACTGGTGAAAGCCTATTATTTGCTTTTTAGTGGTAGCCTTTATATCTCAGAAACTGGCAAAAATGACAAATCAGGGCTTTCCTTATTGTCTTGATGACTGTATAGATTAAGAAAGCCATAGAGAAAATGTCAGCAATGTAGATCAAACTGTGTGGGGTACTGGACCCCAAGAATCCCCTCCCCAAGAAGAATAAAAAAAATTAGAGGCATCTTGAGGAAGGAACAGGAAGTTTTATTCTCTTGCCCCAAAGGAAGAGGGCAGTCCTCTCCATGGCAGGGATCCAGGAGAGGAGGTGTGTTACAAAAGACAGAACAAGAATTTATACCCTAAGGTGGTCAAACCCCCTCCCCTCGGCTGTCCCTTCTCCCATTGGCTAGGAGGTGGGTCCTCAGTCTTGACACGAAATCTAACCCAATGGCAGATAACAAAGAAGCCCACCACTATCTCTGCAGACTAGGCCGGGCAGGATAGGAAGGCCTTATTTGGCAAACTCCAAAGCAAGGGAGGGAAAAAGGTCATAAGCAAGGGTGGAAGTCAAGAACCCCTGAAAGAGGCCTAATGCTGATGACAACCAGGGAAGGGGGGAAGGGTCCTAGGCTGTGTAAACCCAGGAGGCTCTGGTTTCCAGATAGTTTCTCTTCCTTCTCATTCTGAGGAGTCTTCACAGAGGGTGCAGAGAACGTACCCCACTTAAAACTAATGTGTCATTTGTACAGTTGTTGGTTGTGTGTATTGGGTTATTTTTTTCCCCAAGAGAGCAAGTTGTTAAGCATTTACCTCCAGGTGAGTGAAGTGAATTGAAGATAAGGTTTTCAACCTGGGAGACAGGAAGTATGGTGCTGTCCTCCCAAGAAGTAAGAGGGAGGTTTGGAAGATGAATGAGTTTGGGGACAAAATAATGAAATTTCTTCTGCCGTGCAAATCACACCCATCCATGCTTGCTCACACCCAAAATAAAAAGGGGGGAGGTGAGGTTCTTACCCTATATTCCCTGGCCCCAAGCTCAGATCCCAACCTCTGAGAGGTGCCAAGGTAGGGAAGAGAGCAATTTTTAGCTGTTTAGCTGCTGCGGGTGGTGGTAGTTTAGGTTCTAATAGCCCTAAAGGACTAACACTCAGCAGGCAAACAGTGAAGGGAGTGTCAGAGTGCTGGGAGATAAAGGCAGTTATAATTTTGTTGAAGGCATGTTTATCTATTAGGAGAGAGGGAGGGAATGTGACCTGTTTTCCCATGTTCTGAGTGGTAGTTTGAATATCTTTGATATCAGGCCACAAATCACCTGGGGTTACAGTTGCAACCATAGTGAGGCCTTAGTGACCTGGAGGCCATTGATCTAATCAATCTATTGTAGAAGCATAGAGAAATGTGAACTACACAAATCCACAGCCACTTCCACTTAAAAGTTCTAATAGACCTCATGTGTCTGATCTGTGGTTGTACCCTCTGAACTCTCATCGAACCCTTTAGCCACAGCTAAACACACCGTACCCTGACTCCAATACTATGATGTCATCTGTCTTCTTGGAAAACAAGGACAACCAACAACAAAAACAAGAACTAGATTATTTCAATGTGATGTCCTGTAATGGAAATAAGGCTGAACTTGGAGTTAAGAAGACCTGCATTCATCCCCTCTGACACTGAAGAGCTTTCGAACCTTAGTTTCTTTACCTTTAAAATGGGAATAACAATTCTTGCAGCATTAGAGCCCTACAGTCCTTGTAAGATTCAGATGAGATAGTGTCTTGTGTCATAGACTGTCTTTAATTTGTTTTAAGACTGGTGGTGGTGACATCTAGAAAAACAACTATGAAGTCTGAATGCAGATCGAAGCAGACTATTTTCTCTTTTCCCCCCTCTTTCTCATGATTTTTCCCTTGTGCTCTGATTCTTTTTCCACAACACCACTAACATTGAAATATGTTTTGCATGATTGTACAGCTTGCTATCTTGGGAAGGTGGAAGGGGAGGGAAGAGGGGAGAAAAATCTGGAACTCAAAATCTTAAAAAAGTGAATGTTATAAACTATCTTTACATCTAATTGGAAAAAATAAAATGCTATTAAGTGGGCCAGAGGAAGACTGGTGGTGGTAGAGGGAGTATGATAGCTTCTAAAGTCTTTTTTGGTTCCATCTTCTTTGTATTTAAACATTTTATTTTAAATGAAAAGTTTTGAGTTCAATCAAAATCACTCCAAGCACCCAGTTAGAAAAAATTCCTAACATCTAGGCAGATCTCTGTCTAATCTTACATTTATATTTGTCTCTAGTTTGATGCCTAGCCTCTTTGTGATTGATGTTAAATTCAGTTTACTGGAAACATTTGGGTTAGTGAATCCCAGATTATATTATAGTGCCATTGTATAGGCAGGCATCCAGAGGGGAAGTTGTAAAAAGAACTGCCTTTTTCTTGGATTGTCTCTTACTTAGCCTAGGGACTCCAAGCTGAGGTGCCTGTAGAGCCAATTTTTCTGTGAATTTCTCTTCTCTTTGACAGTTCAGTTCTCTCTTTGCACTTCAAAGATGTACAAGAATTGCCTTTCTCCATTTGTGAATCCAGATTTCTCACAAAAATAGCTTTGATTAATTCACTGAGATGTATAGACCCAGTACTGATTGATTCATTTAAAAAGTATTCTTAGTTAAGGTATTAGCATTCAAATGGAGTTGTTTCTGTCCCATCCTTATATATGTAAGAGTGGTACAGCGGAGAGAGTGCTATATCTGGTGTCAGAGGATCTGGGTTCAAATTCTGAGTCTCTACCTGTGTGACCTAGGGTAAATAATTTAACTCCTCTGGGTCTTGGTTTATTTTTTCCACTGTAAAATGAAGAGGCTGTAATAGACGACCTGGAAATTCATTTCCAGCTTAAATTTATGATTCTAAATATCAATTATTATTGCCAATTTTTATATGTCTCAAATATAAGTGTCTTGGAGAAACTTCTACCACATACAGGTTAGGTAAAAAGGTATTGAAACCTCTTTTATGTAGCAAACTGGAAATGATGACAAAAGATGGGAAGATGGAAATATTGGAGTGTTGTGGAAAGGTACACTAATGCATTGTTGGTGGAACTGTGAATCAGTACAGCCTTTCTGGAAAACAATTTGGAATTATACAGATAAAGTAACTAAAATATCTCATACCTTTTCGCCCAGAGCTGGCACTGCTAAGCATATATTTATACCAAAAAGATTACTGATAAAGACCCAGGCACATCAAAATATTTATAGTATTTTTTTTTGTAATACTGAAGAATTTGAAACAAAGTGGATGGCCATAGAATGAGGAATGGAAAAAAAAATTGTGGTAGATGTATGTGATGGAATATTGCTATGCTGTAAGAATGACAAATATGACGAATATAGAGAATCATAGGAAGACTTGCATGAATTAATTGATGCAAAGTGAAGTGAACATAGTTGGGAAAACAATATACACAATGGATGCAACAACATAAATTAAAAAAAAAAACCAACATAAAACAATCCAAAATGAATGTTGCAAGATTACAAAGAACAAGCGCAGCCCCAGAGAAGAGATACAAGAATATCTCTCCTCTTTGTTCCTTGCAGAGCTGGGAAAGTGGCAGGAATAGAGCTATGAAATATTGCATATGATAGCTGTTTTTTCCTATGTATTGATAGATTTTGGTTTTTTTTCCTCTTCCACTTTTTCTTTTCTAAAAAAAAAAAAATGTTACAAATGTAAGGAATACAGTAGTTTCCTAGACAAACTAGAGGTGGTGCTAGTTGGATAGAATGCTTGGTCTAGAGTCAAGAGGACTTGAGTTTAAATCTGGCCTCAGACACTTAATACAGAAACTAGCCATGTGATCTTGGGCAAGTCACTTAACCCCAACTGCACTCCAAAAAGAAAAAAAAAGAAATTTTGCCACTTCAGTCATATCTATAAATCAATAAAATGCTGGACGTTATGGTGATTGCCTGCAATCTCAGCTACTGGGGAGGCTGAGGTTGGCAGATCTCTCGAGCCTGGGAGTTCTGAGCTTCAGTGGGTCAGTCCAAACAGGAAGACCCCTGGTATTATGAGGGATTGGAGAAGGCTTCCTATAGAAGGTAGGATTTTAGTTGGGTTTTAAAGGAAGGCAGGGAGGTCAGCAGTCATTGCAGAGGAGGGACAGTGTTCCAGGTAGGGGGACAGTCAGAGAGAATGCCCAGAGCCAAGAGATGGAGTCACTTATTCTTGGCACTAAGCCTGGCAGCAACATAATGAATCCCACAGCTAGCACTTAGATCCAGAAATGTCAGAGGTAGAAGTGATTCTGATTCTCCTTGGCCTGTCCTGTGCACGTCACAAAATCTTAGACCTGAAAGGGAAATTAGATGCCATATAGCTAACCAATCACTGACTAAAGATCTCTACACCTGAGTAGTCACCAGACTTAATGAGGGGGAAGCCACTGCTTCCCAAGGCTGCCCATTCCTCTTTAGGATAACTCGTTGTTAGGAAGTTTTCCCCACACCAAACCTAAATTTGTCTCTTTGCAGCTTTGGCTCTTAGAAAGGGAAGGAACATGAGAGGTTGTCTAGTCCAATTGCCTAGTGATAAGGTACTTCAGGGTCACAGGAAATGGGTGTTTTGGCCAGTACCACAGAGGTTATTAGCCAGGATTTGAACCCAGGTCCTCTGACTCCAAATCCACCTCTTTTTTCCTCTGTGCCACACACCTATTGCTCCTAATTCTACTGTCTGTGACCAAACAGGGAACAAATCTAATCCCTCTTCCACAGTACAGTCCTTTAGACAGCTATCATTTCTCCCTTCTCCTCTTTATATTTTCTCTTCTCTGCTAAGCCTTCTCACTTTCTTCAGTCAGTTCTCCTGTGGCATGATTGCAAGGTCCTCCACTAGTCTGACTGCATTTGTCTAGGTGCCCTATAGGTTGACCAATTTCCAATATGGGACCCAGAACTGAAAACCAAGACTCTAGTCTGACCAGGACAGGATACTGTAGGCGTCCTTTCCTTTCAGCTTTGTTCCTTTGGCTCCCATGATGTAATTCTTTTCTGTCTCTCCTGGTTCTTCTGTCTTACTGGTCTCCTCCTTCCCTAATTCTCCTTCTCCCATCTACTCCCTATGCAGACTGTTTGCTCCTGAAAGTTTGGTCCTTGTCCCTGTGTTCAGGGGCTCAGATTGTCACCTATTCTATGCCAATGGCTTTAAAATCTATAGTGATAATCATAAGATTTCAATTTGGGAAGGACTTTGGAGAGTTAGTTTAAATCACTGTTATTTTACTGTAAAGGTGGGATTGATTAATTTACTCATTACAGCCATCTCATACCACTTAAAGTAAATGAGAAAAAAATTAATAAATGAGAAAATGTCCTGGTCCCTTAACCAGGTTAAAAAAAAAGATTACTCAGCCTCAATCATAGGCTTTAGTATAAATCAAGACCAGGGATTCTTAAACTTGTGTCCCTGAACTATTTTTTAAAAAGTGATAATTATATTTCTATATAATGTGTTTCCTTTGTAGTTCTCAGTATTTCATTTTAGGCATTTAAAAACAGTCTTCTGAGGAAGGGTCCATAAGCTTCCCCAGATTTCCAAAGGGGGTTGTGACACAAAAAAACTTTTGAGCCCCTGCTTTAGGCCAAGTGTGACAAACCCTTGGAACAGGAATGAAGTAGCTCAGGAATGTTGCTCTGCTAGGAGAAGAAAACATGAACACTCTCTAGGGGTACTCTATAAATTATTAAATTTGTTTAGAACTGGAGTTACTCAAGAGATTGGCACAAGTGTGGCCTTTGGGTAGAACCCCTGAGTCAGAACTCCCTGGAGTGAGGGGACAGAGGTCTTGTTCTCCCAGTTGATTGGATAGAGAAGGATCTTGTGAGCTCTGAACAGTCCAGAGGATGATACACTTTCCATCTTCCCATCAGTCAGTCCCCTGAGGCATTCCCAGATCAACTAAGGTCAGTGTTTGCATTGGAACCAAGAACAAACTGGATCTGATTTGTAGCCCCAAAAGGGGCCCAGCACATAAACTAGATTGTGTGTAAGGAGAGCTTCTCAGACACCCCACCAATGGGAGAAAGGAGGTCAAACTAGGAGCTCTGAGTTGCCCGTTTGGTCCATGTCATCTCCAAATTTAAACTCACTTCCCCTGGACTCTCTATGTTCTGGTGGGAGAGTGTGATGCAAACTTTTTGGGGAAGGGATGCTCTCATATCAATTGTTATTACAGTCCCATCTTAGTGATGATCCCTTTCTAAAAGCTCCTTAAGGCTGGATTCACATTAAGGAATCATCCCTAAATCCTTGGAGGGACCAGGGATGTGCTGGTTTGAGCTGATTGTTATATTTTCAGGGTAAACAGTTATGCTTTAGAAACTGGCGAATGCTAGAAATCTGGGCTTGATTTATTGTCTGCTCCTGATCAATCAACACATCTATTAAGCACCTAGGTAGCTAAACACAAGTACTACAAAAAGATGCAAAAGACAGGCCCTGTCCTCAAGGGACATATAATCTAAATACTATAGACTTTGGAAAATGATGGAGAAAATGTTAACAACGCATATTAAACTTTACTTTCTTTCTTTCTCTTTTTAGAGGTAATTACTGTTAAGTGACTTGCCCTGGATCACACAGCTATTAAGTGTCTGAGGTCAAATTTGAACTCAGGTCCTCCTAAATTCAGGCCAGTGCTCTATCCATTGTGCCACCTAGCTTAAATTAAATTAAATTAAATTAAACTTAAAAGTGCATCATGAATACTCTTTTTCTCAGAGAGCCGGTGGTTAAACATACATTATTAGCTCATTGCTAGAGGTACCACTATGATCGGGAGGGGGAGATGTAGCCTTATTCCAAGACCTAAGACTCATCTGTGAGCACAGGAGTTAGGTTAAGTAAGGATATTCAGTAGAATGTGGCCCAAGGCACGGCCCCAAAGATAGAAAGTTAAGGCAGCTAGGTGGTAAAGTAGATAGAGCACCATCCCTGTAGTCAGAAGGATCTGAGTTGAAATCTAGCCTCAGACACTCGTTGTGTGACCCTGGACAAGTCACCTCACCCTCATTGCCTCAAACACACAGACACAGACACAGACACAGACACACACACAGACACACACACACACACACACAGAGCTTAACACAGGTCTCCTGATCTCACGGCCAGTAAGCTGTCTGCTGACATGGTCCAGTATGTCCCACTGACTGCTAGACTTTTCTACTTGGATGTGCTGCCATCAAATCAACAAAGTACTCAAACAGATTTCCAGTCACATCAATATGGGCATTCCCTCTGACAGTGAGGATTGTAACTCATGACTCTTGTCCATGCTCTCTCAAAAGTCCACCCAACCTGCTGGAATTACATTATAAGGGAATATTATAACTGAGGGGTGGGAAGGTGTATTGGGAAATGAGTGTACAAAAAAAGCAAATGTTACCATTAAAACATATTAACATGTATATGTATATGTAAGTAGCTTCTTTTACATGACATTATTGAGGTCTTGTCTGGGCACAAAAAGAGCTGGGCTAATAACAATGAGAAATTGTAGAGATAACTTGAGTGGTTTCTTAAGCCAGCTCTAAAATGACACACTAGCCCAAGAAAGTGCAAGAAAAGTGGTTCAGGAGTGATTGTCAAGCAATCTGTTTATTGATACCATGAGCAATGACACAAAAAGGTAGTTATAGTCCACTTAGTTTTCTAATACTCTTTGTTCAATTTCAAGAAGCCAGACAGTGATGTTAGTTAAGGTCTTGATCATTATTATGTCCTTTGATGATTTCCAAGCCTTATGAATAGTATCTAAGAATGTATGGGAGAGCCTAACACCTTCTGACAGTCATCCCAGAACAGGGCATATCTCTGGATCACAGGATATCAGAAAGGCTCTGATTTACAGCTGCATCAATGGGAAAACTGTATGGAATGGCAACAACACGGAGAAAATCTGGAGCTAACTTATCTAAGACCAGTCTGATTCTTGGATCAGGCTTTTTGGCTCCCTTCAAGAAATGAAGATGATAACAAATGGACAGTCTGAGTTGTGAGGTAAGGGAGAACTGTCCAGTAAGTTAGTGCTGTCCTAAACTGGAATGTGCTGCTTAAAGAAGTAATAAGTTCTTACTCACTGGAGGTGTTCAAAGAAAAGTTGGATGACCACAAACCAGGGTTTGAGTCCAGCCTTTGACACATGCTAACCCTGACACTGGACAAATCACTTAACCCTCCCATGACCCAGGAAACACTATAAGACTAGAAATTGCATCATCATCATAACTAGCATTTATATTGCTCTTTCAAGTTTGCAAGCTTTACAAATATTACCTCATTTTATTCCCACAACAACCCTGGAGAGGTGGGTGTTATTATCATCCCATTTTATAGACGAGGAGACTGAGGTAAAGAGAGGTGAAGGAACTTACCCACAATCACACAGCAAAGTAAATATTTGAAGCAGGATTAGAATTCAGCTTTTTCTTTACTCCATGCCCAGTACTCTGTCCACTGACATACCTGGCTGCCTATATAATAATTTAAGGTTTGCATAGTGCTTTAGTTACATGATCTCATTGCAACCTCCCCACTACAGGAATTATTATCTCCATTTAACATCTGAGTTAACTGAGGCTCATTAGATTAAGTGGCTTTCCTATGATCACACAGCAAGTAAATGATAAAGGAGGGAAATGAACCCAGGTCTTCCAGACCCCAAATCAAGTACTCTTTCCACTCTGCCAAACTGTAGTGGTGTAAAAAAAACCCTAAAACCCAGAACACCCATCTTTAGTGATATTTGCCATGGAGCAGATGTAGTGGTCTGAAGGAAATTTAAGGAAATCTGCTATTTTTCTCTGTTTAAAAAAGAAGCAAAGAAAGGAAGGATGGATGGATAACCCATTACGTAGGGGAAATGAACAGAACATGTGTGGGGGATGAAGAAAAAGATTGAGTAAGAAATAACTCCAAGATTTCAAAACTGGTTAAATGGGAGATTGGAAGTATCTTTGGCAGTGATATTGGGAGGAGAAAGGGGAGTTTGTGAACAGACAGTAATCTGGTTTTCAATGTATTTCATTAAATGTAGGGTGACACATCACCTACCATCAAGGAATAGTGCATTAGAAAGAGAAGATGGGCTGGTCATGGAATGAGAGTGAGGGATGATAATTGGACAGCCAGTCCAATATTGGGCTATGTTGGTAGATATCCTTGTAGATATTAGAAGAAAGCTAAAAAGTATTGCTTGTTTGACCTTGGGAGAAGTCATTTATTCTCTCTGATACCCAGTTTCCTCATGAGGGAGATTGCACTTTGATGACTAAAATTCTTTCCATGACTAGATCTATGGCCTTTCTGTACATTGCTAGCTAGCCTCACATTTCCCTTTGCTCAATAGATGGATGGATGGATGGATGGATGGATGGATGGATGAATGGATGGATGGGTGGCCAACCACTTGCCACCTGGTCCTTTGCCACTTCCTACAAAGAATTTGCATACTCTCCTTTCTGCCTCTTTAAATCCTACCAGCCCTTCAAGGCCCACTTACTTCATTAAACCTTCCCAAGATGCTCTAGCCTTCATTCAACTCATATCTCCTTTGAACTTCTATTTAGTACCTTGTGGACCACACCATCTAATTCAGTGCTTAATTATAGCCCATTCTTGTATTAACTGATGCTGAGTAAAGGAAGCAGAACTAAGAGAACAATACTCATAATGATTACAGCACTGAAAATGAAAACAATGATCAAACTCAGATAAAATTCAATGCCCATGGGGCAGCCAGGTGATGCAGAGAATAGAGCACCTACACTGGAGTCAGGAGGACCTGAGTTCAAAACTAGCCTCAGATACTTGACATACTAGCCGTGTGACCTTGGGCAAGTCACTTAACCCCAATTACCTTGCCTTCCTCCCTCCAAAAAATAAAAGCAAAAATAAGTTCAGTCTTGCTCCCCAAGGACACGCTTCCTTCCTCTCCATAGACATGTGTATGTGTGGTGGAGGGACCAAGGGCAGGGAATGTGACATACACCATCAGATTCGGTCGTTTTATTGGGCAGGTTTGCTTGATTGGTTTTCCTTGTTACAAGGGAATATTATAATTAGGAGTGGGGAGGGGAAATGAGTGTAAAAAACAAAAGTTATTAAGACATATATATGTATATCTGTGTAAATATATACATACAGATGTAGATAATTTATCTTATGTGATATAAAGATATTATTGTGTTCTTCTCTGGCCACAAAAAGAGTTGGGCTGGTCATGACAGGAAGTAGAAATTATAGCCACTGGACAGCCTGAGGGGTGATTTGAGGAAGAACTGTCTAGTAATTAGTGCTGTCCCAAACTGGAATGGGCTGTTTGGAGAGTATTAAGTTGTCTCTTGCTTCAAGGTCTTCAAGGAAAGACTGGATGATCATTTGTCAGAGAGGGAGCTTTTTATTCAGGTAAGAATTTCACTAGATGGTTGCTGAGAAATCTTCAGTTCATATGATTTTTGATATCTTCCATTGGTGAGGTCCTTTTGGTGTCTCCATATTGGGGAGGCCCCCAGGCTGGCCCCTGATGGCCTTGCTTCTGACTCTCTGTACTTCCACAGCAGATCTTTTTACCTATTCCTCCTACCTCTCCATTCTCCTGTTTCCCTATTATGTGGTGGAGGGCTTCATAAATATTTGTTGTGGGGCAGCTAGGTGGCACAGTGAATAGAGCACTTACCCTGGAGTCAGGAGGCCCTGAGTTCAAATGCAGCCTCAGACACTTAACAATTACTAGCTGTGTGACCTTGGGCAAGTCACTTAACCCCAATTGCCCTACCTTCCCCCCTCTAAAAAAAAAGCAAAAAAAAATTGTTGCTTTATCTGCCTGCCTGATATATTTGTATCCCTGAGACATTTTTAAAAAATGACAGAATGGTGTGGGGTGGTTCTTTGGAAGATTTTTGAAAGAACTTAAACTTGAAAATTATTGTATAAGATGAGGAAGTATCAAGGAGTTGCAATCTGCACTGGTAGAGGGAGTTTCATTCGTGATCATTCTCATCATTATTGCCATGATTATGATCACAATAATCATTACCATCATTGATTTTACCATTATCATCATCATCATCATCACCATCACTATCATCACTTTTATCTCCATCATCCTTATCATCCTCACCACCACCATCATCATCATCACCACCATTCTTATCAATATAAGTTCCTGGAAGGAAAGGATTGTTTCACCTTGGGACTTGTTACATTTTTAATTTTTGTATACCTAGTGACTGGCACATAGTAGGAGTTTAAGAAAATAAATAGTACATAGTAGGAGCATATAGTAGGATTGATTGATCATTATGATTGAATGAATGAATAATAAGGCATTTATTAAATGTTTACCGTTTGTCATATGCTGTCCTAAGTTCTGGTGATACAAATACAGGCTCTAAACTCTAATCTCAATGTTCTATAGTTATACCCACCAAGTATTCAACCAGTCTTTGTTTGACACTTTCTAGTGAGGGGGAGCCCACCACTTCCTGTGACAATCAATTCTCTTTTTGGGTGGCTCTGATTCTTGGGAAGTTTTTTTTTTTTTACATTATATTCAACTTTTGTCAGTTTGCAATTTCTACCCACTGTTCCTAGTTCTGCATAGGCAACAAAGTGGTACAGTGTCTAGATTCCTGGACCTGAATTCAGGAAGACCCGAGCTCAAATCCTGCCTTAGATGCTTATTAGTTCTGTGACCCTGCTCAAATAACTTAACCTCTGTTTGCTTCAGTTTCCTCAGCCGTAAAATGAGCATCATAACAGTACCTGCTTCTTAGAGTTGTTGTGAAAATTAAGTAAGATAATATCAGTAAGGTTATTTTTTTAAACTTTATTTAGTATTTTCTTTTTCCCCAGTTATGTGTAAAAACATTTTTTAACATTCATTTTTGAAATTCTGAGTTCTAAATTCTCTCTCTTCCTCCTTCCCAACCCCCACCCTGCCCCCTTGAGAAGGTAAGCAATTCCATATAGGTTATACATGTGTGGTCATGCAAAATATAGTCATAAGAGTCGTGTTGTGAAAGAAAACAGACAAGGAAAAAAACTCAAGAAAAAATAAAGAAAGTTCAAAAAAAGTCTGCTTCAATCTGTATTCAGACACCAACAGTTCTTTCTCTGGAGATGGATGGCATTTTTGATCATAAGTCCTTCAGAGTTGTCTTGGCTCATTGTCTTGCTGAGAATAGCTAAGTCATTCACAGCTGATCATTTTACAATCTTGCTGTTACATTGTACACAGTGCATTTCACTAAGGCATCAGCATATGTAAGTCTTCCCAGGTTTTCCTGAGAGAATTCTGCTCATCATTTCTTATAGTACAATAGTATTCCATCATAATCACATACTACAACTTGTTCAGCTGTTCCCCAATTGATGGGCATCCCCTCAGCTTCTAATTCTTTATCCCCAGAAAAGAGCTGTTATAAATACTTTTGTACATATAGGTCCATTTCCTTTTTTTGTTTTTTATCTCAGATAACATCAGATAGCATTTTTTTTTTAATCTCATAGACCTACTAGTGGTATTGCTAGGTCAAAGGGTATGCATAGTTTTATAGCCCTTTGGGCATAGTTTAAAATTGCTCTACAGAATGATTGAATCACTCTGTAGAGAATTCACAATTCTACCAATGGTGCATTAATTCCTCCTTTTTCCCATGTTCCTTCCAGCATTTGTCATTTACCTTTTCTGTCCTATTAGCCAATCTAATAGGCTAATAATAGGTAGTACCTCAGAATTGTTTTTATTTGCATTTTTCCAATCAATAGTGAGTTAAGAGCATTTTTTCATATGGCTATAGATAGCTTTGATTGCTTCATCTGAAAACTGATCTTATCTTTTGATCATTTATCAATTGGGAAATGGCTCTTATTTTTATAAATTTGACTCTGTTCTCTATAGGTTTGAGAAACGAGGTCTTTAGTAAAGTTCTTAACACATTGCTTGGCACCTATATGGTTGCTTGTTGTCCTTCATTCTTTAAAAGGACCAAAATAACATCACTATGTTGCAGTCAAGGTACAGTGTGTTCAACTATGACTCATCAAACCGATACAAGGTCAGAAGGCCTATCATAGATTTGGCACGTATATTCCGTACTAACATTTGGAGTGGAGATAACTCTAAATTTCATGTTTCTTTTGAGCTACTTCAATTCTGCTTTGCTTATAGAGCACAGTGCCTTCTATGACATGAACGTGCCATACTGGATGGTCCTGTGCCAATGTCTCCGATGTCACATATTCAATTCCAAAGTTTTTCACAGACACCTTGAGAGTATCCTTCTATCTCTTCTTCCTACCTCCAGGTGAGCTCTTGCCTTGTGTGAATCATCTGTAAAATAGTCTTTTAGACAATTGTATGTCTGGCATTTGAACAATGTGGCCAGCCCATCAGTGTTGCCTCTCTGCCATAGAGTTTGAATGCTGGGCAGTTCAGCTTGTGAAAGGACCTCAGTGTCTAGTACCTTATCTTTCCAGGTGATCTTCAGAATTTTCCTGAGGCAATTCAAATGGCAGCCATTCAGTTTCCTGGATCATTTGCCAGCCTTGTTTCATTCAGGTTAAGGATTGCTCTTTGGATATAATACCTTCTGAGTTCTCTCACAAGAATTGTTCATCTTTTAGGCCTATAGGATTTTGTCTTATCCATAAACACATGCACATTCTATGTACTGATGGTGAGTGTGAAATCATCTTCACAAAAGTTTTCATGCTTTTTTTTGTTTCAACCACAGGGTGGGATCCCCAAGTGCTGAGGCAAGCAGGCTAGGGGTTGGGTGATTTTAGGTCACATTTTCTAGCCCCTTGCTCATGCCAGGAGGTAAACGATGTGCTCCAAGGGGCTGTTGAATCCCACTGCTGCTTTAGTCTGGTGAGAAGACTTGGCCGCCCATGCGCAGGGTAGTGAGTACAGCTCCAGTGTATCCACACCTGATACTCTGTCATTTGCCTGTCACCACAGGACTTTGAGGTAGGTAAAAATGGTAAAATGGTATGGGTGATGTTTTTTGACCTGTACATAACTTGGATTTAGGCAAGGCAGAGTTGCATGTAATTATTGGCCTCATTCTCTTCCAGAATCATTGAAGTCAGGAAGTGTGAAGAAAAAAGTCAGTCCTGGCCATAACTCAGGATTCAGTGGATGACCTTGGCATCTGTGGTAAATGAACAAGCTCTGAGCACTCCACAGTGCCTGTTCCAGGTGCCTTTGTGGCTATTGGAACACATTGTTCCTATCTGCCCATTCTGCTAGA
Organism: Pseudocheirus occidentalis; assembly: GCA_028646575.1. Taxonomy (NCBI): domain Eukaryota; kingdom Metazoa; phylum Chordata; class Mammalia; order Diprotodontia; family Pseudocheiridae; genus Pseudocheirus; species Pseudocheirus occidentalis. The sequence goes on along the minus strand of CM053596.1, from coordinate 37,746,325 downwards.
GGAACTCTTCCTTAGCCCATCAGCCAAAACAGTTTATTGGTGGTGGCCGCTGCACGTGGGAAACTTCTTGGAGCCCCAGGTGAGAGTTGGGTGAAGCAGGTAGACACCGAAGGTGAATGTGTAGTCATAAAAAGGGCTCAGTAGCCCTCATACCAGAGGCACTAGTCTTCCCTGAGCATCCTACACCCCCTGTCACATAGCGGGTGCTTAATAAATGGGCACCTATGTGGTACAGTGGATAGATCACTGGGTTCAGAATCAGAAAGGCTCATCTTTACATCTGGCCTCAGACACTTTTTTTTTTTTACTTTTTGGAGGACAATTGGGGTTAAGTGACTTGCCCAAAGTCACATGGCTAGTTTTTGTGTCAAGTGTCTGAGGTCAGATTTGAACTCACGTCCTCCTGACTCCAGGGTCAGTGCTCTATTCACTGCTCCACCTAGCCGCCCATCTCAGACACTTATTAACTGACCCTGAACAAGTCACTTAATGCAGTTTGCCTCAGTTTCATCATCTGTAAAATGAGCTGGAGAAGGAAATGGCCAACTACTACAGTATTTTTACCAAGAAAACCCCAAATGTGTTTAAGAAGAATGGGACAAGACTGAAATGACTCAACAGCCACAACAACAAATGCTTATTTCCTTCCCTCTGAGCCAATTGGAACACATCTCATCTCTTTTCCCCATAAAAACCTATCAAATACTTGAAGACAAATCTCATTCCCACCCCTAAATCTCATCTCCAACCAAAGCCCCCAGCTAATCCTCATATGGCAGAGACTCAAGGAAATTCCCCATCCTAGCTGCCTGCCAGTTTATCAGTCCTTTCTAAAATGTGGCAGCTAGAAGAGAACCATTCTATCTTTCTCCAAAATCTTTCTTCTATGGACTAGGTGCATCTAATCCCACGAGCCAATGAAAACGTTCCTATACTTTTCTGATGCCTTTCTCCATTTAATTATAAACTCAAATTTTGTAATTACTTGAACACTTCTCTAGACCTTTCAAAAGGTAACATCTTGGACTTTGAAAAGGTAACTTCTGGAAAATAGCTCAAATACTCCTTCATAAATTGAGATTCAAGAACACTTTCTATGTGGCTCCTCTCTCCATGGCTACCACATAACAGAGTATATATACCCCCTTACATGGTCTCTCCAGGGCTAGGTTTGGATGCTGCCAATAGTCCTCAAATGCCTAGACTGCTGCCATATCATAGGCATTCCAAAGGGCACATGGTTGAGAATAAGTGGTTCCCATGCAATTGTCAGAGACAGAGGAACTTCAGCTCTAGATCCTGGAATCTTGCTTTCCAAAAAGAAAAGGGTAAGTTATTGTTTTGTTTTGTTTTTTTCCTTTGCAGGGTCTGCCTCTGGAGTTGTTTCTCTAGAAACCTTAATGTCATAAGGATGTGGTTAGGGTTAGGGTTGCTGGAGACCCCAAAATACCAACATACTGGGTCCTGCCAAATAAATTTGACTCAAGTCTTCTCTCAGCCAAAGAAAAGCAAAGTTTATTAAAGGTTCACCTGTATTGGACACAGAGCAAATCTGTGCTAGGTCATTCTATAGCATTCTCACACACATGGGGACAAGAAAGGGTCTTATATACAGAAAAGTTGTGGGAGGAATCTAGGGGTGGTCTGGAGGAGGAGTTTGGGGAGGGTCTTTAGGAAGAGTCAATGAGGTCAGACTCCAGTAATGAGTGATTAAGGTGGGAAGTTGTTGGAGGCTACTTGGAGCCAACAGACAATGGTGGGCTAGGCCAGTTCAAGGGTGGATTGATATATAATATATATCAAAATATATATTAATATATCTATATCTATCTATCTATCTATATATTTTTTTTGCTTTTTGGAGGGCAGTTGGGGTTAAGTGATTTGCCCAAAGTCACACGGCTAGTTTTTTGTGTCAAGTATCTGAGGTCAGATTTGAACTCACGTCTTCCTGACTACAAAGTCAGTGCTCTATTCACTGCACCACCTAGCCGCTCCTGGATTGATATTTTTGAGAGGCTCAAGGGTAGGAAGCAGATGGACAATGGAGGGCTGGCTAGGCTAGTAACAGAGCTTTGGGCAGAGCCACAATGAAAAGCCTATGGCCTCATGCAAATACCTCATCAAGGGGGAAGATTCAGAGTTCAAGGGGTTTCCCAGAGTCAGTATCTCAAAGATTCAAGGAGAGCTCAAGGGGGTTCCCAGAGCCTGTACCTCATCAAAGAGTCCTGGAATCTGGTCTTCCATTGAGACAAGGGAAGTTGCTGGGAAGAGACTTCTTGGAGAGATAAAAGGATTATGTACATAATCCTGGGACTTGGGTAGGACCAAGTCCAAGATAAGAAGAAAAAAGGGACTTGGACTTTATACACCACATATGTGTGTATAATTACATACATTATCATTATTCACTTGGGCCTGTCAAATAGCCTCAAGGTCATTTCCTATGGACTGGGGAAAGAACCAAACACTCTAAGGTCAGATATCTCCAAGCCTCTCTAAATTAAAATTGGATTAGTTGCTATGTCAAGTGGCTACCTTACCTTGGCTTCCCTTCCAGAGATAGTCTGATGCACAAAATTACACAACGGACATGGATGAATTTAGGAGTCTTTGAAAAGTGAGATTTGTATGGAGAAGTGTGTTGATTATTTCTGGGTTATATGTGAGTCCTTCACAGATTGTTTATGGATTGTTGTGAGCCCTTGTGTGGATTTTTGCATTTTTTAAGGGGTGGTATAAAGACTGTTGGTTACCTGTATATCCATTGTTACCTTGAGAACTCTCCAGGAGCTACCGTCCCCATATATTTGTTTTGTTTTGTTTGCTTTTTTTGAGGGCAATTGGGGTTAAGCAACTTGCCCAAAGTCAGACGGCTAGTTAGTGTGTCAAATATCTGAGGTCAGATTTGAACTCAGGTTCTCCTGGCTCCAGGGCCGGTGCTCTACTCACTGTGCCACCTAGCTGCCCCCAGTCCCCATATATTTGGAGTTCAAAATGGGATATTTGATGTTTCCAAGAGTAAACTCTGGGAGGGAGCATAATTAATCAAAGAGCAATATGGTTACCTGAGATAGGCACCAAGATTGATCTAAATCCAGGTAAGCCCAGAGTATGGATGGGCCTTTGGGCCATGGGTTTCAGATGGACATGATCATCCATTTTTAGAGACCTTCCACATTATTGATTTTGTTCAATCTTGACCCCCTTCATGCAGTTCTGCAATATGACCAGTAGAGGGAGACATGCTTCCTTTTTAGAATTAATTTTTAGTTTTCAACATTCACATTTTGTTCAATTTTGAGTTCTAAATTTTCCCCCTTCTCCAAGATGGCATGTAATCCGATATAGGCTATACACGTATATTATATTAAATATATTTCCATATTAGTCATGTTGTAAAGAAGAATCAGAACCAAAGGAGAAAACCATGAGAAATAACACACACACACACACACACACACACACAAAGAGAAAATAGTAATGGAATCTGCATTCAAAAACCACAATTCTTCCTCTGGATGTGGACAGTATTTTCCATCATAAGTATTTTGGAGTTGTCCTAGATCATTGTATTACTCAGAAGAGTTAAGTCTTCTTGAACAATGTGGCTGTTACTGAGTGCAACGTTCTCCTGTTGTGCTTACGTCACTTAGTATCAGTTCATGCAAGTCTTTCCAGGTTTTTCTGAAGTCTGCCTGCTCACCATTTCTTATGGCGTGATAGTACTCCGTGACATTCGCATACCACAATTTTTTCAGCCACACCCCAATTGACGGACATCCCCTGAATTTCCAATTCTTGGCCACCACAATAAGAGCTGCTAGAAATATTTTTGTACATGTGGGTCCTATTCCATTTTTTTCCCCTTAATCTCTTTGAGACACAGACCAAGTAGTGGTATTGCGGGATCAAAGGGTAGACACAGTTTCGTAATTCTTTGTATATAGTTCCAAATTATTCTCTAGAATGGTTGGATCACTTCACAAATTCACTACCAATGTATTAGTGTTCTAATTTTTCCATATCTGGTTGACACGCTTCTTGCAGCTGGATTTGATTTAAGCTGTAGAGCGTTGAGTCTTGATATTCAATGACTCTATGATCTTATCAATGTGGGTATTCCTTCCAAATGTGCAGATTGCAATGCATCTGTGCCTGCCCATCCTATACCACTCTTCTCTGTGATTTCCCAGAAATCCTAGAATCATAAATTTGGGGCTAGAATGGACCTCACTCAGAAGACATTTGGTCTAATCCCCTCATTTTGTAAATGTGAGAACTGAGATTCACAGAGTTTAAGGGACTTGACCAAGGTCATCCAACTAGTAAGCATCAGAGAAAGGATTTCAACCTAGAGTCTTTGACTCTCGGGATAATATTCTGTCTACTGTACCCACATTGTATCCTTAAGGGGTTCACCCAGCATGCTTGGATAATACCTGTAATTCTCTTGACTTTATATAGATGGATATATGGACCATGCCTTTGTAGCTCTCAACAAATGATAGCCCCATTTTTTTGGGGGGGGTGATCATCCGTGTTTCTGATGCCTATGTTTACTTCCATTCTACTGAAGAATTTCTTACACTCACCTGGTGCTTCCTCATTGTCTTTTAGGTGACTCTCAACTTTAGTCCTTTGGTAATCGGTATTCCATGGCTTATAGCCATACAGTGCCACTGTGAGAACACTGCTGTTCAACATACAAATCTCTAGAACTTAGCTCCATAACACATAAGGTGGGTTTTGAGGGTTGCCATGACTGAAAATTTCATTACTTTGCAGCCAAATGGGTGTCAACCAAATCAGTCAATCAACATGCATTCATTAAACACTGCTATGATTAAAACTATTTTTTTTTTTGGAGGCAGTTGGGGTTAAGTGATTGGCCAGGCTCATGGAGCTAATAAATGTCTGAGGCCAGATTTTTCTCTACAGCTAGTATGTTATCCATTACACCACCTAGCTACCCCTAAACACCTACTATGTATCAGGCACTATGACACATGATGTCAATTCAAAGATAAGAATGAGTTTCAACCCTATAAAGAACTACAGTGTCAGGGTGGCTAGGTGGCACAGTGAGTAGAGCACTGGCCCTGGAGTCAGGAGGACCTGAGTTCAAATCTGGCCTCAGACACTTGACACACTTCCTAGCCATGTGACTTTGGGCAAGTCACTTAACCCCAATTGCCCTCCAAAAAGCAAAAAAATAAAAATAAAAAAATAAATAAAAATAAAAAGTTACAGTGTCTGGGTCTAGAAGCTTATATTCTAGAACTAATAGTGTCATGGGCAGCTAGGTGGTGCAGTGGATATAATGCTAGGTCTAGAGTCAAGAGTACCTGAATTAAAATCCAGCCTCAGCCACTAGTTGTGTCATGTGACCCTGGGCAAGTCACTTAACCCTGTTTACCTCAGTTTCCTCATCTGTAGAATGAGGTAGAGAAGGAAATGGCAAACCACTGTACTATATTGGCCAAGAAAACCCCAAATGGGGTCATGAAGAATAGGATGTAACTGAACTGACCCAACAACAAAAACCAATGACATTATCACAGACAAACACTTGGTCAGAGAGGACAACCAGGACTAGAGACTTCAGACCTGAAATGTCCCATTCCACACGCCCTTGTTTTGGGGGCTGGCCTTTAGCCTGTGGACCTGAGAATTAAGTTCCCTCTGGAATGTAAACTCCTGGAAAGTAATGACTCTTTTTGGATTGGCGACTGCTAGGACAGTATCTGGCATGTGTTGGACATTTAATAAACAGTTGATTACAGATGGATTAATAGATATTTTTATTGACAAACACAGTTGTAAAAAACAATCTTAGAAGTGCTACAAAGGCGAGAACAAAGCTTGTCGAGAAATAAATGTATCCTGTGTAAATTTTTCCATTGTGTGAACTTGTGTTTTACCCTTCTATGAGCTCTCCTTAGAGCAGAGTAGGTGTTGAGTGGAGAGCAGTTGAAATATTGCTAACAGTAGCTCATGTTTCTATAGCACCTAAAAATTGGCAACACATTTCACACATCTCACAGCCTCACAACATCCCTGTGACGTTGGCCCTACAAGCATTTCTATTTACCTTTAATGGGTGAGTCCATTGACTCCCACAGCTCAGAGGCATCAGAGGCAGGATTGAAAGCCTTCCTTCTTTCCTTCCTCCAGTCAGTAACTCCACTTTACCAAGCTGCCTCTTTAAGACTAAAGAATGTAAGAAGTAGAAAGCAGGACTTCAAAAGAGATGGGAAAACTTATGACTATGAACATTTCTGGTAGATTCCAAACTTTTGGAAGTTTTCTCTGACACCATAACTTAAATCTATTTATCCTTAAATCTGAAATTCCTTCCATTGCTTCATGGCTCCCAATTTTGCCTTCTGGGTGTAAGTAACCAAATCCCTCCACTTCTTAGCCAGTACCAAGTAGTTTTGATGATTGCTGCTTTATGATACAATTTAAGATCTTGTATGGCTAGACCACCTTCCCTGGCATTTCTTTTCATTAATTCTCTTGATATTCTGGACCTTTTGTTCTTCCAGATGAATTTTGATATTATTTTTTTTCTAGCTCTGTAAAATATTTTTTGGTAGTTTGATTGGTATGGCACTGAGTAAATAAATTAATTTAGGTAAAATTGTCATTTTTATTATATTAGCTTGGCCTACCCATGAGCAGTTTATGTTTTTCCAATTATTTAGATCTGACTTTATTTGTGTGAAAAGTGTTTGTAATTGTGTTCATATAGTTCTTGGTTTTGTTTTGGCAGGTAGACTCCCAAATATTTTATAATGCCTACAGTAACTTTAAATGGAATTTCTCATTCTATCTCTTACTGTTGGACTTTGTTAATAATATATAGAAATGCCAGTGATTTATGTGGGTTTATTTTATATCCTACAACTTTGCTAAAGTTGTTGATTATTTCAAATAGTTTTTTACTTGATTCTCTAGGATCCTCTAAGTATATCATCATATCACCTGCTTTTTTTTAACTTCAGCTGAAGCATAATATCTTCTACTCCAGCCTTTTGTCTTTACCCTGTGTATGTCCCCCTTTTTCGAATGTGTTTTTTGTAAACAACATCTTGTAGGTTTGTGGTTTTTGATCCATTCTGCTATCCGCTTCTGTTTTATGGGAGAATTCATCCCATTTACATTCACAGTTATGATTACTATCTGCGTCTTTCTCTGCATCCTATTTCCACCCCCTCATTTTTTCTTTTCTTTTTCCCGTCTCCTTTTCCCTCCTTAAAATAATTTTGCTTTTGACCACTACCTCCCTCAGTCTTCCCTTCCTTCTCATTTAATTTTATTTTTATTCTGATCTTAATGAATACTAAATAAAATGAGCCTTTTTATATGCAGAGTAGAACAGAAAAGGAAGATTGTACATAAAACTGAATCCTTAAACAGAACTTTCTTTTAAAAAGTATGTGATATTATAATATACTGTAAATGTTATATTAGGCATATAATAAATTCAATGTGAAACTTTCAAAGTATTGAAAGTATTTCAAAGTATTCAAAGAGAAAGACGGAGAGAGAGAAGGAGAGAGACAGACAGACAGAGACAGAGAGACAGAGATTTAAAGTTTGATCCTGTAACAACCTTGTGAGGGTTTGTAAGACCCAGTTTATAGAGGAGGTAAACTGAGGTTGACAGAGGTCTAGTTCCTTGCCTAGGGTCACACAGCTAGTGTTTGAGACAGGGTTTGAATATAATCAATCAACCTATTAATAAACCTTTATTAAGCTCCTGCTAATTGTCAGGCTCTATTCCAGGTACTAAAGATTGAAAGATGAAAAAGAAAGTTTCTGCCTTCAAGGGACTTAACATTCTAAAGAAAGAGATTAACACTTACACTATAAGAGAATACAAATATAAACTGATTTTTTGGTGGAGAGCATTAGAAAGAGACCAGGAACCTTCACACAGAAGGCTATGCAAGGAATTTTGAGAGGTGGAGGGGAGCCGGTATTCCAAGCATTCGGGATAGCCAGAGCAAAGGCACAAGGATGGATGATGGAGGGTCTTGTGTGAGGGACAGCAAGAAGACCAGTCTGTTAGACTGTAAAGTACAGGAAGGGGAATAAGGTACAATGAGGCTAAACATGTAGGTTTGAGAAAGTTTGTGAAAAGCTTGAGATGTCAAAGATCCTCTAGGTAATAGGGAGCCATTGGGAGGGACATGATTAGACCTAGGTCTTCCTGATTCTCACACCAGCATTCTTTCTACTATGCCATGCTGAGCTTGGAGTAAGTAGTTCTGGGCTCATATCCCAGTTCAAGCACTTACTACTTTTGTGTTCTTTTGTAAGTCACTGTACTTTTCCATCTGTGAAATGGGACTAATAATTCTTATTCTACTTCCCTTATAGGATTGCTGTGAGGAAAGTACTTAGTAGGCAGCTATGTGGTATGGGGGATAGAATTTTGGACTTGCAGTCAGGAATACCTAAGTTCAAATCTGACCTCAGACACTAGCTGTGTGACCCTGCACAAGTCAAGCTGTCTGCCTTAGTTTCCTCTTTTGTAAAATGAAGGGTTTGGACTCCCAACTGTGGAGCTACCATCCTATATTGTTTAATCACTCAATCAATAAGCATTTATTAAGCATCTACCTAAGCTAAGTGCTGGGGACAAGTGTAAAGAATGAAACAATTTCTACTTCTTTAGGGAGTTTACATCCTAATTGGGGGAAGGGGGACAAGTATCTGTTTAAGTATATAAGTATAAAGTGTAAAATAAAGTAAATAAATTCAAGGAGTTAAATATAAAACAGTTTGGGAGGGAAGACGCTAGCAGTTGGGGGGGATCAGAAAAGGCTTTATTCAGAAGCTTAAACTGGGTCTTAAAAGGCACATTGGAGGTAGGCAGCTTGGTGGTGAGATGGACAGAGCACAAAGCCTGGAGTCACAAAGATGGGAATACAATTCCTTCCTCAGGCATTTACTAGCTGTGTGAACCTGGGCGGGTGATGTAACAGCTATCTGCCTCAGTTTCCTCATCTGTAAAATAGAGACCATAGCAATATCTCCCTCACAGGGTCGTTGTATCAGATGCTACAATAATTACAAAGCACCTGACAAACTGAAAATGCCGTACAAAAGTTAGCTATTATTATTGACTAAGGTAATAATTGTAGAGGGCTTAGCACAGTGCCTGCACATAGTAGGTGCTATAAATGTTCGCTATTGTTATTATTAACTGAGGTAATAATTGCACTGAAAGTTGGTTGGAGATGCCGGATTGGAGGGCAGCAGAGAGGTTGGGCAGGACAGACAGATTTGAGAATCATCAGCATAGAATTGGTCATTAATTCCATGGGAGCTGATGAGATCACCAAGTGATGTAGTGTAGAGGGAGAAGGGAAGAGGCCACAGGCCAGAGCTCTGAGGGACACCTACAGTTAGAGGGTGTGACTTACATAGAGACTGTAAGGCCAAGCAAAGGCAACTTGCAAGGTTCAGATTACCAGCATAGCAAACCCCATTTATTCACAGAACTGAGAAAATCAAAATTCAGTGTAACTCATTCATTTAGCAAGTAAGTTCTCAATTCAATTGCAAAGCACCAAGGTCCAAGTATCCCACCCCTGGCCAGTACATTAGTGAAAGTAGCCCACTCCTGGAGGACTTGAATGAGAGGAGACAGGGAGAGACAAAATGGGGTTAATCATCCCATAAAAAAGAGGCAAGGGTTACAACTTTACTTTCATTTACTCTCATTGAATTTGGCTTAGGGAAGGAAAGACATAAACTCTAAACTGAGTATCTTGCCACATAGGAGAATAGTGGGGAGGGGGATGAGAGGGGTGATGGAGGGACG
>CM053596.1:37704456-37726145 GCA_028646575.1 Pseudocheirus occidentalis | reverse complement strand
AAAAGAAAAGAAACAAAACCAAACATGGGAAAGAACAATAGCATGTGTTGCTTCAGTCTCCATTTAAACTCTGGTCTTTCTAGATCTTTCTCTGAGTGTAGATATCTCCTTCCATTCTGAGACTTGTAGAGCTGTCTTTTAACTGCGTGTTTCTGAGAAGAGTCTAGTTTATCAAGGTTGGTCGTCATACGTATGATGTATCTGTGACTGTGTACAAATTTTTCCTGGTTCTGCTCTTCTCATTTAGCATCAGTTCGTATAAGCCTCTCCAGGTAATTATGAAGTCCATCTCCTTCCCATTTCTTATAGTACAATAGTATTCCATTACATTCATATACCATAACTTGTTCAGCCATTCCCCAATTGATGGGCATCCCCTAAGTTTCCAGTTTTTTGCCACCACAAAGAGAGCTGCAGTAAATATTTTTGCCCAATTACATTTTAACCTGATTCAGGCCAGAGGGCCCCTTGAGTTTGGTACCTTTGATTTAGAGGGAGATCTGTGAGGCAGCTCTACCTGGAGTCAGGAAGACTTGACTTTACATCAGGTCTCAGACACGTACTAGCTGTGTGACCCTGGGTCACTTAACCTCTTTGCTTCAGTTTGCTCATCTATAAAATAGGGATAATAGTAGCACCTTCCAGGATGGTTATGATGATAAAATGTTTGTAAAGTGCTTTACAAACCTTAAAGTGCTGTGTGCATGTTATCATTAGAGCTGTAGTAATATAAGTTGTGATACATAACATATAGGAAGAGGAGTGACTTGCTCACGGTTCCATAGCTAGTTGCTAAGCTGGGACTCCCCAGTTCTCTTGATGAAAACCTGAACTAAGTGGTTGGGTGTATATGAATAGAAAGGGACATGTTTTGAAGGGATTAGTGACTGGACTTGATTAATTTGGAAATAAGGGTATGCAAGAAGTATTTAAGATGCCATGAATCAAGCTTTGCTTCAGTATTATTTTACCTTAGCCTTTTTTTGTTGTTGTTGTTCTCTACCCTTATTGTATGATCCAGGGACCTCCAGAGATCTTGCTCTGGGGGCTTAGCCCACGTAATTCTGGGACTCGTGGCCTAGCCCTTATCGTTCCTTGATGGGTGTATGAGTGTAAAGTCATATTGTATGTTTGCAACGTGAATGGCAAGAAGATGATGGCTATTGTAGAATGTGAAGCATGGCTAGGACCAGCTAGATATAAAGGACCATTCATCAGTCAGGGAAGGTGCAGGGTTTGGGGTAAGGAGTTCTAAAGCTAAAATGGTTAAATTCCCCCCATGGTATAGTCTCTGTAGGTCCTGTAGTCTGGAGGTTTGCAAAGAAGATAGTCAGGGTGAAATGAGAGGAATGGCTGAGGCTGGCTAGATATCTCAGGTTATGTGAGTCAGTCTCTAATGATATAAAACAGCTTGATATTTATCTTTTCAGATAATGACTGTGTGAGTTAGTGTTTAGAATGAGCATTATTTCATTTGCAGGTACAGAAACAACAAATTATCATCATTCCTGGATGATGAATTTTTTGGCCTTGACTCCTTAAGGACATATTAGTGCACAGGGGAGTTGTGATGTGTGCCATGGGAGTATTTTATTTATAGTAATAACATTTTATAGATTTCAGTTCTTCAAGTAATTGTTACTGAGAATTTTGTATAAATGCAGAAATGCCTTGTGTTTTAAGGAATGTGTATTTTTAAGAGCTAGGATTAAATATATTTTCTTTCTATGATAGCTAAGTACAAAAAGCCTTTTGAGTTTTGGAAGATTCAAATAGTGATTACATTAAACCCAGTGTTCTGAATTCTCCTTCCTCTGGAGGACTCTTGTTAATTCAGAACTTCCCTATAAAGGATATCATGCCTGTAGTGTCTTAAGTGTAATGCCAAGCAAAGGCAACTTCCAAGGTTCAGATTACCAGCATAGTAAACCCCATTTATTCAGTGACAGATTAAGGCAAACATTCACACAACAGAGAAAATCAAAATACAGTGTAACTCATTCATTTAGCAAGTAAGTTCTCAATTCAGTTGCAAAGCACCAAGGTCCAAGTATCCCACCCCTGGCCAGTATATTAGACAAAGTAGCCCACTCCTGGGCAGTACGTTCATTTAGTCAGTCAAAGTCTCTTCTCAGATGGAGATTAGTTTCCAGTCATAAGCAAAGTACATTTATTTGGTCAACCACAGAGCACAAAAAAGTCAAAGGTTTCCCACCCCTAGATCACAATTACAGTACCATCCATTAATGCCAAGCACTTTCCCAAAAGGGGCAGGAGAGCGCAAAAGGCCATCTACTCTTAAGCTACAACAAGGTTAAGATATCACAGCATTGAGAACCCAAGGAAAGGCCCTTCATCTTGACAAGTCCTCAACAATCTCAGTTCCTGGGGAGACAAGTCTCAACAAAGCCATTGCCAGTGTCCTCATCAAGTCACTCTCTGCCTGCCGAACAGTCCCAGAACCCCTGAAAACATCAGCAAGGTGCTCTTCCATGATTTCTGTAAACATACAACAAGAAAATCCTCCTTTAGGGCTTCTGAACCAACAGCAAGGTTCCAGGATCTCTACAACAGCAGCACTGTCCTTCACCACCAGGTGAATCTGGCAAAACAACATCAAAACAGGCAGACAAAATACTGGCATCACAGCCATGCCTCCTCAGTTCCTGGCAGCTCTGGGTGGCAGTTCCCAGAAGTCCTTCTGGCCTCTTCCGCCTGGGCCTCTCTCTGCTTGGGCTTCTCTAAAAATTCATGGCTCCTTCCTTTTTAGCCCTCTCTCTTCACATCAACAAGTCCATCCCACAAGTGGGATTCACAAGCTTTGGGTTTTAACACTCATCCCTAAAACCAAGTCAATACAGGGGCATCTTTAAATTCCATTACCATTACACTAAGCCGTACAAATTTCGATTCTTTAGTGCCATGGCCCAAGACCGTGTAAAGCCAATCAGCAGTAGATTCCTGAGAGAATGCTACTGTGAAGAGCTTTTAAGATTCGGATTACACAGTATTAGTGAACACTCTGTTTATTCCATTCCAAATCTTTATTCAGTACAATGTTCACAGTTTCAGCAGTTCACAATATTATATACAATCTTCAGAACAAGGAAAGTCTCTATATTATATCTTATTTCAGAAAGACACAATATTTAGAACAAGGAACAAAAGAAGAATCAGCTGGTTTCCCTAAGGGAGAAACCAGCTTAACACTTAAAGATTCAATCAATCTAATCAGAGATCCAATCAATCACTTAACAAAAGAATGACCTAGTTTCTCTACAAGGGAGTTGATTCAATTAACAGTTCACAATATACTGATCTGCCACTCCTGGGGTAACCATTAACTTTAGTTTCCAAATAAAATTCTTAGACGTCCACACAAATCCTTCCACCCCTTGATTTCCAACAAACCTCAATTTAGTCCAAGGGGAAGCCTTTTCTTCATTTTGACTCTGGGCGGTCTCTCTGATTCCCTGGATCCTCTTCCAGGTCCCAGCTCCCTCCTGAATCTGCCAGACAATCATATAGATTCAGGAGCTGAAAGCTTACAGGTTCTCCTCCAGTCCTCAGGGATGAACAGTTCTCAGGTCCTTGTCCAGTCCTCAGGGCAATCCCCGGCACACACTGAAGTTCACAAGGTTCAGCACGCCTCAAACCCTTCAGGACTTCTCTTGCCTGGAACTCAAGGATCAGCCAGGCCACCAACAAACAAAGTCCCATCCTGTTCATATCTGCAGTCAGCCACTCAGGAACCAAATCCAAGGTCTGTCTTGTCTCTGAAATTCTCCTGCTTATAAAAACTGGCCTTCTCCCAAGTCAGCATGGTTCAGGGGAGTGTCTCAGCCAATAGCATTCTTCCAAGTCACAGGGGAATTCACACCTTTTCACCAATGGACAGAGTTCTGGGAATTCACACCTTTTCACCAATGGACAGAGTTCTATACTTAACACTAGGTTACTAGGATCTACTTAACATCTGATCAAACAAATTAATTACCATTACAGACCGCTAGTTTCACAGCATGTTTCATTAGCAATATTGTTGATGTCTAGAGAATTCTTTTTGCTTTTTTAAAAAATTAGACCATAAAAAATTCTTGCCCTAAAGCTCTGTGTCTATTAAGAATAGAGAAAGGAAATAAAAGACTGGATTTAGTGAGATTTTTAGCAGTTACAAAGCAGATTGCCTTGGTAGACTTGGGCCTTTACCTGGAATTTGCAGAACAATAGCCTGCAGATTTTTTGGATTGTACATCCATATCAGTAATAAAATTTTTAAACATGCACTTACTACATATTTATAAATTATGTGCTGTTATACCAATGTATATGTCATAAAACATACAGAATAGAAATAAGAGGATGAGATAAAGATGACAAACAATATTTTTAAAATTTTATTTATAAACAATGCATAAATCTATTGAGTAATGTGATTGAATATATATCACTATTAAAAAAATTCTTGTGCCTGGCTTGGAGGAATAAACTTAAGTCACAGTTGTTAGTAATTTAGTGAATTTGATCATTTCTTTCTTTTTTTGAGTACTTATAGGTTGAAAGATACACAATATAACCATCACATAATGGTAATAGCTTTTTAGCAAGTAATATATCTCTAGATATTCACCATACACAATGCAGAAAGTGAATTATTCGTGATTTTAACTGAGCGGAAAGCTTTTTATTATAATCCATTCTTTTTTCTTTATGTAATTGTGCTTAACGTCTGTGATGGATGAAATCAAGTAACTGAGTAAACAAAGGTTTGAACTTAAGAGCATATCAGTTTATTAAGCAATACATAACAAATTGGGAGCAGGCCTCTTCAACTTGGTATTGGACCCAAATGCAGGGAGAAATATTTTTATGCATTAAAAGACAATAACAGAATATAAATCAGGATACCAGATTTGGTAATCCTGATTTCTAATTGGAAGAAAGATTAGAAACCTTCCAAGTTGGGAGGGGGAGAGTAAAAAGGTGCAGTTCCTGAAATTAGAAAAAGAGGTATCCCATTCTCATCTAAATGTCTGTATTCAAAGAAACAAGGAAACAATAATTTATTGACCAGTTTGGGGACAGTTTTCAGATAAGACATTTGAGGTGTATAATTTTAAGAAAATTCCTTGTATCACTGTGGATCTGGCTAGGTTTCTGATCAGCATAAACTAGGTCCTTAATGAAGGATCTCTAAGCAATAGCTTCCCAGCTGTGAAGGGGCTTGGTTCAAACAGTGCAATAAAGTTTTCTCACAATTCCTGTTGTTGAATAAAGTTTTCTCATGAGACAAAAATTGAACTATTAGACCCATAATTGAATAGAAAGGGAACTGAACTAGAACCAGAATTGAGTTACAAGATGGAGTCAGTGTGGTTCATTCAATCCCCACAGTTCCCATACATCATACCTTAATGTCCTATTCATATTGGGATATTTTAGTTTTTATGTGAGAAACAGCAATATGACCAATCTATCTGGACAGTAGAGTGCAAGAAAAGGAATAATGCCTAATGAACCTGGAAAGGAAGGCTGGTGCCAGACTGTGAAGGGCTTTAAGTGGAAGGAATTTATATTTTGTCCTAGAGGTACTAGGGAGCCACTAGAGCAGCAGTTCTCAACCTGTGGGTCACGATCTCTTTGGAGGTTGAATGATCCTTTCACAGGGGTCACAGGAGTTGCCTAAGACCGTCGGAAAACACATATTTCCTATGGTCTTAGGAACTGAGACATGGCTCCTCTGTCTCCAGGCAGGTCTGCCTACATGTAGACATGCCCACATAGGAGTATTAAAGGGTTGTGGCATTAGGAAGGTTGAGAACCACTGCACTAGAGGGACATGATCATCCCTGGGCTTACAAAAAATTACCTTGGCAGGATGTATTGGAGTAGGGAGGGCCTTAAGGCAGGGAGATAAATAAGGAGACTGTTTTCATGTCCAGGTGACTAGGGTACTTGAGTGGAGATAAGGGAGCATATGGAGAGATGTTGGGATTTGGCAACTTCTGTCATATGTATTACTGAATGAAAGTGAGCAGTCTGGCATGACAGACTCTCCTGTTGTGAAGCTGGGTAACTGGAAGGATGATGATGTCCTCAACAGAAATTGGGTAGTTCTGGAGAAGGGTGGGATTTTTGTTTGTTGTTTTTTTGGTAGGAAGAAAATGAAATGAAATTTATAATGTAGGTCACAAGACTTTCATACCTGCACTTCTTGTATATTCAGCCAGTTCACAAACATTTATTAAATGCCTACTATGTGTTAGACACTGTGCTAAGTACATAGTATTTACTGTCCCACCCAAAATTATTAAGGAACTCTTAATTGCTTGTCATTACCTCTAAGCACAGAACCCAAGGAGCATCTGTTGACAGGTGATCTGGAGAGTGGGGTGGGAAACAGTATTGTATATGTTTTGTAGGGGCAGAATTGTCCTGATGTCATCTAGGCAAATGTGGGGTAGGATGGACAGGTGGGGCCAGTGTCAATAGTACTAACCCCAAGAAGCCTACATTTCTAACAGTGGAGACAAGATGCACATTTTATTTAATATGTGTGTGTGTGTGTGTGTGTGTGTGTGTGTGTGTGTGTGTGTGTATGTGTACAAACACACACAGATAAAATTTAACATTGGAAGGGAATAAAGTGGAGTGACAACTAGGAATATGGAAGGTTGGAAGTTTTCTGAGAAGGCTTATGTTGAGTTGGGTGGGGAGCATTACTGGGCTGTAATGTGTGAATTTATTATGTATTGGGAAGGTGGATTGCAGTCCTTCTCACCCTCCCACTAGTGATTATGACCCTACCTTGGAGATCACTGAAGATAGGCAATTTTTAGAAATTAATTCTTTTTAAAAATTAAAAAAAGCTAGCAATTGCTGCTGATTTGTCATAAGAATATTATGACTGCAACAAAGTGGTAAGAGTAATTTTGTTTTGTTTTGGGTTATAGTGCAAACAACAGTGAACTGCTAGTTTTCTCCTTCCAAGGGTACCTTGTATTTGATTTGTATGTCTTCTATGTTTTTATGTGTGTATATGTTGTTTCCCTAATAATGCAAGCTCTTTGAGGGCAGGGCTGTTTTTCTTTTCTGTTTGTATTTTCAGTACTTAGCACAGGGCTTGGCAATGTAGTAGGTGATTAAAAAATGCTTGTTGACCGATTGGGCTTGGCATCTAGAGACCTGGCTTCAAATCATAGTTCTGAAACTGTATGATCTTGGGCTAATTACTTAATATCTTTGAGTTTGACTTTTCTCATCATGAAAATATGCACTGCCTGCCTCACAGAATTGTTCTAAGAAAGCACTTTGCAAACCCTACAAAACTGTTAAAATGTGACTTGGAGAGTTGTGGCTTGTGTAGACCAAGGGGACAGTTGAATCAGGAAGGATTGGCCCCATCTCCGAGAGTCCAGGGAATGGTTGTGCTCTGGGCATCTGGAGAGTGGTGAAGCATGGTACCATGGTCAGTGCCTGAAGGAAGTATGCTTCCAGCTTTATGTCAGCATCTTCAAGCAAGAACCAGTTTTCTTCTTGCTGTCTGTGTCTGTCTGGAGTGATTTCCTTATTTTATCTTTGCAACTCCAGTATTTTATACATAAGTAGTTGTTTTATAAATATTTGTTGAATTGCAGTCATTATATACTGATTTGCTAAGATTTAACTTTAGAATTTTGCTGAAGTCTTGCAGAATAACTTGAGTTGAAGGCTTGTTTCTCAGAATTTTTGCTACTGTTTTTGACTTAGAGTTAAAAAGTTGCCCTTCTGATTGTATTGGCATGTTTTTTTATTTTTCATTTCATGATTACTTCATTGCTTTTTAAACTTGGCTTCCTTATTGGCAATTGCCTTGACCCTTGTTTTTCTTTCTTTTAACTTCCCACGTAGATCAGTTTGCTTGATTCCATTGTATGATTAGGTTCTTTCTCCTTCTTCCTTGATATGAGTAATACAACTTCAGTGTGCTGCATATTTTGGTGGACCATGAAGCAGGCATTATTATTTACTTCTCAGCAAATATTCGAATGGTAGGTAACAAAGTCCATTCTTTTAAGGAAATGTCTACAACATTGTGTTTATTTTTAAAAGGGAAGGTGGAATATATGATGAACTTGCAACATTGTTTTTTAAATTTAAAATTATGGATACATTTTTGAACAAAAAAGATAACAACTCTCAAACAGCTCTCCTTAAAAGCATATTCATCAGATACAATTTATATAATTCTTCACAGAAAGGAGTGATAATGTATTTTAACTTTGATAATGTGCTAAATTGTTTTTAAAGGAAAATTGCTAGTACTCCAGGGACAGATGTTAAGGAAGTCTTTATAAAGAGTTAAAAGAATTCTCTATGTCTGCCCAATCCCTGAAATTCATATGCTAAAATAAAAAAAAACAGGAGAGCTGGTCTTATCTTTATGGAGTTACTTGAAATAGAAATTCCTTTGATGGTCTTATAATTTTGCTGTTTGTTTCTGTTGGAGACAAATTTAAATCTGGAGAAAGATTTTAAAACATTTTATTTTGCATTTTACCATTTGTTGAATCTTGTTATTTTTTTAAAGAAGGTCTGAATTGGTCATTGTTTTACTTGGAAAAGTATGCATATTTTAATATTGTTCACCATTTTTGTAGCTAACTTAGCTCTCTAGTTAGTTTTGGAGTCATTATAATGGCAAAACCAGTAGAGGGGGCTCAGGAATTCCTCAAACTCAGTGATAGTACTGGTTATAGTACTATTTAAAAAATTTGGTCCAAAGAATTATGAGTTTAGTGATTGGATTTTCAATTCTCTCTTCTCTGTATATATGTAAGATTGTGCAAATTTTGATGTTAGTTTAGTTTAGGATAATTTACCAGAAGCCTGTTGGATTAGTTCTCTATCTTAATATGGACAGTATGTAACTTCTTGTTCACAGGGAACATCTGGAAGTGTTTCATTTGTTGGTTTTAGTTTACTAAAAGCCTTAAGTTAGATAAGGAATAGTTTTCCTTATTTCCAGAAGTCTTTAAGCATATGCTCAGTAAAACCATATAATTCTTTGAGGTAGGAAGTAGTAATTTGTTAAGCTAAGCAGCAAATATTTTGTTAGGATGGTTTTCCTTTACTCCTTTAAAAAAAAAAAACAAAAGAGCCCACTCAGAAATAGAACTTCTGGCATCCTGAATTACTGCATAAGTGAAATTACTATGTAAGTGAAAGCCAGAGTATTGAGGAAAGTTGACAAGTTATCTTTATCCTTTTACTGTGAATATTGGGGAGAAATTAGGGGGAAAATTTCCTCTCCAGTGAAGCAAGAATGGATGAGAAATTAGCATAAAGAAGTGTTTGGTTTCAAAGCTTGCTTTCATGTCCTTTACTTTGATGACTTTATGAATACTTCTGTTTGATGTGTGCAATTCCTCCACCACTACCTTAGATTGCACTTGTTTATACCTTCTTATTCTGTGCAATTCTTGTGTTTTCTTAAATCCTCCACTGACCAGTCAGTGTGCTTGAGGCCTTCCATTGGTCTTTTAATACTTTGTGGATACCAGTGTGTATTGTCTGGCCGTTAGCCCTTTTCCTACTTGTGATCAGCTAACCTGCTTTTGGCATGATGGTAAGAACATTGGATCCTGAGTTGGAGGATCTGGGTTTAAATATCACCTCTGATGCTTACTTACTACTTCGTGACCCTGGGCCTCCATTTCCTCATCTGGTAAATGAGGGAGTTGTATTAGATGGTATCTGAGCTCTCTTCCAGCTCCTAAATCTATGATCCTGTGTTCTTGATGTCTTAGAAAACTTTGCACGCATGAGTTTCATTATTGGTGAACAGCAGCATGTATCCAATATACATCTTTCCTTGGATCTTTGGTCTCCTGTGATTTTGATTCTTTGAATGTTGCAGTGTGCCATGATTTGTATCTAGATAGCATTCTGGAGATAACATTGTTAAAAAGATGAAGTTTTGCAGCAGCAGAGATGACTTAGGATCATTAAAACCACTATTCAGTTTCCCAAATGTGATCCAGCTGATACATTCTGATTCTGGGCCCAGTTCACTGTCTGTAGTGCCTTTCTGCATGATATGCACAGATAGACATGTCATAATCTGAGGATTATGTGTTTGGTTTTTTCCTCTGCACATTGCTAAGCTGCTCTATTTTGTTTGTCTGTTATTTCCATTAAGGCTTGGTAGTATTCTACAACTTGATGAAATCATCATTATGTCACCTGCAAATAGGAACATAAGGAGAATTTCTCAAACTACTGAGACTCTTTGTTCTGCTTGGACTTTATGTAGGATGTTGATAATAATAATAACTGTATATCTCCTCATTTTATGCTTTGCTTAGTATTCATATATATAGGATTGTTGAACAAAGTTATCTTTATCACATGAGGTTATGACCCTAAATTTAACAAGCACCGAAGGGGCCCCAAATTCTCAAGTATAAGTAGATGACAAATTCCATCCTACAAATAGAAAACATTTCACAAGAGAAATGAGAGAGTAGTGAGGGGGAATTTCAGTTATTTAGACATTTGTTGGAGCTCTTTTTCCCTCTCTTCCAAAGGCAGAGTAGCCTGTAACTTTCTGACTTTTCTGAATAAAAATTTTATCCTTTAAAAGGTAGAGGAACCGATAAGGGGAAGTCCTGTTTTCGATCTGATTCTCCTTAACCGGGATAAATTGGTTGTTGGAATTAACATTAGATGGACCCTTGTTATATGGGCATTGGTGTTGATAAGATGCCTAGAGTGTGCAAAGCACTGCTAGCACATTGTGGTATCCTGCTGACTTGTTCAGAGTCGCAGATAGTACTTCATTTTCTGAGCCTATTGAAAGCATCTTGATGCTTCTCATTTAATTTTTCAGACTGTTTTATCAGTCTTTAATAAATAAAAAGGTTTGATAAACCTGACTTTCTGTGAAATTGGTAAACATTGTCAAACATATTTTCATTTACTAGTGGCTGTATCAAAAGGGTCTTACTTTAACAATGATGAGAATGTAGAAGGGAAAGCAGAATCTTTTCTGTCTTTAGCATAACCTTTGATTTTTTTCGTAAAGGTAGTAGCATTTGAATATTTTTTTCATGATGAAGTAATGTCAGAAAAGTGTGACTTGAAATCCTGTAGTTTTTGTATGTTAATTAAAATTATTTTTCATTTTTTAAATAGCTTTTTTATATAGTTTATTGGAAGAGGTGAAGATTGTTTTCTGCCTCTTTTACTGCAGCATCTCTTGTGATTTCCTCGGAACGAAATTTCCCATATTAAGTTCAGTTTAGATTTTTATTAAGGCCCTGGGACTAGGTGCTGGAAGAACAAGATTTAAAAGATGATATGTTGATTGCTCTTGGAACTTCATGATGTTGAGAATTTTTGTAGTGGCAATTTTCTTTAGGTATTTACTGAAGTCTTGTCCTTAATAAATGTAATACAGTTGGACAAACATGTTTTCTTTTGTTATTACAACATCTGTAAAAACAGGATTTAATTAATTATTTGGGAGTAAGGTGCTTATGAATGTTTATTCAGAGCTGGAATGAGAGTGAACTGGAAAGGCAGACACACAAGTTTGACAGACTTCAGGATCCAATGGGACCTATTAGAATATGATTAAAATGTTTCAGTTTTTCAGTGCCTGAGGAATCTGATTTGCCTCATCTGAACCTGTGTATGACTGCTTTTGTCCAAAGAGGCATCATGTGCATTCTGGCTTCTGACCGTTTTTTGGCATGTAGTATTCTTGGGTGGTATTTAATACACTCCTGTCTAGAGGATTTGTGAATTCTACTGTTTGAGGTTCTAGTTCACCACTCCTCATTACAGCCTGATTTGAGTTACAAGGAAAAAGATAGCCTCTAAAAGCCTAGGGATAGTCTTATATTTACTATGTCCAAATTGGTGAAGAGTTTTGTGGTTTTCGTATCAGTTTTGTTTGCTGTATTGCAGAGAACTTAATTTTAGAGTTCATTAAGTTATAACCTAGAATAGCAATGTAGAACACAGTGGTTTGGTGGGGGGAGGGGAACTTATTTTTATCTGGTGCTGTTCCTATATGTAGGTTGCTATAAAGGTTATATTAAAATAGGTTGTTTAGAATAGACTACACTAATGGCCTTTCCCTCCAAATTAGCAGCAAAGCCCTGGAAGGATATTAGTCATAACTTTAGAATCAATTTAAAAGGGTTACTGGTTTTTTTTCTCTTCCTGATTCCATCTTTCAGCTTGGTAGCAGCATCTAATTAGATCCACTCTCTTTTACTACCTTTCAGTCTTTCTCAGGCTTGAGTTTAGTTTATATTCATTAGAGATGAACGAAAGTACTGTTTGCTGAAATTTCTAGTGTAATTTTGTACCACACAGTTGAGTTAGTCACATTTTCCATTGAAATCTGATAATTTTGATGGAGATCAGAATTTGAGTTTATAACTCCTGACAGACTTCCCTTAAATACCAACTTGTCATATTGGAGCTGAGATGTTGATAAGTATCAGAACTTCACTACCTTGTGGGGCAATAGAGAGAATTCTAAATCAGGACTTCAGTCTGTCTGTCATTTACCACCTTGTTGTGGCCTTGGGCAAATCAGTCCACATGTGGTTGGGGTTAGACTGGATGATCTTTTCTTCTTTAAACCTGGACCTGTGTATGATTGCCCACCCCCACCCCCAACCAAAGCATAATGTGACACTTACAAAATGTTTCTTATGAATGAATTGATATAGAAGATTATTCTCAGTCTGTCAAGCTGTGTATCAAAATCCACTTCAACAAAATTTTAATAAGTAACTTATCTGCAAGGTACTGTGCCAGGTGCTATGGATAAAGCAAATTTATATTTTATTACAGAAAAAGTAATTTATATTCTCATGAAGCTTACATTTTACTGGGAGATAGAATATGTTAATAAATAAATTCAGAGTAAACCCAAGAGGAGGGAGTACTCACAATTGGGAAGATACGGAAAGGTATCCTGTAGGAGGTGACACCTGAGGTGTGGACATCTGTGATGTGGAGATCAGGAGAGAATATATTCTGGATACCGCGGACAACTTGTGCAAAGAGAGGCAATTACTATGCTACTATCATATAATGGTAACAACCAGCAGGCCACATTGACTGGAGCAAGAGATTGTCGGAAGTGAAGTATTATGAATGAAACAAGACCAGAAAGGTAGATAGGATCCAGATTGTGCAGGTCTTTAAATATTTGGTTGAGGATTTTGTATTTTATCCTAGATGTAAGATTTTTTAATAAGTGAATGGAATGAAAAGATCAGATCTGTGTTTTAATACTGTGTTGAAGGTGGATTAGGGAGAAAATATATTCGGAGGCTTTGTAATAGTCCAGGTGGAGAGGTAATGAAGGCATGAACAAGAGTGGACAGAAAACTATTCATGGGGAGAAGAAACAGATGCAAGAGATGTTGCAGCAGTAGAATTAATAAGATTTGGCAGTGGATTATGGTATGGGAGACAAGGGAAAGGGAGTAGTCAAGGATGATGCCAGGATTGTAAAGCAAGGTCACTGGAAGGTTGGTTCCAGCCAAAAAAAAAATTGGAGGTTTTAGACATAATTATGCATTGGAGATGTGAGCAGTGACAACTCGTAATTCTGTCTGGAGTTCAAAAGAGAGATGGTATATAAATTTGCCATTTTCATAGAAATAAATTCATGGTAGCTGATGAGAAAAGAGGACCTGAGAACGAATTTTCAGTGAGAGTGACACCCACACTTAGTGGGCAAGAGGAGAATGATAATGTAGCAAAGCAGCTTGATTAGGGGCAGAGAGGTAGGAGAACATGGAAGCCTAAGGAGGAGGGCATGGCTGAGTAAAGGGGTGATAAGAACTGGAAAGGATCAATGGCTTTAGCAGTTGAGATAATTGGTAACCTAGGGGAGAGCAGTTTAAGAAGAGTGGTGGGTTTGGAAGATGAATTGAAGGAGATGGAGAAATGAATGGGAGGTGAGGAAATGAGAGCAGTGAAGTGGAGAGCACTCTTTGTGATAGTGTGGCTGTGAAAAGGGACGACATAACAGCATGATGTCTTCAGGGAATGATGGGGTGAGGAAAGGAGAGACCCGGTCATGTTTATAGGCTTCAGGGAACATTTTAGTCTTCTTGAAAGAAATAGATTTCTTAGCACCTCTTGATTTAAGAATAAGACAACTGACATACATAGATGATCTCATTAGTTTCTTCTTACCATCCACAGTAAAGTAGTCCTTCCAAGCCAGTGAGGCCCCTGGGAGATGGTGAGTTGCCTAAGATTCCATCTCTAGGAAGAGACAGAACTAGGATTTGAATCCAAGACTTCTGAATCCAAATTCATTCTTCTTTCTTTGATGCCACAGCTAGCTCTCATGAGAAAATGAAGACTGACTTTCTGCTTATCTGAAGGAGCTGAAGGAGTACCTTTTTTTTTTTTTTGCTGTTTATTAATTTTTTATTTTTTAAAAAATTAACTTTTATATTTATTGTTAGTTTATATAATTCATTTCCACAAAATTTTGAGTTACAAATTTTCTCCCCGTCTTTCTCCTACCCACCACCCCAAAACAGTGATCCCACTGTATAACCCCTCCTCCAGTCTGTTCTCTCCTATATCCTCCCCCATTCCCCCTCTGACTTTCTGGTAGGGCAAGATAGATAAGAGTACCTTTTCAAAATTAACTTCATTCAGTATCATTTAAGACCAAGGGAAACAGTATGTGTGGCTTGATTTACTGCAATATGCCAAAAGGCAATAAAATTTTACCTTCATCTGTTCTTCTATCACCCCACTCCCTTTTTTCTTTACTACTGCTTAATTTAGTAATCTCAGAACAGATCAATTTTTGGGATAATGCTTTTTGGAAACGAAGGGAAAAGACAGTTTTAATGGGTTTTTTTCCAAAGCGGAATGCTAAATCAACAAAAATCAAATTTTACACGTATTGAGAAGTCTCCAGTGATCAATATCCTACACTTTCTCCAAACCTTTTAAAATGATGGGTATGTTTCTGTCTACTACAGCCCTGTTGTTGTAGCTAACTTTCCCCCAACCCCCTTTTGTACTTAATGTGACTGTTTTAGTTATTTTCATTAAGTGATGGTTTGGTATAAGAACTTAAGGAAGGCATTCTTGATCAGCATATTAGGTTTGAGTTATAGAAAATTGCTTCAGGAAATTAATAGTAAGCCATTTTAATGTTTGCTCAGTAGTATATTCATGAGTTGTGAGAACAAAGCAGGGGCTCCATGCTGGGGCTTAATTGAAGCCATCCCTTCTTGGTTTTGATGTAGTACTGTCACACAGCTCCTTTACATACTGCCTGTCTTGATATTTCAAGAGCACTGAAGCTGTATAAATATTAATAAGTATTTATAGTTGTACCCAACTAAGTGGAAGAGCTATTTATATGCAAGAGATTTATAGCAATGTATTTGCTAAATGTTATGTCTTGCAGCTAAATTTACATAATAATCTATACAGGCAGAGAAAAAGAATGCTCAAAAACTAACTTGAAAATCATATGAAAGTTCAGTCATTCAATAAACATTTATTAGGTATTTCCTATGTGCCAGATCCCATGTTAAGAGCAGGGGGGTACAGACAGGAGCAAAGACAGTCCCTGCCCTCAGAGAGCTCACACTCAGATGGGAGAGACAACAAACAAATATGGGCAAGCAAACTGTACACAGGATCAACAGGAAATAATTAATAGAGAGAATGCACCCAGATTAAGAGGGGTTGGGGAAGGTTTCTCAGAGAAGAAGGGGTTTTAATTGGACCTTCAAGGAAGTCAGTAGGCAGAGGAGAGAAGGAGGGAGAGCATTCTGGGCATGAGGACAGCCAGAGAAAATGCCCAGAATTGAGAGATGGAGTGTCTTGTTTATGGAATAACCTGGAGGCCAGTGTCACTGGATTGAAGAATATGTAGTGGGGAGTAAGGTATAAGGTAGTGGGGAGAAAGGTAGGAGGGGGCTAGGTAATGAAGGGGTTTGAATGCCAAACAGCATTTTGCACTTGATCCTTGAGGAGGTAGGGAGCTCCTGGAGTTTATTGGGGATGTGGGGGTGGAGGGTGACATAATCAGATGTTTGGTTTTAGGAAAAGCACTTTGGTTGTCCAGTAGGGAGAGACTTGAGGCAGGCACACCCAACAGCAGGTTTTCTCAATCACCTAAGTGTGATGTGATCACTGCTGTAGTGTCAGCAGAGAAAAGAGGCTAGAATGGAGACAAAGTCTCCATTAGGTGCTGTAATCAGACCTTTTGCAGTTTTTCTATTTTACATTTTCTGGTGTAAGTTCACAAAAACGTTATATTTCTCCAAGGTGGGAGGACTGGACTTTATACGAGAGTCTTATAATTGAAGTCATTTTTTTTTCTTTTTTTGGTGCACTATAAAACCAGACTGGAATCTTGCTTGATTGTATACAAACAGTGAGAATACTTATAAGTTTTAAGTTACAGACCTCTATTTCTTCCCCTCTCTGGGTTTTGAGAGATTGGTAAAACTTGGGAACATCTTGCATTTGAACTATGTTGTATGAATGGTAGGAAGAGGTGAATGTTGTCATTAAAACTGAAAAATTAAGGTTCTGATCTGTCAAGTAGAATGAATACAAGCCGTTTTGTGCTGTTAAACCTGTGTAGGCCACAGACTGAATCTCAGGATTGACTTAGACTGGTTAGGTGTTTTTTTTACGTATGCTCTGAGTCACACAACAATTTTGGATTTACAATTTTTCCCTTTTGTTAGGAGTGTATGATGAAAACTAATTTCCTTGAGTTCTGTGGATATTTTTGTGTGTGTGTGACAGAGAGAGAGAGAGAGGGAGGGAGGGAGGGAGGGAGGGAGAGAGAGAGAGAGAGAGAGAGAGAGAGAGAGAGAGAGAGAGAGAGAGAGAATGAATATCATTGCAGTAGTTTGCTGCTTGCTCTCATGTTTTCCCATCTGGCAACCACACACTCTTTGTAGTACGCATTACAGCACCTCAGCCTCCTGTTCAGGTTTTGAGTGACAAAACCTCTACTTTAGTCACAAGCATTTAAATACTCACTATGTGGCAGAAGAAAGCTCAGCATTGTGGATGCCCAATATGATACCTGCTCTTTTCCCCCTCTCCCCTCCTCCCCACCCCATCTTTTCAGCTGTGTCTTTTCTTCCCCCATTAGGCTGTAAGCTACTTTAGGGAAGGGACGGACTTTCTTGTTTGTATCTCCAGCATTTACCGTTGTATCTGGCCCACTGTAGGTGTTTAGTAAATGTTAAAGACTGATTTATATATACCAAGAGTGTAAAACACAATCTTTGTCCTCAAGGAGCTTTCTAATTGGTAAAATGTAAAATATCCTGCCTGTAGGGAACATGACTTTGTTTATTCCAGTTCTTCCGGATTTTTGTTTAAAACCTGAAGCATGTTAATCCATACTTTGTAGGTCTGCCCTCTCCAAAGAGGATATACTTCATGTAGTGAATCATTACCTAGTAGTGCTGTCAAATAGAGTTGGAGCTTGTGAATACTTTTGAATTTTAGATCTAGACTGATTAAATTTTGATTTAAAACTAGTAGTTGGTTGTTGTAGACAGTGCCATATGTAGGATATAAGGGCAGATAGATAGTTTTCTGTTTACTAATATTTCTTGTGTGTGTGTGTGCGCTTTTTTTTGGGAAGGCAATGGAAGTTAAGTGACTTGCCCAAGATCACACGGCTAGTTTTTGTGTTAAGTGTCTGAGGCCGTATTTGAACTCAGGTCCTCCTGACTACCAGGGCCAGTGCTCTGTTCACTGTGCCACCTAGCCACCACTTTACTAATATTTCTATTACTTAAAGCATACTATTCATAAGATTTCTATTAAGCATATTCCAACTAATATAAAGCATATAGTTACAACAGTAGGAGATAAAAGTAGCATTGTGTTCCAAATTGTTTTATGCAAGATTTTTTATGGATAACGCTGTGAATTTAGGGACAGCTAGATAGTACAGTGGTTAGAGCACAGACCTGGAATCTGAAGAGCCAAGTTCAAATCTGGCCTAAGACACTAGTTGCTGTGTGACCCTGGGCAAATCACTTAACCCTGTTTGCCTCAGTTTCCTCAACTGTAAAAATGAGTTGGAAAAGGGAATAGCAAGCCATTCCAATATCTTTGCCAAGAAAACCCCAACTAGGGTCACAAAGAATTAGACATGACTGAAAATGACTAAACAACTCTGAATTTAGCATGAGTTTCTTATAGAAGCTTGCTGTTGTCTAGATCAGTCAGTTAATAAGCATTTATTAAGTACTTGCTATGTGATAGGCATTGTGCTAAGCTCTGGAGATACAAAAAGGGACAAAAAACAGTCTCCTCCCTTAATTAGCTCTTAATCTAATAGGCCTGACACATACAGGTGGGAGAGTCTGTCCTGTGTTTTAATATGGTACTTAAAAAAAAAAAAACCAGCCAAATTCCTTAACTTAAACTCATTCTCCATTCTTCTATCAAATAAAGGAAATGAATTGATCTTGTCACAAGAAATATGCTCCAATTGCAATTACAGTACTATAATATACTACAGTTCTCAGAATCTTGTAGAATTATGGATTTAGAAGGAAATTCAGAAATATCCTAATTCAGTTTCTGTTTAAACAAGGAGTGCTCTGATGAGTGACTATCAGACCTCTGCTTTAGGTTCCACTTGTGGTCCATATAGCCATTTAGAAAGATTTATATCTTTTGGGCAGGTCAAAGCACTTTTCATTGTATTTCCTTCCCTCCTGTTGCCTTATACATTTTTCTCTCTCCACTTTCCTCACTCTCTATAAAGGATGTTAGAGATGAATGTGCTTAATACTAATGATCTGTATATGAAACCATCTGTGTCCACTCCATTTCCCCTCAAATTTTCCTTTCTCTGAGATTTCAGTCACAAGTTCTTCTTACTCTTTCTTCTTTTTTTTTTAATCCTCTTCACAATCCATCCCAACCATCCATCTCCATTCAGATATATTATGATTTTCCCTCACTGATCATTCTACCTTCTCAAATACCCCTGTCCCATTTGTATGTTGAGTGTAATATATTTCTAAACCAGGCGTTAAAGTAATTGAAGAAGACAATAAAATAGTCTAAGCTCAGGGGATGGGAAAGGCTGGTGAGAGTGGTATCTGGAGAGCCTGGAAGTGGGACTGGGGAGCCAAGTATATTCCATGTCCCTTACCATGATTTGTGAATCTGAAAGTATCAGTGAAAATGCAACCAGTCCTGGAGAAAGTGTCCATACATACAGTGTCACTAGGAGGGAGCCAGTTCTCAATGGGTGCCAGAAAATGGAAAGAATGAGAAATGAAAAGGTGTTGTTAATTTTGGAACAAATACTGCAGCTAGCACACCGAAGGGGGCATTTAGATCTAGAGTTGGACATTGTGAAAGAAGGTAGAGTGGAGGAGGATGAGAAGAAGAGAGTTGACAGTTGGGGACTGGAAATTGAGGAGAATATGATGAAGGTGAGAGTTTGCTAACTGTTGAGGAATGAGTCTAGGCCTAGAGCCTCAGTGATTGGAGAGAGATCAGGTAAGGTAGGCAAGATACTTAGATTGTTCAGGATTTTTCTAAGAGAACCAACCTTGTAGCAGGTTTTCTGTGAGGCTCACGTTGCCCATCTCACAGAAGAAACAGGCAAAGCTATGGCCTCAGGTAGTCTAGTCAGTAGGCATCAATGGGAGGTAGACATGGTCCAGGCATGGCCTCTGGAGCTCTCAGTAAGGCAGGGTGAAACTCATAGGGATTGCTCAGAAGGCCCTAGAGAGAAAAGCCAGGGGTGAGTGGCTAGGATTAGTTTCTAAGATACACAGGCTAGTAGTCCTTTAGTATATTGGAGTAACAGTCAGTTTTGCTGTGATGTTTTGAAAATGGAAATTTATTCTAATATGATTGATATATTAAGGAAATTTTGAGAACAACACAGATTTTGAGTTTGCTTCTGTGGAATTTCTTCCTTGAGAAATAGTGAAAGAACTCAGAATACCACTCCACTGCACAATAACTCATAAGCTACAACCTTTCAGACACCCATTTTCACGAGCAAACTTCAGGTCTTTGTCAAGGTAAGTGGCCCTATTGAGCATGCATTTTCTGGTGCAGCGCAAGTTGTGAGCAGAGAAGGGCTGCTCTTCTACCATGTCCCAAGACTGCTTAGCTTGTTTTTACTTTTAGCCTGAGTCTGGGAAGACAGCTACCATTTATCAGAGGATTTATGTAGTTCTTATCTGCTTAACATATAAAACTATACTTTTTAAAATTAGGTTCCTCTCTTTTTTTAAATGTGTTACTGATGAACTTTTTTGAGCAGTGTCCTTTCCCTATTCCCCCATTCACTAGTCTTTATTTATGCATGGTTTTGCATAATGTGGTGCTTTTTAAGAATATATATTTCATTATAGCAGAATTGCTCATAGTTCTTTTTAATTTCTTCTTCATGTGAGAATGTTATCTTCTCTTTTTGGGGTTGGGATATGCAGGTTTGATTCAAAGTAAGAGTTAGAGATATTTGTGATTTTTGTTTTTTATCTGTTGAAGACAGTTTCTGTTTCCATTAGTATCAGAAACAGCCCACAAAGAAGGAGAGAAGTACTTGGACAAAGGTGATCCTTGGTTGTAATCCTAGCACCTCTGACTTCTGGAATATCATATTTCAAGCCCTCTGCTCCTTTAATGGAAGTCGCTAAATCTTCTGTAATCCTGACTGTTACTTGATGATTTTTTAAATTGTTTCTCTCTGGTTGCCTGAAGTATTTTCTCTTTGACCTGGAGCTCTACAATTTTGCTATAATATTCCTAGGGGCTTTCATTTTGGGGTCTCTTTCAGGAGGTGATCTTTCAGGTGGGTTTTTGTAGTTTCTATTTTACCCCTTGAATCTAAAATGTGGGGGCAGTTTTCCTTGATAATTTCTTGAAATATGATGTCTAGGCTCTTTTTTTGATCATAGCTTTCAAGTGGTATAGTCATTCTTAAATTCTCTCTCCTTGATCTGTTTTCCAGGTCAGTTTTTCTGATGAGATATTTCAAATTTTCTTCTATTTTTTCACTATTCTTTTGACTTTGTTTTATTTTTCCTTGATGTCTTATGGAGTCATTAGCTTCCACTTGGCCCATTCTAATTTTTTCATAGATTTTATTTTTTCAATTTGAATTAATTTATTTTCTTGTTTACATCACTCATTTCCACAAGATTTTGAGTTACAAATTTTCTCCCCATCTTTCTCCTACCCACCACCCCAAATCAGTGATCTCACTGTATAGCCTCTTCCCCTATCTGTTCTCTCCTATGTCCTCCCCCATCACCCCTCTGGCAGGGCAGGATGGGTCTCCCTACCCCAGTGCCTGTATATCTTAATTCCCAGTTGCATGTAGTTAACAATAAATAAATAAATAATAATAATAATGATAAAAATTTAACATTTGATTATAGAACTTTAAATTCTAGATTCTTTCCCTTCCTCCCTCATCACCCACCCCCACTGGAAGGACAAGCAATTCAATACAGGCTGTACATGTGTAATTACGCAGTACATCTCCACAGTGGACATATTGTGAGAGACTCATTATATGTCCCTCCTTTCTATCCTGCCCCCGCTCCGCTCCTTTGTTCTATTCTCTACCCCATCCCTGTCCTTTACAGAAGTGTGTACTTCCAGCAACCCTCCTCCCC
>CM053596.1:37602917-37703956 GCA_028646575.1 Pseudocheirus occidentalis | reverse complement strand
ATTGATCCTGTGCCCTCTATGTACACATATATACACATACTCAGATATGTGTTCATATGCATATATAAACCCTCCTATATAGACATATGTGTATGTATATGTATACATACATTTGTATTCCCTTCACCTATCTTCATACTGAGAAAAGTTTCATAAGTTACAATTATCATTTTTCCATTTTGGCATGTAAATAGTTCAACTTTGATAAGTTCCCTATGATTTCTTTTCCATGTTTACCTTCTCATGCTTCTTGTATTTGAATGTCAAATTTTCTATTAAGTTCTGGTTTTTTCATCAAGAATGCTTGGCAGTTCTCCACCTCATTGAATGACCATATTTTACCCTGGAACATTATGCTCAGTTTTGCTGGGTAGGTGATTCTTATTTTTAATCCTAGCTCCCTTGATCTCTGGAATATCATTCCAGGCCCTTTGATCCCTCAATGTAGAAGCTGCCAGATCCTGGGTTAGCCTTTATTTTTATTTTTATTTTTTTTATGTAATAAATTTTATTTGTTTCTTGTTTACATCATTTATTTTCATGAGATGATCCTGGGTTATCCTAATTGTGTTTCTACAGTATTCAAATTGCTTCCTCTTGGCAACCTGTAATATTTTCTCCTTGATCTGGGGACTCTGGAACCTGGCTGTATCATTCCTAGGAGTTTTCTTTTGGGGATCTTATTCAAGAGGTGATCGATCGGTGAATTCTTTAAAGTTCTATTTTGCTCTCTGGTTCTAAAATATCAGGGCATTTTTCCTTGAGAATTTCTTGAAGGATGATTTCTAGGTTCTTTTTCTGATCATGACTTTCAGGTAGTCCAACAATTTTAAAATTGTCTTTCCTGGATCTATTTTCCAGGTCAGTGGCTTTTTCAAGAAAATATTTCACATTGCTTTCTATTTTTTCATTTGTTTCGATCTGTTTAATAGTATCTTGATTTCTCATAAAGTCATTTGCTTCCATTTGCTCCACTCTAATTCTGAAGGAATTATTCTCTTCAGAAAGCTTTTGAGATTCTTTTCCACCTGGCAAATTCGACTTTTTAAGGCATTCTCCTCACTGGCTTTTTTTGGGCCTCTTTTGCCATTTGAGTTAATCTATTTTTTAAGGTGCTATTTTCTTCAGTCAGGTTGTTGACTCTCTTTTCATGATTTGCTTCCATCATTCTCATGTCTCTCTCCAATTTTTCCTCCACTTCTCTTATTTGGTTTTCAAAATCCTTCTTAAACTCATCTGTGGCTTATAGGCAGTCTACATGTTTCTTGGATGCTTTTGGTGTGGGAGTTCTGACTGTGTTGTCTTCCTCTTGTTCCATGCTTTGATCCTTTTTGTCCCCAAAAAAGGAATATAAAGTTGGATTGCTGTTCTTACTTTGCTTCTTTTACCTGCTCATGTTGCCAGTGAATTACTTGTCTTTTTAGCTCTGTGGAACTCTGCTTCCAGAGGGGAAAGTTCTGTCCGGAATCGCTGGGGTTTTTGCAGCTGCAGGAGCTATTAGGAGTCTTCTGCAGCCCCCACCAGCTTTAGTCATAGAAAACTCACTGAAAATGCACCCCAGGATCACCAACCAAGACCGCGATCCAGATCCAGGCTGCTCAATGGAAGAGCACTTAGCCTCTGAATGATTGGTTGGCCCCCCTGCAATCTGCAGGCTGGGAGCTCTGAAGAAGCCACATGGAGGCAGCGGCAGGGCCCCTGCTTCTGCCGCTTCCTTGCCCAGGAGGCAGTTTGGCCAGATAGCTTTTCTCCCCCAAATTTAGCTGAGTTCCACTTACCTTTCACTTTGTCCTTGTTTCTTATGGCTTGATAATTCTGGAAACTGCCACAGCTGCTGCTGATCACTCTCCTGAAGGCTCTAGCTGGCTTTCATCCTGGCCACCCCAGGGCCAAGCCGCAGTTTCAGGCTGTGCTGGTTTTGGCTCCCAGTGTGCTGCACTGAGCCCTTCCTGGTGAGCTGCCTTCAGCGAGTGATGTGTTTTACTGTATTTTTATGTGAGGTTTGGAGCCCTGACATTTTGTTTAGAGTCATGTTTTATGGGTATTTGAGGTGGCTATGTGTGAGCTGTGGTGTTTTCCTGCTTCTATACCTCCATCTTGGCTTTCCCCCCTCCATTCTAATTTTTAAGGAATTATTTTCTAAAGTGAATTCTTGTACTTCCTTTTCCATTTGACCTGTTCTACTCTATAAGGAGTTCTTTTTTTTTAATCAAATTTTTGTACCTCTTATCATTTAGCCAATTCCAGTTTTTAAGGTGTTGTTTTCTTCAGTATTTTCTTGTGCTTCTTTTACCAAGCTGTTAATTCTTGTAATTTCTTGCATCACTCTCATTTCTTAATTTTTCTTCTACCTAAATTTATCTCTTTCCCTAACTCTTACAGGAATTCTTGTTGGGCTTGGGTCCAGTTAGCATTTTTCTTTGAGGTTTTTTTTGGGGGTGGGGGTGTTCTGACATTGTTGTCTTCTTCTGAGTTTATGTCTTCCTTCTCACGGTAGTAGATTTTATGGTCAAATTCTTTTGTTTTTGTTGTTATTTTCTCATTTTTCCAGCCTATTTCTTGATTGGGGTAGGCACCAGAGAGACCTTCATCCTGGTCTTACTGACTTCTCTTTACCTTCTTTAAGTTTTCTTAGACAGGAAGAATATTCTACCCTGAGTTTTTGGTTGGTTCTGCTGCTCCAAAATTTGATTTGAAATTTTGTTGTTTGAAATTAAAGTTATTTGGAGAGGAATTTGAGAGAGTCCAGCTGGTTGACTGCCCCTAATCTGCCACCTTGGTTCCATCCCTGGAATGGAAGAATTTTAAAAACTGTATTCCAATATACTTAGTTTCCTTTGCAATTTTGTTTTATTTTATGCATTTAAAAGTATAATTCTGAGAAAGGGTTTCTAAGTCTCACTAGATTGCCAAAAGGATCCATGGTACAAATGTTAAAGAATGTCTTGTGTAGAAGAGAAGAGGTCTAAGAACCTAACGTTGTGGTGTAGATGATGAGGCAACAAAAGAATTTGAAAAGGAGTGGTCAGATAGATGGAGATAGATGGAGAAGGATTAGGAGTGAGAAACAAATGATTAGATCTGACCACTGAAAGATGACTGCTAACTTTGGAGAGAGCAGTTTCTTTTGAGGGATGAAGTAAATAGCTGATTGCAGGGGGTAGAGGAGATAAAGTAGAAGATGAGCAGACAGAACCTTTTTAAGGAGTTTGGAAAAATTTTGAATCTATAGCTTGAGGGATGGTAGGATCTAGTGAAGGTTTTTAAAAGATAGGGGAGAGTTGGGCTCATTTTAAAGAAGTAGAGAAGGAACTAGTTGATGAGAGAGATTAAAGATTTGTGATGATTGAACTGCAGAATGCCTTGGGAGGG
This sequence comes from Pseudocheirus occidentalis, assembly GCA_028646575.1. Lineage (NCBI taxonomy): Eukaryota > Metazoa > Chordata > Mammalia > Diprotodontia > Pseudocheiridae > Pseudocheirus > Pseudocheirus occidentalis. The sequence continues at coordinate 37,700,584 of CM053596.1, read as the reverse complement.
GAGAGGATCAAGTACACGTAGAGATGTTGACTTTTGCAAAGAGACCGGTTACTTCCATCAAAGACTGGGGGAAAGGAAGAGAGGAGAGGATGTCAGGGGAGGGAGCTTAACGTTCAAGGGAATGGGAGAAGAGGGAGCCCATGTTGAATAATCTAATTTTTTTTTTCAGTAAAGTAAGAGGCAAAAAAATCCTTAGCTGAGGGGGGGGGTAGTGAAGATGAGGTGGGGAAGGCTTAGTTGCTGTGAAGACCCAATTGAGGTTGGATGAACATGGATTTGTAATATGTCCAATCAGTGAAATTGAGAAATTTCTTCTTGTTTCATTCAATTTATGAGTAGAAGTGGAGGAACTGGATAGTGGGAGTAATCAAGGCTGAGGTTTTCAAAGACATGAGTGTTGATGGGACAAGGGGGAAAGAATTCAGAAGCAGAGGACAGGGTAGAGTTTGGAGTGACTAGCTATTAGGTTTAGGTTGAGTGCCTTATTGGCTGGGAGTACCAGTGACTTCTGTCCAAAAGCACTCCTTACCTGGCACCAGCTAAGACAAAGACTCAGTTCTGATTCATATTTGTGGGAAATAACAACTCTGTGTAAAATGCTATCTAGCTAATAATAAACCAAGAACTAGTGCCAGATAGTTTGGGGCATACATTTTGCTTTTCACTTGTAATAGAAATACCTACTGGAGGAGGCAACAAATTGGAATTTTAGCCATTCAGACTACAGTTGATTTCTGTTATTAAAAACAAAAAGCTTTTAGATATATCTCTGTGTCTACCAACTAGCTAGCAGTTTGCTAATAATAACAGAAGTTATGCCAAATTGTTCTATTTCCAGACTCCCTTTGTCATAACATTGACTGCTAGGAGCTAAGCAGCCTCCAGATTTTGAGCGCTTCTGTTAAGTAGATGATGTATGAAACAGTTTGTGCATTTGGTGGAACACCTGCTAAGTGAATGTGTCTCTTACCCTTTTACTCCATGAAGAACAGCTGTGCTCTAAGTGGCAGGGGTTTCATGGTGGTTTTCAATTTAAGGTCTTTGAAATGGCCTTCCTTTTTAAAAAAGTCCCTCTTTTTGGAAGATTTGCTTCTGTCCCTTCTGTGAATGAAATCCTACCCTTTCTTCAAAACCCTGCTTAGATGTCATCTTCATGGAGTATTTTCTTGATCCTTCCAGCTGTAAGTGACCTCTCTTTCCTTTGAACTCCTCTAGCTAACAGAATTTCTTTGTTGAAATTTTTTTCCTTTAAGGTTCAGTTCAGATAACACTTCCTTTGTGAAGCCTTCCCTGAGATCCTTAGCTGAAAGGAATCTCTTCAAATTTTATTAGACTACTTTTTCTGGATGTCACTTTTGCTGCCATCACATGCTACTTCAAGTCATATTCGTTTGTGTACATGGTGCATCTGTCACCCACCTCCCTTCAGAGGGGTCTTTTCTACAATTCTCATGTGTGTAGATATTCTGAAGGCAGCATTGTATAGTGAAAGGAATACTCTTCTGGGAATCAAAAAATCCAGATTCTAAATTTAGGCTTGATATAAGAAAAAATTTTTCAACAAATTTACAGGTATTCCAAAGTAGAATGGCCCTTATTCAGAGAAAGTTTTCAAAACTCTCTTTAATGGAGGTCTTTAAGGAAGATCTGGACAGCCATTTGTTGAATATGCTGTAGAAATATTTTTTTGGAGGTACTTGTTTGACCAAATCGCTATTTCTTCCAAGTGTGCGATTCCATGATTCTCAAAGTCTAGACCCTGCCACGGTAGGGCATTGGGCAAATAATTTTTTGTTGTTCTAGGCAAAGTTTTAACTAGGGCAAGCAAGGTGAACTTGGGCACCAAAGTACAGAAGGTTCTGGTTACATGTGCAAATCTTTTTCAACAACATGTGAACAATTGAGCTGAGCACCTAATTAGCAGGAATAATGACTTAAAATAGGAATCTCTCATTCCCTCCACTGTGGTACCTTCACCTGCTGTGAGCTCCTGCCTATGCAGCCATGTCTTCATGGTGTCCCCATGTGGCTGCCTTGCTTTCATCAACAAGAAACATTTGTCTTAGTTGACTTGAGGGTATGTTTTGTGCAGTTTGCCTCTGGTGGCATCAGCTAACTTTCTCTCTGTAAAATGTAAGGATCACACCAGATAATCTCTAAAATCCCTTCTAGCTCTAACATTTGCTATGTGAGCAGCAGCAGTCACCTACCTTGGAAGACACAGTTATAAACTACATTTCTGTAGAAAGTTCAGAGACTTTTTCCATGAGCTTTCTTCATGGCTTTCCTTGTTAGAATTCCAAATTTTATACCTTTTGAACAGATATCAAAGCACATATTGTCTTTTCTACTTTTATTTATCTAATAAGGGTTAGGCTACAGAGTTTTCTATCTTATTTTTTTTCCAGTTATATGTAAAGGTAGTTTTCAACATTTGTTTTTATGAGACTTTGAGTTCCAGTTTTCGTTTCTCTTTCCCTTCCCCCCCACAACCCATCCCCCAAACTGCATGCAATGCATGTACAGCCCTGTTAGACGTACTTCCATATTGGTGATGTTGTGAAGGAAGATTCAGAATAAAAGGGAAAGTCTATGAGAAAGAAAGAAATAAGAGAAAAATAAGATGCTTCAATCTGCATTCAGACTCTGTAGTTCTTTGTCTGGATGTGGACAGCATTTTCCATTATGAGTCTTTTGGGATTATTTTAGATTATCGTATTATTGAGAAGAGTTGAGTCTATCAGAGCTGGCCATTGCACAGTGCTTTGTTGCTGTGTGCGGTGTTCTCCTTGTTCTGCTTACTTCACTCCACAGCACTTCATTGTAGGTCCTTCCAGTTTTTTCTGAAGTTCACCTGCTCAGTAGTATTACATTACTTTCATATACCACAACTTGTTCAACCATTCCCCAGTTGATGGGTATCCCTTCAATTTCCAATTCTTTGTCACTACAAAAAGAGCTCAAAGCACTTGTTTAGCAAGATGTGGGTAGCAATAGTACAAACTGACTTTTTAACAAAACAATTAAAAAATTATCAATGTCTTTGGTTTTCTATCACCTATATTTCCCTCCCATTCCCTTCTTTTTTTTTTTACATGAAAATTTTTTACTATGACAAAGATATCATACAATTTTTATGATCTTGGTCTTTCCTTCTTGCCTTTTGTACAAGGCCAGAAGAGAAACATTTGCAACTTTTACAACCTTGAATTGGACTCCAGGAATATCACTAACAGCATGACCTTTCCAACCAAATCCAGCAACCAAAACTTCATCATTTTCCTCGATAAAGTTCAAGCAGCCATCATTGGGAACAAAGGCAGTGATTTTCTTGCTGTTCTTAATCAGTTGGACCCTCACACACTTCCTGATAGCAGAATTGGGCTGCTCAGCTTCCACACCAATTTTTTCCAAGACAATCCCTTTTGCATGAGATGCTCCTCCAAAGGGGTTGGCCTTCAAGGCAGTGCCCAAATGGGCTTTCTTGTATTATTTGTCATGCCACTTCTGGTCTCTCCTGTGGATGTGGAGCTTTCTAGCAGTACAAAGACTACGGCACTTAACCCATGCTGCCGCCGTCTGGGCCGAGAGACCCATTCCCTTCTCCTGAGAGTCATCCTTTATATAACATCCTTTATAACAGTTTAGCAAAACAAGCTACCACGTCAGCCAAATTAGACAGTGTATGCTGTATTCCATATCCACAGGCCCTCACCTCTGCAAGGAAGAAAGTGAAACCCTCCCATTTTCTTATCTCCTTTTCTGGGGTAAACTTGGTCATTATAATTACAAGTGTTCAATTTTACATTGTTGTTATGGCTTCTATTAACTTCTGGTTCGGTGTACTTCAGTTTGCATTGGTTCATAGGTGGTTTCCCATGCTCCTTTGTGTTCTTCATATTCCTTACTTAGAATAATAGCTGCTCACATCGGTATCTCTCTTTAAAGTTTGCGGTGTTGTACCTAGCTTATCTTGTTTCATTCTCACAACAACCCTGGGAGGGAAGTGCTATTATTATCCCCGTTTTACAGATGGGGAAACTGAGGGTGAGAGAGATGAGGTGTCGCAGGTCAGACAGGTAGGAAATGTCTGAATCTGGATCTGAACCTGAGTCCAGACCCAACACCTACTATACCACCTTGCTACACAGTAATGTTCCATTACGTTTATTTACCAGAATTTGTTTAACCATTTCCCCAAAATAGGTAGGCATCTATTTTGTTTCTATTTCTTTGCTACTACAAAAAATACTGCCATAAATGTATTGGTGCATAAGAGACCTTTCTATCTTTGACTTTTTGGAGGTATATGCCATGTAGTAGGATCTCTGGGTCAGACATTTTTTTACATTTTCTTGGCATAATTTCAAATTGCTTACAGAATTATTGGATCAATTCTTAGAAGCCATCAGTAGCTTGTTACTTTCCACAATGATGAGAATCCATTCCCATTCTGAATTTTCTTCAAATTCTTATAATTCCTTGAATTTGCACATTCTCCTCTAAATAACTCAAGACCTTTTCAATATAGTAGATATTTAATTTGTAGCCTAACCTTTATTAGATAGCCAGGAAATTATTTTGCAGAGGAAAATTGAAGTTATGAAGTTGCCTGGCATGAGGTCATGGTTCAGGAGAGGTTGAACTTGGAATGTGGGGTTATAGACCAAAGCTTTGTCTGTTTTCTCTGCCTCAGAAGGGAGAGGGCAGGAGGTTCAGACAAGGATACTGTTAAAACTTGGCATGAAAATTACAAGATCACATGCATCAGGTTAATAAATTAAAGATCCAAGATGCAATGATTTTTTTTTTAGTTTCTTTTTGTAAAATTTGTAGAAAAGCAGTGGAAATTCATTACTCAAAAGCATCAACATGTCTGTGTGTCTTCTAGGAGTAAAAGAAATAATTTCATGGCAGCATCAGTGGAGTCAAAGTGGAGCAGCACTGTGCAAATTAGTGGGAAGCATAGAATTTCAGAGTACTGCATTTAGGCAATCTCAGTGTTCTTACTGTGGCAGCTGTGTGTAAGACTGTTACTGAAATATTTTTATATAAATTGAGAAACAGCTGCCCTTTTAGAGCAGCAGTTTTTAAGAGACCCGTGAACTTTAAAAAAAAAATATAATCAGTTTCTGCTATAATACTTTTTGTTTTATATATTTAGAAACTTTATTCTGAAAAGGGATCCATGGACTTCAGCAGATTGCCCAAGAATTCATGACCCAAAAAAGGTTAAAAACTCCAGTTATTTAGAGACATACTGGTGTATTTGAAGTTTCCATAAAACTCTAGGTCTTGTGAGATTGAGTTCTTTAATGTTCACCAGTGATATACAGGAAAATTCTAAACGACTTTAAGGTCATAGAATCATGGATTTGGAGTTAGAAAGGGCCTTAGACATCATCTCTTTCAACTGTCTCATTTTATAGAGGAAACTGAGGCTTCCAGGGGTTAAGTAACTTGTCCAAGCTTTAGGTGATAAAGTAACAGCATCAGGATTCAATCTCAGGTCTTCTGATTTCAGATTCTGTGCCCTTTCCACCATCCTTTGGTGTTCAGGGTAGCAAGCATTAAGATGAACATCTTGGAGAATTTTTTTGTTACAATTCATTGACTTTATAGGGATCATTCATGTAACATGGTGACTTAGGAACTGTATTGAAACATAACAGGCAGTAAATTACAGGACCTAGACCCAAACGAGACATTAGCAATTATTTGTAGTCCAGACCTCATCATTTTATCCATCAGGAAACTGAGATCCAGACAAGGAAGTAACTTGTCCAAGGTCACCCATGTAAGTAGCAGAATCAGAACTCAGATATGGCTCCTTGGACTTAGCTTTACATGATTGTTCTAGCCTATCACATTGTTATTTATATATTATGTATGAAAAATCTCCATTCTCTTTTGTTGGAAGGGCATTTTAAAGGGTTTTCTTTTGACTAGGAGCACTTTGACTAGGATGTATACATTGATTGGGGGTTTCATTCCTGTATGTGGGTACCTTGCCTACATCATGATCCTTATAGCTGAATATTCCTTTGACATCTTGGTCTGTGATAGCGTAATAAGGTCCACATTTAGTCAAACAGATGCTGTATTTAATTCAGCTACTAAAGATGCATCTCTAAGCCTATGTTCTTAGGAAATAAAGTTGAATAGTATTAGTATCATATCTTCAGACTCAAAGGAAAAAGGTTTCTTCATTTGGTGTGGTAGTTTGGGAATTATGAAATTGGGAGAAGTGCATAAGCCTTTCTTAAAGGGACCGTCTAGCTCATGTCCCTGACCTTTCTGTAGTTTCATGCACTTTGTAACTTACAAGAATGTGTGAGCAGCATAGAATAATTACCTGAAGTACTGTTGTCTATAAGAGTCTTTATCTGGTTTCAGGAAGTCAATATTGTTTAGACACAGTATCATGTAGGCCTGCTCAACATGTGACCCATTAAAGGATTTTAGGCAGCTCAAGAAAAATGTAGAGGAAAACATCCAGGCTGCCTGAAATCCTTTGGTGGACTGAAGGCCACATGGGCTGCAAGTTGTGCAAGCCTGGTGTAATGGGAAGAGAATTAGATTTGGAGTTAAATAATTTTGACTGGGTTTGAATTCTAGCTTTGTAATTATTGTGATGCCTATATGAATTTTTCTGGGCTTCTTTTTCCTTATTGATATGGTAAAAAGCATATACTACATGGTCTCCAAGTTTTTTCTAGCTCTAAATCATAAGATCTTGTGATTTGAGTATTTTTTTTTTGGTTGACATGTTCCACTTGAATTAGAGGCAGTAACTCGTGCTGGCACATTTAGTGTGCTTGTAGAATGTGAGGAAGTGTGGGCAGAAGGAAAAATGCTGGCTGTCACCCCCATCTCCTCTCCCCACAGAGGATTGACATGCTGGGTATGGAGTGCCTAGCAATCTTTCTCAGTTTAAAACCCTGCATTGTTGCCTCCAAACAGGGAAAGGTGGAGAATGAGTCCTTTGCTGCCTCCTTAAGTCCTTTACTTAGAAGTGTTGTTGGAAAACCCAGTCAGGCCCAAATTTGACCCAAATTGACTGATTTTTAGTAGAGAAAAGTCCATTCAGTAATTCTTTGATTCCTAGCATAGATTTCAAATTCGAGTTGCATATGGCAAACTGAAGCTGCCTATAAGCCAGGTGGAAAAAGACATAAATAAACCTTTTTTAAAAAAATAAAACTGGTTTCAAAGCTGTGCCTGTGCCCCACATCAGAGCCATACAAGAATATAGCTGTTTATTTAACTGACTTTTCTCCCTCTTCTTCTGTAGCCGTCAAGGGGAATGCCATGGCCAGTTCCTCGGACAGTGAGGATGACAGCTTCATGGCCGTGGACCAAGAAGAAGCTGGGGTGGAGGGGACAATGGAGCAAGATGAGGAACCCCGCCCTGAACTGGAGGTTGAGGAGACAAGACATAACAGGTCTATGTCTGAGCTGCCCGAAGAGGTTTTGGAGTATATCTTGTCTTTTCTCTCACCATATCAGGAGCACAAAACCTCAGCCCTTGTCTGCAAACAATGGTACCGACTTATCAAAGGTATGGCCTGTACTATCAAAAACTTGCTCATTAGATCTTTGAAAATCTGTCTTAACTTCAGTTTCAGGTGCTTGCTCTCCTTGACTCTTAATTTATTTGGCCTTTTAATGTCTATTGTTATTATTTATATTAGGAGATAAGCAAAGTCACCGACTTTGTTTCCATCCATCTGCTAGACCTGTGAACAGGTCCCTCAGTGTGTTTGTCCAAGTGGTGCTAGAGATCAGACTCTCACTCATAGATTTGGAGGGGGAAGAGACCTCAGAGGGCATTGAATCTGCTGCCTTATTTTATAGATGAAAAATCTGAGACCCAGAAAGGGAAAGAGACTTGATCTAGCAAATTGCACGATTATCAGTAAGGAAAGTTAGGGATTTGACATTGTCACATCAAACTTAGACTCTGTTCTTACCTGTCTTATCACTGTGAAAGAAAATTTCATGTACATGAAGAAAAGCTGCCTATTCTGTGTCACGATTGTTAGGAATGATTGTTCTTGTTTTATCTCTACTCTCTGCCTCCCTCCCACTTTTAACACTAGCTAGCTTTTTTGTATCATTGTTTAATAGTTAGCAATTATTGGGCCCCCTTTCTTCCATCTTGACCTATTAAGTCAGGATACTAAATGTAGATCAGATGAATTAATATTGAACCAAGTCAGCATCGTCTATCAAAGCACTCCTTTCAGATGTGAACATGGCAGCTAAAATCGTTGTGGGGAATACTCTTAAAGGAGTATCCTAAGTCTTAAGATGTGTTGCTTAGATCTTGTCCCGCCAGGGCTCACAGGCTTTCTGTCACACTGAACAGCTGAGCACTGACTGTGTTGAAGCTTCCTGGGTGGATCAAGAGTGAAAGTGGCATGGCTTTCCCACTTCTGTTTGTGCTGTAAGGATATTGGTCTAGTATGTGGGGAAAAAAATATGAGAAATAGTGATAGAGATGAGATAGAAATGTGTGGACCTGTCTGTGTGTCATGTTTGACAGTCTTGTCATTTTGGTAGAGAGGGACTCTAGCTATACTTTAGGGCTGCAGAGCTTTCAGTTGTCATGTGTGTCAGACTCTCAGCCCCTGAGAATAATATGCAACGTTGAAATCCTGGTATTGATGGCAGTTTTTTTTTTCCCTCTTTGAAGTGGGAAAATTGTTTTGAAACTCTCATCATCTTAACAGTCATATGATCTGACCGCTAAACATCCAGGTCAGCTCACCTTTTGTCCTTTTGAGTTTAGGAGGGTGTCACAGTTTCTGACTTGGTCCCCTTCTTGTATGCACAGAGTTATAGAATTTCAGAGTTAGAAAGGACCTGACAGATCCTACTCCCTAACCTATACCATGAATACCAGGCTTTTGGTTTTTGAAATCCTGTCCCTTTTGAGCCATCTTCTCTTCTAGATTCTCAGACTCAGGTTCCTACTTTTCACTGAACATTTTTAAATCTTAGGGTTTACATTCTCATATCTAACAAATCTAGTTTAAACACACTTTTTCTAGGTTCGTCCTTAGTAGAGATGGAAAATGTGGACTGCCTAAAAAGGTAGTGTGTGTTCCCTCACAAAGCTATCACTCCTCAACCTTAAAGATAGAGAGGGTCAGGATGTTTTGAACTCATTCGTATCTCTCATTAACTAACTGTGAGCTTGGGAAGTCACTCAAGTTTTCTGGGTCCATTGTGTTGTCTCTAGAAAAGAGGAAGTTCAGCTAAATGGTTGTTAGTCTAAGTCACTCTAAAATTTTATTATTCAAGGTGATCTTTGATTTCTAAGTCATGTTATACATTCACTGAAGTGTTTCTCTTCATTTTTCTACAGGTGTGGCCCACCAGTGTTATCATGGCTTTATTAAGGCTGTCCAGGAAGGAAACATTCAATGGGAGAGTCGAACTTATCCCTACCCTGGAACCCCGATTACTCAGCGGTTCTCACATAGTAAGTCCTTAGCCAAAAAATGATAGGTTGGTGCTTCCTTTCCTAGAATTTAGTGTAGTATTGACCCAGAGGCTGCCTTATAGGTTTTGTTTATAGTCAGGAGCATATCAAAGGAGAATTTATCATTTTTGTTGAGAGGGGAAAAAAGAACACATGCCTGAGTTTCTCTTTTTCTTCTTTGCTCCAGTGATGTGCTCTGTTTACTTGTGGGACTCTCCCAGTACTTGTCTTATGAAGAGCTTAAGGTTCTGTTTAAAATTTTAAACATCTCCCGTTATAAACATTGACAAATGATAAAGAGCACATTTGAGGATATTTATTTTCTTTTTTTATGTAATCAAAATTTAATACTGTCACTATGGTATTTATACATAGAACCAAGTCTGAATATAACTGGATCAGCATTAAAGTTCTGGCTACACAGAGAAGAGTGTGGGTGATTTAAAAAAAAAATTGTTTAAAGCAATTCTGAACTAGACAGGCCATAAGTAAGGAATGATTGCTTTATACTTTATATGGAGAGAGCTGTTTAGTTAGTAGATCTTCAGAACTCTGTTGTCTGCTCATAGAACTTTGTTAGTACAGGTACTACAGACTAGGCAGGAACATAGAAGTCTTAGGAGACCTCAGGTTTTAAGTTAGTATTTGGGAGCCCTGCTGGCAAAGGAGTGTTGTGGAAATAGCCTGATTTTAGTCTTTCCCATTTCCTAAGCATCTGCTGCACACCCCATGGACTCTGGTATTTTTATAAGAGAGATAACTATATTCTTTATTTTTAGAGCTTCAGTGCTATAGTATGCTTTGGGAGAAAGAGGTTGTTTTGGGTGGTTGTATGTTTTTAACAGACTGAATAAAATTATTCAGTAGTTAAGTGGTTAAGGCTATTGAACCTTTAGCTACACATTTGAATGATTATATATACCAATGCTATATGTTTTTTCTTTGGAGATGGATCTGTTTGACTATTTTGGATAAAGGGAGGGAGTGAGCTTAGATTCTGAAATAAAGAATGGGTCAGTTTTTTGTGGAGGCAGATAAGAAAAGGATCAAAGGTGCGTGCTTATTCTCACAGCACTGTGCTGGGCACACTGTAAGTGCTCAGTGAAACTTTTTGATCGCAATTGATTGATGTTCTGATTGTTAGCAAGTAAGACAGCTCTTGGTATCTCTTAAGTAAACCATTGGTTATACATAGAAAATTGTTAAGAAGAGTGAGATTGAACTATTATTCTTATTATCCATACTTAGGAAAGAAAATTAAAAAACCAGGTGAAGCTGCTAAAAGAAATGGAGTCAAGTGTTCCATGTTCTCTTCTCTGTCCCATTCTGTTTTTGACCTTGTCACTTAGTGATTCTGTTGGGAACAGTGTTTTGTCTTAAATATGTAAATAAACTCTTAGTGCATATTAGGAAATGAGTCTTCTGGAATTCTAAGTGATTCATACCCCCTAGTCATGATTGATTAAATGAATAGAGAGCACAGAAATGTTTGGCAAGGAAGGCTTGGGAGATGGTACATGACATAGGTTTTTGAGTTCCAAATGGAAGTCTCAGTTTTCCAAATAAGTATAATTTTGAAGATGACCCATGAAGAAACATCGTGTAGCTTAATAGGGCTAGGAATTTTTTTTCCTTCCTTCTGAGATCTCATTGTGAAACTTCACACAGTCCCCTTTCCTCAGCCCCCTGCTTCTGAAACCTTCCAAGGTATAAGACAGAATTTTGCTAGCCTTTGCAGAGAAGGCTTCTTAAATATTGAGTGGGGCAGAAGGGCTGGGTAGAGAGAGCAGCTAAATAAACAGGCTGGTCCTTAAATAATTTCAGACCTGGGAGGGACTTCTGAGGTCATTTAGTTCAGCTCATATCTGACAAGAAATAACCTTTGCAACATTCCATACTAGTGTTGAGCATTCACTTTTTGCTGGAAAATATCCAGTACCACCTCCAGGAGCAGTCTATTTTGCTTTTGGGCAATTCGATATTTTCCTTTATATCAGGTTCAAATTTGCCTCTCAGTAACTTTCCCATTGTTCTGAGTTCTACCCTCTGATTCTGTCTTTGACATGACAGTTCTTCAGATATATCAAGACACCTGGCATGCACCCTGTCACTCTTCTCTTCTTCAGCCTCAATAACTATAGTTCCTTCAGCTGTTCTCATGTGGCTTGGCTGCCAGTACCCTGAGTAAGTTGGATGTATTCCTCTGTCAGTGTTTCATACTATGGTGTCTATTGGTTAGAAAGGAAATAGAGTGGCCTTAACTGAGAGGAAGGTCTTACATTTAGAGATGAAACAGAACCTATAGGTCATTGAATTCCATTTTGTCCACTGTCACACGGATCTTATGTGAAATAGGATTTGACCTCAGTTGTCCTGACTTCAAGGCCAGTACTTTCTTTATTAATAGAGGAGGTGGGTTTACCATGTTGCCGTGGACTAGCTTTTATAGTGGGAGTTCAGTTTTATTGTGGGAGAGAGGAAAAGAAGAGCTGTATTAGGCTGTTGCACAAGTATTTTGAAAAGGGAGTGATTTTATCGTTGTATGTAGGTATTAGTTATGAAGGCTTGGAGATGTACCTTGATATTTTCCATAATTCACTTTTTTCAGTTTTTTCCTGAACAATAAGAAGACAAAGGTTGGGAAATGAGGAAGATGAGGCTGGCAGGGGTGAAATGGCCCAAATGTGCTTGTCTAGCAAGAGTCTGGGTTTTAATTTGACCCCAGGAGAATTGATTCCATTCTGTTGCCATTTCCCTTTTTAGCCTCCAGGGCAGCTGGGTAGGGCAGAGCCAGAAATGAGATGGGCCGAAAGCAGATATGAAGAATGCTTTCCCAGAGTTCCCCCAAACCAGTAAATAAGATGCTTTTAAGGAAAGCAAAGATGGGAATCCAGTTAAAAAACCAGAGGTAACTTGTGCAAGATGTTTCCTACGTGATGAAAAAGTCAGAGACAAAATCAATGTCTTTTCCTCAGTCTTTAGTCAGCTCCGTTAGTGGGTAGACTGTTGAACTTGAAGTCAGGAAGACATGCGTTCAAATGTGACCCCAAATACTTCCTAGCTTTGTGACACTGGGCAAATCATTTGAACGGCACTTCACTTTCTTCATCTGTAAAATGGGGATAATAACAGTGCCTATCTCCCAGGACTGATCTCCCAGGACTGTTTTAAGGATAAGTGTTTGTACTTAAAGAGCTATGTAAATACTAATTAGTTTTATTTTTGTTGTTACTGCTGCTACTGTCACTGAAGGGTCACATTTCCAAATTGTCCTTTGAGGTAAATCCATTAGAATGGAGATACAGTGGTGAGCAGACAGCATGTTTTAGACATGATAAATTAATTAGCACCAGAATAGACTGGTTTCCATCTAAAAGTTTTGAAGGAACTTATACTTCAGGGAGTAATCATTTCATTGTTGTGGGTAGTTCTTCCACCAACTCGCTTCACAATTGCTCTATGGCTTAGTAAATTCTTCCTAGCTCACTGTAGCTGAAGTAAAGGAGAAGTAAGTAGTTACCTTCTGATGATTAGCTAGGATGGTTTTTAGGCTGGAGCCGTGGATGTCTTCTTGTGGTGCCCAGACTTCAGTCTCTCCAGCTTGGTAGGATCTGCCAGGACTTGCATTTCATTGTCACAGTCTTCGAGAGCCCAGGGGCCCCTTCATAGCACTGAGAGGCATTAGAAAAGGACTTTAGTGGAAGTTTGGAAGAACTAAAAGGGAAATTTTTTTTTTTTTTTTTTTTTGCTTTTTTTGGAAGGCAGTTGGGGTTAAGTGACTTGCCCAAGGTCACACGGCTAGTTTTTCGTGTTAAGTGTCTGAGGCCGGATTTGAACTCAGGTACTCCTGACTCCAGGGCCGGTGCTCTATTCACTGCGCCACCTAGCCGCCCCTAAAAGGGAAAATTAAAAGACTTTTGTAAGTTGTACAAATGAGTATTATGCCATATAAACCGATAGGAAGGAAGTGTGCCTCTTTTCTAAGAGAAGGACTTCAGGGGACCCTAGGAACTTTATGTTCATGGATCTCACTTTCATATTGGGCCAGCTATTAGAACCTAGAAAATTTTTTAATAGAATCAGTGATTGCTTAAGCATAACCTATTGAGGGAAAGGTAACAGTTTTTTTGCAAGATGAGTGCTATATTAACCTTCTAGAGTTCAAGGAGACAGTAAATAATTATGTGACTTAAAGGGGAAACCAATGGAGTTTTAAGCTCTTCAGAATAGAATGCTTTTGATATCCTTCCATCTCAAAGGCTTCTTTAAAAAACAAGCAACAAAAAGCTCTCCAGAGTTAAAGGGAAAGGCTTTTCCCACAAATAAAACAGGCAGTAAAACTCAGAGCATAATCAATCAACTGGGAAATAATCATAGAGACTATTAGGTACTTCCTTAGATAGAGAAATATTAACTCGAGTCATCCAGGGATTCCTGCTGGAAACAGTAACATTTAAAATTTGTATATATGATTTGGAAGCTGGAATGTGCAATGAAATAGCCTGGCTTCTAAATGGCAGCATTGAAATCAAATTCCAGACCAATGGAGAGAAATGGCAAGGAGTTATCTAGAACCTATGTTGAAGGTTGGCCAAAACCAAGCCCATGAGCTCAACTAGAAACGAGTGTTGGAAAATGAAACCATTTTAGAACAGGCAGAGCCCTTAGAAATCCTAGACCAACTCTCCCATTTTATAGATTAAGAAACTGAGGTCCACAGAGCGGAAGTGACTTAGCTAAGGTCAAACACATTTTTAAAAAACAAAAATAGCAGTTTGCTGGTTTATTTTATTTGGATGCCACAGATTCTCTTAAGCAGGTCCCTCTTTACCCCCCAAAATAAAAGCCAACATTTACAAAGTACATTCCTTGAGAAAAATTGATGACTAAAGAAAAGAAGAATGTGTTCTTTGACTTTGGTAGTTTGATCCAGCAATACCACTACCAGGTCTGTATCCCAAAGAGATCATAAAAAATGGGAAAAGGATTCACATGTACAAAAATATTTATAGCAGCTCTTTTTGTGATGGCAAAGAATTGGAAGTTGGGGGGATACCTATCAGTTGGGGAATAGCTGAATAAGTTGTGGTATATGCATGTAATGGAATACTATTGTACTGTAAGAAATGATGAGCCAGGTAGATTTCAGAAAAACCTGGCAAGACTTGCATGAACTGATACCAAGTGAAGTGAGCAGAAGCAGGAGAACATCAGTTCCCTGTCGCTGAGCTTCACTTTTGTCATCTGTAAAAGTGATTGCATTGAGCTATATATTCTTTAAATCTCATATATCCAAAGACTGAAATGTGCTGTGTTGCTTCAAACAGGCCAGTAAATTGCAGGGTATCTTCAGCAAAGGGTCTCAGTAACAAAATTTTAGCAAATAGGTGTCCTGCCTCTGACACTTCTGAGCCATGTGACCCTGTCCAAGTCACCTAATCTCTCTTAGCCTCGGTTTCCTTATCTGTAAAATGGATACAATAATAACACCTGCTTCCCAGTGTTTATGAGGCTAAGATGAGAAAATATTTGTAGAGCACTTTGCAAAACTTCAAGTGCAATATAAATACTAGCTGTTACTATAATTATGCCTATTCCCCTCCCAACCCTGCCCATCTCATCTAGCTGCTGACAGAAAAACCTTGATTATGCAGTTAGATTTGTGTCATTCTTCTGCTCAAAATTCTTCAATGGTTCCCTCCTGAGAAAAGTTCATAGTCCTGTGCCCAGCATTCAGAACCTTCTGCAGTCTAGTGGTGCTGCCCTACATTCCTAGCCTTATCCCAAGCACCAGCCAGATTGTCCCCTGAATATACCATGTGCTCTCTACAGGGTTCCCTCTATCTAGAATAGGAGTTCTTAACCTGTTCTGTGTCAGAAAGGCCCCTCTGGCAGTCTGATGAAGCCTGTAAACCCCTTCCCAGAATCATGCTCGTAAACACAGAAAATAGGATTACTTTTATCTACGACTTATATTTATTCTACATTTACATATAACTTGCATTTATCATGTCTGATATTTACATATTCTTTTTATATACTGACGTCAAGGTGGCATACTAGCTAGTATGGAACCTGGAGACAGGAAGACCCCTGCTCAAATCCAGCCTCAAGCGACCTGTGCACCTCCGGACAAGTCACTTAACCTCTGTTAGCCTCAGTTTCCTCATCTGTAAAATGGGGATAATAACAGCAACTACTGAATGAATCAAATGAGATATTTTTAAAAGTGTTTAGCATAATGTCTGTCACACACAGTAGGTGCTATATAAATATTAGTTATTATCATCATTGTGTATTGCAGTCTCCCCACCTAACCAGACTATAAACTCCACAGAGTTGGGGCCAAGCTCAGGTTACTTTTCTATCTCCTGGAACACCTGGTCCAATACAGTCTGAATATAGCTCTTTAATAAATGTTTAATGAATGGAAACTGCCAAGAATGACTGTAAAGAATTAAAGTCCTAGCAGTTTCTCTACTCGTTTTTAATTGTTAATAATTATTAGTAGCAATGAAGTTAGAAAGCACTGATCCAATTAAAAGGATGCTTCAATCTCTACTAACAGGACTGGGATCCTTAGTGGCTTGAATCTATTCTAGACCTTTATAACTGTAACTAAGCCTGACAATAAGATAAGATTTTAACTCAGACCAATTAATACCTTGAACAAGAGGCACTCATTTTCCCATGGTAATTCTAATGGAATTTGAATACAGCTCTCCCAAATGGCTTAGCAGTCTTTTCACAGCCCTGTGAAACTTTACTCAATACCTCCAGTATCACAACATTTTTCACAAACTTATAACTTCTAAAATTAAAATACTGTTCATCTTTTTGCCTCCTTTCCCACCTCAAAGATCAACTCTTGGCTTGATACTTCCTTCATATATCAAGAAAGTACAAAGCCTCTATTTTTCCAAGAGGTGGCAAACATTCTTCTCTATTTGGATTTTAAACTTGGCCAGCCAGCCAGGCCCCGTGACATCCTTACAGCATGTATTTTTAATCCTATACAAAAATACAGCAACCGGCATTTTCCTGACTCTTTAAGCAAACAAAGGTTTCTGGAAAAGGAAGGCACAGCCCAATGGATGTGAAAACTAATGGGATTGAAATAGCAAGTTTCACATACTGCATTTTCAATGACCAGGAGCCACCCATCAACAAAATTAAAAGAGGAAGAAAGTCATTTGAAACAGCTATGTTTAGACCTCAAATATAATAGAATGAGTATCTGATAACCATCAATAATAAGTTTTAACTATTTATAGGAAATAAGTAAATATTAATAGCATTATACTTATTTTAAAAAACAACAACAACCTAACATCCTACTTGTAGTAGGAAAAAGGCCTGCAAAATTTAAATGGGTCTTCCTAACAACCTCAAAGCTAAAATCATCCTGTACTGACTTACCAAAAAATGAAGTGTGAAAGTTCAAAGTCACTCACCTAAATAAAACATTTTTCTTTTCATAATTATCTGTTTCAAGGCCAGACCTCTGGCACATGTTATAAAGAACTGCCCACATGATAATACAATACAGATGCATAATTCAGCATGGAGCAACAGAAAGAATGATAGCTTTGTAGTTAGAGGGTCTGGGTTCAAGTACTACCTGAGGTATTTGGGGCAAGTCATTTAACTTCCTTAGCCCTCTTTCCTCATCAGTAAACTGAAAGGGTCAGACAAGATGACCCTCTGAAGTCCCATCTAGTGCAAAATCAATGTAAGCTACAAAGGTATTACATTGAACCAAGGATAAATGAAAAAGGCAAAGAGAAAGTCTGATGCACTCACTGTACCTTTTTTTTTTTTAGGCAAGTCCACATATTGGTTCTAAGAGATTCTTTGCAGAGTGACCCTGGTTTCTTCAACTGTCATGCTAACTGCAAAGAGAAATCTTCAACAATTCCCCCTCAAGATGTAGCCAAAGATTCATGTGATTACTCACACTGCAAAGTGTATTCTAGAGTTGTTCCATACATTTCTAATGCCTAAATTAACTAAATTTAACTCTCCTCTAATACAAAATCTCCATCTTCTCCTCTGGTACTACGTGCTACTTAATAAATGCTCACTGAATGAATACACAAATTATATACACTGACTTTTGCTACTCAAGATATTAAATCCCTTTTGCTTTCCCCAGTACCTGCACAGAAATGTCCTCCAGCATTCATCCCCTACTTTAAGAATCCCAAGTCCTCAGGAGCCTTGCACTCAGACATACATATCGGGCCACATTTATTACAAACTGGGAATGACAGAGGGATTCAGATACACAGCTGGGCAAGTTATTGAAGTCTCTGGACTGTTTTCCCTTCCATTACATTAGTAAGTTGGACTAGAGAACTTCTAAGGGTTCTTCCATCCATGATGTTCCCTAAGTTTCATATACTTACTTCCCAGTGCATTCCTCTTATTTGTCCTGAAACTATCTATTTGAAGGTTCAAGGGCAGACTTTCAGTTCTAGTATTCTAGAACTCTGTAAATAAGTCCTTGTCCACTACAACCAAACCCTTTCTTGGCCTTTTCAATTTGAGATCTTTTTGAGGAGGTGATTGATGGATTCTTCTGATGACTGTTTTACCCCCTGGATCTAGGACCCCGGGTGCAGTTTTCCTTGATGATTTCTTGGAAGATACTGTCCAGACCTTTTTTTTAATCATGGCTTTCCAGTAAGACCAATATCTCTCCTAGATCTTTTTTCCAGGTCAGTTGTTTTTCTAGTGAGGCATTTACATTTTCATTCTTTTGATTTTGTTTGACTGATTCTTGATGCCTCATGGAGTCATTAACTTCTACTTGCCCATTTCTGATTGTTACTGAATTGTTTTCTTTAGGTAGCTTTTGTGCCTCCTCATCCATTTGATCAATTTTACTTTTTCAGGAGTTGTTTTCTTCAGTGAATTTTTTCTTCATTTTGTCATCGTATTTTTAAAGAAATTGTTCAGTTTTTCTTCTACCTCTCTAATTTGAGTTTTAAAATCATTCTTGAGCTCTTCTAAGAAGGCTTTTTGGGCTTGAGATCAGTTCATATTTCCTTTTGAACTTTCACATGTAGTATTGTATAGTGACAATGCTGTCCTCTTCTGAATTTATATTTAGATCTTCTCTGTCCTCATAGTAAGAATTTATGGTTTTTGCATTTCTGAGTTGCTTTTTGTTCATTGTGTTTGCCTGGAGGCTTTTAAAATGGATCTGTTTCTGGGGTATAGGGGGCTCTGTCTCACTCTTTTTGTGCTGCGGGCTAGGGGCCTGGTTACTGGTTTTGTTGTGGGGCCTCTGGTTCTGGCAGCTGGGAGCTGTATAATGCTATAGCTTACCTGGTACTGAGCTGGAGCTAGCCCATGTGTGCCAAGGCCAAGTGAGGTCTTTCTGCATTTCCCTAGGGTCACACTGAAGCTCAAAGCATGAAGTGTTGGGGAAGAGTGGTCTCCTCATGGAGGGCTGCACTCTAGAGCATGGGTAGGCTCAGCCACTGGTAGATACTTGACTGTGGTACAAGTGGTGGTTCTTCGACACTAGTGTCTGCAGGTTCCAAGCACTGGTGTCCTCCAGTTCCACATTCTGGTGTCTGCTGGTCTGACTGGAGGGGAGTCCTGATGCTGATGCTTGCCTGCTCTGCTGCCTTAGGGCCTAAGATCTTCTGCTGGTTTCCTGAGATGGGGTTTGCCCCTAACTTGCCAGGATGACTTCCTTCCTTTTTGGAGGGCAATTGGGGTAAAGTGACTTGCCCAAGGTCAAATGGCTAGTTTTTGTGTTAAGTGTCGGAGGCCGGATGTGAACTTAGGTCCTCCTGACTCCAGGGCTGGTGCTCTCTTCAGTGTGCCACCTAGCTACCGCACTGACTCCCTTCCTGTACTGGTCCCCTTTGGCCACAGCAAGAGAGACCTTTCCTCTTTTTTTTTTAAAATTTTAAAAAGTATGCTTTAATCTGTATTCAGACACCATCAATCCTTTCTCTGGGGATGGATAATAGCATCTTTTACACTAAGTCCTTCAGAATTGTCTTGGATCATTGTATTGCTGAGAACCCCTAAGTCATTCACAGCTGATCATCTTACAATATTGCTATTACTTTGTACACAGTACATTTCACTTTGTATCAGCCCACACAAGTCTTCCCGGGTTTTTCTAGAGGCATCCTGTTCATCATTTCATATAGTATGATAATATTCCATCATAATCGCATACCACAACTTGTTCAGCCATTTCCCAGTTGATGGACATCCCCTGAATTTCTACTTACTTGCTCCCAGAAGTGAGCTGCTATAAATATTTTTGTACATATAGGTCCTTTTTGTTTTTTACCTCTTTTGGGATACAGACCTACTAGGGCAGTGGTTCTCAGCCTGTGGATTATGTTCCATTTGTAACAGCGAAAATACATCCTACATAGCAGGTATTTACATTAAGATTCATAACAGGGGCGGCTAGGTGGCGCAGTGAATAGAACACCGGCCCTGGAGTCAGGAGTACCTGAGTTCAAATCCGGCCTCAGACACTTAACACAAAAAACTAGCTGTGTGACCTTGGGCAAGTCACTTAACCCCAACTGCCCTCCAAAAAAAAAAAACCAAAAAAAAAAGATTCATAACAGTAGCAAAACTATAGTTATGAAGTAGCTGCGAAAATAATTTTATGGTTGGGGGTCACCACAACATGAGAAAGTGTATTAAAAGGTCGTGGCATTAGGAATGTTGAGAACCACTGTACTAGGGGCATTGCTAGGTCAGAGGATATGCATAGTTTGATAGCCCTTTGAGCATAGTTCAGATTGCTCTAAAGAATGGTTGAAGCATTTCACAACTCCACCAACAGTGCATTTGTGTCTCATTTTCCCCCATGTCCCCTTCAACATTTGTCATTTATGTTTTCTGACCTATTTTTTTCATTAAAAATTTTTTAAAATTAGCTTTTGTTTATTTTTATTTTACATCCTTCATTTATTCTAGATTCTTTCTCTTCCTCCCTCCCCCCTCCCCCACTGTGAAGACAAACAATTCAGTACAGTCCAGATATGTGTAGTTAGGCAAAACATCTCCACAGTGGACATATTGTGAAAGACTGACTATATTTCCCTCCTTCCTATTTCCCCACCACCACTTGTTCTAGTCCCTATTTTCTCCCTGACCCTTTACAAAAGTGTATGCTTCTCACAACCCTCTCCCCTCTATCATCCCCGCTCTCCCCCCCCTTCCCCCCTAATCTCCTGTAGGGCAAGATACCAACTTAGAATATATGTCATTCCTTCCCTAAGCCAACTTCAATGAGAGTAAGGTTGACCCATTCTTCTTGTTCTTCCCCTCCATTGTAACAGTTATCCTTTGCCTCTTCTATATGAGAGGATTAACCCTATTCTGTCTCTCCCTGTCTCCTCTCATTATATTCCTCTCCCACTTCTCAGTTTCACCCTTTAAATATCATCCCTTCCTATTCAATTGATCCTGTGCCCTCTATGTATACCTGTATACACATACTCATACGTATTCATATGCATATATACCGTCTTATAGACATATGTGTACGTATACAAATATGTGTGTGTGTGTGTATACACACATTTATATTCCTTTCAACTATACTCATACTGAGAAAAGTTTCATAAGTTACAGTTATCTTTTTTCCATGTTGGCATGTAAATAGTTCAACTTATAAGTTCCTTTTGATTTCTTTTCCCTGTTTACCTTCTCATGCTTCTTGTATTTGAACATCAGACTTTTTTTTAGCTCTGGTTTTTCCATCAAGAACCTCCACCTCACTGAATGACCATATTTTACCCTGAAATGTTGTACTCAGCTTTGCTGGGTAGGTGATTCTTGGTTTTAATCCTAACTCCCTTGATCTCCGGAATATCATATTCCAGGCCCTTCGATCCCTTAATATAGAAGCTGCTAGATCCTGTGTTATCCTGATTGCATTTCCACAATATTCAAATTGTTTCTTCTTGGCTGCTTGTAATATTTTCTTCTTGATTTGGTGACTCTGGAACCTGGCTGTAACATTCCTAGGAGTTTTCTTTTTGGGCTCTTTTCCAAGAGGTGATCGGTGCATTCTTTCAATTTCTATTTTGCCCTCTGGTTCTAAAACATCAAGGCAATTTTCCTTGAGAATTTCTTGAAGGATGCTTTCTAAGTTCTATTTTTGATCATGACTTTCAGGTAGTCCAATAATTTTAAATTGTCTCTAATCTCCTACAGGAGATTAGAGATTGTCTTGCATCTGTTTTCCAGGTCAGTGGTTTTTTTCAAGGAGATATTTCACATTGCCTTCTATTTTTTCATTTGTTTGGATCTGTTTAATAGCATCTTGATTTCTCATAAAGTCATTTGCTTCCATTTGCCCCAATATAATTCTTAAGGAATTATTCTCTTTAGTGAGCTTTTGAGATTCTTTTTCCATCTGGCAAATTCGGCTTTTTAAGGCATTCTTCTTCTCATTGGCTTTTTGGGCCTCTTTTGCCATTTCAGTTAGTCAAAATTTTAAGGTGTTATTTTCTTCAGTCAGGTTGTTGACTCTTTTTTTCATGATTTTCTTTTTTTTTTTTTGAGGGCAGTTGGGGTTAAGTGACTTGCCCAAGGTCACACAGCTAGTTTTTCATGTTAAGTGTCTGAGGCCGGATTTGAACTCAGGTACTCCTGAATCCAGGGCCGGTGCTCTATTCACTGCACCGCACACCTAGCTGCCCCCACGCCACCTAGCTGCCCCCTCATGATTTTCTTGCATCATTCTTGTTTCTATTCCTAATTTTTCCTCCACTTCCCTTATTTGGTTTTTAAAATCCTTCTTAAGCTCCACTATGGCCTATAACCCATTAATATTTTTCTTGGAAGCTTTTGGTGCAGGAGTTCTGACTGCGTTTTCTTCCTCCTATTCTGTGTTTTGATCCTTATTGTCCTCAAAAAAAGGAATATAAAGTTGCATTCCTGGGCTTGCTTTGCTTCCTTTGCCTGCTCATGTTGCCAGTCAATTACTTGATTTTTTGGCTCAGTAAACTCAGCTTCCAGCGGGGAGAGGTTTGTCCCAAATTGCTGGAGTTTTCATAGCTGCTGGAGCTATTAGGAGGCCGTGGTCTCTACAGCCCCCACCAGCTTTGGCTCACTGGTCACACACCTCAGGACCACCACCCAAGACCGCAGTCCCTATCCAGGCAGCTTAAGGCAAGAACACTTAGCCTCTAAATGTTCACTTGGCCCCCCTGCAATCTGCAGGCTGAGAGCTCTGAAGCAGCCACATGGAGGTGGCTGCAGGGGCTGTTTCTGCCACTTCTGGCTCTGGGGGCAGAGGGCCACACCCTCTCCTCTGTGCCCCTCAAATTCTGCTGAGTTCCACTGACCTTTCACTTTGTTTTTGGCATTTATGGATTGATAATTCTGGAAACCACCACATCTGCCAATGATTGACTCTCTCAAGTACTCCAGCTGGGCTGGTCAGGCCGCCCTGGGGCTCATCAGGGGTTGGTCACAGCTCCCAGCGCACTACTATGAACCCTTCCTGTCTGCCTGCCAGGCTGCCTTCAGCAGGAGCTTTGTTTCTCTGTCACTTTGTGGGTTCTAGAGCTCTAAAATTTGTTTAGATTCATATTTTATAGGTATTTGAGATGGTTATGGGGGATCCAAATAGTTTCCCTGCTTCTATGCCACCATCTTGACTCCGCCCACCAAGACCTTTCCTCTTAATTCCTCTAGCCTCCTCAGCTCAAAAACTGCTGCACTCTGTCTTTCTGCTGGCTCCACTTTTCCAGAATTTTTCATGGGATGATATTTTCTGGGTTTTTCAAGGTCAGTAAAGGAGAGTTGAGAGGGACTTACTGTTTACTCTGTCATCTTGGCTCCCAGAAGTCCCTATTATCCCCATTTAATAGAAGAGGAAATAGGTTAGAAAGTTTGTGGTCATTCAGCTAGTTAATGGAAAAGCTGAGACTCAGAGCTGGGTCTTTAGGCTCCATTGGTTTTCTCATCAGTTCTACTGAACATGCCAGGGTGAGTTAGGACCTTCCCAGGGCATTTTTGACTTTCCAAACCAACTATTCCACCACCTGCTCTTTAACCATTAGTCGTACTGCCCTGTGATTTCCAAGCTGTTTAGAATGGCCCAAATGTGTGGCAACCTTACAGGACTGATTTTAAAATAGTCTTGTTCCTCTCCTTAATAATTTGGAGTAATCAGTGTATATATTTTTCTTTTTCTTTTTGGAGGGCAACTGGGGTTAAGTGACTTGCCTAAGATCACATGGCTAGTAAGTGTGTCAAGTGTTTGAGGCTGGATTTGAACTCAGGTACTCCTGACTCCAGGGCCGGTGCTCTATTCACTGCGCCACCTAGCTGCCCCTCCAGTGTATATATTTTTCAAAGAAAGATTTTCATAAAGATGGTGCTGTCATCTTAATCTAGGATAATAGAGTTAGGTTGGACAGGATCTCAGAGGTCATCTAGTCTGTCTCTTTCATTTTATAGAAGAATCACTTGTAGCCCAGAGATGTCAAGAAACTTGCATCAAAAGGTCACAGAGAAGGAGGTGGTAGAACCAGGATTGAAGTCGGGTCCAAGTTGTGCTCTTGCCACTCTACCCTAGGCCTTAACTCTCACATTTTATAGTTGATTACAGTCTGCAGAAGGGGAAATGGCTTGTTGAAAGTCATAAGAGTCAGGAGCTAGCCCAGGAGTTTTTGACTTCAGGTCTTCCTTTTATCACCTTGCCCTTCCCTTTCCTCTTGCCTCATGCCCCTCATTTTTGACATGAGAATATTGGACTAGATGATGTCTTTGGTTCTTTCCCATCTGACATTCTCTTGTCTTTTTTTTTTTTTTTTTTTGCTTTTTTTTTTTGGAGGGCAGTTGGGGTTAAGTGACTTGCCCAAGGTCACATGGCTAGTTTCTTTGTGTTAAGTGTCTGAGGCTGGATTTGAACTCAAGTCTTCCTGACTCCAGGGCCGGTGCTCTATTTACTGCGCCCCCTAGCCGCCCCTGATTCTTGTCTTTTTGTACTGTTTTCTGGCCAGTCAAAAAAGTGAATACAAAATGCTAGTTTGGAAACCATTGCTCCTGTGTAAGGTACTTTGAAAAATTACTGGTCAATACTGCTGTCTCTAATGTCATACTCTGATTCTCCCTCTGTAGCAGTGGTTATCTGTTTCAGGAATCACTATGTAGGTTTTCTTGGTGGTTAAACAAATCTGATGTGTTTGTGAAGCTCTCGAGTTTTCAATAGTGGGGAGTTATTGGGATTCACGTATCCTGGATAACATAACAGAGTCCTTGAGCTGGAGGCGCTTTCTGATTTTGATCCACTTCCCCCAGAAATTTGTGTGCCTAGCTAAAGAGAGAGTGGAAGGTGTCTGTTTTCTTTTTCTGGATACAATTTCAAAATTAGGTCTAGAATCCCAATCCTGTCCTTGAACCACACATGGGCTGACTACTTATGGGGCATAAGAGAGAAGCAGCATTTTCTTATCTTTGTTCTCTCTTTCTAGGTGCGTGTTACTATGATGCTAATCAGTCCATGTATGTCTTTGGAGGCTGCACCCAGAGCAGCTGCAATGCTGCCTTCAATGACCTCTGGAGACTTGATCTCAATAGTAAAGAGTGGATCCGACCTCTGGCTTCAGGTGAGAGACAACACAGTGACTTTGGTATCACTTGTTGTGACCTCCTTCTATGCTCTGATGTGTTGTTTTTTTCCTTAGAAGCAGCTTTGTCAAGGAAGGAATGCATTCTGAGTTCTTTGTATTGGATAAATTCACAGTTTTATCCTTAATACTGGGGCTTTGCCAATATTTCTAGACTGTTGTGTGAAGACAGTCTTGTCATTTTCTCAGCATCTCCATAGGTATGTAAGGCTGCTTTGTGCTAGGCTTAAAATAAGGACTGACACCAAACCGTGAGAACCCTAGCTGGCTGACAGGTATTATTGTCCGGGGGCTAAAGATCTCTGAATATCTTTTGTTGTTACTAGCCCAGATATTTGGGGAGTGTAGAGGGACTTGTCTCTGCTTGTCTCCCTTTAAGAGCCTGAGTGTGGGAATATTCCACAGCAGGTATATTCCTGCCTACAGAACCCCTCTGTGCCAACAGTTCTAGCAGAACGACTTGGTCTTTTTCCCCTCTCTTGGCTTGAAGATTAGTTAGTTTTAATGTTTTGTTTAATTTGCTAGCCATCTCTCAGATGACTCCTCTATGCAAGGCACTGTGCTAGGCTCTGGGACAATATGCATGAAAAGAGCCCAATCCCTTCCTTTAAGAAGCCACAGGACTCAGAGGGGCATCTGGTGTGCTCTCCTCTTCTTTTAGATGAGAAAACGAAGGCACAGGGAGATTGAGTGACTGGCACATGTGGTCAGTGACAGAGCTGGGCTTTGAACCCAGGCCCTCTATCTCTTTGTCCATTACATCCCACTCTACAGAAAAAGAAATGTGAGAAAGCTTAATATGAGGGGACTTATGAAAGGTGAAAAGGGACGTTCTAGGCAGAGTACTCTAGGAAATTTGAGGATACTGTTAGGTAAGGAAGTCAGGGAAGGAGCCTTTAGATAACATACATATTGACTTTTTGCCATTTGATTTTGATCCAGGATGTGTCATGAGCAGTTCTGGGCATTAGGAAAGCCATTATTTGGAAAATCGTATGGATCGGGGAAGAAAAACTGAAGGCAGGGACCCTGCTCTAGGGCTGATGACAAAAACCAGAACTCGTGTGATAGAAGTGTGAATGTAGTCAGATTTGAACATGCTTGTGGAAGGAGAATCAACAGAACTTGGTTGCTGATTGGATGGTGCTGTGGGAGGTGAATGAGAAGGAAGAATCGAAGATAGTCCTGGGGTTTTGAGTTTAGGGGCCTGAATGCATGAATCATGTTACCATTAACAGAAATGTGAAAGATTCACCACTAGTGCAGGTGAATAGGGGGGACATGTGCTTTCTTGTCTACATTATAGAGGTTCAGGGAATCATTATATCAGGGCACAAAATCATCCTTCTGTTTGCAACCTTAAACACACACAGTGGGGAGAGAGATGCGGCAGTGACCACAGTCAGGGCATGCTTCAGAAGAAGTCTTTTGGGACTCCTTTTCTAGGTATTCATTTAGGAAGTAACTTAAAATCAGTAAATCAATTATTTTATCTCATTTCATCCCTGGCTGCCTTAGTTTGCTCAACTGTAAAATGGGCACCGCCTTTCCAGGGTTGTTGTGAAGATCAGATGAGGTTATATTTGCAAAGCCCTTAGCACAGTACCTGGCACACAGTAGATGCTTAATTAGTGCTTATTTCCTTCCTCTTTTTCCTTTCTTCCTTCTCTTCTTCTTTTCTGCCTTCTTTCTCTTCTTCCCTGTAGTTCTTTGATGGCTGCCATCGCTTTATCTATTTTTAGACCCTCCGTTCACTAACTAAACTTTTGAAATTTCTTCTTCTTTCTTAATCAGTGGCACTGTTAGAAGATAGTCCTGTGAGAATATCATTTAGGCAGCAATCCCATGGGAAGATTCCCTGAGGAAATGTTTCTGCATGCTGTCATGAGTGCTGACCAAAATCAGTTCTGACCTGAGACGTCAGTGACTCTTTCTGAACAAAATGTAGTTGTTGATCTGCTGGTGGTGAGTGTGACTCACTGGGTTTGGTGCTGAGGGTGGGGAGGGGACTCCCACAGGCCTTCTTGTGCTAGTTAGTTGTGCATCTTCACCTCCATGTTTGCCAGGAGATGTAGTAAGTACTTGATCTTCAGAAGGAGAGTTTATTTAGTGCAGTCTACATGCTAAACAGAGGGTGGGCTCCTTTGTTGGGAACACAGTCTTAGCTGAGACATTAACATCACCAAGCTCTTATATGGCCTTGGTGGTATTTGCTTTATTAGCCCATAAATTGACAGAATGTTAAAGCTGGAGAGGATCATAGTTTCATTTCCTGTCCAGTGAAGGAGTTGGACCAGACAATCTTTGAAGCCCTGAGAAGGGGATTAGCTTAGTATCAGGTATGTGAAAGAGCAAGAAAGATGATGAGGTAATAGCAATAATCTTAGCAGAATTCCATTGACAAAGATGAGAATGAGGTAATAATAATGCAGATTTTGCAGTAAAATTATGGAATTTATACATCATTGTAAGTTGCAAAAACTTAGCATTTATTGGATATCTAGAAAGACACGATCACATAGCTAAAATTATGTACCAGTAGCTCACTATCCTTGATAAGTTCCCATATTACAAATAAAAACCACGTTCTTTCTGTCTTTGAGAATTCATTAAGTAAACTTAATGGAAATGGAAAATCATCAGTGATAACCATCGCCCCAACTTCCTGGATGTATTGCTAATCCATAAAAATTTAAGAAACTTGCTTTTTATAACATACCAACTATTCATAGTCTCCAAGCTACATGGAGTGAAAAATTTGCAAATCATAGAGTTGTAGCAGAGGAGATCAGGGTTATGTGAGAATAGGACAAGATTAAATTAATCCCTGTTGTTCTAGACATTACATCCTCAACGTCTTATTCAGGTACAAAAAGCAGCCATTTTTTCCAACTCTACAGTCATTCAGAAAACACTAAATATAGTCATTTGTCCTCGGATTCTTATAATCTGAACTTCATCAGAAAAGGTATGAACGAGATCAATGATGATAATACAAATTTAAAGTATAATAAATAGCTTACAGTTGCATGACCCCTTTCCACACATGAAACATTTTCCTATTATCACTTTGTTCTCAGAGTTAGTCAGCAAGCATTAAGTGCTTATGCTTAATTCTGGGGCAAAGAAAGGCAAGAGCACAGTCACTATTGTAAAGGCTCCCACATTCTGATAGGGGAAAAGGTGTGCAAATAGCTCTAACTTAAACTATGTGGACAGTGTAAAATGGAGAGTCATCTTCTAGGTGCCAGACCAACAGTGAGGGGGTGCCAAGAAAGGTACAGGTGGCCACAGAATGGAAGGAGTGAGAAAGGAGATGGATTTAGATAACAGCAGGCTTCTTGATTCAGATCTGCAGCACAGGGGTTTGGTAACTTGCCTGGAGTGCTGTATCTGATGTGTAGAATAGCTGGAACTCTCTAAGATCTTACTAGAAAAAAGTGCTGGTTTTGGAATCTGTGCCATTTGGTATCTGTGTGACCTTATTAAAGTTCTTTAACTTGTTTGAATCTCAGTTTTCCATTTGTAGGGTAGTGGGTTGAACTCAATGACCTCCGAGGTCATTTCTAGCACTGAGTCTGATCTGTGTCAGATCTGGTCGTTCTTCAGATATAATGTTATGGTTCTTGCCAGGATCTAACTGTAATGGATTTACCAAGAAGACTTTGTATTTTAGCTCTTGCCCTTGATTCTGTTTTTGCTTTTGTTTTATGTGGGAGAATCATAGAATCATAGACCTTAGGACAGGAATGGACCCTGAGAAGTCATCTGATCTGGTTCTTGGACTGCTCTATAGAACAGATAACTGAAATCTGTGGAGGTTTAGCAATCTGTCTGAGGTTAAACTAGGACGTGGTGAAGGAGAAATGGGACTGGAAGCCAGGTCTTTGGACCCAAAATGGTGGGCTTCAAGGCTGAATTGGACTCTAGTCCTATTTGACTGTAACATGGGTGGGAATTGTGGCGATTGAATGAACCACACTGACTCCATCTTGTAATTCAGTTCTGCTTCTAGCTCAGTTCCCTTTTAATTTATAAGTCTGTTCAGTTTATGTTTTGTGGGAAAACTATTCAGTTATGGGAGTTGTGAGAAAACTTTATGGCTTTGTTTGAACCTAGCCCTGTGTGACTGGGAAGCTGGACCACCTCTTCCTGCTTCTTAGATATCCTAGGTTATGCTGACCAGAAACCCAGTCAGGTCTGAGGATTGATTCAAAGTTTTCTCACAATTAAATATCTCCAGCCACCCATATATTTTATCTGAAAACTGGCCCCGTACTGTGTCAGAAAGTTTTTCCTTCTTGTTTTTTAATTGAATACAGATACTTGCAGGGAATAGGACATCTCTTTTTTCTGATTTCTGGAATTTCACCTCTTCATTCTTTCTTACCCTACCTGGAAAGTCCCTAATCTTTTCTCTAGTTAGAAAACAGATTACTTAATCTTGTACCCTAGTTTATGTTCTGTTAATTGTTTTGCTTTTTATGTATAAAAAGCTGTTTTTCCCTGTCCTTGGGGTCCAATGCCAAGCTGAGGAGGCCTAGCCCCAATATGTTATGCAGTCAGCATGCACTGCTTAATAAATTAATGTACTTGGAAGCTGGAGCCTTTGTTTCCTCAGTTATTTCAGATTTCACCTGTCACAGGCCCATGGCCATTGAGTATGGAGGTTTCAAGGGGCTAATCTGGCTCCCAAAGGGAGCACCGCAGTTTTCCATTCAAGGAATGCAATTAGCTCTCAGATCTCCTTGCTATAGTTGATGTAGTAGATTGTGTTCCAGAAGACCGGAGAGACAGTCAAAACAGCTCAAGTCAGATCTGATTTGTGAGTCTGTAAGCATTTGTTAAGCACCTGCTAATTAATCTAAATAGTTAGGCATTATGGTAATCACTGGGAATAAAAAGAAAGGCCAAAGACAGTCGTACCGCCAGAGGGCTCAGAGACTAATGGGGGAAGCAGCATGCAAACAGCTCTGGACCGACAAACTCTAAGGGAGGCTTCATTGGAAAGAATCAACAGGGTAGGGACTAGAAAGAAGAGGGGTTGGGAAAGGCTTCCTGTAGAAGGTGGAATTTTAGCTGTGTTTGAAGGAAGTCAGGGAAGTCAGGAGGTGGAGAGAAGGAGAGAAAGAGAGCATTCCAGGCACAGAGGACAGCCAGAGAAAGGTGGGAGGTCTTGTTCTAGGAACAACCAAGAGGCCAGTGTCCAGAAGAGCTTGGGGTAGGGGCAGGGATGTAAAGTATAGAGAGATTGGAAAGATATGGGGTCGGGGAGAGGAGTGCTTAATTTATATTTGATCTTAGAGAGGCTAGGAACCCACTGGAGTTTATTTTTCTGTAGAAATTCTGATATAATTGGGATTCGGTTCATAATTTAGAGTCTGATACCCAACTTCCCAGTTCATCACCCTCCCTATCACCCCATGATCATTCCTCTTTACTCCATCTCAGCCACATACACAGGGACACATGTTCTGCCTCTCTGATCTGTAAAAGAAATTCTTACCTCCGTAACCTCCTATCCTTCTTTCGTTTTCCTGTGCCCCTTCATCTCTCCATTCTCACTTTCCCCCCTCCTTTTTCCCAGATCATCACTTTGCTCTGGCCTTATTTTTCCCCCTACAATTTTTAACCTTGTAGATAGCCATTTCAGTTTTGCACTACTCTTGACTCCTTAGCCTGTGGCTACGTATTCCGTTCTTAAACCCCCGGCTCAGTGTGGGTGCTTCCTGTGCTGTGCACTTAGTGCGTAGCACTTCCTTAATAAATACTTCTTAAACGATCTCCTTAGATATGAGTGAGGAAAGAAGTTGGGGGGTGCTTTGGAGGGGTGGGAGGGCAATGACCGGAACACTTTGCTTAGGGTCAGGGAGACCTGATTTCAGATCCTTAGGAGACTCTTAGTGCTCTGTGGCCTTGGACAAGTTGTTTTAATTCTGCCTCAGTTTACTTGTCTGTATGGCGCCCACCTCACAGTTTTGAGCATAAAATGAGATACTATATTTAAAGCTTACATTGAAAATTTGCAAACCTTTAAAGTATTATTTTAGTATCCGATGTTACCCCCTCAGTGTATTGGAGTTACGATTTGATGTCTTATCTCTGACCTAGACAGTAAGATTCATGAGGCGGGTCTCTGTTACCTAAACATTAGCTGCCTCTGTGCCTCGTATTATAGCTGACGTACCCCAGGAGCACTGCACACCCACAAACCAACAAGCGTTTATGAAGTGCTGGTTATGTGGAGTTTTAGACAGCGTGTTAATGCAGAAACATCTACCCTAAAAAGAGCTTATGGCTGAGTATGAAGAGGCACAGGTAAGATCTGTCTGTCCATCTGTTTACAGAGACAGTAGAGAAAGGCAGGCCTTAGAGGAGAATGTCTAGCGTCCGGGGCATTCGGGAACCACTTTTTGCAGAAGATGATATTTGAGCTGAGTCTTAAAGGAACCAGGAATTCTAAGAGGCCAAGGGTAAGGGCATCCCAGGCATGGGGACAGCCAATGCAAAGGCCTAGAAGCAGGAGATGGAATGTCATGTGTGAGGAGCAGCCAAGAGGCCAGTGAGGGGAGTAAAATGTGGGAAGATTGGAAATGTGCCAGGTTGTGGAGAATCTTAAATGGTTTAAAAAAAAAAATCTCTGATCCTATTGGAAATAGGGAGCCTCTGGAATTTGAGAGGAGACAGTATAACATAGTCAGATCTACCCTTTAGTAAAAATCTTTAGATGTTTATTGAATGAATGAATTCATAAGGACTACTTACAAGAATGTGGGCAGGAAACCCTTGTCCTTTTGGCTTTGGTGTCTCAACAACTTGTGCGTTTCCAGATCTTATCTCTCAGAGGAGAAATAGCCATCAAAGTCTCAGACTGGCTACACTAATTATAAGCTAGGGATGGTGCAGTTTGAACTAGGTCCCTTACGAGGTCCTTCCAGCTCAGAGACATTGTAATTCTTCTGTTATGTAAAAATTGATAAAGCTGTAGCTTTCAGTTTTATATATAATCCAGGAAAATAGAGGAATTTAAACATATCACTAAAATTTATCTGCAGACATTTGTAAACTTTCATTTACATGGTGGTTGTTTTAATTTCTGTCTTCAAAAATAAATCTTAATACTTATCTTGCACGTTGAGTCCATGGTTATTCAGTCATTACCTTTTTCTTGGCAGCACACGTGACAGTTTATTTGAGGATATGAGTGAAGCCTTAACTGTTTCATTTGTCCAAAAGCAGTTATTTTTGAGCCCAGACAAGTCTCAGAGAAATTGATTCAGAATCACAGAAGCTCAAAGCTCAGGTCTGACTCTTCAGATATATGCTCATGCTTTGTATATCTTGAATGTTAACACATTCAAAACCTAGGTAAGTGGCCTAATTCTTTCTACCTGGATTTATGATACAAAAAAATAGAATAATCACAGTTGATTTCTGAAGGGAGGACATTTCATGAACTAGGCAGTCAGGATTGTCAAGTACTAGGGTTGTATTTTGAGAAGGGTAGATAATTTTGTTAGCATTAATAACACTTGTAGCTCTGCAAAGATAATCTAATTTCATGCTGGAAAATGTTACCTGTGAAGGTCTGGCATTTTTTCCGTGTCCAACCTTATGTATTTCACTGTTAAACCACTTTGTAAGCAGTTGTATCCTCCTCAGCATTTCTTCTGCTCTCTGCTTATCTCTTTTTTACCCTCTGATGTAAAGATTTTGTTTAGATTCAGCCTGTTTAAAGGATTACACAGAACAGAATGTATGAAAGCCTTGGAAAGTGATGGTGAAAGAGTAACTATCAGCTGCCGCCAAGACCATTCATTACGCTTTTTCCATATTGAGGCTACTTCTGTGTGTTTGATTGACAACCAGTAATTTTCTTTTATGTTAAACGTTTCTTATTATTGGAAATGATTAAGTTCCTAAGTGAACATTTGACACCTACATTTGAAATGGAGCACTTGTAAAAAAAATATTCTTGCCCTTAGTGTTTTCTCAGAAGGGAAACTTAAGTTTTAAAACTTTCCACAGAATGGTCTGTAAATAATAGAATTGTCTGTAAATGTTAAGCAAAGACCCTAAGCTTAAGCCATCATCTGAGTAACTGGTTGGTCCTGGGAGAAGAGCTGACTTTCCTACTGTATTTTAGCTTGTTAGCCTTCATTCTCAAGATTTGGTTCTTTTTTTCCTATTTGTCTTTCCCTCCCCCTCCCAGTCCATGCAGTGTTTCTCTCTTGTTCCACATGTTTCTTATAGAGCAGTTCACTTAAGGGAGAGAGAGCTCATCCCGATGAGGCACTGCTCGTTAACCTCCACCTCTGGCTCGACTTTGGGCTGTCCAGTCTTCCTAATAAAAAAGTTAGATTAAATATCCTCTTAAGATGCCTCCAGACTCTAAAATTCTGTGATCTCAAAGTTAGCTACTTAATTTTCATTAAGTGGTAGATTCTGTGATACTGGAAGAGGCTTTGATTGTGGCCCCGAAGAGACAAAAACAACCAAGTGGCTCTGCTCGCAGGGAGCTTGTATTTTATAGTAGATTTTAACATAGGATATTAAAGTATTAATAGGAACTATTAATAATACCTTATATTTGTTATGCTCATTGGTTTTCTTTTTACTTGTAGAGAGTGAAAGTAGCAGTATTTCACAAAGAGAGGAAATTGAGGCTCAGGTGAGATGATTTAAAGGGCATCGAAGGGATAGAGCTGAAAGGCAAACTCCCTGTCTTTAAATTTCAGGGTTAGTTTTCTTTCCATTACTCCCTCTTATCCCATCCCCATTCCTAAAATGAGTGAAATCTAGCATCCTTTTAATACTTTTTCATAAGGTATTATTTTCCCATCTCTTTTGTTATATGCCTGTATGTTCCCATCTCACAGATGAGAGCCTGGACCTGCTCTGAGAATTAAGGAATGGCTTTTACTTAGACCTCCTTCACTTCAGGATCCCAAAGCTGGGATAATTTTTCCCTATGACCTTAACAAGAAGACTCTTTGGTTCTGTATTGTAAAACTATCAAACAATCTAACTATGTTCAAAGTTGTCATAACTTCCCCTAAACCTTTATGTGCTTTATGACCATAGTAAACTTATGGTGGCTTATTCTGATATATTTCTAAATGATCCTCAGATTTAATAGTTTGCTTTTATGTCCTAAAATGTGCCCCATTCAGTTGGGAAAGGAAGAAAAACATCTTTAAAGGCTAATCTCTATAGGAGTTCCTCACTTCTGACCCCTGTATTCTCCCACCAGGAACCACATAGGAATCCCCCTGAGCAGTTCAGCAACTTTGTTTCTCATTCGTGACTGCTCTGGAGGTCGGTAGTATCCGGTTGTCATCCAGCCATATCTCCATTTACGTTCTCCAAACACTTGGTGAGAAATCAGCTTCTCAGGGTCTTTCCAGATCTTAGCCCTGATAGCAGCTGAGCCTACTGGCTGTCATTCTTTGATCAGAGCTTGGTCAGCAATAAAGGATTAATCACTTTATTTGTTATCAAATATCCACTTTCATTTGGGGGCAGATAGTTTCATCTTTTCAAAACTTTGGATTTCTTCTTCTGGAACAAAGTTCTGGGACCCTGTGCTTTTTACCTGGTTCTTCTTTTTTGCAAGCAATATTCCTCATGCTTGGCATATTCAGATTGGCTATTTTGTTCTGTTTCCCTAAACTAGATGTGGTATTGGTTTTTGCATGCAGGATAAGCTAGTTTCTTTTACAATGTGCTTTGCTTTTTCCTTTGCTTTCTTTCCCTTTGTAGTAAGAGATGTCAGTCTCTCCTCCTCAGCTTTAAAACTGTCCTCTTACAGTCAGAGCCTGTAGGAGATGCTAGCCTGAGTATCTAGAATACTAACCTTAGGAATTTTAAAATTCCAACTCCACCATCTGTCAGTTTTCCTTTTTTTCCTTGGGAGAAATCCTTATAAAATTGTAAGTTCCTAAGGTCCCACCTTTTACACATGAGGAAATGGCTGTACAGAGCAGTAGTGCCCACTGTGTCTTTTTGGCCAGCCAGCCTGTTTCTAGCACTTGGGCCTTCCGACCTAGATACAGGACTCTTTACAATGTTATCATGAGGCTTAGGCCTGGAAGGACCTTAGGAAGCATCTAGTCCCACCTTCTCACTTTCCAGCTGATGTACCAATGATATGGTTTGGGATGCTTTTGTCTGTAACCCCAATTTGTAAAAATCTCCCTTATGTTCGAGTACCTATGTATGTAACATCAGTTTGTAACAAGCCTGTGTAATTAAGTTGTAAAAGTCACACTTCCCCCCTGCCATAAAGGCATAAACCCTGCTTCTCCCCTTCCCCCAGCCTGAAAGTCTTCCCTTAGCTAGAAAATCTGCCTAGAGATAAGCACCTGGGAAAGTTTCTATAAACAAACCCTTAGAGAAATGCATAGTCCCTTTGTTCTAAGTGGCCAGCTGCACCCAAAAGCCTTGAGTTATCAGGAGATAACTCTGTCTCAATATGGTACCTCCTGAATCCCTAATCAGTCTAGTTCCCAGACTTGAAAAGAATCAAACCTATCCTCCCAAAGCCATAATGGTGGCTATATGTCATACATCCTTGACCAACCCAGTAACCTAGTGACCTGTCAAGCATAAAACCACACCTCCCTCTAGCACCCACCTCAGGAATTTACCAGTGAATTGTGGGAAATCTACATGCACAGTTGATAAAAAAAAAAAGTGCATGTCCCTTTAAGCACTGACCACTCCTAAACCACTCCCCAACTCCTCCCTTACTCCACCTTTGCCTACCTAGTTAGCATAATTAGCCTTTGACTGACAATTTTAGGGTTATAAATCCTGTCCCTCAAGCCCAAACTCTTTGCAGGCTATCTCCTTAACCTTTTCCTGCCCGCTGCAGAGCATAAAATTTTATAACTCTACCTTAGCCCTTGCACTTTGCAGGTCCCCCTATTTCTCCTACCTGCATAAGGATATCTTAAGCATATCAATAAACTTTATAACTTTGCCAAAAGACAGCTTGGGTCCTGTTGAAATTCTTTTCCAGACAAAGAACCCACTGAGGGATTATATGCCATCCCTCAGACACCCACACTACCCACACCTCTTCACCGGCACTTGGCCCAAGACCAAGCTCACATGCAGCCTGCATGTGGAGCTGAGGCTCTTGTCCCATGATGGAGAACAGAATTTTGAAGCTTTTTCATCTTTTTCAGCTAGTGCTTTATCATGAATTGTTTTAGGGATTGCTTTTATTTTTCCTTGGAAAAGCAAAGACCACTTCACGTTGTGTTACCAGAGAGATTTAGATAGGAGAGAGTGAAAAATAAGTGTTGCTTCAACTTTGTCGTATTTAGAATCTAAAGAATACTCTTCTGCATAGATTACCCAGGAATTTCTCCCACTGTTCACTAGTCTTTGACACTTGAAAGAGAGTGGTAGAGGATTCACCCCATTTTTGTAGGAACAAGGGGATGATCTGAGGGTTAAATAATCACTGTCTGGAGCCATTCTACTATTGCTGCTGTTTGGAAGATAACCCTTGATCACCCTGAAGCACCAGAAAAAATGGCGGTATCTTGAACTTCAGAACAGAAAGTTTGACTGGTGATTTTATTTTTATTGTTCATGTCTTTAGGTTCTTTTTGGGATGTTTGTAACAGATATGTTTCAAAAATGTTATTTTTAAAGAATTTAGACAGTTTTATGGTCTACCATGCATATAGAAAACGCAGTGCCGTGAAGTGAATATGACGCTGTTGCTAGCTTGGCCAGTGACCTTGATGTGCACCTAAAATTTGTCTTAATTACTCTCTTTTTGAATAGTGAATGCTAGGACTAATTTGAACTGATGGATTCAAGGTATCCTCTTGGCCTTTGGATAGTGAAAGAGTATTTAGAACTGTTACTGAGAACTGAATGAGCCAGGCTTTGTAGGTGTCAAAGTTAAGGCTTGAACCCAGGCCTTCCTGATTCCAAAGCCAACCCCCCATTTACTATGTGATGCTGCTGCTCCCTGTTTCAAATGAAGTAAATTTGCATAGAACTCTCTCTCCAGCTCTCACCCTTCAAAACAAATCACTGTGGAATTTTTTTTTTTAAGCCAGGTGCTGGGATCCCATACCTCTCATTGCTTTTCTGGGCGAGGCTGCCTGGTGGCTCCTTTGAGTGAGAGGGTTCTGAACAGTAGAAGCCAGTCTGTTGTCTAAGCTAAGTTTGGTGCCAGTACAGTTAACCTCTGGGAATGGAAGGTTACTGGTTGCCTAAGGAGGGGCAGACTTGCCCAGGTTGAAAAAATAGAGCAGGTTAAAATTTCTGTGCCCATTAGCACTGGGTTCAGGCCCATATGTAGCTGCTGCACTTCTTTCCTAAGAGAGACAGGAAGAAGTAGCAAAATAAATAAAACCATACTGCCTGGGTAGCATGCCCCTTGAGGGTACCTTCAGTGATGCCTGGTACATGTGACAACATTCCATTGTTGGTGCAAAGTATAATTTAGGATAAAAGGATTAATTATTTTTGACCCTGGGCCACGTGCCATTTTCTTAACTGTGAAGCCCTTTTGGAGGGTAGGAAGGGCTTTTCAAACCAAACATTTTATTTTAGAATAGTGTGCAAAATTTGGTCGTAGTAAGAACTAGTCGTTGAAGATTGGTAACAACCTTCCCTCTCAGAAGTTCATAGTTTCAGAAGATATGAGTGCTTTTTCTGCTAAAAAAATTAAAACCCCTATATATCTTTAAGTAAACTTTATTGATTTCTGTGACAGAAAAATTACTCGCCCTTTGATTAAATTAAGTCTTTTGGTAGCGATCCTCTCTCAGCTAGTTTGGAGGAATAGGGACATAGCTCATTTCTGAGTCTCTTTGTGAAGTCTGTTCCACTTTATGGATGGGACCTGGCAGCACTAGTACTCCCTTGGCATTAGCCCTGGAGAATACAGGCTCCCTAGATACTGAGCTGAGGCAGGGTATTCAGCCCCACAACACTGTGAACTAAGTAGAGGACTGATCTCTTCTTCAGGTCATAGCTGTAGATATGGAAGAGGTCTTGAAGGTCTGAACTCGAAGGTTCAGCCCCTTCATTTTACAGATGAGGAAAAAGACCCATAGAGATTAAATGACTTACTCAAGGTCACGTGGGAAATGTCAGAAAATTTGAAACCAGATCCTTTGACTCCAGAGCCAGTATTTCTTGTATTGTACCGGGCTGCAAGCAGCCATCAGTCTGCTGGTTCTCTCCTTTAGCCATTCACCTTGGGAGAGTAGAAGGTGATCTCTCAGTTAAGTGACCTGTCTCAGGAATCTGTAGCCTCTGTTTTGTCCAGTTGGCCTATAGAAGGTCTGTAAGGAGGAAAGAATGATAGAACAAGAGAGTAGTTCATAGACTTGCAAATCTGAAGGGTTTAGGAAAGAATTTAGTAATTGACTTGTTTTAGAGTTCCTGGCTACTGTTTTCTCGTACAATTGTAGTGTTAGGAAGAAGCCTCCTTCCTTTTACATCATATTCATGGTGCCCCCTGGTGAACATTCCTGTGAACTACTGCCCTCCCTGCTGTAGGAGTGGAAGGTTGGACTAAAGCGAATGGGCAGGTGTTTGGCTCCTCCATACAGGTCTCCATCACTTTAGAGCCGTAATGGGCTTCAGCAGCTAACTCAGTGACTCAGTGAGATGGGTCAGTAGTCTTTCCTTTGTCGGTTCTCTAGTATGTAGTGTCTCCTGGGTGCTGGGCACTGCGCTGGTGCTACAAAGACAGAAGACAGGCCCTGCCTTCAGGACCTCTCTGGAATCTGGGAGCCAACACCCACACAACTCTGTACTAGCATTAAGAGGCATCAAGAAAGGCTTCATGCAGAAGGTGGGATTGTAGCGAGGGGAGCCAGGAGACCTGGAGGTCCAGATATGGGGAATAGCCAGTGAAATATCAGGAAGTGGAGTGTCTTGTTCTAGGAACAGCGAGGAGGTCACTGTCTCTGGATCACGGAGGATAGGGAGGGGAATGTGAGGTAAGAAGAGTGGAAAGAGAGGAAGAGGCCAGCTTATGAGGGGCTTTAAAGTCAGGCAGAGGGTTTTAAGTATGATCCTGGAGGCTAATTTATTGCTTGGGCCTGGGGTTGGTAGTGTCTGACATGGTCAGAGCTGCTTGAGTGGGGAGACACTTAAGGCTTACTGAGCTGTGTCAGCTAGGAAACCATCATATTCTTGACATCTGCAGCAAACAATTTTCTTTTCAGGATGCCTAGGACCTTAGGTCTTCAGGAGCTTAGCTTATTGGTAGTAACAGCTTAGATTTCTGTAGCACTTAAAAGTGTTTTTCTCACAACACTTCTAGGAGGTAGTGAAGTAAAAG
The DNA here is from genome assembly GCA_028646575.1 of Pseudocheirus occidentalis. NCBI lineage: Eukaryota > Metazoa > Chordata > Mammalia > Diprotodontia > Pseudocheiridae > Pseudocheirus > Pseudocheirus occidentalis. The sequence continues at coordinate 37,661,130 of CM053596.1, read as the reverse complement.
CAGCAGTGTTTGCATTTTCCTATTGAAGTGACAGACCCAGAGGTGCTCATGGTCACACAACTACTGAGAGTCAGAGGTGGAACTGGAACCCAGGTGCCTCTGGCTGTTGGTCCAGGATTCTTAGGGAAGAGTCAGTTGGGGACCTCATTGAAACGGAGGCCCTAGGGCCTGGGCTAGTGGTCTTTCTTTCCTGCCACCATTCCCAGCAAACAGTGTTTATGAATCTGCAGGGTAGAACTAGGAAGCCAGCAGGGTGTTGAGAGCAGTTGGGGGCCAGGGACTTGGGTCTCAGGGCTACCTCACTAAGACTCTGTGCACATCCCTGTCCCTCTTGAGATCTCAGTTTTTTCATCTGCAGACAGAGATAATAAACACTGTTATTGCCTGCCTTACAGGATTTTTGTGAGGCTCAGAAGAGATAATGTGGGTAAGATGATTTTTAACTGGCAACTGTTTAACTGTTTAACAGACAGTGTCTTCTGTCAGTGGAAGCAAAGCTCTCATTTCCTCAGCCTTCAGCCACCACACCTTCTGGGCCTTGTTATAATTGTTATGCCTGACACAGTACTTTGTGTTGAATTGCAAGGCGATTTTGCCACTGGGACACAACAAAGGGGGAGACTTTGGGCAGCATGTCTGTGTTGTCTTGGGCTCTAGAGAAGAGTGTGAGGTCTGGCATCTCCACCACCTCACCATGGGTGTATGGTGTCCTTGCTGCTTCCTAGGACTATATGAGAGGGTGTGCCTCGTGTGAAGATGTTTTCACGTGTACTTTGCTTGTTCTGTAGGTAGAAGGACTACAAAATGCTTCTGTTGACAAAAGCTTGGGAACTCCCTTTGTGGACATTGCCCCCCACCTTGTAGTTGTGTCCATAAATCAGAGCTGAGTGGGCCCTAGACTTTTAAAGACAGGTTTAGATCCCAATCTGTAATTGGGATTTACGGTAAACTTGCTTTATGGTTGTTATAATTGCTCTGGGAACCATAACTTTTGAATTTCCTGTATATTCTGCGCCCAAACCCTTCCCTAGAATGTGGCTTAACACTTTCTTGTCATTTAATTTTTCTTTCTCCTGTGAGAAAATACTCCTCTCAATACTATGAATAAAACAGACCAGTAAGTCCAATATTCCATCAGGCCGCTTGTGGGAGTATGGGTTGAATTGATTTATTCATGAGCATACAAAGTCCTTTCCCCACAAATCAGTTTTTATATTTGAATTCACTGTAAGCCCAGCAGTTTTTCTGCATTCTGGGCTTGCACATCTTTAAGATAATGAGTAGCTGGAATGGATAAATCTGATAACTTCCTTCCCTTAATTCTGAAAACTCCTTAATTATCCACAGCAGCATTGCTATATGCAACATTGCCCTCTTATGCACATCATTTAAATTCTTTAGGGAGCAGTTACAGGAGGAACTAACCGTGGCAATTAGTTAATATTACAATTTGAGATGTTGGGACTTTTGGAAGGGGGTAGAAGGGGAAAGAACTGCCCCTTCCTTCTCCCCCCTTTGACTTTTGCTGTCAGAAGGGAAGAGGTATACAGATTAGGATAATCTTTTGTTTCTATGATGGCATCTTCTACCTTTAGAAAGCCTTAAGGGACAAGTAAGGTTGTGGAACTAAACAACTAAAAATATCTGATCCCTTTATTTTGTACTGATCCATGAATCATGATTTGAATAATGAAATTTTCTCTGATCCCTAAGAAGAAAGCTTTCAAATGCGTTGTTCTGCTTTTACTTAATTTTAAAGACAAATGATTTGTTTTCCTTAAGATGGTATGCCTTGAAATCCTGTGTTTCTTGGTATTCAGTGAGGACCTTGGCATTATTAGCAAGGACTTTTGTGTGCTGACATTTGTAGCAAAGACACAAGACTTGGTTTAAATTTTTAAAAAAAGTTTGTATTCTTTGCTGTGGTATATTAGCTCCCTTCTAAAACATATATGTATAGTACATGCCCTTGTCTAACTGTTCAGTGTTGATTCTCTTAGCTGATTTCCCCACATTTCCCCATTTATTGGGCTGGGAAGAGTATGATTCTATGAAACAAGGAGATATATTAGCCCTTTTCCCTGAATAGAAATGGAGTCAAAAGAGTTTCTAAATGGTGATGATGGTGAGGACTGATAGTCATTGAAACACTGGCAGCATTGCTATAGCTCTTTAAGCTCATTTCCTCCTCATAAGGACTGGGAGAGTTGGGCGCTATTATCATCACCGATTTAAAGATGAGAAACCCGAGGCCAGCAGAGATTCAGTGTCACGTAGCTAGTGACTGTGTGCAGCTGGGCTTGTGCTCGAGTTTCTCTGACTTTGGGCCCAGCCCTTTATCAAGCAAAGCAGACATTTTGCTTTGTAAATGGGCACTGGGACCTTTCTAACACGTGTGGATTTCTGATGTTTAAAAAATAAGTTTTATTGATGTCTCCTGTTTTTCACACAGCCATTATCCAGTATGTCCTATGACCTGCTATGATTCTCTCTTGTTACAACCCCCCCACCCAAACAATAAGTAAACTAAAGCACCCTAATCATGTCTGATAGTTTACAATGTGCACTATTCTGTACCCCACCTTTTCCCTAAGACCAGCAAACATGATTTTTTAGTGTGATGAGCATGTGATAGCATGCTTTTATGTGGAAAGTCTCTTCTGGGTAAAGTGAGGAGAGCCAAATGGGCAAGGTAAGGAGGTTGAACTACATAGTGCCCATCCTTGCTCTTTCTCCACTGAGTACGACTGACTGATTTTTCATTCAGCAAACATTTATCAAGTACCTGTTCTGTGTAAGGCCCATTGGTAGTCACTGGGGAAGGAAGAAGAAAAAAGCCCCTACGCCTAAGGAGCTTACCATGCAGGGAGGGAGGGTGGTATGTATTCAAATTGTTATTTTACAAAGAGAAAGAAAGAGAGATGCACAAGGGCTCGTGGCAAAGGGCTGTGAGAAATGTGGGGATGGGTAGCAACAGAGTTGGGCCTTTTAGGAAAGGAGGGACTTTTCTTTGAACCTTTGCTTGAAACCCAAGATCAGCACCACTGATTCACTTCTGAACAGCTCTCATTCAATTCTGCAAATTTTTTTTAGCACCTTCTTCATATATACATAAAAGCACCCAACAACTATAATTAATAAATTATCTGATTATACTGAGATAAATGAAAGAACAAACAAATATTTTATACAGAACACTGTGCTTGCCACTGGGGATACAAATAGCCAGCCCTCCACTTGTAGGAGTCACTTTCTAATAGGAGAGGCAATACAGGGAGGAGGTTTCACCTGCAAGTCTGCTAGAAGGGGCCTGTCCTGTGGTTCTTAGGATGTAGCACTGAACCACACATTCATTCATCTTTAATGTTATTTCCACTGATAAAGCTATATCTATTCCTAAAGTACCTTATGAAAATGCCAAGGACTTTGGTGGCAGTAACAGGGCTCAGAAGTTTTGGACAGTTCTCTCGTTTATTATTAATTTATTTTTTGTATTATACTGTTAAGCTCTTTTGACTTGTCATCATCTTCTGGGAGACCTATGATCCTTAGGTTTTCTCTACACATCCTGTCTTTGAGATGAGTATATTTACTAGGTTAGAGAGTGTATTTTCTTATAATATTGTTGATTTTTGCTTTTCTTCTAGATTGACCTTACCTTCTATATATTTGCATTCCCAATCGGTTGTTCATTCTTTTGTTTCTTTGGTCAGACTTGCCATCACAAATTCAGTTTTTTTCATTCTGCCCATTATTTTTGTTATCCAGGCCATGCATTCTGCTCCCATAATTCTCATTTCTCTTTTGAACCACTCATAAACAGCAGGTTGTGTTTCCATGTTCTCAGATTCCACAGGGTCCTCTGTCTCATCAAGGGTTGGATGTTTTTCCTTTGTATTGTAGTATTTATTCATAGATGCCTGAACTCATTTTCTAGATCTAGAGCTCACATTTCCTTCTGCTGTTCATGGCTTCCCTATTAATTTGTCTGCTTATGTTCAAGATCTTTGAATTTTCCTCTTGAGATCTTTGGTAATTTCAATCTTTTTGCTCCCCTTGTTTTTCCCTTTTGCTTACTTTCTTTCTCCTTCTTGCTGGTAGTTTCCCTGAGGGCTGGATCTCAAAATGTTTCTGTCTCCTCTCATACTGGGCAATTCATTGTACCCTAGACTCTGCCCCAGATGACTTTTGGGCAAGCAGAACTGACTGCAGATGGATATTGGGCTCTTTTTTCAGACTTAGTGGTGTGCTGCTGGGCCTCCCCACAGTGTCCTATCCTGCTCCCTCAGTTCTCTCCCCCAGTACTGGCAGTTTAGAGAGCTGCCAGATCTATTTCTGTAGTTAGAGTTTCCAATACTCTGGGGTGGGGGGCTGGGATATGGCTTTGAGCTCAGAGTGTGGGGTTGAGTTTTTTTCTTGCAAGCTGGTGGGTGGGCCCTTCCTTGGGTCTGCTAGTGCAGTTTTGCTGCCAATAACATGGTGTGTGGTGGGGGAATAGATGCTGAATGAGCTTAAGATATGCATCCATTCATGGAGTTTGTTGCTTTTAACCTTTGAGGTTCTCAGAGGTAGAGATGAGGTGGAAAAACATGCTAGACATGTTGAACATTCAGTGCAAAAACACAATAAAGGAGGAAGAGCAAGTAGGCCAGGATGGCTGTGAATGAGGAGGGGGAAGGAATGTGTTAAAAGAAGGGGTCAGGTTGTGATGAGAGGGGCCATGGGAGTTTAGGTGTAGGAGGTTTGTGACATAATCAGACCTACACTATATCATATACCACCCAAAGAAAGTCCCTTTGGTAGCTGTAGCTAGGATGAATTGGAATGGAAAGAAACTTAAGCCCTGTTAGTAATAATTGTCATGATCCAGGTAAGAGCTGTGTGAATCAGGAGGAGAAGATGTTTTTGAGAAATGTGGAGAAAAAAAGAACAAGACTTGGCCAGTGCTTAGATATGTGGGATGAGGAAGAGTTAGGGATGGTGTTAAGGTTGCCAGACCTAGGTGACAAAGGATGGTAATGCCCTTACAAGTGATAGGGGAGTTCAGAAGAGGGATAGGTTTTGGGGAAGAGGTAATATGTTCATTTTTAGACATGTTGATTTTGAAGTTCCTTCAGGGCTTCCATCAAGTTGAAACATCTATCAAGCAATTGACAGGCCTGGAGCTTAGGAGAGACACTGTGGCTGGATAAATAGATCTAAGAATCATATGCATAGGGATGATAATTTAATCTGTAGGAGCTGTTTTTTATTCTTGAAGAGGACTGAAATGAGTGACATCCCTGTTGGAGTTAAGTACAGTGTGTCTGGCTCAGAAGGCTCTACCACAGGTTGGCAGACAGTATAGAGCAGCGGTTCTCAACCTGTGGGTCCCAACCCCTTTGGGTTGAATGACCCTTTCATAGGGGTCGCCTAAGACCAGTGGAAAGCATGTATTTCCAATGGTCTTAGGAACTGAGACACCGCTCCAGGTGGGTCCGCCCACGTGCAGATACACCCACATACGAGTATTAAAGGATCGATGCATTAGGAAGGTTGAGAACCACTGCTATAGAGGGAAGAGAGAAGAGGACCCTGGACAGAGCCTTGGGGGCCACCCACAGTTTTGACTGACCTGAATGAAGAGTCAGCAAAGCATATGGAGAAGGATAAGTTAAATAGGAAGAAGAGCCTAAGAGAGCAAATTCACGAAATACAAAAAGAGAAACCTCCAAAAGGAGAGAGTGGCCAGTGCTATCAAATGCTCTTGAGTGGTCAAGGAGGATGAAGAATGAGAAAAAGCCACTGTGTGTCACAGTCGTGAGGTCATTGGTAGTTTTGGAGAGGAGGGCCATTACAGTTGAAGGATGAGCTTGGTATCCAGAGGGAAAAGGGTTTAGAAGAGAATTCTAAGAGAAGTGGAGGCAGCAACTGTAGGTGGTTTTTTTTGTTTTTGTTTTCTTTGTTGTTGTTTTTTTTTCTTTTTTCAAGGGATTTAATTGAGAAAAAGAGGGGGAGGCAGGACAAGAAAACAGTTACTTTGTTCTGAGGCACATTTTGTGCCTATTGTGCATGCCTATGTATAGGTATGTGTATGCCTATATATACACATAGCTACATCATACACATATATACACCTGGCAGAAGATTTTTCACATTCCCTAAGTCCAGAGTTACTAAAGTTTAGAGGTACTGCAGATAACCCAGGAATTACAAAAAAAACAAAACCCAACCATATGGCTGTTTATACAGTGTATATGTGCATTTCAAAGTTTCTAATAGACCATGCATATTGTGAATGAACTGTTATAAATCTGTAATTGTTGAGCATTATACTGCACCATTTTAGATATTGAATTCCTTAAAGCAGTTAAGAAAAACACGAAAGAGGAAAAAGCCTCCATGTATTTCCCAGTGGTAGACTTGGCACCTGGAGAACAGGGTTTAAGTCAGGGCTCCTTTTGTTATTTATCCTGAACCATTGACCTCTCACAGCCTATTTCTTCATCTGTTAAAATGTGGGTAATACTTATATGTCCCTGGTGCATTATAAGGAAAATGCTTTGTAAATTTTAAAATATATAAATATGACTTTTTGTTATTGCAACTATCAGCTTAGTGCTCGTAGGAATGCTATGCAATATATCTGACCATGTATGATCATAGCTCTGGAAAATTGGTGTTTCTGAGCCAGTCTTTTAAAACCATTCTTAGCCATAATTCATAAGTGATATAATCATTAGAGAATGCTTTTTTTTTTTAAGAAATCCTTTTTTCTTTGTACATTCTTAGTGGCCAGTTATGAAGTTCTCCCTTAAACTAGGACTTGGAATTAAAAAAAAAAAGATTGATTTGCTTTGGATTTCTCTTCTGCAAAACAAGACTAATAATATTATTATGTCAGTATTATTGTGTTATTATAGTAATATTCGTATCTGTAGAATTTTGGAAGGTCTACTTGAGTTCATAGGATTTCTCTACCTTTTCATTCTCAACAGCCAATATTGATGCATAAACTGAAATTATTTCAATGGTGGACTTTTTGCAAATACTTCTCATTACTACAATATGAGGTAACTGATGATCCATGGCATAAATGTTTCATGTTGCTTTTAGATGTATGGTAAACTCAACTTCACAGCTCCTTTGCCTCTTTAAGGAATGATGATGATTCATCTGGGGGTTGTGCTGGTAAATGTTTAAGGACAGCTGGGGGTGGGGGTGGGGGTGGTAATGGAGGTAGTGTGTATGCACAACACACTTAAATTCAATCTGCATTATTTATAATTTCCATTACTTTATTAAGTCTAGACTTTAGACAGTCAACAAAACAATAAACCAAGCCTTGATTTTGAAGGTGTAAATGCTCACACTGAAAATTTAACATTTGGTTTTTTAGAGCAGACTCCGTCTGGGTCCAGAATAATCCTGGATGGCTCCTACAATTTAACAGTCACTTCCCTCTTTCTTCAAGGTCTTCGTACATTCTGATGCTTCATGACTTCAGTGCAAAAGTAGAAAAAGATAAAAAGCATACGGGAAAGCATGATTCAATAAAAAAGAGGACCAATAGCCAAAGACTGTAGACTACACAGAAAACTCGTACCTTTATGTCATGCACACTTTCTTTGAAAAAAGAATCAAGCAGGCACCATATAACTTCAAAAAAGTGAAATATTCTGTTTTAAGACATGAAAAGATTAGTTTCTGATTTGGAAGTTATTCCTGATTCAGTTGTCTTTGTAAAACAAGACCAATAACTCATCAGGGTAAGGATCAGAATTAACAGAAAGCAAGACAGAAAGAATGAGAATAAGAAAAATATATGGCACAGAATCAGTTCTGAACTATCATTAAAAAGTGACCAGAAATGAAAAAAAATGGGAAATATGTTAGAAATGAAATATACCGATTATAGTGCTTTTATGCAGACATTTAATGCTGTAGATTTATTGCTACAAGACCAGAAGAACTCAGAAAATGCATTAGTTTCTAACCATTTAACTCACTTGCCAAGTAGAGACAGAGGATGGCTAAACGCAAGGTTACTTTGTGGAGTATAAAATCAGTTTAAAGAAAGTTTGGAAAGAGATCCAGGTAAGCAATCATTCCAAGAGCATTTGATTATTAAAAGAAATCTTCCCGATACAGCCTCTTCTCTTCTTAACATAGACATCGCCTCAGGGCAGGCCTTGGACCCTCTGCAGTACCTGCTGCTTGTTCTGCCTGCCATAAGTCTCTCCCTACTATCCATCCTCCACTTTTATCATCAAAGTGACTTTTCTAAAGTACGAATTATTTCCCCCTCCCAACAAAAGCCCTTAACACTCTGCCCTTCCTGCCAGTGTGGTTCTCTTCTCTGCTTGGCCCCCTGGGTCCTATGACCCTTCCCCCACCATTTGCTCTGCTCTCTAGTGGCTCTCCCTGCCGTTCCTTGAACAAGACTCTCTACCTTAAGATCCCAGGTAAAAATCCCACTTTTTACAGGAAACCTTTTTCAGTTCCTCTTAGTTCTGGGGTGTTCCCCCCCCCCCCACACACACACATACCTTGATTATTTCCTGTTGTCCTGTACACAGCTTGTTTGTACCTAATTGTTTGCATGTTGTTTCCTTCATTAGATTTCGAGCTGCTTGAATGTGTGTGCTTGCCTTTTCCTTTCTTTGTATCCCCAATGCTTATTAGCAAAGCACCTGGCACAAAATAGGCAGTTAATAAAAGTTTGTTGGTTGGCTGACTAAATGTTCTTTCCCCAGTAGCCTTTTTGGCCTTAGTTTTCTCATTTGTAAAAAGAGCAGATTGAAATAAATGATTTTAAAAATTCTCTTCCAGGAAATGATTCTCTGTCTTTTGTCTAACTAATAAGAGATTTGTAGCTCTTGGGAAAGAATTATATGCACCCTCATGTCAAATATCTAAGTTGTAAGTATGTGAAAATTTTCCCTTACAAGCTCTGTTGTCTTCTCAGTTGTGTCTTAACTAGCACTTAATTCCCTGAGAACTAGAAGCATTTTTCTCTTGCTCTCTGCCATTGTCTTTTCCACCACATATTCAAATTCTGATACAAATGTCTTCTGGAAAATGCTTTCCCCTAATTATTTGACTTTCTTACCTCTGAACTGTTGCTATCCCAGGTTAGCTAATTCAGACTATCTATCATTATTACATTTCATAGAACCTAATGCTTGGGGAAAAAACTTTCTGAGACATAGCTTATCAGCATTTCACCTCTGTGCCCTAGCCTTATCTCTCTCACATTCCTAATGAGTTGGGAACTACACAAAAGGGACAGTGGATTGTTTTAATCTTAAACAGATTTTTACCCTAGAAAAGCTTTAAAATCTTGGTCTGTGTTCATTTCTCCTGAAATTCAGATGTTGACATGGGTTAAAGCCACAAAGAAAGTGGACTTTTTTTTTTTTAGTGACTCATAGCTCCAGCCTCAAGAAGCCTTCAAATAGATGTTCATTGACACTATTTAAGTCATTGATAAAAATGAATTATCATAGAAAAAAGAGAGGACATTTTTGAAGTCTCTTAAAGATTTCGTAGCTTTCAGGCTCAAAATTGCCGTAGATCTCGACTTTCATGCTTCTTCTCACTCCATCATCTTGGCTCCATCTCTCTATGTATGTTTCCTAAATATATCCCAATAAATAAAAGATTTATTTTTAGCCTGAAATAATAGAGGGGGAACCCTAATTTACTATTTTCAGCTTAAATAAATATGGCTCCTCTACTTTAGGACATCTTTGACTTTGTTTTAAGAAATGTATTTCCAGTGGCCTGAAAAGAAAGTGATCAGACCAGTCTTGCTTATTGATTACCTGAAAAGTTGCAAATGTGAGAAATGTTTAATATTTTTTATCTATAAAAGCTCTATCTTCTTAGCACCTGTATTCATCTGGTTATTTCATATGATTACAAACTATAAGCACCATGATCTCAGAAGAATCACAAATGCAGCTGAATGATTTTGTATGCAGTGACACCAAAGACACTAGAAAAGGAGCCAGGCTCCTCGTAGAGTAAGAGCCTGTAGGTGAGCATCCTGAATAATGCTTTTGTATATGTAGAACATGAAAAGACTCAGAAGCAGGGTTCCAGTGTGCCTGCGGTAAGAGCTGTGGAAGGAGAAGATACAGGTGATCTGCATGAGTGAAGGGAGTGCTCACATCATTGAGAGCCCAGTGACATCCATGTACCATTTTTGCTTTGCTTTAGAAATGAAATGGGCTTCCTAGAAAAATCCAGGGAGCAGTCCTACATGAGTGAGCCCACAGGGTCTAAGAATTAGACAGTCATAGAGTCAATCTAGTCTAGCCTTATCAGGTACAAGGGCAGAGTACAAAGGAAGGATGCTAAACTATGACACTCATCCCTTTGTGTTCCACTAATAAGCACTGAGCTGATATTTGCTGAATTCCATACAGTTAAGACAGAAACTGCCAGCAGCCAAGGGTAGAGGATGGAAGGAGATGAGCTTTGCTACCTGTTCCTTTGTTGCCAGGAGATAAAAGGACAATGTTCCTTCTGATAATTTACCACTCCCAGTAATATATAGAAAGACTTTTCCAAATGATTTAAAGCTTGAAGGAAATGTAGAAATGCTCTAATTCAACTTCATCATTTTACAAATGGGGAAATAAAGGTCTAGAGGGCTCAAGTGATTTAGCACTAAGGTTGTACCTAGTAGCAGAGCTAAAATTCAAACCTAAATCTTTTGACCCCCATTCCAGTGTCTTTTGCACCAGATGTATGGGCCTACAACACTCTCACTGGACCAGATTAAAATGTAATTGGGAACTATTTAACAAAATAAATAAAAATCCAATAAAACATAGATAAGGTTAATTTGCAGTTTTCTAAGCTGTTATGTGACCAGTAAGGTTCCTTATGTAAAGGTTAGTGAGTGATATTCATTTCTCTGAGTTTGATGCCCCTGCTTTGCTCTGTACCATATTTTATGTTGTCTTATTTCAGTCTGGAATCCAGAGAAGCATTATGTAATGAAATTGGACTGAATCTCATAAGGCAAATTGAGCAGGATTTTCAGTGACCCTTAGTTGCTTTATGTTGCAGAAGCCATTCTTTTAATTACTAATATTCTAGTGAAGGTAAGTGGTTGTGACTCATGGAACAAATTGTTCTCAGGAGAATTAAGATTCCATTGATGACCCACAAATCTCCAAAATGCTTTACATTATATCCCATGGCTTTCCCCTCCCCCCTCCTTTGTTTTATGTGTTTTCTCACCCTTCAAAACTGTAAGCTCCTTGAGGGCAGGGACTGTCTTTTTATTGCTGTGACCCCAGCACTTAACACAGTGTCTCACACATAGTCAGCACTTAATCTATGTTTATGGATTGGGTTGGATGGATTATTGGGGTCAGTCATGTAAATTCTCCCAGTTGGGCTATTTCAGTCTGTTATTAGTTCACACACATCTTTCTGGTTTTTCTGAATTCATCATACATATCATTTCTTAAGGCACAATAATATCTCATCACATTCATGTGCCAGAATTTGTTCAGCCATTCTTCAGTTGACAGACACCCACTTAGTTTCTGGAACAAGTCTTTTGTAGAATGATGCAGTTTGTCAGGATTTCCCCTTTTCATTTTGCCTCCCACTTCAGATTTGACTCTCTTGTGATTCAGGTACATGGAATGTATAGAGAGGTTGAAAAAGCAGCTTCAGCCATGTAAGTGGTGTACGTGTCCCCACAGATGGCTGCTTGTTTTAGCTTGTCATCAGATGGTTTTCCAGGCCCAGGATATTTGAGAATACACGATGGGGGGAGTATAGCAGAGAAATCAAAGAAGAATGTGGAATTGCTTCACAGTTTTATCAGACTCTCAATAAACGGCATCTAATGCTGTCCCACCACAGTTGTTCATGTGTGAAAGCCTTTTTCTGATTTCATAGAGAGGCAGAAATCTTGCATATCTAAACCAATTAGTGATTTTTCTAAAACATTAATTGTTGTGTGGAATGCCAGTCTGATTTTTCAGTTTCCAATGTCTGTATCATTGGTTTTTGCCCTGTTTTGAAATATAGCACCTATAGATTCTATCTAGGGTGAGTTTAGGAGATTATTGATTGATTTGGGCAATGGAGCACATGTAGGTAATCTCTTCTATTGGGAATATTCTTATGTGGCTTTTTTTTAAACTATAAAACAATTTTTCCCCCAGATTTTTGCGTCCAAGGCCCTTGATAAAGATTGATGCGTGCACGCATGCGCACTGTTCTTAAATTTTTTTTTCTTTTGAACTATATATTACTTAGATTGCCCTCAGGAGTCCAATGGATTTATCATTTTGAACATTAGCCAGTTCCATGTCCCTAATTTGTGCAAGACTTTTTGTAGGATTTCTTGGGCATGGGAGCTGAATTTTATCACATTATCCTGGTTATGCAGGGTCTGCTGTTGCCACACATTTAATCTCCATCCAAAGCTCTCATTAAATAACTCATTCTGTGTAGGTCTGAGCTCATCAGGTAGTAAGTAATTAGAATTCTTTAGATAGAAGTTGAATGACTTCTAGCCTGTAGTGTAGTAGAGGAAATTCATGCCCAGGGATGAGTTGATTTAGATGTCTTCTGAGGTTCTAAGGACCAGAAAAACAAAAAACGTAACTTATCCAAGAGCACATAGTTCATAGAATGGACAGGACTAGACTCCACATCATCTGTCTCCCTTATTTTCATTTTCATTACTATGTACTACATTGCTTGTCCTACAAGAACCTTGTTGTCTATAATATGTCTCCTTAGGTGTAGTCCTGAGACGTTTCAGAGGTATTTCCTGTTGAGGTTCAGTCTAGATTAGTTGATCTCTAAAGCACAAGTTTGATCCTGTCGCCTCTCTACTCAGTAAACTCCCATGGCTCCCTATTGCCTCCAGGATCAAATAGAAAATGCTCTGTTTGGCATTCAAAAGTCTTCCTGATGTAGCCCCCTCCTACCTTTCTAGTCTTCTAGACTCCCCAATGTGTACTCTTTGACGCAGTGATACTAGCCTCATGGCTGCTCCACAAAACAAGACTTTCCATATTTTGACTCTGTGCCCTTTCTCTGACTGTCCTTGGTGCCTGGAAGGCTCTCCCTTCTCTGCTCCTACTGTTAACTTCCCTGGATTTCTTTAAGTCCCACCTAAAATCCCACTTTGTACAGGAAGCTTTCCTTTAGCCCTTTGTAATTCTAGTGAGCTCTAGTTAATTATTTCCTATTTATCCTGTAAAATAGCTTATTTTTGTATGCGTTTGTTTGCACCTCCTCTTCTCCATTGGATTGTAAGGAAGGGACTGTTTTGCCTCCTTTTGTATTCCTAGTGCCCACACACTGTAGTAGGTGCAATAAATAAATGTTTATTTACTGATGGCCATTGAGGTTCCTTCCAGCTCTGATTCAGAGATAGTTAAAAGAACGCTAGATGAGGAGACTTGGGTTAAAATCTAACCTTCTAATCGTAGATACTTATTTGCTGTGTGACCTTGGACAAATCATTTCATTTTTTCAGAGCTTGTTCCTTGTCTATAAAACGGGGATAATACTTGCATTATCTATTTCCTAACATTGTTGTGAGGAAACACTTTTAAAATCTTAAAGTGGTATATAAATTTGAGTTGTTCCCTTTGCACAATAGTAGGTGATCTCATACTTTTTAGGGTATTTAAATATTTTAAGTGGTTCCCCTGCTATCTCCTCACCACCTAGTTAAACAATGGTCACTTTATCACCGGTCATTTCTTGTGCAAGTTCCAGCATTGGATTACTACCATCATCTGTTATTTTCACTACTTTTCTCATGCCATTGAACAAAGGTGGAGCAAATCATGAAACCATGTCAACTGGTTCTACTATAATTTTATGTTGCATCATCTTAATTGGGCCCTCACAGGACCAAGACAGTCTTTTCAACCCTTCTCCTTAATCCATTCACTATCCCACTCTTCATAGCAATTCTTCCAAACCTTTTCTTCCCTCCTCAAGCTTTCTATAGCATCTCTCTTCTTCCTACACTTGTAGCTGAGGATCTTGCCTCATACTACACTAAAAAAAAATGGGGGTCATTTACTGAGATCTTTTATTTTCTCTCTTCTCTCTCCCCCCCCCTCCCCCCCATCTCAAAGCCCTCTTCCCCCACTATCTTCTCCTTCACTTTTGTCTCATGTGAAAAGTTAGCCTTCTCCTTCCCAGGGCAAACTCCTTTATAAGCACATTATATTTCATCTTCTCCAGAAGATTGTGCCTTCTACTCAGTAGAAGCTGAAGCTTCTGAAGCTGAGATGCAACAAGTATGGATTGTTTCTCTGCTGCTTTTGCTAATTTTGCCTTAACTATTAACACCAAGAAAACACAGGTGCTCCATCAGCCAGCACCACAGCACCCATATGTGGAGCCATTTGTTCCAACAAATGAAGTTTTTAATGCTATGGATAAGTTCAGTTACCTTGGTAGTGTACTTTCCAGGGATGTAAACATTGACAGTGAGGTTGATGCATGCATTGCCAGAGCTAGCTCAGTTCTTCGAAGGAAAGTGTTGGGAGAGAAGAGGTATTAGATTGACTGCCATTTATTGACTACCAATTATTAAATTAATTACTATTAGTCAGTATTAGACTGACTGCTACTGACTACTGCTGAAGGTGTACAGAGCTGTGGTACTGACATCATTGCTGTATGCACCTGTGAAAGCTGGACAGTCTACCAGTGCCATGCCGGGAAACCGAATCCCTTCCATTTGAATTGTCTTAGAAAGATTCTGAAGATCACCTGGCAGGATGAGGTACCAGACACTGAGGTCCTTTTTTGAACTAGACTGCCAAGCATTCAGATTCTGCTTCAGAGAGGACAACTCTGATGGCCGGCCATGCTGTTTGAATGTCACACCTATGCTTACCTAAAAGATTGTCTTATAGAGAACTCACACAGGGCAAGGCATGTCAGAACTACCCAGGTTCTGTCTCATTAAATTCAGCTCCCATCACTGCTTTTGTGCCTATTTCATTTAAGGGTTTAGAAATGGATCATCTCATGTCCTGTCACATTGAAAGTGCCTGAGAAAGGTCGCCTGTCCACTTTCTACTGCATGTCCCTTCTCCCCCCTTCCCCACACTCATCTGATTCTTTGGAGGCGACTTAATTGAAGTATTCATTTAGAGGGTTCTTGACAGTTACAGCAAATTTAGTCAGTTACTTACATTATGAACAAATTAAGAAATGGTTTAGATCAGTGATATCAGACTCAAATAGGACCTGCAGGTTCCATAATAACTTCAAAACCACAAATTAGTGTTATCTGTGTTGTATTTCTATTTATTTTCTTAAATATTTCCCAATTACATTTCATCTCTTTCTGACTAATGGAGTTTGACACTCCTGGCTTGCAGAGTATTGCTTTCCTTGTTACCTCTTAAAAATATCAGGCCTACGTGATTTTTTTCAAGGAGAAGAACACAGCAAGATTTTGTTTTAATTTTAATTTTTTTGGGGAGGGAGGGCAATTGGGGTTAAGTGACTTGCCCGAGGTCACACGGCTAGTTTTTGGGTAGAGTGAGGCCAGATTTGAACTGAGGTCCTTCTGACTCCAAGGCCAGTGCTCTGTTGACTGCGCCACCTAGCAGCCCCCCAAGATTTTGTTTTTAAGGGATAGTCATTATACCAAAAGTTTGGGGAAACAAAATAGATTTCTAATCATTTTGGCACTTGTTGGGAAAACCACAGTAAGAAATAGATCAATTACAGATGAAGAGAACCTATTTCATCTCTGACTCCTGAGACCAAGGTGTCTTTAGGAATCCTTGAAGATTTGTACTGAGACAGCAGCAGGTACCTGTCTTCTTTACAGGCTATAACTAAAATCTCGTTGCTTGGTATTCACATTGATTTATGAAGCAATTTGCGTAAATTTCTCCCTTGTTTTGGAGGTTGGACTGTGACTGCCTTGAACCATATAAAATATAAGTATCCTTGGTCTATGTTCCATCCTGGTTACTGATCACATTCCCTATTAATCATCCTTATTCTATAACTGAACATGACAATATACTTAAAATATTTTATATTTCTTGAAAATAAAGCATGCAGTATGTTTACTTCCCTTGTTTCCAACTCATTTTGATGTGAATAAAGCTAGTTGTATTAGCATTTTAACTCCAGCCTCCATAGACAAAAAGTTACTAGATGTTTTGAGGTAATTATTATTTTTTACTAAGTACCAGAGCAGTAATTTTAAGGACTGTGTTAGAAAGCTAGTAATTTCCTATCACCGACTGACAGATGTTTTTGCCCACAGATGAGATCTGCTTCCATGCTTTGGGTAATTATGAAGATATGCAGTTTGATTTTCTCTTGGCACTTCAAAACTCAGTTTCATCTTCCTGTTTTCTGGGATTTGTGGCATAAGTTCCATTTTTCTCTTTTCAGGGGCAAGATGATCCATGAAAAATTTGAACACTGTTTATGAGGAGACATCATTCTCTAACTATACTGTTTTTGATTCCTTCTAGGTTCTTATCCCTCCCCTAAAGCTGGAGCCACTTTAGTGGTGTATAAGGACTTGCTTGTGTTGTTTGGGGGCTGGACACGGCCAAGCCCTTACCCTCTGCACCAACCTGAGAGGTTCTTTGATGAAATACACACTTACTCACCCTCTAAAAATTGGTAAGCGTTGCAGAGGAGAGCCTTTGATTACAGGTCCAGAACCTTTTCATTTGAAAGCTTTAGGAATGAGGAAGGACTAAACAGATTTTGGTACTTGAATTAATGGAATATTACTTTACCATAAGTACTTCTCAATAGGAAGAAATCAGAGGGGCTTTGGAATATTTACATGAACTGATGCAGTAAAAGAGACAGCACCAGGAGAACACTAGACAGAATGAATACAGCTATGTGCATGGCCAGAATTAAAGCAGAATTGATGCAAAGAAGAGAGGACATTCACCCCCTTCTTGGTAGGGGCCAAGGACTGTGGGTGGGGAACATTGCATTGTACTGTCAGCTGATGTGTTGGTTAGTTTAGCTGAGCTACCCATCCCCCTGTTTTTAAAATTCTCCGTTATAAAGATTAGATTGCTGGAGGAGGGAAAGAAGTATATTTGTAAATGAAGATGATATAAAACAAAATAATATAATTTTTAAAATAAAAAAAGAACAGTGACCCAAGTATATGGATGCTGCCATTTGAGATTAACAAAATTTTATTGTAATGCAAAAGTAGGAGTGATTGCTACCTTTAGTCCCCAGACTCCTAACAGCTTGAACATATTTTCCTTACCAAATGAAAACAATCTCTTTTCTCCGTAATGAAACAAATACTGACCACAGGACTCTTTCATAGGGATGCTTGTTAAATGTTGTGTGATTGGCTCATTGAGGTAAAATGAGGAAAAGTTGCTCCTTGTTCATTGTAGGACTCATTCAGCAAACAGGTTTGAAAGCATTGGGAGCTACATGGACATCTCATATGAACTGCCTACAATAAGAATCTAATTTAGGTTTAAGGAATATGGTAGGATGGAGGTGGGGAGCAGAGTCTGCTATCTGATGATGGCTTTGGGTGTTTAAATTGAGATATCCTGATTCCTTTCTGTTCATCTTTCAATAGGTGGAATTGCATAGTAACAACACATGGACCCCCACCTATGGCAGGCCACTCCTCCTGTGTGATAGAGGACAAGATGATTGTTTTTGGTGGTTCCTTAGGATCCCGGCAGATGTAAGTTTGTACAGCTTGTTTCATCAGTCAGATTGATCCGTACTGGGAGTCTTCTCTTCACACTGTTCTGAAAGCGCTTGGACATCAGAGGCACGTCTGATCTCAGCTTTGGGTGTAGAGGCAGTGAGGTTGTTCAGTGCACAGAGCGCTGCTCTTGGGGTCATGAAGAATGGACCGCAAGTTATTTACTCGCTGTGTGGCTATGGCCAGGGCATGTCCTTCTCTGAGCCTCAGTGTCCTTGGCTGTAAGAAGAGGAGGTTGGACTCAGTTGTCTCCAAGGGCAGAGGTTACGGACAGTTCAGTTCACTTACCAAGTGCATCCTGGGTGTGGCACTAGGGAAGGAGTACAGTCTGGATAAAATAGGGTCTCCTGGGGGAAACAGGGGGCACAAGGATAAGACACGGCCCTGGGTATCATCTCTTCCTCTTATGTGTTGTAGTTAAATCCTTGAGTTTCTTTGTGAGGTTCAGTTTTGTCACCTAAGATGGGATGGGAAGGCTTCATGGAGATGAGCAGTTTGAATAGGCTTGAAAGGATAGATAGAAACTCACTGAGCCTGGAGGAGGCTTATTGGAAAGGATAGGAGGAAAAAGATGTGGTCATCTTCCTGTGTCTCCTCTTCCCTATTACTATGTGTAGGACGTAGTCTATCCCAGGGGTGGGGAACCCACATGTGACCTTCTAGCTCCTTGGGGGCAGCCTTTTGACTGAGTCCAGGTTTTACAGAACAAATCCTTTTGTTAGGGGGTTTTGTTCTGCGAAGTTTGGATTTAGCTAGAGCGCCATGTGTGTCCCTGAGGCTGCAGGTTCCCTACCCCTAGTCCAGGACCAACAGACAGTGGAATCCAAGCACCTCATTCTTTCTGCCAGTGACTGCCAGCTCCCAGAGCACTTCAGCAACTCTGCCTGGTGTGTTGTGAAATTTCCAGGAGTAAAAACATCCTAGAAAGGGCTCTCCCCACTCTTATTGTCACCCTATGCCAGCTAGAAATGCCACCCAAGGCAGGCATGTTCCCATCTTTACATATTGAGCCAACCTGTGGAGAGGTTATTCAGCTCATCCTTATGTATTCAGGAAAGTCATTTTAATTTATTGCAAGTTATTTTACATTAAAATAAGGAAGGTAGTGTGATGCAATGGAGAGAGTTCTGAGTCAGAGGACTTGAGTTCAAATTCTAGCCCTGCTACTGGTTACTGGTGTGACCTTGGTCGAGTCAGCTAACTTCTCTCTGGGCTTCAGTTTCCTCATTAGTAAAACAGGGGGGTTAGTAGATGTCCCCTAAAATTCCTTCTAGCTCTAATTCTCTGGTCCTATGAATTCAAGAAGCAGGATACTCTATAGAGGTGCTTAATCATAATAAAATGGAAATTGCTGCTTGTAGCAAGACAGCCTTTACTCGTAAAGGTTTCAAGCCAGAGTGGTCTGTCGAGATGTTTCTCTGCTACGTGCCCATTTGGCCTTCTTTCATCTTTGTGAAGTTGTCATGGAGTCCTTAGAGTTCCTAGAAGGAGACAGGGCCTGGTGTTGGGCTGTTTTCATTTTCTTTCTTCTGGCCTTTACCTTGAAAAGAAATAGTTTGGGCTCTTTCAAAAGCTTCTTATGGAGAATAATCATTTGCCCTCTTGAATGAGTTCCTTTGCGTATTAGTTAGTGAATAGACTTTGTCCCAGAAAGATGCAGCTTCGTGTCATGGAGAGAGTGCTGTGTGTAACAGGCTTGCTCAGGGGGCTGCTCCCACTCATTCTCCTAGCTAGTGACAGGCACTCTGCATGGCCTTGTCTAATCAGCCTTGTGATTGTGTTCTTATCTTCTAGGAGCAGTGATGTTTGGGTCCTCGACCTCGAGCAGTGGGCCTGGTCCAAGCCTAATGTCTCTGGCCCCAGCCCTCACCCTCGAGGTGGCCAGTCTCAGGTGCCTAATAGTTACAGTTATTCTTCAACAAATTCCACAGCATATTTTGGTTTGAGCAAGGGTGGAAGAAGTCAGGGGAAGGGGAAAGGGATCTCAAAGCAGTACCACACAATTATAATATGCCTTCAGCTGAGGAGAATTCATTGTTCTCTTCTGCTTGCATTAAATTTCCAGCTCCTAATGGATCTTGTTTGTTTATAATTGTGTTGATTTTGCCCCTCCTAAAGCCTTGGGTTCACTTACTACTTTTGGCAAGAGAGGCTTCATTGTATGTGACATGTACTTCTATTCTAATATATTACCAGCCCAAAATATGGTTGTAAGGAGGCATATTTCACTTAAATGTAAGGAAAGATTTCCTAGTTGCCCCTTGATGGACTTTTTGAACAGCAGTTGAGTGACCTTGTTAGGGCCATGGTAGAGTAGATTCCTTTTAGATACCTGTTAACTAAGAAGGCCTTTGAGGTTCTGGGATTGTGTTATCACGTGAATCATCAGTAATTTGTTTACATTAAGTAAGTACAGTTTTTATAATTATGGGGAACTTTCGGGGATATTAGCAACCAGAGTGGTCAGTTTTCTGTTTTGGGAATGATTTGGGTAGTAAGTGCGTACCTCTAAGGCACAAGACCTTGTTTGTTTATTATTGTGTGATTATATAATTATTTTAAATTTCTACTCTTCCCACCTTCCTTTGGCTCTTCCAGATTGTCATAGATAATGAAACTATCCTGATCCTTGGAGGATGTGGTGGCCCAAATGCAGTAAGTACAGAGAACACTACCTAAGACTCTTAACTGCTTTGGGAGCAGTTTGGAAACATGCTTCTTAGACGTCAAGCCACTGGGAGAACTTTGTCCCCATCTTCCCTTAGTCTGTGATGTTTCTTCATCTCACTTCCTTAGGGAAATCTGCTAGTGAGCATCCCTTTGGGGCTTCACTGACAGCTGTGAGAGATAGTGAGGTAACAGCTGGGAGAGCACTGAACAGAGGAAAGAGATGCCGAATCGACATCCTGGCCCACTGAACAGGGGGTCTGTCAGGGGCTCTTGTAGTTATAGAAAGTACTCAAGAAATAGGAGTGGTTGTTAATGGAAACTAGTCCGAACTTGGGTGGCTGACTCTTTTCTCTGATACTTGAGACTTTTTTTCCCATTTGTTTCACAAACAGCATGCATAATAGTGTCTTGTACGCAGTAGGGATTTTGCAAGTGTTTGTTGAATTGGGCAAAACTTGAAATTTTGATCATCTTTGGTTTACAAGTTATAAAGCTGGTGTTTTTGACTTAGAATTTGTTGATTCATCTGTCCCCATAGTCCTGTGACCTCTGTGCCTCTTCATGAAATATCTCTCAATAGCCTGAGCTGCAGTCATGTCTGGGTTTTTCCTTACAGCTATTTAAGGATGCCTGGTTACTGCACATGCACTCCAGCCCCTGGACCTGGCAGCCCCTCAGGGTAGAGAATGAAGACCATGGAGCCCCAGAGCTGTGGTGCCACCCAGCCTGCCGGGTAAGCCTGGGAAGGGACCGGCACATGGGAGGGAGAGTTGGCCTAGGCGGCTGTGTTAGCTGAAAAACTAAGGTGTTGGAGGACATCAGTGGGAGAAGTAAGTTTTCTCAGCACACTCAAGTGTCTTGTAGCCTCTCTCTGTCACTAGGTAAATAGATGGGCTCTAATCCTAGCCCTGCAACAGCTCTCCTATAGATGCTGCTTTGATTTCATCACAACAGTATCAGAAGGAGCCCACAGTGACCCTGACTCATGAAAGAACATGTATTTCCCAAGTGTAGTACCATAGAATCTCAGAGTCATCCTGGCCTTACCCTCTTCTGCAGTATCTCTGTAAGGGGTGATGGGGGCCATCTCCAGTGGTCCTCCTCTGTGTCTGGCCACTGGACCCAGACAGCTCCAGAGGAGAGAGTGAGGCTGGTGACTGCACAGCCCTGCCTCACTTCAATCCCATTCACTTGCCAGCCACAGCATCGCCTCCCTGAGGTCATGGTCCTCTTCAGGAACAAAGGACAAACAGCAAGGGGTAATTCATCTTCTGCTTGAATACCTCCAATGAAAAGGAGCCTATTACCTGATTTAAACATTTTTTATTGATGCTTTTTGTTTTTTATATCACCATAATTTTTCTTGGTGTTCCTTTTTCTTCCCCACCCACAGAGCTATGTCAATTTAATGGGAAAAAAGAAAAAAAAAATCAGCAGAACTAGTCAATATGCTGAAAAAGCCAGAACATCCAGAACATCCTCCTCTCTAGTTTTTGGCGTCTCCCTGTTTGGTTATTTATAATTTTGTGACTTTTACATTTGGTGGCTTTTTTTTTTTTTGTGGTGGTTCTTTCCATTTACATTGTTATAGTTGTTATCTCTGTTGTTTTCTTGGCTCTGCTGACATTACTCAGCATGGGTCCTTGTAAAACTTTTTACCCTTCTTTATATTTGTCATTTCTCAAGCTCAGCGATTTTCTGGTTCATTCATTACCACAGTGGTTTAGCCGTTCTCTGGTCTGAGGGCGTCTACTTTGCTACCACAAAAAGCTCTGCCGTAAATATTCTGATGTCTAGGGGAACTTCTTATTAGTGATTTCCTTGGGGTCTCTGCCTAGGAGTAGAATCTGAGTCAAGGGGTATGGACATTTCAGGCACTTTATTTGCATAATTACCCATTCTTTCGTCTATAACTCATAGTGCTGATTCACGGCTCCTACTACTGGGCTGTGCACTTGCATGGCACTCTTCCCATAACTCCTTCAACATGGACTCTTCCCCATCTTTTGTTGTCTTTGCCAGTTTGCTGGGTCTGAGGTGAAACCTCAGGGTTGTTTTGATTTTCATTTCTCTTATTAGTAGTGATTCTTTCAAGTGATTGTTAAGGAATTTGAAATTCTTTTTAGACCTGTTTATATCCTTTGACTATTGGGGAACAACTTTTAATATCAGTTGTTTCTTTATCGAGGATACCAAACTATAAGAAATTTGATACAAAGATTTTCCTCTTATTTGAATAATTCCCTTCTCCTCCTAGATATGTTAATTTTGTTTAGAAGCTTTTCAGTTTCATGTAATTGAAGTCATCTCTTTTACCTTTTGTAATTGCCTCTGTCCCTTGCTTGGGTCAGAATATTATATCTCCAGCCCATAGCTGTAAAAGGCATATGACCTGCTTCTCTATTAATTTTTTGATTGGCATATTTTTTTTTCAGTTAGGTGTGACTTTTATTACTTTAGTACATAAACCAAAATTTATGCAACCAGAGCAGAGGCTGTGGATGATTCTTATTTCCAATTGGGTGGGAGCACTCTCTTGGTCTTGTAGTACCAAGCCAGCCCGTGAATTTGGCTCTTGTTCAGAATCAGATGGAATTTAGAGTCCTTATCCTTTCTGTTTCTCTCAAGATGCTTTCTAACAGCAACAGCTTTCTTGAACAAGTGATAAAGATCTTCAGGGAGATCAGGGGCAAGTCCCTTGGACTTTAGAATTCTCAAAATTTTGTTGCCAGTTACAAAGCGGACTTGTGCCACGCCATGAGAATCCCTCAGGATCACACCGATCTGGGAGGGCGTCAGGCCCTTCTTGGCCAGCTTGTAGATCTGCTCCTTCATGTCGTCCGAGGTGAGCTTCAGCTATGTGGGCACGCTGCAGCGGTACGGCAGAGCCGACTGGGACAGGCCCTTCCCTGGAGCATGTGTGCGACCCATGATGGTGACGAGCAGGCAGCAAAAGAGCTGATTGGCATATTTTTAATATTAAAGTCGGGCATCCTTTTTGTTTAATCTTAGACTATGGTGTATAGTGTTGGTCTAAACCTTATTTTTGCCACACTGCTTTTCAGTTTTCCCCAACAGTTTTTATCAGATAGGGAGTTCTTGCCTAAGTAAGTTATGTTTCCTAGTTTATTGGACACTGGTTTGTTGAATTTAATTGTTTCTGGTTCTCCTACGTCTATTCTTTTCCACTGATGTACTTGTCTATTTTTAATAAATGTCAGATGAATCCACTGCCTCCTGAGGCAACCTGTTTCACTTTTGGAAAGCTCTAGGGAATGTTTCCTTCTGTCAAGGCTAAACCTGCCTCTAAAACTTCCCTTTCTTACTCTTTGTTCTGACCTGAAGGCCAAGCAGAACTTTTCTAATAATCCCCCTTCCATTAATTTCTAAATAATTAGGGGCAGCACAGTGAATAGAGCACTGACTCTGGAGTCAGGAGGACCTGAGTTCAAATATGACCGTAGATACTTAACACTTACTAGTTGTGTGACCTTGGGCAAGTCACTTAACCCCAATTGCCATCCAAAAAGGAAAATAGTAATATTAATAATAACAACAACAATAATAAAAGACAATGATCGTGTCTTCTCTAAACTAAATATCCCAAGTTCTCTCAATGAGTCCTCCTATGACATGGTCTGGGGGGCCATCCTGATCTGGTCCAGTTCTCCCAGACCGTTACCAGCACCATTTTGAAGATGTAGTTCCGTCAGGGCAGAAGATAATGGTATGGCCGCCCTCCATGTTCTGGACACTGTCTGGGGCAGGCTCTTGGCTTGACTTGCAGTCTATTAAAATTTGCACATAGGTTTCACCTGAGCTGTGGTTGTAACCTTTGACGAGGTTCCCTGTTACTGGACCTTTGTCACTGAGCTTTGGGCATGAGAGGTACAGAAAGGACTAGCTGGGCTTGAGCCACCTCCCCATTCTCTCCTTCTACAGCTGGTTGATTGGTTGGTTGGTTGGTTTTTTTAACTTCTGTAGAATCCCATGTGCATTTGTGTTAAATTTCATCTAAGGAGATTTAGCCCATTATTCCATCCTGTTGGGCTCAGTAGCAGAGTTAATCAGTATTTCTTTGTCTTTTAGGTGGGCCAGTGTGTGGTGGTTTTCAGCCAGGCCCCCAGTGGAAGAGCGCCCCTCAGCCCAAGTCTAAACTCCCGCCCATCTCCCATCAGTGCCACTCCACCGGCTCTGGTGCCTGAAACCCGAGAGTATCGCTCCCAGTCTCCAGTAAGGAATGTAGATGAAGCGCCTTGTGTCAATGGTCGTTGGGGAACCTTACGCCCCAGGGCACCGAGGCAGACCCCATCAGGGTCCCGAGAAGGCAGCCTTTCCCCTGCCAGGGGTGATGGCTCACCTGTCCTCAATGGTGGAAATTTATCCCCAGGAGCAGCAGCAGTTGGTGGGGCCTCTCTGGACAGCCCTGTTCAGGCAGTCTCTCCAAGTACGCCATCATCAGCTGAAGGCTATGACCTAAAAATGGGGCTTTCTTTGGCTCCCCGACGAGGGTCCCTGCCGGATCAGAAAGACCTAAGATTGGGATCGATGGATTTGAATTGGGATCTAAAACCTGCATCCAGCAGTAGTCAGATGGATGGCATGGATGCCAGGACAGTCGGGGGGAGTGTGAGGAATCCTCCAGAGCAGACCAACGGAGTCCACACGCCTCCTCACATGGCCAGTGCTCTCACCGGAGCCGTGTCTCCAGGCGCTCTCCGGCGGAGCCTGGAAGCTGTCAAAGCCCTTTCCTCTAAGGGCCCACCCACCCCCGCAGCTCCGAGTCCCCCGCTGGTGTCTTCCCCTGGCTCCCCAGGGAGCCAGAGCATAGGCAGCATTGAGACGGTGCCCATCCCACGCCCAGGGCCTGCCCAGGGGGACGGGCATTCCTTACCTCCTATTGCTCGGCGTTTGGGCCACCATCCACCACAGTCTCTGAACGTTGGCAAGCCCTTATATCAGAGTATGAACTGCAAACCCATGCAGATGTATGTGTTAGACATTAAAGACACTAAGGAGAAAGGGCGCGTTAAATGGAAAGTGTTTAGCAGCAGTTCTGTGGTCGGCCCACCTGAGACCAGTCTGCACACGGTGGTGCAAGGCAGGGGAGAACTCATCATTTTTGGTGGCCTCATGGACAAGAAACAGAATGTGAAATACTATCCCAAAACAAATGCCTTGTACTTTGTCCGAGCAAAAAGATAATATGGCAAAAACTCGGTTCCAAACCTTTTTCCTTTCTGTGGCTTTTAATTTTGAATTTTACACTGTCATGCAGGCATTCAAACTGTGAATTGGGCAAACAAAGAATTAAAGAGCCCCACAAACCAAAACCCCAATTCCCAAGCTAATGCTCGCTCTGGGCTAGGGTCGGATCCCCATTTAAAAACAAATTATAGAAAATATCTATATCTATATCTATATTCTATAGCCAACTCTTGTTTACAAAAGGGGAGAAATCTCCATGCTGGTTCAGATAAAACGGTTGCTGTGTTTTAGCAGAGGCTATGCTGCCTTTTTCTATTCTGCTGATAATTAGACCAAGAATTTAGGAACAGATCAACTCTTACCAGTTCCCTTCCAAGAGAACTGAAGAGTCCCAGGTAAGAAGAGGTACAGGAGGGGTGCCCATGAGCTTATGTCCCGTGAGGGATCAGTGCATGTAGGGCCAGACTCAGGAGTTGCAGAGAAGCTGCTAGAGGAGGAATGGCAGTGAGGAATGGAGGAGACAGTGAGGAAGGGAAGTTCCAGGTCCTTGTGCCAGGATCATCATGAAATGGGTTTGTGCCCAGGCCACAGGGCCTTCCCTGGTTGGAAGGAGTAGGACTGAATCATTTGTTTCTGATTATGAAATCTGACTATCACATTTGGTTGTCAGCTGCCAAAACCCATGTCCCCTTTACTTGCTCTCCCTTAAATGTCATCATTTGGAATCTGCCTTTCCTTCTTGTAGGATTTCTATGCAAATGTGGATATTTGGGGTTGTAAAGCCCTAGAGTTCACACTTTGCAGATGAAAGTAAAATTGAGACTTGGAAGCCTAAGACGATCACATACTTCTCAGAAATATTTGGGGGACTTGACTTTTTCCCAGTATCCTTAGCAAGCCAGTGGAGGATTCAAAGATGCTTTGAATCATCTGAGGCTTTACACATAAGATATTTTTAGCACCTTAAAATTGCTTTCTCTTCTACACTTTTTTTTTCCTGCCAGTGAGCATCAGACGTATGCAGCCACATTTGTAAAGGATATAAGAAGTTGGAGGGCAGATAATTCTTATCCTCAGAAAGGGTTTGTCTTATTAGATGACTAGGAAAGGGTCCTTTTCCCAGAAATTGTTTTTTGGGAAATTTTTGCAACTGTGTTTTCTGGTTTGCCATCAGGCAAGAGATTCAGTTCAAGTGGTGGAGTCTGGTGAAGCAAACCCAGATGGCTAGGAAGCACTATCCAACCCAGTCCTGCAGGTAGCCCTGGCATCAGCCACATGCAGCTTGGGCACCTTTCTCATTCTTTTCTGAGATAGATGAGATACTTGGGTAATCTCCAAAACCATGGCTGGACACAGGAAATACTGGCAAAAACCTAATTCTGATGGTATCAGCAAGTATCAAGCTGATCACCAAATTGTGATTATTAGTGGTTTTATCATTTGATGGAAGGAGTAATGGTTTTTCTCTTAACATTCAAGTCTGATTTTTTTTTTTAAATGAAGAGTTGTTCCTGTTCTGGTTCCTTTCTCCCCCTCCAACCCCCCCTTCCATTTTGTTGGAGTTTTCCCAAATACAAGTTATCGAAGAGACTTGACTTCTGCTAATTTGGCTTTTTGGCCAACCTTGGAATTTTATTTTCTCATGGTACCATGTGCAGAATTTTGCTTTCTCACTGCCCCCAACCTGAAACGTCTGGTGCCGGTAAAAAAGCTCTCCTGTCGCCAAGTCCCATTAGGAGCCAGTTCCCATCAGCGAGATGTGTGTCTGAGAAGCTGCTTCATCCCAACTGAGCAATCCTCACACGTGTCTGCTTACTGTATTACGTGACTAATTAAAGCCCACCGTGCATCCTCCCAGATAAGCTGTGCAGGGGCTCTTTCCAGTTCCCTTTTGGCAAGGACTATTAGGTTGTGTGGGGTCTCCAGTCAAATTGAAAATATATAGTAGAAGAATAGTGATTTAGCCATGGCTACTTAAGAGAGAGCAGCTTTATCCATGAAATTGTGTTTGTGAGCAGCTTTCTCCT
This sequence comes from Pseudocheirus occidentalis, assembly GCA_028646575.1. Classification (NCBI taxonomy): domain Eukaryota; kingdom Metazoa; phylum Chordata; class Mammalia; order Diprotodontia; family Pseudocheiridae; genus Pseudocheirus; species Pseudocheirus occidentalis. Next base: position 37,633,494 of record CM053596.1, on the reverse strand, counting down.
CACCCAGTTCCCATTTATACATAACTAAGCATCTAGAAGATAAGGGGTGGGGCAGGGTGGGGGTGGGCAAGAATCTCCATGAAGAGTTGAAATCACACCTGTAAAAGAAACCCCAGAATTCTGCTCTGTTGACTTTCTAACTGGCCATCATTGCTCCTGTATCCTCAGAGAGGAAGGAGAGGAGGGGTAGGGGGTGTGTGTGTGTGTGTGTGTGTGTGTGTGTGTGTGTGCGTGTGCGTGTGCGTGTGTGCGTGTGTGCGTGCATTTGTACCTGCTGCCCCAGAAAGTTGTATTGGTTCCTTTGGAATCTGAGCGCATATAGTGTTGCATGCATAATCCAAAACAAAACCCAGCATTTGTTTACAGCTCTTCAAGTCATCTTCCTTGTCCCCACACATCAGTCTTGGTATTGGCTAGGTGACACCTGCTTAATGTTCCTTCAGTCTGGTTGCCACCAAACTCCAACAGCACCATTGCCAAGTGTCATCAGGGGCTGGTCAAGAAACTTGAGCCTGGTCAAGCTGGACAGTGTGGACAGAAAGCCAACATAACCAAGATGGTTGTCTCCTCAGGACCACTTGAAGGCCGTGTGTTGTGCGGCATACCAGGTGAATGAGCCGAGGCGAGTGTTTCCATGGTGCACTGGACAGAGTCTCAGCTAGATGAGACTTCACGGTCACTCTGTCTCAACACTATCTGCGCCAATTTTGTCTTAAGATCAACTGAGAAAAATGAGACAAAACTTATTTTTAAACACACCTCAGGAGCACCTAAAATGAATATTTATCAGTATTTAAGTATTTAAGATAAATTTGAAGCTATACTTGAAGCTTTAACCCCTTCCATTCCTGCAAGAGTGCCTTCAAGATTCCTGGCATTGCATTGACTTTGAAATTCACCTCATTGACTCTGTAGCAAGATTTTCACTATGTTCCCGCCTTCCCATGGACAGGACTGAAAATTCTTTTATCCCACTTGATATATGCAGTGTGGGTTTTGGGAAGAGGGGTGAGGGTGGGAAGGTTTGGTTGCACATCTCCATTGTTCTTCCAGATAGGGTTGGTGGGAGTTTTGCCTCTTTGGGGAGAGCATGGATTATGTCTACGTAGAAACAAGATTCCCCTTCCCTCTTCCTCTTTTTTTTTTCCTGAGGCAAAGCTGGACTTATCATTCTCCCAGGCTTCTGTTGTTTGCCTGACTTCATTTTTGTATTCTTGAGGTTTACCACAAATGATGAACCTATAAAAAGTAACCTAAGAAAGGCATTGAGACCTTTACATTTTGCTTTATTAACTTGAAGGGTCAGTGACCTTTGAGTACAAAAAGCTTATAGTAAGTGGAGAATGAATACCTTCCCCTTCCCCATTTCAGTCTCTCCCTGCTTTGCTTCTTTCCTCATCCCTACAAGTGACATTCCATCTCTCCTTGTCCCTGTGGTGATCCAGGCATGGTGATGTATGCTGCTTTGCATTCTATGTGGTCTCTTACCAGCTCATAAGTCAGCTGAAAGGGTCACAATAAGCCCCAGCCCAAATCAGAGGAAGCTGGCCAGGACTTCCCTCTTCCTGTCTCCTCCTCTGCTCCTTCCCCCAGTCCTTCCCACTATGTGTTGCAGAAGGCATGTTCTGCAGGGTTACCAGTAAATGATTCCCACAGTGGTTCATTGTAAAAGGGGAGAGAACTGTTAGTGGTGACTTCTCTGCCCCTTCCACTCCCCTCTTGCCAGCCAGGGTTCCTGTCAGTGCATACGACCTGAGCTCTGATAGAGCTCAGGGCACCAGATGACTTACTCTGGAATAGTCATTTTAGGCACACAAGTGTAGGAATGATTTCATTGGTATTTAAATCAGTGTCAGTTTCATTTTTTGTTAATGTTTTCCCCCGATCAATTTTTAGCAATTTAACAAATAAAGAGGAGCTATGGAGAGAATAGTTTCCATTTATTATTATTACATTAAAAGCCCTCCTTTGTTCATAGCTTGGAGTTGGTTGACCTTGGTTCTTCCAGGCTGTGCCATTCTGGCAGAAGATCTGGCAGAGGCTTCTAACTCTGATTGTGCCCGTGGCCTGGAGACCAGTATGGTTAAGAGTGGACAGGCTTGTTCCCACTAGATTGGCCATTAGGGGCTGGATTCCTTCCTGTGTGCCCCATAAAACCAAAGACCATTTTGTATTATGCATAAGCAAAAATTTTTGGAACTTTGGATACTGTGAGAGCAACTGAAGTTAAAGCCTTTCCACCTATTTCACCATGTTTGTTGAAGGAACGTCGAGTCTCTTGGGGTGAGGAAAAGAGGTGTGAGTCTTGCATCTCATTCCATAACAATCACCCTTAAAGGACTTGGTGCTTCCAAGCTTCAGAGCTGCTGCCTTAGAGATACTTACCTGAGAGGTGATGCAGATATTAGAATAAGGACCCTGGATATCAAGGGATTGTGTGTTTCTATCCCGGTATAACCTAGAATGAGACTGGGTGATCAGTCAACAAACAATTAGCATCTATGGGGTGCCAGGTGCTGGAAAATTAAGCCATCCCCTTTATACATCTCAACATGTATATAGACAGATGTTAACAAAACAGATGCAGGGTTATCTGGTAAGGGAGGGCGTAGCAGTGTAGAATCAGGGAAGGCTTGTAAAAAGAGCTCAGTCTTCTGAGAGGAGGGGGAGGAGAGGAATAGGGAAGGATAACTTTCAGGCATGGGGGTGGGAGGTTGGGGGGGAGGGAGTGGGCAGAGCATGGAGTGCCATGGGTGAGAAACAGAAAAAGGCCACTCTAAGTGGATTAGAGGGGAGTTCTGTGCAGCGACGCTGGAATGGAAGGTTGTGAAGGAGTTGACATGACAAACAGTATTAGATCCTAGAGGTAATAGGAAGCTACTGTAGTTTACTGAGAAAGGAAATTATATTTGCAGACCTGTGCTTTAGGAGAATCACCTTGATACCTTTAGGGAGGGTGGATCTGACTAGTGACTTAAGGTAGGGATGCCAATGAAGAGATTTGCCGTAGTCCAAACCAGAGGGAGAACAGCCTAAATTAAGATGGCTGTGTAAGGGGAGAGTCAGCCAATAAATATCAGGAATCTGCCACATGCCAGACAGTGTGCTAAGCACTAGGGATACAATAAATGAGTATATTTTAAAAAATTCCTGCCCTCAAGGAGCTTGTAATCTAACGGAGACAGCACACCAAAGGAAGTGGACGAAGATACCAGGCAAAGGCACGTGACGGACAAAGTCCTAGAAGTCCTGAAGCAGTCTGTCTGCTGGGAAAAGGGGGCCTATCCAAGGACTGAGCCCAGAGACCTTTTCTAAAAACATGCCAATGTCTTGAAACTGGTGGAAGATGTTGGTTACAGCATTCCAATATTAACATGCAATATTTCACCCACTTACCCACTAAGCACACACTCATTTTTTTGTATTTGTATCCAGGCTAGTTCATGTTGTCACTTTAAGCACATAATATATAGATAGCTCTGAGCCTGGACCTGGGGGATTAATGAATTAGAACTCACAGACTAGGGGAGGGACCAGGCAGCCATACAAATAACTAGACATTGTTCCATAACCAGTACCCAAAGCACTTTGTCAGGGCCAAGAGGGAAGGAAGATTGGGCTTCTTACAGAAGGGACCATTTGAGTTGGAATTCCGAAGGTGAGCAGGAGAAGAAGAAAGTCTATGCTAGGCATAGGTCAGGTAGGAGAGGAAAGCTGATACCTTAAACCTGAGTAAGAGGTCACTACAAGAAGCCCCAAATCTCTTTTGGGGGGTGGAAAGAGGGGAAGGTAGGGCAATTGGGATTAAGTGACTTGTCCAAGGTCACACAGCTAGTAAGTGTTAAGTGTCAGACTGGATTTGAACTGGGGTCCTCCTGACTCCAGGACTGGTGTTCTACTTACTGCACCACCTAGCTGTCCCAGCCCCAAATCTCTTGCCTTTTCCCGTTTTGGTTAATTGTCAGAGTAATCTCCAAGAGCTCACTAAACGTTCTAGCTGATAAATTCCTGGTTTTGCCACACCCCAGTGACTATGGCTCTGGATGTCAGTGAAATGTATGTAGAGATCATGCACATCCCCCATTTTACAGATGAGGAAACAAGGGCCTCCCTCACATCACATAATATTCAAGTGTCAGAGACTGAATTAGAATCTAATCAGGGGTGTGGAACCTGCAGCCTCGAGGCCACATGTGGCCCTCCAGGTCCTTGGGTTTGGCCTTTTAACTGTGTCCAAGTTTTACAGAGCAAATCCTTTTATTGAGGCTATTTGTTCTGTCAAGTTTGGATTCAGCCAAAGGGCCACACTTGAGGACCAAGAGGGCCTCATGTGACCTCAAGGCTGCAAGTTCCCCAGCCCTGGTTCTAGACTCCTAGCCCAGGACTCTCTCTCTGTCTGATGCTGTCTCTCCATTCTGGAAAAAGCAGCTGGACACAGATGAAATCAACCTGTTAACTTCTTCATTTAAAATAAGGAGGTTGGATTTGATCCCTAAGCTTTATCCCAGACCTAAAACTGGGATAAAATAAACTAAAAATAGCTATTTGCAACAAGAGTGGTTCAGCTAGGAGATGGGGGTGGAGGGAAATTGGGGAGTAAGGGTGGCAGCTTAGGGGCAACTGTTCAGCACAGTGGTTAGAGCAGCTGGGCCTGGAGTCAGGAAGATCTAATTTCATACCGAGCCTTAGACACTAGGCAAGTCACCCTGGGTAAGTCACTTCACCTCTGCCTCAGTCTCCTCATTATTTCCAACAATCCCCAGGGTGTTGTGGGATGTAATGCCAGTCAACAGTAGATTCCTAAAAGAATGCTACTGTGAACAGCTTTTAAGATATGGATTACACAGTATTAGTGAACACTCTGTTTATTCCATTAAAAATCAAGATTCAGTACAATATTTAGAGTATCAACAATTCACAATATTATATACAATATTTAGAGTAAGGAAAGTCTCAATATCGTATCTTATTACAGAAGGTAACAAAGAACAAGAGAAGAATCACCTGGTTTCCCTAAGAGGGGAACCAGCTTAACTTCACATTTAAAGATTCAATCAATCAATTAACAAAAGGAATCACCTAATTTCCCTAAGAGGGAGTTGATTCAATCAACAATTCACAATATAATGGGATAAAAATTGTAATGCACTTAGCACACTGTTTGGCATATAGCCCTACATAACATATTGGTACTCCCAGGAGCAGTAATTCCTCTCTCCATGGATTGGATTCTGAAATACTGTCCATTCTCCTGATATGGGAAGATTCCTTTGTGGTACCATTCCCCTACACACCCCAGCCCATCCCTGATTGAATTTACCCAGGGTCTAAGCATTCCTAATTATGGCTCTACTTCCCACCAAGGTTTAGCCATTCAGAAGCCCCAGAGTCAAGACTATCAAGACCCAACAAAGGCTACAAAATTCAGCATCATTTAACAAATAACCTCCCTCTGTTCCAGCAGACTCATCAAGACCGTGGAGTTGGGTCTGATAGTATTAGGAATTCAGTTCAAGGAACCTTAAACATCTACTATGTGCCAAGCACTGTTTTGTACTAAAGATACAAAGCTGAAAATAAAAACCATCCCTGCCCTCAAGAAGTTTCTGTTGTGAAAAAAACATATCCAGAGAAGTATATAAATACACAGCTTAAAGCAAACCAACCTCGAGCTGTGAGGTGGGGGTGGTGCTTATCTTCTTCATTTTTTGGTTGATAAAAGTGAGAGGCTTTAGAGGCTGACTCACACAAAGACCTCTTAGCCTCCTAACTAAAACCCAAATCACCTGACCACTTCACTCCTACCCCAGGAGTTCTCTTTGAACATTCCAATCCAAGCCCTTAGGATTGTGGTCAAAATTTAGAGAAAACATGTAGAAGTGAACAGTAAATTGGAATCAAGAGGTCTGGGTTAGAGTCCCAGCCCCAGCACTTATTTGCTTTGTGCCCTGGGCTAAGTCCTCTCTGACACTTTAAACTGGTACTGTGGTCCTAGGTGGTTGCTGGGAAAGCCCTTTCTCAGATCTTGTTCTTTAGTCATTATTCAGTGGCATCTGACTCTTCATGACCCAATTTGGGTTTTCTTGGCAAAGATACTGGAGTGGTTTTCTATTCCCTTCTGCAGCTCATTTTAAGATGCGGAAACTGAGGCAAACAGTTAGGTGACTTACCTAGGGTCACCAAGCTAGTGAATGTCAGACCTGATTTGAACTCACATTTGAACTTGCTGTAGACCAATGATGAGCGCAATGACTTTAGCTTCCTTTGGAGCTTACATAATACATTCCTTAAGTCCCAAAGTCACACAAATGGAATGATAAGAGCATAGCTTTACAACAAGAAGAGGCTTTAGAAAATGTCTCATCCAACTCCTTCATTTTACAGATGATGAAACTGGGGGCTAGAGAAGTAATGTAACTTGTTCCAGGATACACGTAGGTGGAGTCTGAAAGACGAAGGCTCTTTACACCATACCCCATGGTCTTCTTGATAAATACTGTGACCCCCAGCCAAGGATTAGACTATCCTCAGGTCTGGTAGAATTCAATCCGAGTTGTCTGCCCTTAAAGCTATGGCCTGAGTACTAATTCCAAGACTTTCAAATAAAATTCAGGCCATTCTCTGTTGAAAAAGGAGAGGGAAAAAAAAAAAGCCGATGAGACACTGTAAAACCAGCCACTTTGGAAACTAGCCAGTTTTTATTAAGGATCCATCCACTCCAAGAAGTGCAATGGTGAGGCCAAGGCTTTAGAAGATGCCAGGACTGCCACACTCTCAAGGCTTTGTAAACCAGGGGCGTATAAAGACATACTCAATTGCTATAAGAGTAATGGCTCCCTGAGTTCTCTGTAGGCACAGAAGGAAAACAGTTGTGGGAAGAAGGTTGTCCCTCTCGAGAATGGAAAAAGCAAGTGCTGAGAGTTGGGGGAAAGTGAGTCTCATTTGTTTAATTAAATCCTTGGGCTTCCTGTACCCTGCAGTTGTGAGCCTTGTTTTGGGAAGGGAGCAAGGTGCATGCTTTACTAGCAAAGACTTCATTGAGCCAACATCAGCAAAACCCTGTTAAACATTTAATTCCTGCAGCACCAGAAAGAAAAAAAAATTACATTGACAATCCTTGTCCTGTAGAATTTGCATTCAAAGACGAATTGCCTGGGACTGGACCTAGAGTCGGGTACAGAACAGAGAGAAGAGAATCCTGACTGTCAGTTACTAGTTAACTACAAGTATGATTTTAGGAAGTTTTCTGGGCCTGTTTACCTGTATAAAAATATGAGAGATGGACTAAATAATTATAGGCTGATCTTTAAGATTTTTTTCCAGTTTTAAATCCTATATTCTATGTAAACCTATGAATAAAAACATCGAGGAAAAAAAACCCCAATTACTGCCGGGAAGGACAATTAGTAAATTTCTTAATTTTGTTTGTTTATGCCTCTAGTCCCAAAGCTAATTAGTCAGGGTTCTGCACTGATTACAGATATCAGATAATGCAGGCATTTTTGCATTTTACAATCTCATTGAATTTCATACCAGTCCCCCAAGATCAGTCAAGGCCCTTCTCTGCTAATATGTACAAGACAGACTTATTTTAATAATTACCCTGGAGAATGCATTAAAAAAAAAAGAATATTGAGTATAAATGTCCTAGAAGGAGACAAGCATTTATTAAACATTTACTGTGTACCCAGCATTTTTGGAATAAACAGAAAATTCCCTGTCCTCAAGGAGATTACATTCTGGTGACGGAAAATGCCACACAAAAGGAAGCAGAAAAAGTGCAAAGGAGTGAGGGTATCCACAGCACATGGTATTGAGGTCCAGAAGTTCAGTAACAGAACAGGAAAAAGGATAAAGGCTGACCTGTCTGGACTTCCCAACAAAACAGAGGCGCTGAGAGGAGCTCAAGCATAGGAAAAGGGGGCAGGCCTCGTGAAAGGATATTCCAGGCTGGAAAGGTCACTGGGGTAGCTAGGTGGCACAGTAAGGGAAAGCCAAGCCTAATCCGGCCTTAGACACTTCCTGGCTGTGTGCCCCTGGGCATGTCACTCAACCCTGTTTGCCTCAATTTCCTCATCTATAAAATGAGTTTGAGAAGGATATAGCAAACCACTCCAGTATCTCTGCCAAGAAAACCCCAAATGGGGTCATGAAGAGCTGGACACGACCGAAATGACTGAGCAACAACAAAAAGACAGCAGGGATAGTTGGGTATTCCAAGGCAAGGAGACCCAAGATACTGGGGTAAATTCTAGATGAGACAGTTAACTGAGGCAGAGTTCTTAAGTTCTGAAAATCAGAGACAGAGCCAGGAGGGAATGAAGACTGGTCAGCCTGGGTCCCTCCACAAAATGGGGGCTCTACGAGGGAACTCACCAATGGAAGATGGGGGAAGATTGGGAGTTAGAAGGACCTGACTGAAATCCTGGGTCTGCCACTCTGTAACTGCGGGTTAGTGGGAAGCGTATCAGATTTGAGGTCAGAGCACCTGGTTTTTAATCCTAATTCTTTCTACTTGCTATGAAATGCGGTTAGAAGAGATGACCTTACTCTCATCACGTACTTTAGACCTCAGGTTTCTCATCTATAAAATGGGAATGTTGCAGGAGTTCTTAACCTGGGGTTGAACTTAAAAATAAAAAACAACAACAACAACTTCATTTTCAACTAGTTGGTTTCCCTTGGAATCCCATGCAACTTATTTTGTGCATTTAAGAACAGGATTCTTAGAAGGGGTCCGTAGGCTTCACCTCACTGCCAAAGGGGAACTCTGTGACACAGAGGTTAAGAGCCCCTGCTCTGTGGCATTGGGTAAGCCACTTCACCACCTCCTAGCAAGTCTACAAACTGGAGAATGATGGTGATGAGACACTGCTCAGACTTGTTCATTGGGTGGTTGTGAGGAATCAAAAGAAGTGACTTTGCTGAAGCCATTTGTAAAGCTGCCGATTGGTGTACAAAGGTTGAGTCCTATTACTGACTACTAGTAGAATTCATTATTGATGCTCCCAGTAACAGCAGGTTCCCCAAACACCAGATCCATCTATCCTTTGTCTTCATCTCCATCCAGCTACCCAGATGACTAGTGCAACCAGTCAATTTTTTTTTGGTTTTTGCTTTTTGGAGGGCATTTGGGGTTAAGTGACTTGCCCAAGGTCACATGGCTAGTTTTGTCTTAAGTGTCTGAGGCTGAATTTGAACACAGGTCCTCCTGACTCCAGGGCTGGTGCTGTATTTACTGCGCCACCTAGCTGCCCCTAGAACTAAGGGTACAAATGCAAGTTCCTCCCCTTGAGGACCTTACATTCATTTTTTTGCTTTTTTGGAGGGTAATTGGGGTTAAGTGACTTGCCCAAAGACTGGTGTTGGCAATGTAGTAGGCTGTCTCTCCTCCCTGCCTCATCCCCCTCACACACATACACACACACATACACACACACACACACACACACAGAGTTCTACCACAGAAACCCAAACCATTCATCTTTAGGATTTGATGACTTGGGCCCTTAGGAAAAGAAGGAGAGGGAGCTGTATTTGGGCAGCTCATCTGGGGTCTCTGACGTCACATCGACATGTGTGACTGGGACCAAGGACACCAGTTGGACTTGGGTTTCTTCAGACATGAGAAAGCAGGGATTGACCCTGGTGCCAGGAAAGACAAAGAGAGAAAGACAGAACCAAAGCCAAACCTCCCATCTGCTGAGCAGCTTATACTTGATTTTTGATTCAGAAAAGGAACAACAACAACAACAAAATTCAGATGATGCTTCAAGCTCTGATGGGGAAAAGCCCATTAACTAGAAAAAGCATCAGGGGCCAGACAGGTGAAATTCCCAAAGTAGCCACATGGGGGCACCCCAGGAATTGTTTTAAACTACAGTTCTAGCTGAGATTCAATTAAAAAATAATCCTTTCCTCACGGTAATGGTGTGTACCAGTATGATCATTCCCATTCAGAAGAGGGGGCAGCTGAGGCTCAGAGAGCTCATGACTTAACCTGAGGTCACAGCCGGTCAGTGTCTGAGACTGGACAGGAGCTCGTGCATCTGGGCACAAGCCCAGCACTGTGCCCACAGCACCGCGATCCATCACGGTTGAAGGTTGAGGCATATGGTGTCAGAGGAAGGGATCATCCAGTCTTAACCCCTCATTTCACAGATTTAATCAATCAGCAAATAATTATTCAGCACCTACTATGGCCCCTGAGCTGAGGATAAAAGATAAAAATTCGGCCCCCTGTTGAAGTCAACCCCCTGTCTTCAAAGAGCTTACATTTTATCAGAAGGGGAAACTCAGGACCAGAGAAGAGAAGAGAAGCCCATCAACAGAAGCAGTACTAGAACCCAGATCTCTTTCCTTCGAGCCCAGTGGCCGTTATACCACGGCATCTCATGGTAAAACAATCCCTTTGCATCCATGAGATAGATGCTTTATGGCTGGCAAGGGGATCTCCCATACATTCAATCAAGTCTCCCTTGATTCTCTTGTGAAGCAAAGACTCTTACTAGTTCCATTTTCCTGAAAAGGAAGTTAAAGCTCCTGCAGGTAAAGAGATTGACCCAAGATTAGTGCCAGGACTTGAACCTGAAACTTCTGAATCCCTCCCTTTTTTCCCTTTTGAAAAGCAATAAATCAGGAGGTAGAGAGAACAGGTCTGATTTCCAGGCTGATGGCAGCCTCAGGCTTGGGGAAATTGCTTTGCATTTGGGCAGTTTCTGGCCCAGGGTACCTGCTCTATGGTGCCTGTGGAGCCGTCTTTAGTAAATACCAAGTGCCTTGGCCAAGCCTGCTTGACTCTTCCAGGCCCTAGGCTGGGAACCCATCTGTTCCCTACCATTCCCATGCTTTGAGAAAAGAGTTGTTTTTTACTTAATCCAGGGACGTCCCAGATTCCAGGAACGTGGCCTAGACTGTCACAAGATCATCTGATTCAACTCCCCCATTTTTCAGAAGAGGAAGATGAGGTCCAGAGTCATGGAGAGACTTGTGTAGGGTTACACGGGTAGTAAGTAGGATGTGAACTCAGATCTTCTGACTCTAAACTGAACAGTAATAAATGATGCAGAGGTCAGGGAGGAAGCAGAAGGGCCAGGTAAAGCTTTATAGAGAAGCAGCCTATGATTGGCAGCCCCCCCTCCCCCCTCCCCCCTGCCACTGCTCTTCTTGCCACTTTCCTTCTAAAGGAAACACTTTATACCATTCCAGGGAATCCTGGTGGAAATGGGAGTCTTTGATCATGCTCAGAGCCTTCCCAACTCCACAGAGGAGTTTTTGGTTCCCAAGCTTGTACATCTCTCCCTTTCCTGAATTTCCCAGAGACTACTTTGAGGGCAAGAGACATGGATTCTCCTCTGGCTCCCTCTGGCCACTGAGTCACAACATCTCAGTTAGAGAGGACTTCAGAGATCTTCATGTTTTTATAATAGAGTGGATCCATGATCTCATAAGTATGAGAATCCCTCCACTACCTCATGGGTACCATTCCCAAGTCCTCCATAATCCAGGAGGTTGGATGGTCCCCAAAGGGGCCCACCCGTTGTGTCACTGAAGGCCTCCCCATACCAAGTCCTGAGAGAAGATGCAGCAAAAATGCAGCTTGGGGTAGTAGAAAGAAGGCTGGAATTGAACTAAGAAGACCTGAGGTCAAGCTTTTAAACACTTACTAGCGTTTATATAGCATTATAAGGTTCGTAAAACATTTTATGTAGGTGGTTAGGGGGCACCTTAGTTCATAGAGCACTGGGCCTGGACTCAGGAAGACTCATCTTCATGAGTTCAAATCCAGCCTCAGACATTTACAAGCTGGGTGACCCTGGGCAACTCACATAATCCTATTTGCCTCAGTTTCCTCATCTGTAAAAAAATCAGCTAGAGAAGGAAATGGCAATCCACTCTGGTACCTTTGCCAAAAAAAGAAACCCAAACAGGATCACGAAGAATCAGACATGACAGAAAACATCTGAACAACATAAGGCTGGTAAATATCTCATTTAATCCCCACAATAACCCTGGGAGACAGGGGCTATTATTACCCCCACTGGACAAATGGGAAAACTGAAGCCACACAGCTAATAAGTGTCTGAGGCGGGATTCGAACTCGTATTCTGACTGTGAGTTCAGAGCTCTACTACAGCTCTTGGCTACCTTAGCAACCTGATCAATTTACTCACAAGCCACTTAACCTTTCCAGGTACAGTCAGGGATGTCCCTAATGAGGCTGACTTCATCTGAGCCAGGTGACAGTGGGATGGGAGGTGAAAGCGGTGGGGGGGGGGGAAGTACTGTGGTATCCACCGAATTATTCACTTTAATAAATGTTTATTAGGTGCCTACTATGGGCCTAGACATAGGCTGTAAAAAGATAGATTTGAAATAGACCTCAATAACATAATCTTTTTTAAAAATATTTTTTTGGAGGAGGGAAAACAAGGCAATTGGAGTTAAGTGACTTGCCCAAGGTCACATAGTTGTGTTAAGTGTCTGAAGCTGGATTTGAACTCAGATTCTTCCTATTTCAAGGTCAGTGCTCTATCTACTGCGCCACTTAGCTGCCTTTACTGTTTATAATCTACCCAAAACAGTGCCTGCCGTAGAATGGGCACTCAATAAAGGACTGATAGATTGTTTGGAGAGAAATAACCCTGGTCCAGGGAGAAACTGAGCTAAGTGCCCAGGAGAGGCTCAGGCGGATGAAATACTATGGAAAACTGGAGTCAATGAGAGACAAAATAAATAGGTTTCTGGTTTTTGTTGTTTAGTTAGGGAGAGGGGGGAGATGTTGTTTGAAATGTTGTTATTTGCATGTTTCTTCCCCGTTAGAATGTAAGCCTCTTGAGGTCAGAAATCAGGCTTTTACTTTTTTTTATCGGTCCCTAGCACTTAGCACACAGTGCCTGGCACATAATGAATGCTTTAGGACTGACTAGCCAGGAAGGGCCTGTATTGAGTGCCAGCATAGCAGCGCCAGGCCAGGAAACCGAATCACTTCCATTTGAATTGTCTTAGGAAGATTCTGAAGATCACTCGGCAGGATAAGGTACCAGACGCTGAGGTCCTTACTTGAACTAAACTGCCGAGCATTCAAACTCTGCTTCAGAGGGTGCAACTCCGATGGACTGGTCTCATTGTTCAAATGCAAAATGTATGCTTTCCAAAAAGCCTGCTTTATGGAGAACTCACACAGGGCAAGCGTTCAAGGTCTCTCTTGAGCACTTTGGAATTGATTGTGTGGTATGGGAGACACTGGCACAGGACTGCTGGGCACGGCACACCCACATCAGAGAAGGTGCTGCGTTCTATGGGCAAAGTAGAATTGAAGCAGCTCAAAAGAAATGTGAGCTGTGCGAATTTAGAGAACCCACCCCCAATGTTCACATGGACTATTTGTGTCCGACCTGCGGAAGAGCCTTCCAAGTTTGTATTGGTCTGATCAGCCACAGTCGGACTCACTATAACTTGGCTCTAACATAGTGATGTCAATTTTGGTCCTCTTTGAGGATGAAGGACATTGGCCAACCATGTTACAATTGATTCCATAGGCCATAGGGAGCTACAGGAAGCTTTTTTTTTTCTTTTTGGAGGGCAGTTGGGGTTAAGTGACTTGCCCAAGGTCACACAGCTAGTTTTTTGTGTTAAGTGTCTGAGGCCGGATTTGAACTCAGGTACTCCTGACTCCAAGGCCGGTGCTCTATTCGCTGCGCCACCTAGCCGCCCCTACAGGAAGCTTTTAAGAGGAGGAGTGACCTGGTCAGAACCTTACCTTTTCTACGAACTGCAGTGTGGTGAGGGTGTATTTCAGAAGGCCTAGACTGGAAGCAGAAAGACCAGTTAGGGTGCAGATTCAATATTCTAGGTGAAAAGAGGGGAGGACTGAAAACAAGGGCGGTGACAGCAGAAGAGAAGGGGCGGAAACACCATTGTGGTGGTAGAAACAATAGGACTTGGCGGCTGTTTAGTTGGGGGTGGAGGGAGAAGGTAAAGGTGAGTCTGAGGTTATGTACCTGGGTGGGGTCACTAATCAAAGTCAACAAGCTGGGGGAGGAGAGGCAGGGTGAGGAAGGAAATGATTTAGCTGTGAAAGTCTTGGGTGTGATTTGCTGAGAGGATGTCCAGCGGGCAGGTTAGGGACAGGGGCCTGGGGAGAAGCAGATTTGGGAATCCTCTGAAGACTGCTGGGAACTAAAGCCATGTGAGTGCATGAGGTCTCCAAGGGGAGGGGGCCGGGATAGAGGAGAAGGAGGAGGAGAAGGCCATGGTCAGAGCCTCCGAGGACAGCAAACATCCACAGACAAGAGTTTAAGAGTCTCCTCTAAGCTGGGCACTAGAGTAAACTCTGGGAATTCAGAGACTAAAGGGAAGATTGTTCCTGCCCTCAAAGAGCTTGCTTTCTAATGGGGAGATGACATGAATATAAAAACGCATATTCAGAATGTATATAAGATGAATCCTAGGTAATTTTGGGAGGGAAGGGGCAAGCAGCTGGCGGGCAGGATCAGTGACCTCAAGTCAACCAGCATTTATTAAACGACTATTAAAAAGTGGAGGCAGCTAGGTGGAGCAGTGGATAGAGTTCTGACTTGATGTCAGGAAGACCCAAGTTCAAATCTAGCCTAGACTCTCACTAGCTGTGTGATCCTGGGCAAGTCACTTCACCCTGTTTGCCTCAGTTTCCTCATCTATAAAATGAGCTGGAGAAGGAAATGGCAAACAACTTCAGAATCTCTGCCAAGAAAACGCCAAAAGGGGATCACAAATAGTCAGACGTGACTGAACAATGACTGAACAACAACAAAAATTAGAATGCCAGCATTTAGCAAAGTATGCCTGGCACCTTAAAAGAAAGGGAAAAAAAAATCCCTGCCCTCAGGGAGCTCACAGTCTAATGGGGGAGACAACATACAGACAACCATACACAAAGCTTTGTGCCAGACATATAGAGGATAAGTGGGAAAAATCCACACAAATGAGGCCCTAGAATGAAGGCAGATCAACACCACTAATATGGAGATGTGCTTAACACGACTGAACAGATATATCAGATTGCGGGCTGTCTTGGGAAGGGGAGGGGAGGAAGGAGGAAAATTGGGAGCTCAGAATCTTATAAAAGTGAATGCTGAAAACTAAAACTAAATAAATAATAAAGGAACTAAAAAAACAAAACAAAGACGGATTCGGAAAGGTTCCTTGAAGAAGACGGGATTTTAGCTGTAACTTGAAGGAAACCAGAGAAGCCAGGAGGTGGAGATCGGGAGGAAGGGAGTTCTGTGCAAGGAGGGCATTCTGGGAGAATGTCTGGAGTCCCAGGATGAGCCAGGAGGCCAGAGTCCTGGATTAGGAAGTATGTGGAGGGCCGGGAGGTGTAAGAATGGAAAGAAAGCATGGAGCTATGTCATGGAGGGCTTAGAATGCCAGACAAAACACTGTATTTGCTCCTGGAGGTTATGGAGAGTTTATAGAGTAGGGGGGTGACATGTCTGGATCTGAGCTTTAGGAAATTCATTTTAGTGGCTGCAAGGAGGGTGGATTGGAGCAGGGAGAGACTTGAGGCCGGCAGACTCACTAGCAGGCTGTTGTTGTGTGTTGTTTGTCCTTTGTCTTGAAGAGGACCAATGACATCGGGAGGGTGATGTCTTGACTTGCAAGCGGATTGGGTTTAAATGAGGCAGGGCTATGCAAGATCATCTACAGGCTATTGCAATAGTCAAGGCACAAGGCGATGAGGACCAGCACTAGAGTGGAGAGGAGAGGAGGAGGTGTATTTGAGAGATGCTGTAAGGCGAGATCGGCAGGTTTTGACCCCAATATGGCTATGGAGGGGTGAAAGATAGAGAGGAATCCAAGGATGACTCCTAGGCTGGGACACTGGGTCCTTGGAAGGATGGTGGTGCCCTCAACAGTAACAGGGAAATCGGGAAAGGCTTCATGTAGACGTCGGTATTTGAGCTATCGTAAATCCAGGGATTCCAAGAGGCAGAGGTGAGGGGAGAAGGGTATTGTTGGTATAGAGGGTGGCTAGTACAGGAGATGGGAGGTGTAGTATGGTGTGAGTATAGGCTAGGTTAAGTGGAATCATAGTAGAACATAAGAAAACTGGAAAGGTAGGAAGGGGATAGAGCTTTAAATGCTAAACAGAGAACTTTATATTTGATCCTAGAGGTAATAGGGAGCCATTTTCGTTGGGAGTTAGAGCAATGAGGTCAATCTAATGCTTTAGAAAAATCACCCTGGCAGGTGAGCAGGAAAGCCAGTTAGAGGTTATTACAACAGCCCAGGTAAGAGATAATGAAGGACTGAACTAGAGAGATATTGTGAAAATAATGAGGACAAGATCAGACAAGAAATCAGACAGTTAGTGAAAAGACCTGAAGGGATGTTCCTGGACAGCCTGGAGGGTGGCGGTGCCCTTGACAATAACAGGGAAGGTTTGGGGGTGAAAGATGATCACGAATTCTGTTTTGGACACACTTAGTTTGAGATGCCTATACAACATCTAGTTCAATCAGGGTATGAAGGAAGAGGAGGGAGCCTACTATGCCATATTATGAAGGGGTCACGGAGGATGCCTTAAAAAATGCCATTGGATTTGGCAATGAGATCATGAGTGACCTTGGAGAAAGCTGTTTCTGTAGAGTGGTGGAGATAGAAGTCAGATTGCAAGGTGTTGGGGTAAGTGGATAGTATAGAAGGGACAGAGTGCATGGCTTATAGCAGTGAGCAGAGAAGCAGAATTGTAATTTGAAGGAGTATTTTTTTTTTTTTGCTTTTTTTTTGGAGGGCAGTTGGGGTTAAGTGACTTGCCCAAGGTCACACGGCTAGTTTTTTTTTTGTGTGTGTTAAGTGTCTGAGGCCGGATTTGAACTCAGGTACTCCTGACTCCAGGGCCGGTGCTCTATTCACTGCGCCACCTAGCCGCCCCAGTTTGAAGGAGTATTAGGGAAAGCATTCATTAATCCATTCATCCATCTATCCATCCATCCATCCATCCATCCATTCCTTCCTTAATTTATTTATTAAATAGTGAAGACCTGAACATGTTTGCAGTTTCAAGGTAAGTATTCCCAGTGGAGAAGACACTGGAGATAGATGTAAGATGGAATAATTTATGAAGCAGGGTGGGATGGGGAAGGAACAGAATGTAGCTGGGCCAAGGAGAAGGGCCACCTCTTCCTCTGAGATCAGAGGGAAGGAGAAAATGGGTGAGGACAAGAAGATTAGAGGCTATAGAAATGAGGAGATGAAAGAATTCAGGTTTCATAGCTTCAAGAAAGTTCAAGACCCAACTCATCTGATGACAGAGAAGAAGCTGAGGGTAGCTCTGGTGGGTTGAGAACTGCTGATGTAAGAGATTGCATAAGAGATGAGTGAAAAAAATTAGCATAGATGGGTAGTTGAACCTGTCAGCCAAATTTCTTTATTTTCTCCCGGAATGCTTGGCACCTGGGGAGTCTACTGATGGGAGTTACCCAGAACTGAAAGAAATTTAGGAAGGGCAAAAGTTTTAGGGTGAGTCAAATAGGGGCTCTTAACTAAGGGGAAACATTTTTGGGATACTGACAGCATTGCCCTAAGTAAACTTTTTCCATCTCAGGGCTCCTCCCCACCTGGCCCCATCCTTGATGAGTTGCTTTCTGGAAGAGACTCTGGGGGCTGAGATAAATCCAAAATATTGGTTAGTGGGAACAGGGAGTTATGGATAGACAGGGAGTTCTTGGCTAGTTAGTAGTTGGGGAAAGGGCTAGAATTCTGGGATTGGGCTGAAAATGGAGTGGGGCTACCTTAGGAGGAGATGCATTCCTCATCACTGGAGGTCTTCAATAGAGTCTGGGCAGCTCCTTGTCAGGGATGTTATGGAATTTTCCTGTCTAGTGAAGGGTTGGACATAAGGAGCTTAGAGGTCCTGGCTAGCCCTTAGATTCTGATACCCTGACCTGATGCTTCCTTTAGCTAGCCACTCTGGAAGGAGTTGCCATAGAGGGCTCAGAGATGAATAAAGAGGTCTAAGATCCTAGAGAAAAGGTTATTAATCATGAGCTTCTTATTGCAAAATTCAGACTTAAGTTGACAAAAGTAGGAAAAACCATCAGACTGCATAGATATTACCTAAATAACATCCCTTATGAATATGAAGTAGAAGTGATGAATATATTTAAGGGATCAGATCTGGTAGATAGAGTGCCTGAAGAGCTATGGACAGAGGTTCACAATATTGTATAGGAGGTGGCAACAAAAATCATTCCAAAGAAAAAGAAGAGCAAGAAAGCAAGATGGCTTTTGGTGATGCTTAAGAAGAGAAGTGAAAGGGGAAAATATACCCAACTGAATGCAGAATTGAAGAGAATAGCAGGGAGAGATAAGAAGAGTCTCTTAAATGATCAAAGCAAGGAAATAGAAGAAAACAATAGAATGGGAAAGACAAGAGATCTCTTCAAGAAAATTAGAGATGTTAAGAACAAGTCTCATGCAAAAACGGGCATGATCAAAGAGAAAAATGTTTAGGCATTTAATAAAAGCTGAAAGACTAAGAAGAGGTGGCAATATCTTGTCAATATTCCCCTGGAGCAGAGGAGGAAGGGGGTCCTGCCATTGTCCCCCTGGGGCAGGGGAGGTTGACTTTTTGTCATAGAGGAACTTTAAAGAAAGCTCTTAACATCACCAATAACCATGATGGTGTGGTTACTGATCTTGAGCCAGACATCTAGGAGAATGAAGCCAAGTGGGCCTTAAGAAGCATTGCTAACAATGAGGCTGATGGAGGTAAGGGAATTCTAGTTAGGCTACTTAAAATCCTAAAAGATGATGCTGTTAAAGTGCTGCAGTCAGCAAATTTGGAAAGAACAACAGTGACTGTTGCATTGGAAAAGATCAATTTATGTTCCAATCCTAAAGAAAGGCAATGATAAGGAATGTTCACATTCCACATGCTGGCAAAGTTAGGCTTAAGAGTCTGCAAGCTAGGCTTCAGCAATATGTAAACTGAGAATTACCAGAGGAGAAGGGTGGTTTTCAAAGAAGCAGAAGAACTTGAGACCAAATTGCCAACATTCACTGGATTCTAGAGAAAGTTAAGAAGCTCCAGAAAAAACATCTACTTCTACTTCATTGACTATACTAAAGTTAATGACTGTGTGGATCACAACAAAATGTGGCAAGTCCTCAAAGAGATGGGAGTATCAGATCATGTTACTTGTCTCCTGAGGAGCCTGTGTGTGTGGACTAAGATTGGAAAAGGAGTAGTACCACAAGGCTGTATAGCTTCACCTTATTTATTTCACTTATATGCAGAGTTTATCATGTGAAGTACCAGGCTGGATGAATCAAAAGCTGCAATTAAAGTTGCCAGGAGAAATATCAACAATCTCAGATGTGCAGACACTGCCACTTGGGCAGCAGAAAGTGAAGAGGTATTGAGAAGTCTCATGATGAGAGTGAAAGGGGAGACTGTAAAAGTTGCCTTGAAGCTTCACATCTAAAACTTAAAGTCTTGGTATCTGGTCCTACCATTTCCTGGCCATTAGAGGGAGAAGAAATGGGCGCAGTGTTAGATTTTATATTCTTGGGCTCAAAGATTGCTTCTGCAGTGACGGCAGCCATGAAATTAAAAGACGCTTGCTCCTTGCAAGGAAAGCCGTGGTAAATCTGGACAGCATACTGAGAAGCAGAGACATCATCTTTCAGACAAAAGTCAAAGCTCTGGGTTTTCCAGTAGCAATGTATGACTAGGAGATATGAAAAGAATGAGAAAAGTTGAGTGATGCAGAATTGAGATCTCGAATTGTAGTGCTAGAGAAGGCTTTCGAGAGTCCCTTGGACAGCAAGGAGGTCAAATTAGTCAATTGAAGAAATTAATTCAGGCTGTTCCCCAGAAGGTCAAATGCTGAAGCTGAAGATTAAATATTTTGGCCACATAATGAGAAGACAGGATTCATTGGAAAATGATGGTGGAAAAATTGAAGGCAAAAAGAGGGGATGGCAGAGGATGCTATAGATGGGTAGGGTCATGGAAACAATGAACATGAGTTTGGACAGACTTTGGGAGATAGGGGAGGGTAGAGAGGACTGGGGGTGTGTGGTCCATGGGGATATGAAGAGTCGGACATGGATAAACAACAAAAGTTATTTAAAAAGTGAAAGCACAAGGTCACAACCCCTGGGTTAAGAACCTTTGACCCGATGGTCTCTTGGGGCCGCATTTCATTGCAAGGTGGAAAGGATTAATCCGGGAAGTCTCCCTGGAGGAGGTGAGTTTTCTTTTAAAGAGGGTACACTGGTGCAGGGGTAATGGATGGTGTAGAATTTGTAGCAGAAGAAATTCCAGTGTGTGTTGATTGGCTGGAATGGCGCAGCCGCAGTTGCTAGAGCTGAGGGTTCTCACTCACGTGGTGATTATGCTAAGATTGATTCCGCTCTTGCCTCTTTAAGAGCCCTAGCTCCTTTACACCCTAGCGCCACCCAGACCACCAGGGCTTCTACTTCCGCCCGGTCTGCGTCTAACTTCATTACGCACAGTAGTCCCTCCCCAGGACCTAGTTCCCACGGCCCGGGAAGAAGAGCGTCTATGCGCAAGCGCACCAGTGCCCTTGTTGCCATGGAGAGAACGCCTGTAGCTCTGAGAAGTGGGTGGGGTGGGGAATGTAAGTACTCCCGCCCTCCTCTCCGCCTATTAGGTCTCCATAGCAACAGCAAAGCTTCCGGTAGCGCGAGCTCAGGGAGTTCTACTCTAACTTTGGGGGCCGGATCCTGGGGCGGGGCTACGCGTGCGCAGTGAGGTCGTATTTATCCCGCGTGGAAGGTAGGGCTCCTGGTTGTCTAGCTGATGGGAAGCGGTGAGCAGGGGCTTTTACGGGGACCGACGCGGAGCTGGTGGAGGAGACGGCGCGGATAATTGCCATCTTTGGTCCATAAAGAGAGGAGGGGCAGTGAGAAGATCGAGGTGTCCTGTCAATATCCCCCTGGGGCAGAGGAGGGAGGGGGTCCTGCCATTGTCCCCCTGGGACAGGGGAGGTTGACTTTATTGCAGCGTACCCCTGGAGCAGTGAGAGGAAGGCTAGTAGAGGCATGTAACTGCCATTCTGGGGCATTGGATGAAGAAGATGGATATTTAAACACCCCCCTGGAAGCAATAAAGTCACTAGGAGACCTTGTATCTCCTCCCCTCCCCCATGCCTCCCTCGGGCAGCGAGAAAATGGGGGACTTTGTAATTGCATCTTGAGGGCAGTAAGAGAGCCCGGTCAGGTAGCTTTGCTCCGGTGGTATTCTTAGAGAGCTGTCTCTAATTAGGGCTTCCCACCAATATCACAGGCCAGTCGTATTTCAGCTTCCTCAGTCCCTGGGGGGAGTGGACTATCTGGGACAGGTCATGGCCCGGCTTCCAGCCCCGGGCTCTGTGATTGTCCCAGATTGGCACGAGAGCGCAGAGGGCAAAGAGCACCTGTCATCCATCCTTCGGAAGAACCGGCGGAGGGTGTTTGGTGAGTGGAGACTCAAGCTCTTGTCCTCTGCCAGCTGAGGCAGGGAGACGCGCCCACGACTTGCATTGGGAGCCAAATCCCAGCCCTACCAGGAAATGTGAGACCAGAACCTCTCTGGGCTTCAGGTTGTTCCTCAGAAAAAGGAAGGGGCTGGGTTGGATGCTCCAAGATCTGCTCCAGCTCTGGCTTTCAGTGACTCCTCTCTGCGTTCTTGGCTCTCCAAAAGAAGGGGATCTGGTATTTTACCTCATGTTATCCTTTCCTCCCATTTTCCATCCCTGCCAAGTTATAGAAAAAGCCTTAGAGGATGGCCTGAGCAACAGGACACTTAGCAGATTTGAGAGATGAAAGATGCTTAAGGATATTGGAGCCAAGAGGTACCTTGGAAACAACAATGTAACCCTACTTCTGAGCTGAAAGGATTGCTAGTTTGCAGAATGTTGAAGGTGAGGGGAATCTTAGAACATAGGATGTCAGTGCCAGAAGGGGTCTTACAGCAAATAATGTCAGAGCTGGAAGGGGCCTTAAAGTCTAGAATGTCAGATCTGGAAGAGATCTTAGAATATAGAATGTCAGAGTTAGCAAGGACCTTAGGGTATAGAATGTCAGAGCTGGGAGGGGCATTGGAACAGAAAATGTCAGAGCCAGAAGAGGCCTTAGAAATAGCTAGTCTAACTCCCATATTTTACAGATGGGGAAACTGAGTTTCAGAGAAGAAAAATGACTTGTCAGAATTACACCACAAATCAGCAACAATGCCAGAAAAGATGGTGTCTGTCCCCTGAGGTTTTTCTTAAGTCCTGGTTTTGGAAGAGGCTTCAAGACCATCTAGTTCAAACACTCTCATGTTTACAAGGAGTATGTCTTACTCATCTGGTACAGGGCTCTTCTTCTACTAGAATTAAAATGTATGTTGAATTCATTCATACATTCTACACATGTGGTACAGTTGAGATCCCTCAACTAAATGCTAGGAGTACCAGTTTCTGTTTCCTGCAATGCCGCTAACTTCTTCCCCAAATTACTTTTCCTCTCTGGGCCTGAGAAATGGAGACTTCACACTGGATTACTTATTATTCTAGGGCTGCTTGAGAGGCCGGTTCTGCCTCCCCAGGTGGCTGCTGACACGGCAAGCTACAAGATCTTTGTTTCTGGGAAGAGTGGGGTGGGGAAGACAGCCCTGGTGGCCAAGTTGGCGGGCCTGGAGGTTCCTGTGATCCACCATGAAACCGTAGGTAAGTGGTAATGGCTTGGGAGGCCTTGGGTCTGGAATAAGGGGACTCGCCGCCTCCGCTGTTATTTAAAAACTCACCTCTGCTAAAAAATCTCCTCTGTCTACCTTGGGGTCCCTTGGTCTATTTCCTTAGACATATGTATATGATCCCCCTCTGTTCCTTTATATTCATTGATGTTTTACTTTGTAATTATTGCTAAGTATGTTTTGTGTTTCTGCTCTGTGATTGATGTTCACACTAGATGCTTCCTGGGCTCTGTCCCTCCCTCTAAGACTAGGGGCTCCCCAGGGCAGGTACTCTTGTCTCTTCTTCTGTAAAGGGCCCCAGTCTCTAGGCCATCTTTCCTTCCCAAGCTGTTTGGAGAACTGGGGCCAGGTAAGGACAGAGGAATGAAGGTCATAAGAAACCCCTTTCCCTAGGCATCCAGACAACAGTGGTGTATTGGCCAGCAAAACTGCAGGTCAGCCATCGAGTGATCATCTTCCGATTTGAGTTCTGGGACTGTGGAGAGGCAGCACTCAAGAAATTTGATCACATTCTGCCTGTGAGTGGAGGTGCAAGAGAGGGAGACTTTACTGCTATACTTTACTGCTGTAATATATCCAGACTTTACATCTCTCCCAGTGATTAGCACAGCGCTTTTTGCCCCATAGTAGGTGCTTAACATTGAATGCATAGATAAGTATTCCCTGGGATGGGACTGAAAGATGTTCTGGAAAGGTGGGAATTGGATGGGATGCAGATGAAAACTCTTGGTTCTTATTCCTGATACCCAAGGTTCCTGTCCTGCCTCTTGGGGAAAGGACTGGGCAGGGTATCCTGACTCTTCCGTGAAGTCCTGAGTCATAGCTAGAGAAGCCCTAATAGGTACAATGCCCGATGGGTGGGCTGTGTTGAGGCTATCCCCAGTTAGAGGCTGCAAACTCCCTCTTTTGAGAGATAGTGTGGTATGATGGATAGAATGGTGAACTTGGAGTCAGAAAGACCCGGTTTGAGTCCCACCTCTGATACTTACTAGCTCGTGACCCCTGTGCTAATCACTTAACCTCAATGATCTCAGCTTCCTCATCTATAAAATGAAATTATCTTCTTTCTTTCTTTCTTTCTTTCTTTCTTTCTTTCTTTCTTTCTTTCTTTCTTTCTTTCTTTCTTTCTTTCTCTCTCTTTCTTTCTTTCTTTCTTCCTTCTTTCCTTCTTTCCTTCTTTCCTTCCTTCCTTCCTTCCTTCCTTCCTTCCTTTCTTCCTTCCTTCCTGTCTTTCTTTTTGCTTTTTGGAAGGAGGAAGATAAGACATTTGGGGTTAAGTGACATGCCCAAGGTCACATGGCTAGTTAAATGTCAAGTGTCTGAGCCAGATTTGAACTCCATGATCTATTCACTGCGTCACCTAGCTGTCCCCTTTGTGTTTTTTTTGTTTGTTTTTGGATTTTCATTTTATAACCACTAGGTTATAACCACCTTTCCCAGCCCTAAAATCTATGCTCCTATGATTTAGGCCTGCAAGGAGAAAACAGATGGCTTCCTTTTCCTCTTCTCTTTCACTGACCGTTCTTCCTTTGAAGACCTCCCGGCTCAGCTTTCCCGAGTTGCCGGAGATGCCCCCAACACTGTCAAGATGGTCATCGGCTCTAAGTATCCTTATGGCATTTCGGTTGATGGTGCTGAGAACCCCGGCAGAAGGGTGCTTGTCTCTGGGTGTGCCCCATTGCCCAGAAGGCCGGGCTGTTCTTTCTGTAAGCATTTGTTTTCGTGCTCCAACAGGCTCTGTACTCTTGGGTCAGATTGAAGATGACCTGGAGCTTTGAGTAGCTTGTAAGAGAGTGAGAGGCAGTGTGGTTTAGTGGATAGAGAGTTCACCTCAGAGTTAGGAAGAACTAGTTTCAGGTCTTGCTCAGGCAGTGCCTGATTCAGTGAACCCCGAGGTTCCTTCTATTTCTGAGGCTCTAGTTCTACAAAGGGATATCAGCCATGATCTCAGAGATAAACCAGCACCCTGGTGCTATACCTTTTCCAGGTTAAAAAGTAGGTGAACATGGGTGAGGCTGAACAGGGGACTTGTGGGATGAGGTATAGGACCTCTGGATCTGGGAGCTGGTCATTCTGGGGGAGTTTGGGACAGAGTCAGTCTGGCCTTCAGCTCTGGGTCCCTTCCAGAGGGAGGTGAAGGAAGTTGAGTTTGGGGGAAGAGAAGGTCTGAGGGCAAGTGCTCAGGTCATCCAGAAGGGACTGGGGAGTAACAGGGGGCACTGCTTTCCTTGACTTCTTTTTTCACCAGATTTGATCAGTACATGCACACTGATGTTCCTGAGCGTGACCTCACGGCCTTCCGCCAGGCCTGGGAGCTGCCCCTGTTGCGTGTGAAGAGTGTGCCTGGGCGCCGACTGGCCGATGGGCGCACCCTGGATGGGCGAGCTGGGCTGGCAGATGTGGCACATATCCTCAATGGTCTGGGGGAACATCTGTGGCACCAGGACCAGGTGGCGGCTGGGCTGGTCCCTGGTCCCCAGGAGAGCTCTCCAGATGGAGGGCAGGGCTGAGGAGGGGGAGGCTGACCTGAGGCAGCTGCTGGAAGTAGAGTTGGCCTCCCTGCCGTGGGGGAGGCTGTGTGCTTGTAATCTAGTGGAATGGAAAGCACGCAGCAGGGGAGAAGATCTGGGTTCCTGTCCCAGCTGCGGCTTTTCCTAGTGCGACCCTGAGCAAGCCACCCCACTCTGATCCTTAACCTTAGTTATCTAAACTGTAAAATGGAAATGTGCTTCTACTATCTCCCTCTCAAGGATGTTGTGGGGAATGCACTTTGCAGGCTTTAAATCATGATAGAAATGTGGAGGGATAATAATATGTGCTTTGACTGGATGGTCCATGACTGTCTGTCTGTGGGGTGATGGAAGGGGGAATGAATTGGGAGCTGGAGACCTACTTTTGAATTCTCACTCTACCACTTGCCATCTGTAAGATGGCCAAGATGGCCTCCAGGTTCATTTCTGGCTCTCTAGCCCATGGCCTTCCCTGGGAGCTGAGGAGGAAGGGTGGGGCTGCAGTGCCCCTAAAAGGTCTTTCCTCCCCCACCTCCATTGTCAGATCCTCTTTCCTCCCCAGCTCTGAGCTAGTATAGAGGAGAAGGGGGCAGAGCCAAAGAGGATCAGAGCAGCTTCAGACAACAAGCCAACCTCCAGCATCTCAGCTGGTGGCTCCTTGGGGATCTCAAAGCGCTCTGGAGGTATTATAGTGTCTGACTAGCCCTTAGGGAACTAGGGTCCAGGTTCAGAAGAAAACCTGGATTTGGAGTCCGATGACCTGACAAAGTCCATACCCTGCCATGGAGTCCCTGCCTGGCCTCAGACTCCATCCATTGTGGTGGCCTCTCTTTCTTCTTCTCTGGCTCTTGTCCCTTCCCTCCTGGATGGGGCATTTTATGGAGAGAAGGCAATCTTGGGGGAGTGGGAAGGGGAGACCATCGAGGATGGGGTTGGACTATATGGCCTCCAGATTTCCTTCTTACTCTAAGATCCTGTTTCCCCTAAGTCTCCAGGCTCCCAGTAGGTACTTTTTCCTTTTAGGACTCAGAAGGACCCAGGTTCTGAAGTCACTGAGACCAGAAATTCCAGAAGCAGCATTTCTGGCTGAGTGTCACTCAGTCCACAAGTATTAGGAGAGGGGCTCCTGACCTGAGCTGTGGGAATATGTTTTATATGTGAATATCTATCTATATATTATGTACCTATAAAATACACAATTTTGATAACTAAATAGAATCGGTTTCCTTTGTAATTCTCTGCGGTTTATTTTGTGCATTTAAAACATCCCCCAAAAGGGGTGCATGACAAAAGCAGGTTTTAGAACCCCGGATTTAGAGGCCAGGAGGAGAGGAAGGTCATAGGACCCCATGGGGATGTCGGCCAGGAGCCCTGTGCTTCCACCCTCTCTTGTCCTTGGAAAGTAACCAGTCTAGCAGGGCTGACCAGCAGCTTCCCTGTCCCTACTGTACCGGGGTATAGTGGAAAGGTCCCATGCTTGTGTAGTTGAGAGTCTGAGCCTCCCCTTAGCAGTGCGGAGACGTCTCCTCTCTTCCTCTCCCCCAGTCCTCATCCTGCTTTCAGTGTTTAATAGGCCTCCCCCCAGGGGCAGTCAAGCTAATGCTGCAAACTTAGGAAGGAGGGGCCCAGCGTGGCCCACACTTCTGTCCCGTAATTTTCCTAATAACTGAGCAAATGCAAATGGAAGAGCCACTGTACTTGAAGGAGAGGCAACTGCTATGGAGGAAGCAGCTCCGGAGCTGTAGTTGGGAAACCTGGCTTTGAAGGTTCTGACACCATTGACAGGGTCCTGCCCCTCCTGAATCCTCAGTTTCATTTTCTGTAAAATGGGATACTAATGCTTGGACTGGAAACTTCCTAGGGTGGCCCATGCTGTGGGCCAAGTGCTTTGTAAACCTTAAGGCATAATCGGGGTGTGAGTGCAGGTGGGGAAGGACCCTTGGTTTGGAGTCCAAGACCCTGAGTTGACCTGGGGGAGCATAGCCTTACTGG
Organism: Pseudocheirus occidentalis; assembly: GCA_028646575.1. NCBI lineage: Eukaryota > Metazoa > Chordata > Mammalia > Diprotodontia > Pseudocheiridae > Pseudocheirus > Pseudocheirus occidentalis. Next base: position 37,606,260 of record CM053596.1, on the reverse strand, counting down.
GTCCCAGGTTCCTTACCTGCAAAGTGGACTCAAATCTCTTCAAATTCTCCTCCACCACTAAATCGATGCCCCTGAAATCAGGAAACTAGTAGAGATAAAGCCTTTGACCTCTACCTTGGAAGAGTGGGGAGGACTGATGGCCCTGGGGATGCTGGGAAACCACTCTTCAGTGTTCCAGAGCCAGGATGGAGAATCCTCATCTTGGGCCCTCAGGACTTCCTCTGCAGTTCCAAACAAAGTGCCCCCTGTAACAGTGTCAGCCAAGGTCTATAAGAGTCTGACAGGTCTTCTCTGGGGGCCCAGGCTCCTTGGCTGCTCAGCTCCAGCTAGGAAGAGGGGTCTGGTCTTATTAGGGATACCACCCTTTTTCTCAAATGTTTTATGGAGTAAGACTATGCATCCCTCCTTCCAGCTGGGACACTGGAGCAGGAGAGACAAAGGACTGGCCCTTCAGGAGTAGCTGGAGCCCCAGCCACAGGCTGTGTCTCCTCTGCTAGCTCTGCTTTCCCTGGAAGATCCCCAAATGTCCCACTCTCTTCAAAGCTGTATGTGCGGTAGCAGAAGCCAGTGCAGGAGGAGCCTCTTGAACATAGAATGTGAGAGCTGGCAGGGCCTTTAGAGCTAGGAGCCCCTATAGAACTCAACTGATTGTAGGATTTAGAGTTGGGAAGGACTTTTTGGTTGTTTCAATTGTGTCTGACTCTTCTGTGACCCCATTTGGGGTTTCTTGGCAGAGATACTGGAGTGGTTTGCCATTTTCTTCTCCATCTAATTTTACAGATGAGGAAACTGAGGCAAACAGGATAAAGTGACTTGTCCAAGGTCACACAGCTAGTAAGTATCTGAGGCCAGATTTGAATTCAGAGAGATGAGTCTTCCTGACTCCAGGCTGGGCACTACATCCACTGTACCACCTAGCAACCCAGGGAAGGCCTTTAGTGGCCAGCTAGCCTGACCCAGACTGAAAGGAATCTCTATACTAATGTGACAAATGGCCTCTAGTGAAAGACCTCCAGCAAAGGGAGACCCATTATCTCCTCAGGAAGTCCATTCCACTTTTGAAGAGTTCTAATTATTGGGCAGCTAGGTAGTGCCGTAGTGCATAGGGTCCTTGGCTTGGAGTCAGGAAGACCTGAGTTCAAATCCAACCTCAGATACTTACTGTGTGACCCTGGGCAAGTCACTTCACCCTGTTTGCCTCAGTTTCCTCATCTGTAAAATGATCTGGAGAAAGAAATGGCAAACCACTCCAGTGTCTCTGCCAAGAAAACCCTAAATGGGGTCAGGAAGAGTCAAAACAACTGAACAACTGAACAATTAATAGGAAGGAGTTTCCCTTGGCATCAAACCTATATCAAAATTATGCTTCTTTGCAGCCACCACCTTTTACAGGGAAGGAAACTGAGGCCCAGACAAAGGAAATGATTAGTTCAAGGTCACCCAGTATATGGTATGGCTGACCTAGAACTCTGGTGCCCTCCCCTGTGCTGTGGCAGATTCTGCTGTGCCCTCTGCTCTATGAGGCAGATGGTCTAATCTCAGTGCTCCTGGACCTCTAATGTGGCTTCCTTTGCAGTGTGGCATAAGGGAAAGAACTCTGCATCTGGGCTGGAGGACAGGTGCTAGTCCTGGTGCTGCTCCTTACCAGCTGGGTGACCTTGGGCCGGACCTTTCTTCCCCTCTCCCTTGGCAGAGGTGTTGTGAGGAAAGAGCTTTGTGCCACATTATGTAATAAACAGGAGTTGTTTTTATTGATGACTCCTAGGGGCCCCATCTGGAGTGGTGCCCTCCCCTTAGGAGCTCTGTGGTTGCTATGATGTGAGGAAATACGGTGTAGCATATTCCCTCCTCCCTCCCTCCTGTTCCCAGGGATGCTGCTGAAATGAGAAGTAAAATTTTTTGAGCCCCAGTTCTGGGGTCTCCTTTTTTCTGCTTGGTCTGGGGACATCTGGAGCCTGCTGGTCTTTCTGTCAGCAGGATGAAGAAGAAAGTGTCCAGAAAGCAAGATGTCCATTTGCTGCTTGATCTGGAGCAAGGATCAGCCCATCTCCCTAGGGGACCTCTGCGGAATGGGGTACGCTGTGCTACTGCCCAAGTGAGTGCTGGGTCCAGATTGGGGTTGGGGCACTGGTGATGGGCAAAAACAGTCCCAAAGGGCTGCCTGTGCTGATGCTCCAGATGCCCTTCTTAACTCACTGACACCCCATGGGATGGTCATCTTACCCAGGTTCTGCCTGGAGGAGAAGGGAGGGAGGGTTCTGCCAAGATGTTATGGAAGGAACACCAGCCCCAGAGTTAGGAGACCTGAGTTCAAGTTCTGGATTCATCTGTGTGATCTTGACCAAGTCATTCGCTGTTGATGGACCTTAGTTTTCCTTTCTGTAAAATTAGGGCATTGGTCCAGGTGATGCAATAAGGTGCTCCATTCATGGTGTCTTAAGTGGGGTGTGTATTGTTTGGTAAGGATGGGGATGGTTCTATGGAGCAGTGAAGGGATGTGTTGAGTAGGGACCTCCCAGATCCCACATCTTCCAAAGAATGGTGTGATGGTAATTTCTTTACTCAGGAAACAAGAGGGAAATTTTTTAGGTGTCTTCCTAAAACTTATCAAATCTCTCATCCTTTCTCCAGAACCCCAGAACTATCTGAAGGCTTGGTTACATCCACCTGTTCCCCCCCCACTACCTTCAGTCCAATCTGTCTGACAGAGAACAACAGAGGAAGGGGGGGGTGATTTGCACATAATTTGATTGAAAATTTAGCACCATACTCTCCCTCTCTCCTAACCTCTGGAGGTACTCTACCAGGGTCTGGAGTGGGGGTTGAGATCTCCATGGCCAGGGAGGGGTCTGGAGATCCTTTTCTCACATGAAACCCAATAGGTGAAGAAAGGCCAGAGAATGGGGAGGGCTGAGTTAAAATCTTGGGGGAGGGGTACTGTCAAGAGAGAGTGACACATTATTGTGAAGGATGTGGAAGAAGTTGTTGACTAGGGCTGGGAAGAAGATGGAGTGTAGGGATCAGTACAAGATGAACCAGGTTCTTAAGGAGGTAAAGGAGGTGGCTGTTGAGCCATGATCAGGGATCAAATGAGATAATTGTAAAGTGCTTAATCACAGTGCCTGGCACATAGTAAGTGTTGTGGAATTTTAGCTATCACCACCACCCCTACCACCACCACCACCACCACCACCACCACATCACCACCACCACTACCACCACCACCACCACCATCACATCACCACCACCACCACCACCACCACCATCACATCACCACCACCACCACCACCACCACCACCCACTACCACCATCACACCACCACCACCATTACCACCACCACCAC
>CM053596.1:37550385-37602417 GCA_028646575.1 Pseudocheirus occidentalis | reverse complement strand
CATCACCACCACCACCACCACCACCACCACCACCACCACTATCATCATCACCACCATCATCACCACCACCACTACATCACTGTCATCATCATCGTCACCACCACCATCACATCAAGACCACTACCACCATCATCATCATTATCATCACCTTTAGAAAATGGAAGGTGGGGGAGGAAGGACTGGAAGAAGGCAAATGTCCTGATTTTCAAAAGGGGGAGAGGCTACAAACTGTAGTCTGATGAGTTTGGATTCAATTCCTGGCAAAATTCTAGAAAATGTTCTTAAAAGGATGATAGAAGGCCATCTGGGAAAGGAAGCAATGATCACTAAAGGCCAGCCTCTCTTCATCTACTCAGCCTCCTAGGCAAAAAGGCCTCTTGCCACCTTCATCTCTGTACACCATCTCCCCCATTAGAATGTAATCTCTTTGAAGAAAGGCCATGTCTCACTTTTCTTTAAATCCCCAACACCTAGCACAGTGTCTGGTACATAATAAAGACTTAAAAAAAATTCATTCATCCATCAAAAGCCGATGATACCAAAATCTGATATCCCTTTTTGGCAGGGATTCTAGTCTGATAAATCAGAAATGTTGTAGCTATAACTTACTTAGATTTCAGCAAAATATTTTAAAGTTTCATGCCATACTACAGAACAAGATGGAAGATATTGGTAGGATCACAGTACAGTTGGGGGAATTGGGAAATGATTGAACTTTACACTTTACAATTATCTCATTTGATCCCTGGTCATGGTTCAACAGCCACCTCCTTAAGTACCTGGTTCATCTCATGCTGATCCCTCCACTCTCTCTTCTCCTCATCCCTAGTCAACAACTTCTTCCACATCCCTCACAATAAGTCCCAGTCCCAAAGAATAATTGGTTTCAACTCAGAAAGAAGTCTCCAGTGGAGTGCCCCAGGGATCTGTGCTTGACCCTGGGGCTGCTTCCAGTCTTTATCAGTGACTTGGATAAAGTTACAGATAGTGGCCTCATCAGATTGGCTGAAAACGCAAAGCTGGGAGGGAGAGTTAAGAACATTGGTAGACAGGGTAAAGATGTCAAAAGATCTCTCCAGGATAGAGACAAACTAAGATGAAAAAGAATTCGGGGTGGGGGTGAGTAGAGAATGTAGAATTTGCCTAATTATAAGTAAATGCAGTAGGACTAAATGTAAAGCCCTGCACTTAGGGTCAAGAAATCACCTTTATCTGTAGACTGTTGAGTAGCCATTGCTGGAGAACAGCTAGTCTAAGCCCAATTCAAATTTAAAACCCAATTGGAACAGTTTGTCAGGGGTTTTGAAAGGCAGGTTTAGGCTTAATGTAAGGAGAAACTGCCTGATTGAAGCCATCCCCAAATGGCATGAGCTGCCTTGGGAGGTCTTCTATCGAAGGGTGGAGACAACACTTACTTGTTGGAGGTTCTTGGCAATGTGCAGGTTGCACTAAACGGTCTTTGGATTTCTTTTCAGTTCTAATTCTTGGAGATCTGGGAACGATGGGTAGGGAAATCAAGAGCCAGAGGAGTTGAGAGCTGGGAGAGGGATGACTGGGAGAGTTGAGGTCTTGGGAGAGAAAGGAAATGACTGGGAGGAGTTGCGGGGGGGTGGGGGGTTCCCTAACAGCCCGCAGGTTGTAAAGGGCCAGAAGAGATGACTTTGGAGGGGGGAACTGAGGGCTGGGGGAGAAGGCTAAGGGATGAGGAAAGTTAGAGGGGAGGAGTGGAGTTTTGAGGGGTGCATTATCTCAGATCCCTGACAGCAGCTCCATTGTTGGAGGCTCTATAGTTAGCAGGCAGTAGGAGGGTGGGTAGGAGGGAGGGGCTGGCACAGCTGGCATTGGAGGTGGAGCTGGGCACAGTAGTACAGGCTGTATCTCTAGCTCAAATCATGCCCCCAGGAGTGTCAGCAAGAGGAAGAGGACAGCCCCATTTTCATCTCCTGCTCCCATTTCTCCTCTCTAGACTCCAGGGGCAACTATTTCCGAGATGGGAAAACCAAGATTGGTGAGAAGTTGGGAGAGGGAATGGATCAACCCTTTAGGGATTTTAGGGTCATTTCACCCATGCCCCTGCCCCCAGGGAGGACTTCTAATTCATCCTAATTCTCCACCCAGCCCTGCATGCAAACCTGGCAAAGGGAAGTGTTTTCTTAAATCCAATCTCAATTCCTCATACACGATTTTTCTTCATATTTGAACAACTATACTCTAACCCTATTTCCTCACGTGTTTTAAGGCTGAAAGACAATGATTTTTAATTCCCATTTTCTTCCCTCCCACTGAATGAATGCCCAAGGATCTCCCCCATTTTAGATACAGAACAAGAATTGGGGAGAGGGGTGTGGAGAGGAGGTGTTCACTTAGGACCCTCCTCCCAACAGACTTTGTGCTTGTATGGGAGGAGAAGCTGTGGCTCCCTGGGAGGGGGGCCCTGGCTGGGCTTACTAGGACTGAACGACAGAGGCTCCAGCATCACAGATGGCGGCAGAAATTCCAAAGGAATCTTCAGGCATCTGGGCTGCTCCTGGAGGAGGTGAGGACAGATCTTCTGGGAAGTGACCTGAAAGCAATGCACAAGCACATGTCCTTTTCTTCCCTGTCTTCTCCCTGGAAATGCACCCAACCAAGGTGCCCTGTGAGTCACTGGGTACCTTCTCAATTCCCTTTTCTGGGGCCCAGTTCCTTCTTCTGAAGGATGAGTTGGTTGAACTGAATTGTTTAAGGCTCTTCCCAGCTCTGACGTTCTAAGCAGGGCTCCAACTGGGCTAGAATCTTGCTGCCATGGTGCTAATATGATGGGGGCATACTTCCTCCCTATGCTAACCCTCTGCATTGCTCCATACTATCAGGGTATCATCTCTCTCCACCCCATCACAAGGAGCCCATCCGTTGTTTCCCAGAGGCTATACCCAGCTTGACAGCATCAGATTCTGGGTTATTTTCCTGACTCCAACTGAATTTGTGCCCAACGCCATAATTCCTACTTGTGGCCCTCGTTCTGAGGACTGTTCCTCTCATCTCCCATCTAAGATTCCCAGATTCTGGGATCCTTTTCTTTTTCTGTATCTCCATGGCTCCCAGATGTTAGGTTAGAGCAGGTGTTTGTCCTGACTCCTAGTTGGGAGTTACGGTATCCAGGTCTCTGACCCTCACCATGTATCTAGGAGGAGACGCCCGGGGAGCAGAGGACAGTGCACTGCCTGAAGCTGAGCGCCCCCTGGGAAGTACTGATTTACTACGCAGAGGAACTGTGCATGCGGGCACCCCTGCAGGTGGGGCTGTGGGCATGGGCATGGGCAAGCCTGGGGCCTTAGAAGCAGCTGAGCTGCTGGATGGCAGCTCCCAGCACTGGTTGTGAGGGTAACTGCAGTAGAGCAGGACCGAGGAGCCCTGCCTCTGCTGCGTCCTGGGGGGCTAGTGAAAGGACCAGGAAAGGCTTTCCACAGGTCCAGCCCAACCCGGACACTGATGGCTCTGCAGAGATCCTGCGTCAGCTCCACCTCCCCAACCCCTTGCAACAACACGTCCCCAACAAGCCCCTGGATTTCTATACGTGTGCCTTCCGCAGGTCCAAGCTCAGCAAGTGAGTAGCGACCCCTGTCCCAAAGGCCGCTTTCTCCCCTTCCAAACACTGTTTCTCAGCTCCAGCCTCACCCCCTCCCCTCAAGAACTTGCCGAAAGAAGAGGCTTAGTGGCCTCATCTCAGGCTGAGAAGGGACCCCAGAGAGCAACTCTCCACCAACACTGGCCTGATGCCAAGTACCCCATGGTGGCTAATCTGGCAGGGAGCTCTGTATGCAGCTGGTGCCTGGTAAATGTCCAGTTAAACGGAATCCAGCTTCCACTTGTACCCTGTCATTGACGGTGAGCTCATTCATTATCAGCTCTCAGGGTTGGGAAATTCTTCCTTCTGTGAACCCTCCCCCTGCCAACTCAATGGGGTTCAGTTGAGCAAACCTTTAATAAACACCTGCTTAGGGCCAGGTCCCGTGCTGGGTGGTGCGGGTACAGACAAAAATGGACCGGAATCCCTTCCTGCATTTCCCCTAGCTGCCAGTGCTCCCCATCCCCCTCAATCTACCTTGCACTCATTTTCTATAATCCTACTATATGTGAGTTGTACATTGAGTGTAAGCTCCCTGAGTGCAGATCTAATTTCACTTCCATGTTTGTCTTTGCATCCTCAGTGCCTGGTATATATTAGATGATAAATAAATGCTCATTATTTGTTTAATTGTCTCTATTGAGGAAAGGGGTAGTAAATATGACATGTATAAAGATCAATAAAAACCAAGGCTAATCAGTAATTCTGAAGGGAACAGAACTCTAACGATTAGGGGAAACAGGGGAGATCACATGAGCTGTGCTTTGAAGAAAGATAAGCATTCAGTGACTGGGAGAGCTTGATGGTGCCGTGGATCGTGTTGGACCCGAAGTCAGGAAGACTCATCTTCATGAGTTCAAATCTGGTCTCAGACACTTCCTAGCTATGTGACCCTGGGCAAGTCACTTGACCCTGTTTGCCTCAGTTTCCTCATTTGTAAAATGAGCTGGAGAAGGAAATGGCAAACCCCTCCAGTATCTTTGGGGTCACAAAGAATCAGACATGAGTGAAAATGACTAAGCAACATCCAGGATCCTGTGAGCTGATGCAGGGAGGGGATGCATTCTAGACATGAGAAAGCACCTGGGCAAAGGTGTAGAGATGGCCAGTGGGGTGTTACATATGGGAAACTGGGCCAATCACCTAGTTTAACTGGAACGGAGAGTCTGTGCTTCTGTATGCCAAGTTAGGCAGCCTGGCTCCCACCTCTAACTTGGGTCAGCCTTGCTTGGTGTGGGTATTTCTGCCTGCTCCTACCCCTGGTCACTATGGAGTCCTGAGTGTCAGGGTTGTGACCTGCCTTGGGTTCTGCCTCCTTTGCAGGTTTCTAGGCAGTGATTCCCCAGATTCCTACTTCTCCAACACCCAGAGACACCGTGTGGTGAGTGACTGCCCATTGGGGAAAGAGGAATGGAATGGGTGCTGAGATGGCCTGCCATGGCTCAGGCCCCTCCCCTCTGTCCAGCGAGACACAAGGGGTCCCTCCCTCTACAGGTGGCAGAGATCCTAGCACGCACAGTATATGGGAAGCGGAGACGCACAGAGCTAGGCATTGCCCGGCTGCTGGCTGAGGGGGTCTACACTGCTGCCTTCCCACTGCATGAGGTAGAAGTTTCCAGATGTATTAGATATCTCCTTGGTGAAGAGGTCCAACAGGCTTTGGTGCCTGGGCACCAGCTGAATCAAATGCACACGAAGCATGGAAAGTGCTATCCAGATGTGAAGTGATGTTACTGAGGATTCTGGTCACCCCTGCCATACCCACTTGCCTTTTTCCTTACCCAGGGTCCCTTTGAGCTGCCTGGCTATCATGTGCCTGGAGCAGACTTGAACCCTCGACAGTTGCTGTATGCCTACTGGGCACGCTGGTGTTGTTGGCACAAATACCAGCCTCTAGACCACGTGCGCGAGTATTTTGGGGAGAAGGTGGCTATCTACTTTGCCTGGCTAGGTAAGGTGGTCATAGGGTCAGGGACTAGGTTCCTGGATGGGTGCTAGTCAGTCTCTTATCACCCTATTCCCTGCCATTCCAGGCTTCTACACTGCCTGGTTACTGCCTGCTGCCATTGTGGGCACCTTGGTCTTCCTCTCAGGCCTCCTCACTATGAGCACCAACACCCCTGCGTGAGTGTCCTCAGGGCATGCCTGGAGTGGGCCAGCCATGTGTCTAGGCAGGCACTTGGGAACCAGAGGGGGGAAGGCAGGTAAAGGGGGCATTTCAACCAGCCTCAGCCTCTGCCTTCAGGGAGGAGATCTGTGCCAGTGGGGGGACCTTCGTCATGTGCCCACTCTGTGCTACCTGTGCCACCTGGAACATATCAGAGATCTGCCCCATGGCCAAGGTGAGCCAGAGAGGTATTGAGGGTTGGGTGGTGGAATTTGATCCAGCTAGGTATAAAACTCCAACTTATGATACCCAGAAATTAGTTTTTCTCTTTTCCAAGTAATTTTCCATGAAGCTTCTAAATTGATATTCGTATTAAAATTGATCCTGAATTGATATTTCAAAAGTATAGGTCTGATTACATACACCCCCCTTTTCCCCCACTGCCCACCCCCCAGATGCACCTTTAGGACTGGCATGGCCTTTCATCTGCCCTGTCCAGGAGCATATTGTCTCCCCCCATTGGATCATGGGCTTGTTTAAACTCTAGGACTACATTACCTTTTCTGTTCTACAGAGTGTCCCTAAAGTCTGGACACATAGGAAATCTCATTAACTGAGTATTTTTTTTTTTTTTGCTTTTTTGCCTTTTTGGGGGGGGCAGTTGGGGTTAAGTGACTTGCCCAAGGTCACACGGCTAGATTTTTGTGTTAAGTGTCTGAGGCTGGATTTGAACTCAGGTCCTCCTGACTCCAGAGCTGGTGCTCTATTCACTGCGCAGCCTAGCCGCCCCTGAGTATTTTCAAGAAGTGAAATGAATTAAATTTTCAGCGTTTTATTTAATTAGCATAAATTTTAGCCATGACGATTTCTTATGACTCAAAAGGGCCTCCATGGCCAACATCCAAGTGAAATTGACCAACAGTCTAGTATTGAAAAAAAATATCTGAGTCATGTGGACTTGCTTCTAGCCATGGAAAGGTTTATGATAGTAATTAAGAACCAGGTCGTTAGCTATTGGAGACTATTTTCCATATTAATGAGATTAATTTAATGAATTAATGAGATTTCCTATGTGACTCCTGTGTCTTCCTATGAAATCTCATTTATGCTAATTAAATAAAACGTTGAGAATTTCATTTCTTATCACAGTGCTTGGCATGGCGTAAACACTCAAGTGCTTTTTAAAAAATTAATTTTCATATTTTCCCCCATTCCATGTCCTGCTCAAGAAGATTGAATGGCTCCATATTTTGCCATGATAAAATAGAAGCCTCTCTTTTTGACATCCCAAGTCCTTTATGGTCTGGCTCTAACTTCTCTTTCCAGACTAATTTCCCACTTCCTTGCCTTGTGCACTGTGCATTCCAACCTAGCAACCAGCTGTTGCCCAGAGGATGTGGCATTCCTGACTGTTCTCGGGCACTTGGGATGCTTTCCCGCCTCACCGTCTCCTCTTGGCATCCCCAGCTCTATTGAAAACTCAAAGCCACCTGCCACGTGCCACCTCTTACAAGGGACCTTTCACAACTCCCCCACTTGTTAGTACTTTAGCCACCTCCCCAAATCCCTTGGTCATTTACTTTGCACATATTGTGCATTTCCTTCTCTATGTACAAGTTGTCTTGTAGACTCTAAGCACCCTGAGGGCAGGAGTTCTTCGGATTTTTGTCCTTATATCACCAGTCCCAAGCATGACCGGCACACAATGGGTGCTTAATAAAGGTTTGTTAAATTGAATTGGTAGCCTGATCCCCTAGGATCATGATGCAGTGGCCAACATGTTTTATTTGGAATCAGGAGATAGAGGTTCCAATAGGCTTTGCATGTGGCAAGGGATAGAGTGTTGAGCTGGGAAGACATGAGTTCAAATCCCACCTAAGACACCTAGTAGGTCACTGTCCCTGTCTTAAATTACCTCAGGCTCAGTTCCCTCACCTACAAAATGGAGATAATAATAGAACTTTCCAGGGTCGTTGTGAGGATCCAATGACGTAACACGTGTAAAGTATCTGGCAAACCTTAAAGTGCTTTATAAATGCTAGTTATTATTATTATAACTGCTTACTAGTTGCGTGACCTTTGGCAAGGTTTTTCCTGTCTCTGGGCTTTATCTGAAAAATGGAGGGGTTGGCCCGGGTGGCCGCTAAGGTCCCTTCTGGCTCTAGAACTAAGATTCTGTGACCAATAAGTCTAGGGTACTAGGGTTCCAGGCCCACCCCAGCTCCCTTGTTCTTTCGCCTTTAGCTGGGCTACCTCTTTGACAATCCAGGGACCGTCTTCTTCAGCATCTTCATGTCCTTCTGGGCCATGGCCTTCCTGGAGCACTGGAGGCGGAAAAATGCCACGCTGGCCCACCACTGGGACTGCGCCGACTTCCAGGAGGAGGAGGTAACTTCTACTTCTTTTACCCTCACACCGGGCTCCTTCCCATTCCCTTGTTGGCATGTAGTGAGGCCCCAATCTCAGAGCCACCTTATCTTCTCCAGGACTCAGGAAAATAAAGGGATTGGAGTAGCTGCTCTCCAGGTCCTTTACGCTTCTAATTCTATGTTCCTAAGAATTAGACGCAATCTTTGACCTCAAGAGAGGAGACCAGGTGAAGACATAAGAAGAGTTAAATAAAACAGTCTATAATCAACAAACACATAAATAATATGGCTAAGATCCAAGTATAGAATCAAAAGGCCCTCCATGGCCAACATCCAAGTGAAATTGACCAACAGTCTAGTATTGAAAAAAATATCTGAGTCATGTGGACTTGCTTCTGGCCATGGAGAGGTTTATGATAGTAATTAAGAACCAGGTCATTGCCACCAGAAATTAAGGAAAGGTTCTTCTTAAGGGGACTGATCAGTGTCAGTTATGCAAGGGGATGATAGAAATTAAAACCATCATCGTCACTGGCTGTAAAAAATTTAGCATGAATGAATATCCAAGAAGACTTGATCAGGCAGCTAGAATTATGCCTCAGAAGCTTGCTCTCTTTTACGGACAGACGACAAATACATACCTAGATACATCCTGAAGAACTCAGCCAGTGAACTATGCTGAAACCAGAGAGCTCCAATGCAAACAGAATTGCTTATCCCAATCACTCTGACATAACATTGCTCCAAAAAAGACCCAAGAACAGTGTTTTTAGTAGATATAGCTAACCCAAACGCTCATCATCTCCAAGCTGCTTAGAAAGAAAAGTTTTCAAAATATATAGACCCGAATAACAACACTCATTTGGAATGGACTCTGCCATGCCCCCACACTGGGTACCTTCCTACCCCCTCTCCTGCTTCATTTGTGTGTTATCACCCCTTTCATTAGATTGTAGCCTCCTTGAGGGCAGGGATTTTCTTTTTCACATTTGTGTATCCTCAGTGCCTGTGCTAAGGATGCTGATTGGCTAACTGTCTGAATGTGGTCATGGGAAAAGGTACAAACCGCATCTGTTGTTCTGGCTGCTATTGGAGTTGTCCCAAGGATGCCTGGAGGGAACCTGAGATGATTTTCCATTCTAATACTTATATTCTCTTACAAAACTGTCCCTTTTATCCACTTGTACAATATTAAGGAATATTAACACTCATCCCAGGACCTTTTCTCTCTGGATCTCACTGAAAATGAAGGGAATGAGACAATAACAGGAACATCAATGACAATAATAAAGATAATAAGGGGCGGCTGGGTGGCACAGTGAATAGAGCACCGGCCCTGGAGTCAGGAGGACCTGAGTTCAAATCCGACCTCAGATACTTAACACAAAAACTAGCCATGTGACCTTGGGCAAGTCACTTAACCCCAACTGCCCTCCAAAAAAAAAAAAAGAGGTAAAAAAAAAAGATAATATCCCTCTATGTCCATGTCCAACATCTATATCCTGAGTTAAGGACAGTGACAAAATAAGGGAAGGTCAGCCAGAGTGGTGTATAACAAGTACCTACTGTGTGCAAGCATTTGCCAAGCACCTACTGTGTGCCAGGCACTGTTCTTTGTGATGGGGATACGAAGCATGGAAAAGACAATTCCTGCTCTCAGAGAGCTTCCAGTCTAATGGGAGAAACAATATACAAACAGTTATGTACAAAGGAGATAAATTGTACCAGGGTAGCTGTGAAGGCTGGGTGAAAACTTACGTGTTGGCCAGTTGAGGCCCGGTGATACCACTAATTGGGTTCACACCTGACCAGTGGGATGTAACTATTCCTATGAAACTAAGAAATGGACAGAACAGCCTCGGGCTACAGATGAGCTTCACTCAAAACCCTCATGATGATCAGCTTGATGCAGAGAACAGCCTAGCAAATGGTGGCCATTCAAGATGGCAAGACATGTGATCAAATCAGAGAAATGCGGATCTGCTCTGACTATCATGAATGAACACATGTTCCCGTTATATATGATGGTGTAGCAGCATTCCAGTACCTATGTACAACAACAGCATGTTCTTTGACCATTGCCAGTATGGACCAGAGGAAGAAGAGTGGAGTGATCTAGGAATACTCCTAAGGATGTGGATCAAACACCACGGTGGCAGAATTGGCTTAAGAAAACAATTGGAAATATGCAGAAAGACATGGAGAGACCACATCAGTGACTAGTTGGTATGTGCCATGGGAAATGTGATCACCATCTTACCCAATTAAAGACATCCCAAAAGAGACAAAGTAGAACGGAATCCAGAAAGCAAGGTTATATCAGAAGTCATTGACATCCTTAATCAACAATGAAAAGCAAAAATCCCAAAGTCAAGGCGACACAAGGATTCAGAGCAATGCAAAGAAACCAAATAAATAATTAAATATCCATCAAAAACTTGATCACAGAGACTTGGGGAAATCAAAGGAGAGAGAATTCTTGAAGGAAATTCTTGGCTACCTATGTAGTCACACGACCAAAATATGTCAGATCAAATAAGGAAAACATTCCCACCATTGATATGATAAATGACAGAACAGTCATGGCAAGGGATGATGTACCCAGATCTTCCAGCTTCTCTGCAAATTGGGAAAAGAACAAAGTATTGGGACGGTAGCATCATCACAAACAGAAGCCGTTACTCATGACTGCTCGGGTGTTGCATTGACACATGGAAATCTGAGAATGATTATTTTAATAGGTGTTGCCATACCAAACATTCATAATCTCCAAACTTCCTAGAATGTAAAACTTTCAATTTGTAGAGACCTAGTGAGAAGAATCAAGACCATATGGGAACAGGAAGGAGTGCAGGTCAACCCCATCATCCTCCCTGCTGCTGGCGTTGTCCCAGCAATCTGCCGAAGATGATTTACATCCCAAAAAGATTATATTCACCTGAGCCATAGTTTGAAGAACCTGAATGAAAAAAGAGCAAAAGGGCTATTTCTATCTGAACCCCTTCAAACCGGATAGAAGACAATGGTAGTTATAAGAAGAATCATGGGACCATAGATTTAGAGTTAGAGAGTTCCAGTGATTTGCCCAATGTCACACATGTGGTATGTTGCAGAGACAGGATTTGAATCCAGACTTCCTTAGAGGCAGCTAGTGGTGCAGAGCACTGAGCCTGGAATCAGGAAAAACCTGAGTTCAAATCAGCCTCAGACATTGACTAGCTACGTGACTCTGGGTAAGTCACTTAATTTCTATCTTCCTCAGTTTCCTCAACTATAAAACGGGAATGACAACGACACATTTTTCAGGGTTGTTCTTCCAGGGTTGTTGTGAGGCTCAAAGGAGATAATATTTGTAAAAAGCACTTAGCCCAGTGCCCAGCACATAGGAGGCACGGTGTAAATACTTCTTCATTTCTTTCCCTTCCCTTTGAACTTTAAATACTGCTCTGTTTGTTTCTGTCTTTTCCTGAAATGGATGGTTTTTTAATACCAAATAGGGTATTACTAAGTGAATACTTACTACCTGAATAGGAATGTATCTGACAACAAAAGAACAGTAGGCTTTGTTTGAAGTCTTCCAGTGAGGTCAAGGAGTCAGAGTTCAAATATCGACTCTGTGTGCCTTGGGCAAGTCACTTCACCTATCTGGGTTTCGGTGTTCTCATGTAAATTGAGGGGATTCGAGTAGATAATTTTTTTTTTGCTTTTTTGGAGGGGTAAGGTAGGACAATTGGGGTGAAGTGACTTGCCCAAGGAGATCAGAGAAGGCATCCTGAAGGAAGTGG
Source organism: Pseudocheirus occidentalis (assembly GCA_028646575.1). Taxonomy (NCBI): domain Eukaryota; kingdom Metazoa; phylum Chordata; class Mammalia; order Diprotodontia; family Pseudocheiridae; genus Pseudocheirus; species Pseudocheirus occidentalis. Next base: position 37,590,549 of record CM053596.1, on the reverse strand, counting down.
CGTCTTAAGGATGGGAAGATTTGGATGTGGAAGGGTGTTCCAATTGGAGATGGAGGGAGTAGTAAAAGCTCCATTTCCCAATGTCTTCAGGGCTTTTTGTCCCCCAAGTCCCCAGTTGGTCCTCAATTTGTCCTTTCTCCTTCCGTGTTGGCCATTCCTAGACCATTAAGGATGTCAAGCCAGTCAAGCCCTGCTCTGTCCTCTATCTTTGGCAGGAACGTCCCCGCCCAGAGTTTGCAGCCATGGCACCTCAGATGGCCCAGAACCCTGTAACTGGACTAAAGGAGCCTTACTTCCCCCCTAGGACCCGCCTTTCTCGCATGGTCACTGGATCCATGGCCATGCTCATCATGGTGAGGAGATGGGAGTTAGGAGGAAGGCTTGGGATGGCCTTAACCTAGTAAGGGCCAGAGTGAGAAGGATGGGAGGAGAAGGATCTGAGGCCCAGCCAACAAGTGGAGAGGGTGATGGGCATCCTTTCCTGGGGCAGTGCCCTGGGTCAGATCTGAGCAGGCATTTCCCACACACTGACTCTCCCGTGCTTCTGGCTCCACAGCTGTGTGTGGTGATGATTTTCCTCGTATCCGTCATCATGTACCGCGGCATTGTCAGTATTGTGATGTTCCATACAGGCAACCCTGTGCTCATGACCCAGGCAAGTACTGTGGAAGGGCAGAGAAGAGGAAGTCACAGGGAGCAGGTGACTGTCCTTCTCTTTTCCCTTCCTCCTGTTTCTACAACCAGCCTACAACGATGTCATGGAAAAATTGAAGGCCTAAAGTCCTGACTGTACCACTTACTCTCTGGGTGACCTTGGATGAGTAATTTCTCTTCTCTGGCCCTCAGGGTACTCCTTTGCTGAATGCAATGATCTTAAAAGTTCCCATCGATGCCTAATTATTCTCTATTTTGAGGACTCTCCTACCACTGACATTTTGTGTTTCAAGGACCCTCCCAGCTCTGACATTATGTTCTTTGGTCCCTGTCACCTATTCCATGATGACTTTGGGGAGGCACCTCCCTGATGTCCTCTGGTGTTTGGTGGGCTCTGCACACAAGCTCCTGGAGGGAGATGAGCAGGCATGGGGATGTGGGCTGTGTGGGTATGCCCTGGGTTGGGAAAGGCAGGCAGTCCCAGGTAACCAGGCAATGATTACTTTGCAGGCTGGCAACATTGCTAACATCAGCAGTACTTTCCTCAACCTGATGCTGATTCTCCTCATGGGAAAGGTGTATACCTCGCTAGCAGAGCAGCTTACCAAATGGGGTCAGTAAGTGAATGGGGCAGGGTCGGGCAGGGCTTTGGGGAGTCTGGCGGTATCTGGCCAACGTGATCACAAAGCACATAACCAGATGGGCTGCCAGAATCAGAAGATCTTCTAGACCCTACCAGAATAGGAATGTGTCTGACAACAAAAGAACAGTAGGCTTTGTTTGAAGTCTTCCAGTGAGGTCAAGGGGTCAGAGTTCAAATATCGACTCTGTGTGCCTTGGGCAAGTCACTTCACCTATCTGGGCTTCGGTGTTCTCATGTAAATTGAGGGGATTAGAGTAGATAATTTTTTTTTTTTGCTTTTTTGGAGGGGTAAAGTAGGGCAATTTGGATTAAGTGACTTGCCCAAGGTCACACAGCTAGTTTTTTGTGTTAACTGTCTGAGGTTGGATTTGAACTCAGGTTCTCCTGATTCCAGAGCTGGTGCTCTATTCACTGCTCCACCTAGCCGCCCATAGAGTAGATAATTTTCAAGATCTTTTCTAACTCTGATTGTGATCTTATAAGATCTTATGTGATCATATGTGATCTCATAAACTTTGCTTTTGTCCCATGTGGGAACTCCCATCACCAAAGCAGATTGCACCCCTTCTGTAGACTTAGTAGCTAAGCCCTAGAGAGTTGTCTAAGGTTCACTGAAGTTGAGTCAGAGGTAGAATGTGAACCTTGGTCTTAATTGACTCCCTTACCATACAGCCTCACTAATAATCCTATAGCAATCTCCCAAGGCAGCTTTTTCATAACACATTAGGATAGCTCTAACTGTTACAAAGAGCTAACATTCTTTTTGAATTTTACCTTCCATAAAGCTCAATCTGCCTTTCTGTAGTTTCCACTCATTGCTGCTAGTGCTGCTCCCTGGGGTCACAAAGAACAAAGCTAGTCTCTCCTCCACAAAACCTGCCTTTCAGATACTTGAAGATAGATCTCATCTACCCTTCAAGTCTTCTCTTCTCTAGGCTAAACAACTCAAGTTCCTTCAACCAGGCCACAACTGGTAGAATCTTAAGTTTCCTATAATTTATTGATATTTTATTATTTTCAGTTCTGAGTTCTCTCCCCTTCCTTCTCCTAATTCCCCACCTATTGAGAAAGTAAGAAAAACAAAACCTCATAAATATGAATAGTCATACAAAACAAATCCCCACATGAACCATATCAAAGAAGAAAAACTGAAAAGAAAACGCCTCCGTTTGTACTTAGAGTCCATTCATTCTCCATCTGGAGACTGATAGAGTGTTTCACCATGAGTCCTCTGGGACTGTGGCAGGTCCTTGTGTTGATCAGAGCTCCTAAGTCTTTCAGAGCTGATTATCTTTACAATGTGGCTGTTACTGAATATATTGTTTCTTCATTTCTGCTCACTTTTTTTTGTATCCGTTCAAATAAGTCTTCCCAGAATTTTCTGAAACAATCTCCTTTGTCATTCTTACAGAAAAATAGGATTTTAGGTGGCACAATCTATAGTCCCTTACCCATCATGGTCACCCTTTTCTGAACATGCTCTTTCTTATGAATGTCCTTGACAAAACAGGATGCCCAGAAGCGAACCTAGGACTGCAGATAGGTCCTGACCACGTTGTAGGATTAGCAGACCTCATTCTAAATGGTGCAAGTACCCTGAACTTATTCAGTCAATCAACAAACATTTATTGAGTACCTATTTTGTGCTGGGCACTAGAGAGGCAGCCTTGGTAGGGAGAAGGCCAGCCCTGGAATCAGGGCAATCAGAGCTCAAGTCTGACACATATTGGAAGAAGAATGGGCCATAAGGTAGGGCAGTTTGGATTAAGTGACTTGCCCAAGGTCTTGCCTGCATGGTACCAGAGAAAAGAACTAGAATCTATGGAGGGAAGTTACAGAAAGACGAATATAGGATCCACATGAGGAAAACTTGCTGGTTTTGACAGCTGTTCACACAGCTGGAATGGGCTGCCTTGGGAGCTCCTAGGAACATTGGTATAGAGACCACTAAATCCACCCCCCTCGTTTGGCAACCAAGGGACTTTAGGCACAGAGGGACTTATCCAGAGTTGCCCAGCTAGTCAGCATCAGATAAAGTTTTTGTATAACTCCCTGAGCCTCATCTATTCTATCTCCCTAACCTCAAGCAGAAGGTGGTGACCACTTGTCCTGTATGTCATAGATGAGGTGTGTGTGTGTGTGGGGGGGGGACATTCTAATTCAAGCACAGGAATGGGTGGTGTCTAAGGTTCCTTTCAATTCTGAAATTCTGAGTTTCTGAGACCCAAAGGCAAACTTTGCCTCTTCTGCCATCGTATTTGGTCCCCCAGATCCCACAGAGTTATAAAGTGCTCTTGAGAGTTCCTGGAGTAGAGAAAGGAAAACAACCCAGAAACCCCTTTAGTCAATATTAGGGGCACCAAGAGAAGCAGGAAAGGTGGACTGTGTTAGGGGTGGGCTTGGTCCCTCCCCTGCTGGACTTCTGATTACCTTTAGGTTACTTCCATTAAATAAAATCCCTTCCCTTCCCGACAAATCCCCAGAAATGCACCGGACCCAGACCCTTCATGAAGATGCCTTCACTTTTAAAGTCTTTATCTTCCAGTTTGTCAATTTCTACTCCTCCCCCTTCTACGTGGCCTTCTTCAAAGGCAGGTGAGTGGCTGGGGCGGCCAGACCCGAATTTCAGATTTCAGATAGTTACTAGCTGTGTGACCGGGCTGGTCACTTCACTTCTGTTTGTGACAGACGTCATCTGTAAAATGGGGACAATAAGAGCACCTACTTCCCAGGGTGGTTGTGAGGATTAAATGAGAAAATATCTGTAAAGCCACTGGACAGCTTAAAGTGCTGCATAAATGCTAGTTATCATAAGAAGCCCTGGGGAATTTCCTAAGGCATGGAAGCCGACTTGCCCAGCTCTGACCTCCTGTGTCCTAAGGGCCCTCCCAGCTCTGACCTCCTGTGTTCTAAGGGTCCTCCCAGCTCTGACCTCCTGGGTTCTAAGGCCCTCCCAGCTCTGACCTCCTGTGTTCTAAGGGTCCTCCCAACTCTGACCTCCTGTGTTCTAAGGGTCCTCCCAGCTCTGCCTCCTGGGTTCTACGGGCCTCCCAGCTCTGACATTCTATGTTCTAAGAGTTCTTACAAGTTGAGTTTTATGAGTTCTTGGTCTATTTGTGTATAGATTTTGGGGTGGTGTTGGCCAGTGAGTCCAGTTGGTGGTTTTGCTTTTCAGGTTCGTGGGCTATCCTGGACAGTATGGCACACTGCTGGGCATGAGGAATGAGGATGTGAGTACCTCTTGGGCGGTTAGGTCCAGGAGGGCCCCTTGCCCTGCCCCTGCATGCTTCCCCTGACCTCTGTAGCCTCTTTGGAGGATCAGCATCCATAAAGGAAGGACATGAGAGAGAAGGTAACAAAGAAGGCATCCTTTCAACCCAATGTAAACTCTTTGAGGGCAGGGACATTTCATTTTGGTCTCTAAATTTTGTGCTTTTCAGACCAGTGCTTTAATCAGGTGTGGGGAACTCTTTGGTGAGGAAAGTCACTCCATCTATGTAGATGAGTACTGCCTGGGACACAGGGAGGTTCAGTGACTTGTCCAGAGTCACACAGCCAATCAGTATCAGAGGCAGGACTGAAACCCAGGTCTTACTGGGCCACAGGTTCTCACTTAGAAGGAATTTTAAAATGCTTTTTGAATGAATGAATGTGTCTCACGCCAAGAGGCATGAGAAGGCAACAGTAGCTGTCTCCACCTGTGAAGTGTGGGAGGGTAGCTTGAACCCTGTCCTATGGACGCAGGGTGATGGGGAATCTCTCCTGTGCCTGCAGTGTGGACCTGGTGGCTGCCTCATTGAATTAGCTCAACAATTGTTCATCATCATGGTGGGCAAACAGCTGGCTAACAATGTGGAGGAGTTTGTCTTGCCGTAAGTTTTCAGTGGGCACTGAGTGGGTCAGGGGGCACCAGCCATGTGGGGCCTGCAGGGGGGGAAATCCAGCCCTGGGGGCCATCAGGGTTCCCTAGCCTTCCTTCTTTCCTCTTCTACCCTCCATGTACTGGGCCACATCTAGTTGTCCTGATCTGTATCTGGTCACTGGACCCAGATGGCTCTGGAGAAGAAAGTGAGGCTGGTGACTTTTCACAGCCCTGCCTCACATCAATCCAATTCACTCACAAGTCATGGCATCATCTTCCTGATGTCATAGTCCTCGTTGAGGACAAAGGACAAATCACACACAATCTTCCATGTCCATAGGAAGATTAAAGTCTGGTGGCAGAAGCGGCAACTGGTCGGACTGTGGGGAGCCCAAGTGGGGCATGACTCCTGCCGCTGGGAGGATGACTATGAACTCATTGAGTGTGAAGGGCTATTTGAGGAATACCTGGAGATGGGTGAGCTGGGCACACCCCAGGATGCCCCCCTTGGGGGAGGAGGGATTCAGGGGGAGTGACTAGAAGGCCAGGAAGCTCCCAACAGAGAGTAGGGCCGTACTGTGGCCCTCGGGACCCAAACTCCCACAAACCCGGCATATGCAAGACCTAGGAGTCAATCAACAAACATTGATCATCCTGTGCCAGGCACCCTGCTAGGTACTGGGGAAACCAAGGCAAACAAAGAGATTGAGATTGCAAAGTCAAGGGGAGACCTGACCCTCAGCTTCCCCCACGCCCTGTAGTGCTGCAGTTTGGATTCATCACCATCTTTGTGGCCGCCTTCCCCCTGGCACCTCTCTTTGCCTTACTAAACAACTGGGTGGAAATCCGCCTGGATGCCCACAAGTTCGTGTGTGAGTATCGGCGGCCCGTGGCAGAGCGGGCCCAGGGCATTGGCGTCTGGCTGCTCATCCTGGAGACCATGGCCCATCTCTCCGTCATTATCAATGTGAGCCAGGGTTGCGGGCAGGGGGGAAGCAGGTGCAGGGATTGTGAACTGGAAACCAGAAAAGTGGGAATCAGGAATCAGAGTTCTGAGAGTGGGTCTCAGAGGTCAAGTATTAGGATCAGAGTCTAGAAATGGGGGCTTGGATATTACCACCTCAGGGCAGGTGTTGTAGTACAGTTACTGGTAATCCAAGATTAGGAATTAGGATTGAGGACGGGGGATTGGAGACCAGGGGCTAGAAGTAGTAGCTGAAGGACTGGGGAGCAGAAATGAAGGAACAATGAGGAACTCCAAGATCAGCTGCAGGATTGGGGATCAGATCAAAGCCCAAGAACCACAGGCTAGGAATCCAAAAGTTAGGGATCAGAGAACAGATCATGGTCATAGACATAGATCTTAGAGATGGAAAATGGGGTCTCAGGGATCAGAAATGGGATGTCAAAGTTTGGGAACTAGGAACTCTACACTGGAGAGTCAGAAAAGGAAGGTAGAAAAGCAAGAATTGCCCTGGGCTTCTGGAAGTTGGGGACCCCAAGCAGACCTCTCTCTTATGACCTTTTTTGGCTGCCAGGCCTTCTTCATCGCCTTCACCTCTGACTTCCTGCCCCGTCTCCTGTACCAGTATGAGCACCACACTCATCTGCAGGGTTATGTCAACTTCACCCTGGCTCAGGCACCTCAAGCCTACCTGGCTCAGGGCAACCACACCCCTTGCAGGTATGGGCCAGGGGCAGGAGCCATGGGGAAGGGGCCTGTATGGATTAGGAGGTCTATGGTATGCCCCCTTCCCTCCCCTTGCTGACTCTAGATACAAGGCCTTCCGGGATGAAACTGGGGATTTTACCCTCTTCTACTGGAAACTGCTGGCTGTGAGATTGGGCTTCATCCTGGCATTTGAGGTAGGAGCATTTGGGTCACAACCCCTGAGGTGAGGGGCTGACCCTTCCCATCCTCCTTCTCCTCAGCACCCGCCATCCCCAACCACCATCTCCAGGCTGCCACTGGACTGACCAGTCTTGGATGATGATGTTATCAGTGGGATTGAGGTAAATTGTTTTAGGATCATAGTATCAGAGATCTAGAGGGAAGGGCTGCCCTCCTCATTTTCAGAAGGGGAAACTGAGGCCCAGAGAAGAGCCACAGAGGTAGTGTGAGAGCTGGGGCTGGAAGCTCCCTGGTCCTCAAAGTGCTCATTAACAAGATGGTCAGACTAGGGACTTGTGAGGTCCTTTCCTCCATCTATGTCTATGAATAATAATAATCATGCCCATTTCTTAATATTTTAAAATTTACAGAGTGCTCTTCTCACCATTATCCAATGAACTCTGTAGTGTGATTGTTATTATTCCCATTTTACAGATAAGGAAACTGAGGCTCTGGGACTGGGCAAAGTGGCTTGCCCAGGGTTACATAGCAACTACCAAAATCCAGATTTGGACCCCAGCCTCTCCTAACGCATGAGTCCGACTTCTCTCTCTTCCTCCCCTCCCCTTCCCCCTCTCCCTTCTTCTCCCTCTCCTTCTCTCCTCTCTGTCTCTCTGTCACTTTCTCTCTCTCTGTCTCTCCCTCTTTCCCCCATCTCTCTCCCTCTCTCTCTCTGTTTCTCTCTCCCTCTTTCTCTGTCTCTCTCTATTTCTGTCTTTCTCTGTCTCTCTGTCTCTGTCTCTTTCTCCCTCTCCCTTTCCCTTCCAAGCACCTGAGTCCTGTACCATCCCTGGGCAGAGAGTGGCAGGCCTTGCTGGCAGAACCCAGGCTTGTGGTCCCTCTCCCTCCCTGTTCTATACCCTGATCCTTCCATGTGTTTCCCTCATCTGTCTCTCTCTGTGTCTCCTACAGCATGTCGTGTTTTTCTTCCTTCGGCTCATAGCCTGGCTGGTGCCCAATGTGCCCGCAGAGCTGGCATTGCAGATGAAGCGAGAACGCTACCTGGCCAAGCAGGCGCTAGCTGACAACCAGGATGCCCTGTTCTTGGTGAGGCCCCCACCCCCAGACAGGTCTTTGCCCCACAATGTGCTTGTTCTCCAGGGTCCCTCTGCCCTTTGGACATAGCTCATAGGAGTTGTAGCTGAAAGGAACCATCGAGGTCATCTCCACTAGCCCTCTCATTTTTAGAGAAAGAAACTGGGGCACAGACAAGGGAAGGGACTCGTCTAAGGTCTCACAGGTCAAAAGTAGCCCAGGTTGGGATCTGAACTCAGGACCTGTGGCTCCAAGTCTGATGTTCTTTTCACTACACCACTTTTGTGTCCCTGGCAATGGGATCACAGCCTCAGGGGTGGATGGGACCCAGGAGTTCATTTAGTTCAGCCTCCCCCCTGCCCATTTTACAGATGGTGTTTGTGTGGATGGGGGGGAGGTTGGTGATTTGCCTGTGACGAGAGGTGGAGTAGGGGACTGAAGCCAGGAGGCCCCCAATGCAACCCTGCTGGGAAGCTGTCCCAAGGGAGCTTCCCTCTCTCCCTGCTCCAGCAGGGCACCTGTCCCCTGGGCCCCCAGAAGAAGGCCCACTGAGATGGAGGAAGCCAGTGCCCCAGGAGGGCATCTAACTCCATCTGCCTCAGGCGGAGCTGTCAGAGCCTGTGCCAAGTGCAGAAAGAAGTCTCTGGAACCATCTTGAGTTCTCTGATCTTTCCTCACCCCCTCACCCTCCTGGTGACCTTTGCATCTAAACTTTTCATCTTCTCTCCAAGTACTAGGCAATTAATAAAAGTTAGTGGAATGAGTGAGTGAGTGAGTGAGTGACCAAGTAAAAGAATGAATGGATGAATGGCCTGTGTTCCAGTGGCTTTTGAGAATTGGGACTCCCAGCATTTAGAACTTTCCTGAATTCCTAGAGTTGAAAGTTATCTTGGCCCCTCCATCTCACCACTTCCCCACACCTTCTTCCCCTTTCTGGGTCCTGCCAAGGAGCCCAAAAGGAGCCCTTGTACCCTCTCCCATCAGCCCAGCATGCCTTTGGTTCTCTCCTGGAATGTGCCACTCTCTGTATAGAGCTACTAATAAATAGCAATTGTGAACTGGCCTGGGGGACTTCTGTGATGGGGAGAAGTGGAAGAGAAGGAGAAGGAGGAGGGAGAAGGGAGGGAAGAGGGGGAAGAGAAGGGGAGGGGGAAAGGGGGAGGAGGGAAAGGAGAGGAGAGGGAGGAGGAAGATGGGGAGGAGGAGGGAGAGAGGAAGAAGAGGGGAGAGGAGGACAGGGAGGAGGGGAGAGGAGAGGAGGGGGAGGAGGAAGAGAAGGAGGAGGAGGAGTGAGAAGAGAAAGAGGGAGAAAGGGGAGGAGGAGGGGGAGGAGGCAGTGTGGGCATTTGGGTCCCTTACTTGATTTGGAGTGGGTTATTCAGTTTTAACTGTGTCCAGCTCTCTGTGACCCCACTTAGGGTTTTCTTGGCAAAGATCTTGGAGTGGTTTGCCATTTCCTTCTCCAGCTCCTTTTACAGATGAGGAAGCTGAGGGTTAAGTGACTTGCCCAGGATCACACAGCTAGTGTCTGAGGTCAGATTTGAACATTTGAAGATGAATCTTCCTTACTCCAGGCCCAGCTGAGACAAAGGAAGAGGACCCTAGAAAAGGGAGCAAAGTTTTGGGTTTTTTCCTGCCTGCAGGGCCATGACATCTGTCTCAGGAGGGTCTTAGCCCATGGAACTCTCAGGCCACTGCCACCCCCCTTCTTGTGACAGGGCACCCTCTACCCCGAGGCCAGGCGTGGGGGAAGCGGCAATCTCTGTAGCCTTTGTCCTGTGGGCCCTGCTCCCCCACGGAAGAGGTAAATAAGCAGGGCTGTGAGGTGTGTGATGCTCCGCCTCAAGGCTCCATCTCCCAATCCCTGAAGGGAGAAGAGGACAAGCATCTCATGATCTCAAAGCAGAAAGGACACTGGAGGCCATCTTGTCCAACCCTCATGTTGTAGAGGAGGATACAAAGTGCTCAGAGAAAGGAAACAACTTGCCCCAGGTCACTCAGGTAGGAGAAGGCCCAACCGAGCTCTGTGACCCTGTCTGCCAACCTGGAGGGGACTGCCTCAGGGCCTGGACCTTCAGCTGTCTATGACCTAGCCCTAGGCCTGTGGGGAGGAAGCAACAGGGCTTGATCCTCTGCCCGGGCCCAGCCTTTGGCCTGTCCAGCTGCTTCTGTGAAAGTACCCCAGGCGTCCTCTGCTCCTGCGGTGGACCCAGGGTACCTTGGAACAGCACGTCCAGGACCCCTAAGGTGTTTGTGGTCACTAGTCACAGGTTCATTGGAGCTGGAAAAGACCCCTGGACAGAGGACAACATAAGCCCCTTGAGGGTAGGGACTGTCTTTGTTATGCCCAGTATCTAGCACAGAGTAAGTGCTTAATGAAAGCTATTGCACAAATAGAGAATGTCCAAGCTGAAAGGGCCCTCAGAACACAGAGTGTCAGAGTTGGGAAGGCCCTTAGAACACAGGATGTCAGGGCTGGGAGGGGCTTTAGAACATAGGATGTCAGGTCTGGGGGTCCTTAGAAGACAGGATGTCAGAGCTGGGAGGGCCCTTAGAATGCAGGATGTTGGGGCTGGGAGGGCTTTTAGGATGGAGAATGTCACATCTGGGAAGGGCTTCATCTAGCCTCAGGCATCACCCCCATTTACAGAGGAGTAGACTGAAGCCCAGAGAAGGGAAGTATCTTGCCCAAGGTTGTAAGTGATGTCTTTCAAAGCGTCCTAGAAGAGAGGGTGGTCTGTCTCCTATAAACATTAGGTAGGAGTCTGGACCATGCCGAGGAAGCCTGCGGCCCCTAGTGTAATACAGCCCCATTCTGGGGTCCCCCAGCCCTCTCCCAGGACAAAGGGCTTCCATTGTACTGGGCTCCCCCTCCTTTCTCCACCTCTGCTTGCTCCCCACTCACGCCCCAGACTGGCCAAACCTGTTCTGGAGATGGGGGATGGGGGGTGGCAGGCAGGTTGAAACAGCACATCTCCCCCCTCCCCCTCTTCCTCCCTTCCCTACACACAATACCCCAGGCCCTGAACACAGGCACCCATACCACCGGCTCAGAACCGTGGCAGGCCTGGGTCATCTCCCATCGCTACTCCTATCCCTTAGCCCAGTCCTGGGGGAGCATCTCCCTTTCCCCCTGGGGAACCTGGAATGTGTTGGGACATCCAAGGGCCCAACAGCCTCCCGTCCCAACAGCCTCTGCAAAGGACAGGAGCCAAGACAAGGTATGGTCCCTGCCGTAGGCCCAGGACCTTCAGGCGTACCAGCTGGTTACAGGCCTCTCTCCTATCCCCATCCATACCTCCCCAGCATGGAATCTCACCTGAGATGGACACTCTGGTTCCCTCCCCCAACCTGCTCTCCCTCCATTCTCCCCCTTGCTCCTCCATCTATCTACCTTCCTTTCAGTCCAGACTTTCTGTTGTGATCGGCCCAAGCCCTCTTTTTTCTGGGTGGGGCAGGTGAGCCCTAGCAGGGATCCCCTTAGTTTGGGGCAGGTGGGTCAACAGGGCCCCGAGGCAGAGGAGGCTGCACCAGGGAGGTGGAGTCAGGAGCGGAGCTGCAGGAGGAAGAACTGCCAGATGGCCTTGGGGAGCTAAGCTTAAACCAATGGTCCTGGGTTTGGGAGGCCCCAGGGGCACTGAGGGAATCCTGACCTGGGATGCAGGGGACCTATCTTCTGGTCCTGCTCTTCTAACATTTTCTTTGTTCAAGGCTCCTCCCAGCTCTGACATTCCATGTTCTAAGAGCCCTCCCAGCTCTGACATCCTGTGTTCTAAGGGCCCTCCCAGCTCTGACATCCTGTGTTCTAAGGCGGCAATTCTCAGATGTTTTAAGTAGGCATGGTCAGGGGCCTTTGGTTCACTAGTTGAGAATCATTGTTGCCTTACACTTTTGATATCCTATGGTTCTGAGAAGCGTTATAACGTACTTGCACAGTCAGTTTAAGGTTTGCAAATAGCTTTACATGGATGATCTCATGTGAGCCTCACCCTTTTAAACAGATTATCGCAACTTTTACAGATGGTTATGGTTCATTTTACGGATGAGGAAACTGAGCCTCATAGGCATTACATGACTTGCCCATGTTCATACAGATAGCTATTGCTGGATGCAGGACTGGAACCCTAACTCCAGGAAGAAAGCAGAGGTACTCCTTTGCCAACCCCAACCATGGAGCCCCAACCTGGGCATCCCCCTTTTATTGCCTCATCTGCATGAACAGACCGTCTGGGCGTCTGCTGGCTAGTGCCAACTGGGTATTTTGCCTTCTGGCTCCTGGACTTTCTTTTTTGTTCTTGGGCTGTGAGAAGAAAGTTTAATGATGGTGTTGCGCCCTCCATACACATGTTTTAGGGCTGGAGGGAGCACTGGACACCACTGATCCACTCTCCCTCCCTTGGTTCCAGAGGAGACCCAGAAAAAGGACTTGCCTGAGCTCACCCAGGGCTTAAAGAATGCCTGAGTATCTCTAGGGAGTCAGAGTACCTGAGGTCCGAGTCTCAGCCCCTCCCTTCCTCTTGTTGACTGTGGGACCGTGGTAAGTTTGATATTCCCTTTTTGGGGCCACAGTTTCCTTCTCTTTAAATTAAAGGGGGATATTTGACAAGATGTTTTGTTGTTCAGTCTATTTCAGTCATGTCCGACTTTTCTTGGCAAAGACACTCGAGTGATTTGCTATTTCCTTCTTCAGTTCATTTTCCAAATGAGGAAACTGAGGCAAATAGGGTCAAGTGACTTGCCCAAGGTCACATGGCTATGTCTGAATTCAGATTCGAACTCAGGGAGATGAGTCTTCCTAACTTTAGTCCTGTATTCTAGCTATGGTGCCACCTACCTGCTGCCCCCCTGAGTCTCTAAGATCCTTTCCATCCTTAAAACTCTGCTCTGCTGCTGTACAGGCATAACTAGAACTCAGATCTCTCTACCACCAGTCCCTGTCTTTGATGTTTGGAGACAGAAAGATCAGAAAGACCCGGCTTGAATTACACGGCCAACACTTGGTAGCTGCGGGACTAGAAGGAAGTTCTTTATCATCGGTCAGTTTCCTTATTAGTTAATTGGGGGTAACTGCCTGTCTTATCCACTTCCTGGGGCTGTTTTGAGGCTGAAATGAGATTATGTAAAATGATCTGCCTGTTTTAAAGTGCTCTACCAACGTTGGCTGTGGATTTCTGTGCCACAAGGTGTGGAAGGGGCCTCAGGAATTTGAAGGGAACCCTTTCTCAGCTGCCTCTTCCACCTCACAAGGACCATGGTGGCATCGATGGCTGAATTTCACCCAGCTGGGCTGTGTGGGAAACACACTCACTGTGGCTAAAGGAATTTCAGAATTCTTGAACACAGAAGGAGTATATTTGTGGGTGATGGATGGCCATCTTTGTGTATGACTGCGGCAGGATAGGGGCACAGCTTGTGGGAAGGGAATAAATTGAGAAACTGCACCTTAGGGGTGTCAATATGTATGTTGAAGTCCCCTACTATCAGGGCCTGTGTTTGGGTATGACTTTGGACAAGTCATTTAACTTTTATGTGGTGGTTCTCAACCTTCCTAATGCCGCGACCCTTTAATACAGTTCCTCATGTTGTGGTGAACCCCAACCATAAAATTATTTTCGTTGCTACTTTATAACTTTAATTTTGCTACTGTTATGAATCTATCTGATATGCAGGATGTATTTTCATTGTTACAAATGGAACATAAGCCACAGGTTGAGAACCGCTGGGTCACTAGATAATCCCTGAGGTTGCTTCCAACTCTATATCTTTGATCCTAAGTCACTTAACTTTCACGGGCCTCAGTTTCCCCACATGCAGACAAGAGGGTCAGACTAGATGGTCTCCGAGGTCACTTCACTTTGTACCCTCCCACCTACTCCAGTGATGCTGATTTTTTTGCTCTTCCCCAAACAAGACGCTCTATCTTCGACTCCTGGTTTCTTCCCTGACTGTCTCTCAAGTCCCTCCCCATTCCTGCAGGTACCACCTTCTGTAAAAAGCCTTTCTCTCAAAGTCTCTCAATCCTGATACTTATTTCCAGCGCGTCCTTTCTCTAGCTCGTCTGGACATTCTTGTCGCCTCCTTGAGAGAAGGAGTTGTTTTTGACTTTTCTTTGTATCCAGCACGGTGCTCAACAGATAATAGATAGTTAATAAATGTTTATTGACTGACTGACCAACCAAGTGGCCCTATAGTACCACTGACTTGCTTGGTTTGAGGCAGGTCAGTCTCCCAGTGATCTGGGCTCTGTTTCTGCCTTTCTCCCCAGCAGCTGGGCTTTCCCTCTGCTGCCCTGCTCTGTTCCCTGCCAGGCCCTCTTCTGCTGATGGGGATTCTGGCAGAGGTGGACTTGGCACGGTTTGTACCCAGCTCAGGCCTCCACTTGCCCCTTGAAATTGGTATCCAGCTGAGTGCAGGGGAGGGGCTGTCTGCTACTCTGTGCCTGCCCCCACACCCTGACCTGATGTTTGCCTGAGACCCCTAGGAAGTTCTCCCCATCCCTGGTCTTCCCTTTCTCCCCTCTTCTCTCTTCTACTCAGGAGTTTAGTGGCCAGCAGGCCTTCTTCCTTCAGGAATGGGGGGTTGGGGACTGCTTATACCTTGACTTTGCTCAGTGATAGTCCCTGGCCTTGAGGTTTAGAGTCCCTTAGATGGCTTCAAGGCCAGTGTTAGGGAGAGAGGCAAAATATGGCTCCAGATTCGTCCTATCCCATACTCCCAGGAATGTGAATTTCTGTCATGTACCCTGTATTCACCCACAAACGCACATACTATCCAATGCTCACTCCACCCCCCCCATACACCTCAGTTTCCCACTCACAAGCCTCAGTCACACACACACACACACACACACACAAGCTTGCCTTCACTTACCCTTAGATACTATCACACAGAAGGCAACTATGGAAGCTTCTCGAAGTCAGTAACTGGTTCAATTTTGTCAATTGATTATTCTCACACAAACTTATTCCTATACTAAGTACCTTCCTTTCCATTCCCATCCCACCACTCAGCCTGGGTGGACAGTGAGTTAAGGAGGCAGACATCAACAGGGTCTCTGGTTGGGGCCCCAAACACCCCAAGAATAGACTCTAGGCCAGAGACCTAAAGGTTGCTGAGAGACTAAGTGCCTAGACCAATGACCTTTAGAAACTTAGAGGTTCACAAAACAGAATCTTAGAGCTGAGAGGACCCTTAGAACATAGGATGTCAGAGCTGGGAGGGCCCTTAGAACACAGGATGTCAGAGCTGGGAGAGTCCTTAGAACCCAGAGTGTCAGAGCTGGGAGGGCCCTTAGAACATGGGATGTCAGAGCTGTGAGGGGCCTCAAAGATCACCTTTTTCAGCCCTTTCTCCTTTTCACAGAGAAAGCATTTTATAGTTTGTGAAGTGATTTACAAAATCTCACTTGAGCCTCAAAAGGCCATGTTTTGGGTTGGAAGTGATGGATGATTGTAGAACTGGAGGTCAATCAATCAACAAACATTTATAAAGTACCTACTCTGTGCTAGTTGCTTCAATAGGTACTAGAGATGCAAAGCCCAAAGTGAGGTAGTCCTTGCCTTCAGGAAGCTTATATTCTACCTTGGTCTCCTTACCAGCCTGGGCCTGGAGGAGGGGCTGCATGGTCAGGGGGTCATAGGATCACAGAGTCAGAGGGAGAAGGGACTTGCCCCAAATCATGCAGGCCCAGAAGGTACCAGAGGTGGGATCTGGAACCAGTCTCTGACTCCAAGGCCATCAGTTGCCTCCCACTGAACCAGGTAGGTGAGGGGAGACTATATTCATAAGCAAGAAGGGACACATCTCCAGGTAGGAGTGGGGGCTTGTCCCTGGCACCTGTGGCCATTGACTGCTTTGTCTCTTCCGCGAGTTTGGGGCGGGATGGCCCGGAAGAGAAAAGGTAGACAAGCTGGATGGAGCAGCAAAGACATGGAGGCTCTTGTCCAGATGGTGAGGGATGGCTGAGGGCCCTTCCTCCCTTCCCAGGGCTCCGTTTGCCTTTTCTGTTATGTGTGTCTGACAATCTTTCTGTTTCTCTGTCTTGGTCTCTGTCTGTCTTTCTCTATCTTTGTCTCTGTCTGTCTCTGTTGCTGTCTCAGTCTCCAGTTCCTCTGGATTCTCTGCGTTTGAGTATCTCTTTATGAGTTCTGTGTCTCTGAGTATCTCTGTCCATGCATAGCTTTCTGTATCTGCGCCTCTGGGCATCTTTCTCTGTCCCTGGGTAACTGGCTTTCTGTCTGTCCCTGAGTAGCCCTGACGGGTCATAGCCTTGTGTCTATGCCTGAGTTACACCCTGTCTCTGGAGATTTCCTTGCTTTTTCTGTCCCTGCCTCTGTTTCTGGTCTTTTCTCCAGGAGGCTCGCCCAGTGGGCGGGCCTGGTTTTGGGGGGGGGCCTCTGTGTTGGGGGCTGGTATTTCTGCCTCAAGGGAAAGGGAGATCTGGGTGGTGCCCCCCCTTCTCACTGCCACAGAGCAAAGGTGGGGCAGGCCAAGCCTTTCCTCCCCCACCCCCGCCCTCTCCTTTTCCCTTTCCCTGGCTCACCGCAGGGTTTGATGAATCAAACTCTTTGTCTGGGTGGGAGCTCCCCAGCCAGCTGGGCAGAGCACGGCTTCCCCAGAGAGCTTCATCTTGGGCTGGCCAGAGCCAGGCAGCAGGGTCCCAGGTAGGAGGCAAGGCCCTGGAAGCAGGGGAGGGAGGGGAGGATGAGCAAAGGGCTTTCAGGTTGGTGGCACTGAGCGAGAAGCCCCAAGAGGACATCCTTTTCCTGCTTGTCAGAGCTGCCAGGGCTCCCTGTCCCCCTCCCCATCCTTCCCTCTAGCCACTACATTTCCCTGGAACTCAGTTTCCTTACCTGTAAATGGAGGGAATTGGAGGAGGCGATCTTTAAAAAAAACTCTAACTATTCTGTTTCTAAAGTTCCTTCTATCTCTGATGTTCCATGTTCTAAGATCCCTTTCAGCTTTGACATTGTGTATTCTAAGGTCCCTCCCAACTCTGACATCCTATGTTCTAAGGACCCTCCCAGCTCTGACATCCTGGGTTCTAAGGGCCCTCCCAGCTCTGACATCCTGGGTTCTAAGGGCCCTCACAGCTCTGACATCCTGGGTTCTAAGGGCCCTCCTAGCTCTGATATCCTGGGTTCTAAGGGCCCTATTAGCTTTAATTTTTGGTGTTCTGTAGGCTATTATCTCTTCTAGGGACTCTGTCCTAATCTGGGTCCTGGGTGGGGTAGGACTTCTGACCACTCTCTCCCTCTCTCCCCCACAGGCCTAGGTGACCTGGGCAGCCCACAGGCATGGACTACCGACCCTCTCCTCATTTCCAGCCTCACCTGGCTGGCTTTTGCTGTGGGGGGTCTCAGTCAGGATCCCTGGGGGGAATCCCAGGGAAAACTCCTCAGGACCTGGAGGGGTTGCCTTCCCCTGCCCGACACCCTGTGGCAGTGTGCCAGCAAGAGAGCCTGTCCTTTGCTGAGTTCCCAGGGCGCTTTGAGCTTGGCCGCTGGCCTCTCGAGGTCCCAGATGCTTCCCATGGGATGCTGTGGCCACTGCCGATGGTGGCTCAGGACACCAGGGGTCCTGCCAGGAGGCCCTCAGCCTTTGGAGATGATGGCCTCAGTGAGTTCCTTGGAGGACTCCGGAGTCCCCAGCATCCAGAACCCCAACGCCGCCCCAGCCACAGTTCTGAGGAGAAATCTGCCTGTGAGTCCTTCCCGCAGCCTGGGGATGATGTCAGGGAGTGAAGTAGACCCATTAGAAACCAGACAGAAAACCCATCTGAATAACCTTTAATTGTTTCCAAAGCTGCTTCACACTCATTATTTCATGGGATCCTCACAACAACCCTGTGAAGTAAGTGAGACAGGTATTATTATCTTCATTTTGCATATGAGGAAACCGAGGCCCAGAGACAGGAAGGCCTTTGCTGGAGGTCTCAAGCACCCTGAGTTTGAATTCCAGCGTTGACCCTTACCTGTGTGGTAAATCCTTGAGCCCCTCTGGGGTCTCAGCTCTTAATCTTTTCATGGATAGAGCACTCAGTGGGCCTGGAGTCAGGAAAATCTGAGTTCAAATCCAGCCTCAGACAATTGCTGGCGGTATGACCCTGGGCAGGTCACTGAATCTCTGCCTGCCTAAGTTTCTCCAACTGTAAAATGGGGGTAAGATTAGCATCGCATTGTGTGAATCAAATGAGATAATACTTATCTCATTGATACTTATAACTGCTTGTTCCTGTGTTCTTTCCCCCTCCCCTGCATCCCAGCAGATAAGTGCATCGAGAAGCTCAGTGTTTGATTGGGACTAGGGTGCCCATAGACAGCTACTTTGGGCACAAGACCCAGTGGGTGCAGCAGGGAATTCATTTCAACATGATTTTTTATAAGGGCACATATTTTTGATGACAGAAAATGCTACCATTCATGGTTTTTTTGGTCTTTCCTTTGCAATAATTTAGGTCACACATTACATTAAGGGCTCAAAGTCTTGGGAAGGCAGTTACTCATGTGCTAGGGTAGGGTGAGGTGTGTGCGTGGGGGTGGTTTCTGTCTCGCCACTGTGATCTAGGTGCTTTGTAGAGACTTCAAGGCCCTCTTGCCCAGGTGCCCCTCTGTGCCCAGTGTCTCTGGAAACCTAAGCCTCTGCCCTTCCCCCTAGGGCGGAAGATGAGAGTGTATCAGAGCCAAGAGACCACAGGGAGCACCAGCGCTGAGGATGATGCTGTCTTCCCTGAGGTCGGGCCTGAGGTCCCTGAGCAGCATCCTGCTTTGGAAGTGCCACAGACCCTGGCGATGGCAGTGACTCCACGGGCAGGAACCAGAGAGCCAGAGAGGAGACGCTTCTCAGCTTCGGAGTTGATGAGCCGGCTCCAGTCTGCCCAAAGAAAGGCCACTCTCTCCCTGTGCCTGGGCAAGGGCCTAACCAAGGACCGAGGGCTCTGGGCTGCCAGGGAAGGTACCGGCTTAGGATAACAGAATCAGCCACTCATAGGATCTTGAGCCAGGGTGCACCTTAAAGATAATTCTGTCCAACTCTGTCATTGTACAAACTGAGGAACCAAGGTCCAAAGAAATTAAGTTACTTGTCCAAGGTCACATAGATCAGAGAATCTTGGATTTGGCATCAGAAGGGATCTTAGAGGTCATTAAATCTAATGTCCTTCATTTTACATATAAGGCAAGATGAAGTGACTTGGACAAAGTCACATTGTGTCTCAGGCAGGATTTGAACCCAAAAGGCACTGGACACGGTGGAACCCGACAAGAGAATCCTTATGTGTGAGCAGAATTGGGACCAAGTATATGGGCAGGTTCCCCTGCCCCCAAGCCTGGTACTATGGAACAGAGGAAAGAACACGGGATCTAGATTAAGAAGCCCTTAGTTCAAATCCTACTTTTGATACTTCCCTTGTCCTTTCTTTGGACCTTGGTTTCTCTGTAAAGTGAAGGGGTTGCATGGACTGAGGCTCCTTCTGACTCTAGTCACTTGGCTTTTCCTGACCTTAGTTGCCTTTTTAAATTATATAATTTGTTTATTTCCAGTTTTAAACATTCACTTAGTAGCCTTACTTTTAAGATGAAAGGGTTTCTAGGGACCCTACTAGCTTTGGATCTTGTTCTAAAAATCATGCTCTGGCCATCATTAGCATCAACCATGGGGTCCCTGCACTGGCCAGCTGATTGGGCCTATGCCCCTTGGGAAACAGCTATTCTGAGCCCTGGTTCTCACCCAATACAGGGAGAGCCCCTGAGAAAGAGCGGAGCTGCTCAGAGTCAAGAATTGATGGTCTCATGTCCCCAGCCATAAGTGGTCCCAGTGAGAGAGATAACAGCTGGCCTGACACCAGGTACCTCCTCCCTGCCACATGTCTGGACCTCCCAGGCAACACTGAAGGCTGGGCAGGTAGCAGGGAAATAATCTGATGTCCATATTCCCCCCAGGCCTGACCCACTACAGGAACTGGCCCCCAAAGCTTATGTGCCTCATGAGCGGCGCCAGTCACGTTTCCTCCTTAATTGTAAGTAGAGGAGCTATTGCCTCTGAACTGGCCTGGGGGAGAGAGAGAGGAAGAGAAAGAAGTAGAGGCAGAAAGGAGATACAGAACATCAGAAAGTGGGGAAGAGCTTGGGAGAGGGAGACCCAGGAACAAGGAGCAATGTAATCTGGACTGGGACATGAGAACAGAGAATGTCAGGCCTGGGAAGGACCTTAGAACACAGGATGTCAGGGCTGGGAGGATCCTTAGAACACAGGATGTCAGAGCTGGGGAGGCCCTTAGAACACAGGATGTCAGAGCTGAGAGGGCCCTCAGAACCGAGAATGTCAGAGCTAGGGGGGCCCTTAGAACACAGGATGTCAGAGCTGGGGAGGCCCTTAGGACACAGAATATCAGAGCTGAGAGGGCCCTTAGAACCCAGAATGTCAGAGCTAGGGGGGCTCTTAGGACACAGAATGTCAGAACTGGGAGGGCCCTTAGAACAGAGAATGTCAGAGCTGGTGGAATATTGGACGGGAACCTTAGAACAGAGAAGATGGGTCTGTAGTAGCAGGGTGCTGAGGGTGGTCAGGCTGGGCCTTGGGGCTTTGGGGCTACCTCAGGCCCTCTCCCCCAGCTGTGCTGTACCAGGAATACAGTGACGTGGCCAGTGACCGGGAGCTGCAGCGGCAGAAGCACGAAGAGGACACCTTGGGGGAGGAGGCTGAGGAAGAGGAGGAGGGGCCAGGCCCACCCAGGGCCAACCTGTCCCCCAGCAGCTCCTTCCGAGCCGAACGTTCAGGCCGTGGCTCCACCTTCTCCCTGTGGCAGGATATCCCAGATGTTCGGAGCAGCGGCTTTCTGGCCATCATTGGCCTTCAGGAACGCAAGCTGCAAGAGGTGCTGGGGGCCCTAGGAGCCTTGGGGAGCATGTGGGGATCCCCAGAGCCTTGAAGGACATGTGGGGGTCCCCAGAACCTTGGGGGAGGTTGTGGGGGGTCCTGGAGCCTTGTGGAGACAGAGGCTTTGAGGGAGAGGGATCAGATTTTAGGGCAGTGCTCGGGGAGGCCAGCCTGGGGTGGGGCTCTCCAGGGAGCCCTGGGAAGGAGGTGGTGTGTGTATGGGGGGACCCTTTATGCCCATAAGGTCCCAGTGGGAGCTGGGCTCATCTTTCTCACCTGGTGCTGGGCTCAGAAGGAGTCTAAGGGAGAGATGAACCTGCTCATCTTTGTTCCCTCCCTCCATCCCCCCAAAGGCCAGGTTTGAACTGCTTACCTCAGAGGCCTCCTATATCCACAGTCTCTCTGTGGCTGTGGGCCACTTCATGGGCTCCTCGGAGCTGGCTGAGTGTCTGGGGGCCCAAGAAAAGCAGTGGCTGTTTTCCAAGCTGTCGGAGGTCAAGGCCACCAGTGAGAGGTGAGGGGGACCCTGGGCTGCTCTGGGATACATAGGCCCAAATATGGGGCTTGGGTCCTGGCTGCACTACTGACTAGTGACATTGGACAGGTCACCTTCCTTTTCTGGCCTCTAGGGCTCCTTCTCTGGCAGATGTGGGGGTTGGAAAAGAAGGTCTCTATGATCTCTGCCACCTCTGACTCTGTATCCTAAGGCCCCTCCCAGTTCTGACATTCCTAGTTCTAAGGGCCCTCCCACTCTGACATTCTCTGTTCTAAGGCCCCTGCTACCATTAACATTCTCGGTTCTAAGGGCCCTCCCACCTCTAAAATGGGATCTCGTGATCCTATGATTGGACTGTTCCGCCTTCTAGGAACTGGCCAGAGTACTTGTAGGGCTCCTTTGTGGGTCCAGAGACTGGCACTTAGCTCTGCTTTCTATCCCAGGTATGTCCCCTGTCTCTTTTGCCTTCAGGGATATCTCTGCAGGGCAGAGCTTTGGGTCTTGGCAAATCTCTGGGCAGGGAATAGGGTCGCTGGAAGAAGCAGAGCCAAGGCTGCCACCTTCCCCTGGCAGGATGCTGAGGACACAGCCCACTCCCCCTCTCCAGGCTGAGCTCCCCTTGGGCCCACTTGCTTTCCTCTCCAGCCCCTCTTTCCCCACCCCCATGGCACTCCTGATCCCCACAGGTTTCTGCAGGAGCTGGAGCGGCGCCTGGAGGAGGACATACTTCGCTTTTGTGTGTGTGACATCGTCCTACGTCACTGTCCTGCCTTCCGGCGTGTCTACCTACCTTATGTCACCAATCAGGCCTACCAAGAGCGCACCTACCAGCGTCTGCTGTACGGGGCGGGGGGGGGCACCCCAAGGACAAGGGGAGGGGGTATGGAGTCTGACAGAGGCTGGTGGGGGTGGGCGGCTCTGCAGGGAAGGGGAAGGGTATTTTGGGTGCAGCCATGGACTTTGTGGTAGGTGGGCAGAGACTGGCCCGGAACCAAAGGACAGAGGGCTTTCTTTTGTCTCCCTTGCTCTGGGCCCACTCAGTGAGGGGATAGTATCCAGGCTGGGAGCCCTGGAGGGTGAGGACAACACATATGTTACCAGCAGGTGACTATGTATTGTAGCGAGGATGGGCTGATCTTTGAGGCATGTGTGTTAATGGAGTTTGGAGTTGGGAAGGCCTGGGTTCAAATCCCACCTCAGATGCTTGCCAGCTTTGGGATTCCCAGCAAGCCACTCATCCCTGGCCAGCCCCAGTTGTCCCATTTGTCCATGATGACCTCTAAAGTCTAGCTCCAAATCTAGGATCCGAGGGTCAGATATTCCTCGCCTGGTTTCAGTCCAAGCAACCATGTGTAAGCTTGGGGGAAGTCTGGCCACGTGTGACCAATGGGATTCTTGCCAATGATGGTAGTGATGAAAAAGTCATCTGATTATGGATCCTGGTTTGCTAAGAGCTCCCACCGATGGTCATAGAGCAGCAATGGTGACCACTGAGGTAGTGGCCATCAGAATAATTATAGGTGGTGTTCATGTAGTGATGACCATGAGCCAAGCACCGTGTGCTAAGCACTTTCTAATTAGTTACCTCACTGGATCCTCACCACAGCCCTTCAGGGGAGGCGCTATTATTACCCCCTTTTACAGATGAGGAAACTGAGGCAAGCAGAGGTCAAGTGACTTGCCCAGGGTGACTAGCCCGAGCTAGTAGGTGTTGAACTTAGGTCTTTCTGACTCTAAGAACAGGCTTTGATGGTCCCCCTAGTTGATGCCTCCTATCAAAAGCAGAGTTTAGTAGAAGCAGCCAGAGACTCATCCTGGCTCATCACTTGGTGCTGTGTGATTGTAGTGTCTTATTTAGTCTCTCTGAGGCTCAGTCTCTTTCTCTGTAAAATGGGCTGGTACCACCGGCCTTACCTTCCTCCCAGGGCTGCCAGAGACAGTGCTCTGCAAAAGGCAAATCTCCAAATGAAAGTGAACTTATGTTCTCAACCCTGTGTGCTCTGAGGTACAAGACATAGTCCCTGCCCTCAAAGGGCTTAGAATCTAGCTTGTCAAAGGGGACATAAACATGAATAAATGAGCATTTATTATGTATCTATTGCATGCTAAGCACTGTGCTAGGCACTGGGGATGCAGACAAAGAGGTGAGATCATCCCTGCCCTAGGGAACTCATATTCTAATGGTGGAAGAGACCTGGCTTCTAGTCTTGGTTCTGTCCTATGACCATCTCTAGGGGAGGATGGCCAGGAAAAGGAAATTTCTGCCTGGGGAAGCCCAGGGCTGGTGAGTAGAGCCAGAGGGCAGCCCACTGTCATGCTCTTGCCAGAGCTGGCAAGGATTGGAGAGCAAGAAGCTCTCCGGTGGCGTGGCAGGTGGCCCAAGACGTTTGCAGTGGTTGGATATGATACATGGCCTTCAGTCAACCTAGATAGAGTCCTTTGGGCAAATTCTCATTCATTCACTTGCCAAACAAGCTTAACCCCAGGGCAGAGTTCCAAGAGTAACTAGTAGAGAGAGGGAGGCTCGGGCCCTGGTCCAGATGGGGCTGCTCCAAGTTGGGGGCAGCAGGGTGGATGACAAGATGTTCTAGAATGTCCAGGGTGGATGGAGGTGAATATGGGAAAAGGCCAAAACAACTATTGGTTGCGATAAAGGCCAACCAAGTTGGGCAGATGCTGGGTTACAGAGGAGGAGGAGGCCACTGTGATTGGGGGCGGTTAAGGAAGATGTCCACTACCCTGCGGACCTTAACTTTGAGAGGAGGTTTGAAAGAGGGGCAGGATTTGTTGAGGATATGGTAAGGAAAGTCAGGACTGAACAAACATCCCCCCCTCAACCCCAAAGAGCTGAAGGAGGCAAGGTTAGAGACCTAGGACTAGGAGGAAACCAGGGAGGCCATTTATCTGTCAAATAATCAGTGAACTTCTGTTGAGGTCTTTGTGCTATGTATTGAATCCAGTAGATACCAAGTGCGTATGGGCAGCAGTCCATTAGACAAGAGGAGACCTGGGGGGCAGGAGGTAGGGAGATATAACATAGTGGCTCTCTTTGAGTATCTGGAAGAGTGTCATGGAAGAGATCAGACTGGCTTTGTTCTACTTGGCCCTAAAGAGCAGAACTGTGAGGGACAAGGAGGTGATACCTACTGTAAGGAACAACCAGAGTTGTCCCGAATTAGAATTGGGCTGCCTCTGAATAGGCTCTGGAAGTCTAGGTAGTGAGTTCCCTTTCTTTGGAATTCTTCAACTGGCCAATGGATGACCCTTTGAGGATGTCATAGTGGGGAATCCTTGGTCATGCATGGTTTGGATGAGGTGGTGTCCTCTCTTCCAGGTTGGATTCTGTGATTCTGTGGGATGATGGGTAGGGGTTGGGAATGACTCTACTTCCCTCCCCTCTCTGCCCCCCAGACTGGAGAATCCCAAGTTTTCTAGCATTCTGGCCCGTCTGGAAGAGGCCCCTGTTTGCCAACGCCTGCCTCTCACATCCTTCCTCATCCTGCCCTTCCAGAGAATCACCCGCCTGAAGATGCTAGTGGAGGTATCTGGACCAGGAAGTCTTTGCTGATCCTCAGAGTTACAAATGTTCTGCTCCTGCTTAAAGTATCTCTCCCTTTCTACATTGGGCAGCCCTCAGTAGGATGCCAACTGCTTAAGGGCAGGGGCTGTTTGCCTCTACATTCCCAGAACTTGGCATGGGGCCTTGCTACAGAGAAGACAATTAGTAAATGCCTGTTGGATGGAATTGGATCACAAAGCTGTGAGCCAGGCTTAGGGAGGATGGGGAAAATGCCAAGGGGCATCCTGGGAGACTGGATGGGTCAGTGCTGGTCACAGCGTCTGACCTCTAGTCTGGGAGGGCCAAAGTCCATTTGCTAAGAGCTGTTCTGGGTTCCTCTGGGTACTGCCTTACAGATACTGGGAGGAAGGAGGGAGGTCAGAATGTCAGTGGTGTTTATCCAACTAGCACCTTTCCATTGCTTCCAGAATATCTTGAAGCGCACTGGGCAAGGCTCACGGGGCGAGGCCATGGCCACCAAGGCCTTCAATGAACTCAAGAAGGTGAGCTATGCCCAACTGGAGTGCTGAGCCTAGGGACTACTATCTCTCTGGCTCCCCTAGTCCTTCTCAATGGCACCTCCCCTGATTTCACCTGGCCCTCCCCAGAGGGTTAGTTTCCTGTCTTTGAATTGGATCCAGAGAGGGTAAGGTACTTATCCAGAATCATACAACAAGGCAAAGCTTAGCAAAACACCAAAACACCCAGAGGTCCTGACTTCACAGGGAAATCCTCTGGGAGACAAGAGTCTAGACTCTGGCTGACCTCACCCTGATTAGGGATTTCAGTCTTGACTGAGCTGACACCTTAGATCACATAGTGATCACAGAATGTGGACTGAAAGGAAATGAAAGGGGTGGCTAGGTAGTTCAGTGAATAGAGCATTGGTCCTGGAGTCAGGAGAACCTGAGTTCAAATCCAGTCTCAGACATTTGGCACTTACTAGCCATGTGACCTTGGGCAAGTCACTTAACCCCGACTGCTCTGCCCTCCCCTTCCAAAACAAAGCAAACAAACAAACAGAAAAAGAATACCTTGTCAGGTCTAGGAGGGCCCTTAGAACACAGAATGTCAGAGCTGGGAGGGTCCTTAGAACGGAGGATGTCAGAGCTGGTAAGACTTTATAGACTGTCTACTCTAGGCCAACTCTCTTACTAATATATAGTTGAAGAAACTAATACCCATTGAGGTGAGTGATTTGTATAGAGTCACATAGGTAGGAAGAGATAGAACAAGAGCTAGCCCCTCGGATCTCCTAATTCTCTCTCCCAGGCCAGTTACAGAACTCTTGTCAAAGACCAGAGCTTCTGAGCTCAGTTCCCTGTTCTTCCCCTGAGTCAAAGGAAGGTCTGTGGCCAGTGTCCTGCCCTTTCTGAATTTTGAACTTTCCCCTCTCTAAATAACACCAAACTGAGCCCTAGCCTTCATCCTTCACCCCCTGGGGGCTCTGTTTGTGTTGGGGGCTGGGGTCAGGGCTCCAGAAGGCTCATGGGACCTTTTCCTTGGCCCCTCCCCCTCCTCAGCTGGTACAGGAATGCAATGCCAGTGTGCAGTCGATGAAGAGAACAGAGGAACTCATCCATCTTAACAAGAAGATTCACTTTGAGAGCAAGGTGAGACCCTGAGGGGAAGGGGGGCAGGGTACCAGAGTGCTGGGGGGTGGAGCTCGAGTGAGTCCCAAAGCCCCTCAGACACCCTCCCACCCACATGTTATGGAGAACTTTGGCTCCAGTCTTGGCTGGATCACTTTGTGTGATCTTGTGTGTGACCGTGGGTAAGCTGCTTCCTTTGAGTCTCAGTTTCCACATCTAAAAATCGGGGATCATAATCTTAGCACCAGCTCCATCCCATGGTTGCAAGGACAGATGATTTCAAAACTGGTTCTTAAGTGCTTTAGAGGCATGAATTATTCTTCTGGTGGCCCCTGTTCTTTTTTAAAAAATTAATTTTTAGTTTTCAACATTCGCTTTCATCAGATTTTGAGTTCCAAATTTTCCCTCTCCCTCAACTCCCCTCTCCCCAAGACAGCATGCCATCTGGTATAGGCAATAGATGTATGATCATATTAAACATATTTCCACATTATTAATGCTATGAAAGTAGAATCAGAACAAAAGGAAAAAACAATGAGAAAGAAAAACCAAAAAAGAGAAAATAGTCTGCTTTGATCTACATTCAGACTCCATAGTTCTTTTTCTGGAAGTGGATAGCATTTTCTTTTTTTCTTCTTTTTGGAGGGGGGAATGCAGGGCAATTGGAGTTAAGTGACTAGCCCAAAGGTCACATGGCTAGTTTTGTGTTAAGTCTCTGAGGCCAGATTTGAACTCAGGTCTTCCTGACTCCAGGACCGGTGAATAGAGATTCACTGCACCTCTCAGCTGGCCCTGGATAGAATTTTCCATCATGAGTCTTTTGGAACTGTCTTGGATCATTGCATTGCTGAGAAGAGCTAGGTCTATTGAAGTCAGTCATTGCACAATGTGGCTGTTAATGTGTCCAGTGTCCTCCTGGTTCTGCTCATTTCACTCAGCATCAATTTGTGCAAATCTTTCCAGGTTCCTCTGAAGTCCACCTGCTCATCATTTCTTATGGAACAATAGTATTCCATTACATTCATGTGCCACAACTTGTTCAACCATTCCCCAATTGATGAACATCCCCTCAATTTCCAACTCTGTCACCACAAAAAAGAATTGCTATAAATATTTTTGTTCATGTGGATCCTTTTCTCTCTTTTTAAAAATGATCTCTTTGGGATACAGACCTAGTAGTGGTACTGCTGAATTGAAGGGTGTGCACAGTTTTATAGCCCTTTGAGCATAGTTTTAAATTGTTCTTCAGAATGGTTTGATCAGCTCACAACTCCACCAACAATGCATTAGTATTCCAATTTTCCCACATCTTTTCCAACATTGATCATTTTCCTGTTTTGTCATGTTAGCCAATCTGATAGATATGATGTGGTACCTCAAGAGTTGTTTTAATTTGCATTTATCTAATCCATATTGATTTAGAGCATTTTTTCATATGACTATAGATTCATATGCTCATCTTCTCCCCCAGATCTTCCCACTGATCTCTCAGTCCCGCTGGCTGGTGAGGCATGGGGAGCTAGTGGAGCTGGCACCCCCCACCATGCCTGCTGTCTCTGCTGCCAAGCCCAAGCTCTCCACCAAAGCCATCTACCTGCATGTCTTCAATGACTGCCTACTGCTCTCTCGAAGGAAGGAGTGAGTAGAGGGGCCTTGAGGTTGGAAGGGTCAAGTGGGGAAGTGGAGACAGGGCACCCACCCCACCTGGCACTCAGCTAATTGGCCAGTTTTTACTGGACTCTGGCCAGGCTTTGCAGCACCAGTGGACAGCAATATGCTGTTATTGTCAAAGTCAGGACTGAGTTCCTAAGCTCTTCATTCTTTCCTACATGGAAAAGCAGAGAGAGACCACAGCTAAGGGAGATGGGATGAGGAGTGAGCCTCATGGCCTGGGAGAAGGGAAAGTGGATGCCTTCTGGATTATGCACTTAGAGACATGACAGTCTTGGCCCTGGTGTGGGCGCATGGTCCTCTGATTCAGGCCTCTCCTATCTCTGCAGGGGCTCAGAGGTGGAGGCCTACCTAGACTGATCTGGTCTTCTCTGGCCCCTGCAGGATGGGGAAGTTTGCAGTCTTCCTTTATGCCAGGATGCCTGAGATCCAGGTGAAGGACCTGAGTTCAAAGCTCCAGGGAATCCCAGGCCAGGTTTTTCTCCTGCAGTTCCTTCATAGCCACCAGCCCAAGAAACAGCTCCTCCTGAGGGCTCAGACAGAGTGAGTGCCCTCTTCTGAGGTCTGTTCTCAGGCTCCCCAGTTCCTCCCTTTTTGAGACTGGGGATGGTTAGCTTGAAGCTCAGGGCTGAGATCACCAAATACAGGCAGCGGTTATTTGTCCCACCCAGAGGAGCTTTGGTCCCAGGTGCATTGGGCTTTCTTTCTGGGCATGTTTGTCCAGAGGCCTGGAACAAGGTTGCCCCAGGAATTTTCCAGCTCCTTTCTTACCCTGACATCCAGGAGAATTCCTGTGGCATGTGGTCCTGCTCTGTATATCTATGTTCCAAGATTCTCATGGGGCATTGAATGGGGGACAGAGAGTAGTCTGGGCTCAGACTATGGGAGGACATGGTTCTGGGAGCTGGTAAGCATGAGCCTTTACTCTGGGCAACTCAACTGAACCTCTGAGTCCCAGGACAGGTAGGGAGCCCAGGCTTTGGGGAGAGGGACCTCTGAGCAGCTATTGGGCTTCCAATGTCCCTCCAGAAGTGAGAAGCAGCGATGGATCTCAGCCATGTGTCCTTCCAGTGCCCAGGAGGACAAGGAGGCCATCAGTGAGAATGAAGGTACTGTCCCTGGGGCCCTCTCAGCACCCATACTTGTGTGAGGGCCTGAGGACTTGGAAACTTGTAAGACTTAGTTCTTGCCCACCATAAGTTTGAACTGTAGAAGGGAAGTCAAAATGGGTGCCTGCATAATTATGGGAGAGACATGAAAGACCAGGTGGTCTAACACTGCCTTGGTTCCATAGGAGTTCAAAGGGGAATGGCATCACTGAAGAAGAGGCTAGTCTTCTCAGGAATAGAGAAGGTCTTAAAGGATATGTCCAGTCTAGATGAAGAGAGGGACTAGGGCAGGGAGGGAGTGGGATGAGGAGAATGTCAAAGGTCTCAGAGTCAGGCACCTACTATGTGTCATCAAGTTGATTTTACTGATGAGGAAACTGAGGGTCTAGAACCAATGACCTTTCTACTCCACCATGAAATGTGAATGATCGAGGTATGCCTGGAGGGTAATGATGAGTCTGACCTGACCAGAGTGGAGGTGGATAATATCAGTGAATAATAAAGCCAAAGCTGGGAAACCAAATTAGAACCATATCAATGCAGAACTTAAATGCCAGGCTGAGGGATTTCTATTTTGCCTTAGAGCCAATAGGGAGCCAGTGAATGTTTTCTGAGTAGGAGAGTAACCTGGTCAGATTAAGAAAATCACTTTGGCCACTGTGTGGAGGAGGGGATTGGAGAGGGGAGAGAGTGGGAGCAGGGGGACCAGTCAGGAGGTTATTGCCCTGGTCTAGATGAGAAGTGATAGAGGTGAGAACTAGGATTATGCCGTGAGAGTTGGGAGGAGTTGGGATGCAACAGGTCCAGTGGAGATCTTAATAACCAGTGGGCTGGGGGCAGCTAGGGGGCACAGTGGATAGAGCACCAGCCCTGGAGGCAGGAGGACCTGAGTTCAAATCTAACCTTAGATATTTACCAGCTGGGTGACCCTGGCTTAGTCACTTGAACCCCATTGCCTCTATAAATTAAAAAAAAATGGATGGAGTTGGTCCAAAGAGGAGTCCAAAATTTTGGGTCTAAGGGACTAAAGGTATTATGATGCCATCAACAGAAATGGGAGACTTGGAGTGGGAGGGAAGAGATGGGGAGAAAATTTGGAACTCAAAATCTTGTGGAAATGAATGTTGAGGACTAAAATAATTATTTAAAAAATGGGAAGCTTGGAAGAAGGGCCATCTTTAGGGGGAAAAGATGCCAAGTTTCTTCTTTGCTCTTGGGGTATGTTGTCTTTGAGATGTCAGTGGGCCACCCAGATGGGGAGGGTCGGACAGGCAGTTGTAGATGTCAGGCTAGGGCTTGGGGAGGGGTTGGATCCATGGATTTGGGAGCCATCCACATTGAGGAGGTCATTGAACTGTAGACGATGGACGGACGAGATGCCCGAGACACAATAACGAGAGAAAGCGGGGGAAGAGGGCCCGAGATGGAGCCTAGAGGGAGCCCCAGCCTTGGAGAGCAGGAGGGGAGAGTGAGGCCAGGGTAAGATACAGAGAGAGAGCCAGCCCAGCCCATCCTGCCCTGGCCCGGCCTCTTGCTCTTTGCTTTGAACTCTCTGATGTCGTGGACTGTCAGACCTCCCCCAGGTGCAGTGCATCAGAGCCTATAAGGCTCTGGAACCCGATGAGCTGACCCTTGAGAAGGCCGACATCCTGGCTGTGAGGACGAGGACCAGCGATGGTGAGAGTGACCTGGCCTAGGAACTTGGCTCCTTACCACTCCCTCTCCTCCCTCCCCACTACAGACTCTGGAGCTGGGGTGGAGGGCACTTCTGGGTAGTTTTATATGAACCTCTCAAGGTCGTCCCCATCCCTCCCCTCCCCACCAAGCCCCTGCCACATACTCTTTCCTTAACCCTTTGAAGACAGTACAGATAAAGGAACCCACAGAATGTCAGAGCCAGGAGGGCCCTTAGAACACAGGATGTCAGAGCTGAGAGGAACCTTAGAACAGAGGGTGTCAGAGCTGGGAGGGCCTTAGAACACAGGATGTCGGCGCTGGGAGGAACCTTAGAACACAGGATGTTGGAGCAGAGAGGAACCTTAGAACACAGGATGTCAGAGCTGGGAGGGCCCTTAGAACACAGGATGTCAGAGCTTGGAGGAACCTTAGAACACAGGATGTCAGAGCTTGGAGGAACCTTAGAACACAAGATGTCGGAGCTGGGAGGAACCTTAGAACACAGGATGTCAGAGCTGGGAGGAAACTTAGAACACAGGATGTCAGAGCTGGGAAGGCCCTTAGAACACAAGATGTCGGAGCTGGGAGGAACCTTAGAATACAAGATGTCAGAGCTGGGAGGAAACTTAGAACACAGGATGTCGGAGCTGGGAGAAACCTTAGAACACAGGATGTCAGAGCTGGGAGGAAACTTAGAACACAGGATGTCAGAGTTGGGAGGGCCCTTAGAACACAAGATGTTGGAGCTGGGAGGGCCCTTAGAACAGAGGGTGTCAGAGCTGGGAGGGGCTGAGACTATTTAGTTCACCCCACTCACTTTATAGCTGAGGGAACCCAGGGAATGGAGGTGATTTCCTCAAGGTTCCATAGTGGTAAGTGGCAAGATTTGAACCTAAGTCTTAAGACTCCAAATTGAACATCCTTTCCACCATTAGCAGACTTGTGTTAGGGCCTGGATGCCAGCTGATGCAGTGTCCCTGGCTCTTGTGCCTGCAGGGTGGCTAGAGGGAATTCGCCTAGCAGATGGTGAGCGGGGATGGGTGCCACAGGCCTATGTGGATGAGATCACCAGCCGCAGTGCCCGTCTTCGAAACATCCGGGAGACCAGAAGGATTGAAAGTGCCACCAACAAACTACAGGAAACCACTGCATGATGGACTAGGGAGCAGCCTCTGACTCTGGCCTGAGATGCCCCACATCTCTCTATCCCACCTCCACTGATCTCTGTGCCCTCGACAGCGGCCTCCCCCCACCCCCAACCTTTACTGGAGTCTCCAAGACAGGGCACCCACCTGGCGTGGAGGAACCTGCCCTGCTGGGCCATGTGGGGGAAGGCAGAAGACTTGAGGGGAAATGTCCCCTAGCTCCATAGGTCTTAACTTCCTCAAGGATGCCAGGGATAGAGGGAGCAATGGTAACTCCATCAGCCTCTCCTAGGGTCGGGGAGGGGAGGATGGAGACTGGATGGTGGATCTCTGGGGCTCTTGGCCCAGCAAACTGCTCTGGTGACCATGGTGGGGAAGGATGTGACTAGAACTTGCTGGACTCTTCTTCCTGGATGGCCCAGTAAGAGCTGGGCGTCCTATGTAATTAAATGGCCTGCCTTTGTTTACTTGGGGTTCAGAGGTGTGGCTCCCTGCCCTGGCTGAGGAAAAAGGGCTCTTGCTGATAACTTAGAAACTTTGATAAGAGCAAGACAGGATTAGAAGCCTGAGGGACCTTTCCTGGGAAAAGTCCCCTTTCTGGAACTCTGTTTATTAACTGGCAGAATGAGGTCATGGCATCAAAGCATGTCAGACATGGAAGGGACCTTATAACACAAGTTATTAGAACCTAGGCCATTAGAGCTGAATCTTAGAGCTCAAGAGATGTCAGAGCACTGAATGTCATATCAGAACAAGACATTAGAGCATTGAATGTCAGATCAGAACAGGATATTAGAGCATTGAATATCAGAGCTGGAAAAGACAGGATTATAGGTTTCAAGCTGGAAGAGACCTTAGAAGTCCTAGAGTCCAACCTAATAATTTTACAGATGAGGAAACTGAGGCATGTAGATTAAAAAACCCTTGCTCGGGGACAGCCAGGTGGTGCAGTGAATAGAGCACCGTCCCTAGAGTCAGGAGAACCTGAGTTCAAATCCAGCCTCAGACACTTAACGTTAGCTGTGTGACCTTGGACAAGTCACTTAACCCCAACTGCCCTGCCCTTCTCCTCCAAAATTTTTTTTTAAAAAGCAATAAAAAATCCACTTGCCCAGAGTCACAGAGTGATGTAAATATCTGCATAGCTTTTGATCACTGTTCTTCTGCAAAATATCTTGGACTGGACAGATTCTGACCAGCCAGAGAATGTTCAGAGGGGGCCAGCCAGGGTGGCGATGGGGTCTGAGGTCATGACATATGAGGGTCAGTTGAAGCAACTGGGAAGGGGGGTTAAGCCTGGAGAAGGGAAGCCTGAAGGTGGTGGGTGTGGGGAGGTGTCTAAGAGTTGTCTTTGGGTATTTGAAGGACTGTCACCTGCAAGAGAGCTTTCTTGTTTCTGTCCAATGGGCAGAACTCACTCACTGGAATGGGTGGAAGTTCCAAAGTCAGGCCTGATAGAAGGAAAACCACCAGTAAGAACTTACCCAAAACAGAATGGTCAGCCTTAAGAAGTCCTCAGGCAATGCCTGGATGGCTCCTTGTCACATATGCAGAAGAAGGGATTGGCTCCCTGCCGATGGTCTTGTTTCTTCCAACTCTTGAGAGCCTGTGACTAACAGGGCCCATTTCGCAAGGTCCCACATCAAATTAGGGGCCAAGGGAGGACTGGAATCCAGACCTCTCCTGGGGCCTTCCCCTGCTTCTTGATGCCCTGGTGGACTTTGGTGTGACCAGAGCTGGGGTGGGGAGGCAGAACTCTTGTTCTGGCTTCCTCACAATGGTTAGTGTTTAATATTTTCTTTTCAATGATGGGCAATCTTATGTAGAAAGGTCCCAGGTAGGAAGGAAGAGGGGGAGTGGACCTTTCCAAAATGGCTTCCAAAGCTTTTCATTTCATTCTCTCCTCCTCACTGGAGAAGAACAACTCACAACAGCCCTGCGAGGCGGGGCTGAGACCTGTGATCTCATTAGGGTAGAGAAGAAGGATCCCTCCATCAATTCAGATTAGTGACTCCTCTACAACAGTATAGTACCAAGGAAAGAGGCCCTAGATTAGGAGAGGACTTGAGTTCAAATTCTAATTCTGCCATTTGTATTACCTTGGGAAAGGCACTTAACTGCTATATGTCTCCTCTCTCCCTCCCTTCCTCCCTCTTTTCTTCCTTCCTTTCTTCCTTCCTTCCTTCTTCCTTCCTTCCTTCCTTCCTTCTTTCCTTCTTCCCTTCTTTCCTCTCTCCCTCTCTCCTTCCCTCCCTCCTATCAGTCTTTGGTACTGTGAGAGTTGTTTATATCCTTGAAAGATGTGGTGACTTGTCCAGGGTCACACAGCCCATGTGTATCAGAAGCCCAGGTTTTTATGACCCTCAGATTAGCTCTCTATTCACAAGACCACACTGCCTCAAGTGTGATTAGCCGCATTTTACTGATAAGGAAAATGAGGCTTAAATAGGTCAAGCAACTTGCCCAAAGTTACATGGTATCTGAGCTATGATTTGAACTCCAGTCTTCTTGGTTTCAAATCCAAAGAGCTCCCCCCTCTGCAAAACTGCCTTTCTGAATTTTGAGAATCCTTTTTTTGGGGTGAGTGGGCTGTCTAAGGTACTGCCAGTGCCTGTCCTGATAACTGAGGGTTGGTGAGCTATCAAAGGCTTTGAAGGAAGGAAAGGAGGAAAGGAGGAAGGAAGGAAGGAGGGAGGGAGGAAGGGGAAAAGGAAGGAGGGAGGGAGAGAAGGAAGTAAGGAGAGAAAGGAGGGAGGGAGGAAGGAAGGAATTATGAGGAGGGAGAGGTGATGACAGGGGGGATGTTTGCTGAGTCTGGAAGGTTTCCTAGAGGAGGTGGCTATTGGGCTTGGGGCATGAAGGAATTCAAAGACTTTAATGAACATTTGAGAACATTAAGAGAAAGAAAAGAGGGAAAGATCCACAGGAACATAGGCAAAGTTGGGAGAAGGCAGGGTGAACAGTCAAAGGGTAGCAGTTAGTTTCAGTTTACCAAACACTGAGAAGATCTCATATTGGTGTGGACGGGAGGGGGTCAACTTTGAAGCATAGAAGGTCTGAGTTCAAGTACTATTTGGCTGAGTGAGTCCAGGCTCACACTTATTTCCTTGATGCTCCCAGGCAACCCTCTAGGTCTAGGACCATATGTGGGGAGAAGGTTCTGGCTTACATTTGTAGAGGGAGTTTCCTTATGATAGGGGGAGTAGTAGAGAATTGGACTTGGAGTCATGAAGACCTGAATTCAAATCTTAAACACTTGCTGGTCCCTCTCAGCCAAAATTTATTATCTGTAAAATGGAGAGAATAAAAGTTCCTACCCCTTGGGATATAAATATAAGGAGACTGTGTGTAAAGTGATTTTTAAATCTCAAAGCAGCATATAGCTGTTAGCTATTATAAACAGTATCATATGTATGTATGTGTGAATGGGTATATATGTATGTGTATATATGTATTTCTCTCTCTGTATATACATACATATGTGTGTGTTTATGTCTATCTCTGTACCTATATATCTCTGGGTGATATATACCAGTGATGTCCCAGTCTGGTCCCTATCCTCTATCTGACCCATAGAGTGTGGTGAGGAAAGTATGAGATAAGCTTATAAGGGATGGAGCCTGAGTGAGTAGAATAATAAAAATAATAACATTAATGATGATGATGATGGGGTTGCTAGGTGACACAGCGGACAGAGTGCCATGCCTGGAGTCAGGAAGACTCAAATCTGGCTTCAGACACTCGCCAGCTATGTGACCCTAGATAAGTCACTTCATCTTGTTTGCCTCAGTTTCCCCATCTGTAAAATGAGCTGGAAAAGGATATAGCAAACCACTCCAGCATCTCTGCCAAGAAAATCCCAAATGGGGTCATGAAGAGTTGGAAATAACTGAAATGACCCAACAATAGCAACAAAACTAGCAGTTAATAACTAGTATTCCTCTAAACTTTAAGGTTTACAAAATTTGCACATCAGGTTGGTGCTGTTGTTATGGCCATCATAGGGTGGGAAGGTCATGGATTCTGAACTGGAAGGACCCTCGAGGCCATCAAACAAGCCAAGCAGCATTTATTAGGTGCCTACTGTGTTCCAGGAAATAACACAAATGCAAATGCTGTAGAAAAAAGGACAGTGCGAGTTCTCCGGAGGCTGGCATTCTAATTGGGGAAGATGAGACATGAAAGCCAGCTAAGGGGTGGGGACGTGGCGAAATCGCAGGAGTCGGCAGAAAAGCTGGCAAGCCTCACTTTACAGGAGGAAGAACTTGAGTCACAGAGACCCGACGTGATGAGTTTTATTTAAGGGTTCTAGGGAGAATCAGAATCCAGGTGCTCCAGACTCCCAGTCCAGCCTGGTATTCTTTTTGCCAAACTGTGTTCCTGAGAAAATGGAGGCCCACCATCTGAGATCGTTATAGGAAGAGGGATTTTGGCTTGAATGAGGGTGAACTTCCTGGTCACTCAAACTGCTTATAATGGACAGGGGACAAGAAAGGGACAGACCAGATCAGGGGCTGTACTTACTTTGTTCTCCCCACTTCTGCCACCCCCAAACCCCCTTTTTTGTCCTACCTTAAAACTAAGAGAGAGCAAAATCAGGGATCTCAACCAATGTCAGATGCCCATCAGCACTGGGCTTGTAGTTGGGCAAAGAGCTGGCAACTCTGGGAAAGAGGCTTCCTTGGCCAATGGTGAAAATGGGAATAGGCCAGGATGGTGAGCTCTGCCTCTGGAAGTGAAAGGCCACCTATTGAGTATATTGTGGAGGAGATTCCTACAGGAAGAGAGTGGGAGTTGGATAAAATGACCTCCGATATCCCTTCCATCTCTGAATTCCTGCATCATAGGAACATGAGTCCATATTGGCACAATGGAAAGAAGTCAGCTCTCTCTTAATTAAACCTGTCCTAGCATATCCAAATCCTGGCAAGAAACTTGGAGGCTTGGGCCAGCCAGCCAGGTTGGAGAGCACATAAGGGCATCACTGATGCCAGCCTAAGAGAACCTGGCAAGACCCAGGCACCCTGAGGCATGGTAGAAGCCCCTGCCCAGCCTTATGTACTTCTTCTTCACCCACTCTTGTCCTGACCTCCTGCCAGTCCAGGCTCCTTGCCCAGTGCAGCCACCCCCCTGCCCAAGTGTTTGTGCTCACGCCTGTGGGCATCCAGCTTTCACCAAGGATCCACAGGTTGGCTTTTGCCAGCAAAAGGGATATGGAAACGAAGAGGTTAGATTAAATCGACTCTAAGTTTCTATCCGACGCTGACATTGTAAGTTCTAAGACTCCTCCTAGACAGACAGAGCATTTATTAAGTGCTTATTGTATACTGGGCACTATTCTAAACACTGAGAATACAAATACAACCAAAAAGGAAGCCAGTTCCTGTCCTCAAGGAGCTTGCATTATAATGAGGCGGACAACACAGGAAAGGGATGTGAGAGCAGAGGGCGAGGAGCCGGGTCTGGGGCGGGGAGGACAGAGGGTCCAGGACACATGGGCTGCTCCTGCTCTGATGAGAGCATGGTTGCTGCTGGGGGGCTTTCTGAAATGGGCCTTGGAGGGGAATCCCCTGATTGGAGGAAGAAACTACATGAGCCTTGCTTCTGTGTGAGAGAAATGTCCCTGAAGCAGAGGAGGGCAAAGTGTTCCAGCCCTGAACTCCTGTGTTCTAAGGGCCCTCCCAGCTCTGACATCCTGTGTTCTGAGGGCCCTCCCAGCTCTGACATTCTGTGTTCTTGAGGTATCTTCTATCTCTGACATTCTGTGTTCTAATCTCTTCAGTACTATGTTCCCTTCTAGCTCACGGTTCAGTGTTGACTGTGGGTAAATGTGAGATGAGGGTATCTTTGTGTGGATAGGAAGGAGAGATTGAGGCAGGGACATCCACTCCCGGGACTTAGGAACTCATTCTTTGAATGTCTCTCCTTGCTGGTACTTAGACTCCAGGGATGTGAGGTGCTGGGCCTTTGGGGAGTGGCCTGGTTGATTTGGCTCCTCAGATCCTCACCCCTTCACCTTGGGCCCCAAGTGGATGAAAACCATCTGGGGGCTTTAGTGAGCCACAACCAGAAAGCTGATGTCATTTTAGATGAAAGGGCTATATTTTTAGAATACTCTGTCATCTGAACTTCACCATAGTTCTGCAGGTTTTATGTATTCACAAGTACTTTTATCTACATTTGTTGGAAGAGGAAACTGAGTCTCAGTGCCCACGGTTGCATAGCTAGTAAGTGTCAGAGACAGGATCTGAACTCAAGTCTTCCCACCTCTAATTTGTGAGCTTCTTGAAAGCAGTGACTGTTGTTGCCTTATGTTGTATGCCTTATTATGTCAGGGTGTGGAGGCCCGACCAGGACACAAAGATTAGTTAAAAGAACTCCCTTGATGTTTAGCCTGGAGATGCGGTTCCCGGCCCCTCCCCAGGGGGGACTGCATTTATTCTGCTTGATCCCAGAGAGCAGGCCAGGGAGTCGGTCAACAGGCATTTTATTAAGGGCCTATTTTCTGCCAAGAACTGTGAACTAGGTGCTGAAGATCCAAAGCAAAGCAAAATCTCAGCCTTCTCCCTGCCAGGAAAACTGTATAGGGGCAGCTTTTTGCTCCATAAAAGGAAGCATTTTTGAATAATTAGAGTTATCTCAAAGTAACATGGACTGCTTCATAAAGTAGTGAGTTCCTCAGCACCAGAGGTATTCAAGCAGAGGCTGGATAGTCATTTGTTAGTTAGGGATACTACAGAGGGGATTCCTCTCCAACCTACCTAGTCAAGTGCATGTTGTCTCCCCCATTAGACTGTGAGCTCCCTGAGGACAGCCTTTCATTGTACCTCCATGGCTTAGCACTGTGCCACAGCAAGTGCCTACTAAATGCTTGCTGACTGTCTGCCCAGAAATAGACAGATCTCTTTTTGCTCCAGGATTTTGTGGGGCTAAGTCCTTTTATCTCCCTAAAGCTTCAGTTTCCTTGCTGTTAAAATGGACATGAGAAAAGTATCTGCTGCTCCAGTTTCGTAGAATTGTTATGAGACTCAAATAAAATAGTGGATGCAACACACTCTCCACCTGTCAGGTTTTGTTATTAGCCTGGAAGTTCTGTGAAAATGGGAGCTGTTCGTATCTAGGGAACCCTGGTCAGGGCATTCTTCCTGCCCCAAGAGCCTGGACAAAATTTGGGGGCTAACTCTTGCAAAATTCCTCTGATTCATCTCTGCACCCAGGAATGTCATCAAATGTTTAGCGTCTTTCTTATTTTGCTTTGCTTAAAAGGGCCCTTAACTCCCTTGCAAGCATTCAGGCTGATCATTGCATTAAACACAGATGAGGCTTTGATTACGAAGTAAAAGATACAGAAAGATTGCACACTTGAATTTCAGAAAGCATTCAATCCATCATAAACGAGCCTTTAGCAAATCAAGAACACCATTTCTAAAGGACCTTCTTCTATCCCATAGGGATCAACCTAATTCTTCCAATTTAGAGGACAAAGCAACTGACTATTCCCAGATATAGATCAGAGCAATTAGATGCACCTTGTGTATCTTGGAGGTGAACAATCTTCCCCTCTGGTAGGTCCTGCCATCAACTCCCAAGACCCACACAGTCCACATGACTCACAGTGTCAGTGAAGGGTATAGTAGGGGTCTGCTCTTGGTCGTGGCCCTTCCTCCAATTTTCAGTTCTGTGGAGTCTTCTATACTGGCACATATCTCAGTGTTACCATAATCTCTTGCTCCTATTGAGATACAGACTAGTTTCAGAACCTCAGTTTTCTAGGCAGCTCCTTCCCTCCAGGACTCATGAGGATTCAGGGTCCTGTGCAAGCTTCTCTCCAGGTCTACCCATAGCTCAGTGTCTCCATCTCCATTTGGCTCCTTGAATTCTTTATTTGGAAGCAGTTCCATAGACACACATATGTATATATGTATTTATCATAAATACATATATGTGTATATGT
>CM053596.1:37530797-37550285 GCA_028646575.1 Pseudocheirus occidentalis | reverse complement strand
GAGAGAGAGAGAGAGAGAGAGAGAGAGAGAGAGAGAGAGAGAGGGAGAGAGAGAGAGATGGATGAATGAATGGATGGATGGATGGATGGATATCCTGGGACTCTCCTCTCTGCCTCCCAACATTAGGTGGAGAAGTATTTGTCTGAATTTTCTTGGTGCATGCTTACTACACCCAAAAAAAGAGAATTTATCTAATGGTGGAATTTTAGTCAGAGTAACAAGCAGAGATAGAGAGGTGGAGAAGGGAAAGAGAAGGAAAACTTTATATGAGACAGACAGAGATGCCAGTGGTATTCCCAACACCTGTCAGCCCTTGAGGAGCTGGGGTGGGAGTTGAGCAATTAGAGTAGAGATGGGCTGACTCAGTAACAGAACCCGATGTGTCATCTTTTACACCATGGCCCGGATTTGAACCAAGAGTAAAGTTCCTGTCCTCGAGTGACACCTTCCAGAACCTGTTGACCCAGGTCCAAGTTAAGGTCTCTCCGCA
Organism: Pseudocheirus occidentalis; assembly: GCA_028646575.1. NCBI lineage: Eukaryota > Metazoa > Chordata > Mammalia > Diprotodontia > Pseudocheiridae > Pseudocheirus > Pseudocheirus occidentalis. The sequence continues at coordinate 37,549,795 of CM053596.1, read as the reverse complement.
GAAGGAAAGAGGAAGAGGAAATGAGTTGGAACGGTAGCAGGATGGATTTAGGTTGGGCATAAGCAAGGACTTCCAAAATGTAAGCATTGTTGTTGCAATAAGCCCAGCAGGTATTGGAGGGAAGGGGTGGTTTCCTTCCCTGGGGATCTAGAAGAACAGGCTGACTTGTCTAGAGTGGGTTGGCTGTTGAGGGGCTAAGGGGACATAATAGGTGTCCTTTGAAAGTCCTTTCTAGCCTTAAGAGTCATTGGCTTTGGTTCTTGCACCTCGCAAGGGACAGTGGACCGAGGACAACTTGGGGCAGAAGGGATTTTAGTTAGACCAGGAGAGTGAAGAGCCTCATGGTGTGGTAAAAGAAACTCTGGTTTGGGGGTATTGGGACTCAAGTAGTCAACTTCACAACTCCAAGATGGAGAAGGAAGGGCTAGCCATTAGTTCATCTGAAAATCTGGGGAGAGGGAGAGGATAGTAATTTGCAATCTGCAAGTCAACAGTGTGAAATGTCTACTAAAAAAAATCCATGGGGATCTTAGGCTTCATTAAAAGAAGCAGTAGCATTAAGAAGGGCACTGACCACAGTGTCCTCATGGTAGTAACCAGGATGGAGAAGGTTCTCTAGGTCATTCAATAAACAGTAGTGTAGTTGAAGGAAGGTGGGTTGTTTAGCTTGAAGGGAAGACGTGGTAACTGACTTCAGACATCTGAAGAATTGTCATTCAAAACAAGAAGCAGATTTTTGCTTTTTGACCCCAGAGGCAGAAGTAGGAGCAACAGGTGTAAGCTTCAAGGAGCCAGATTTAGTATGGATATAAAGAAAAACTTTTACAAAATATGCCAGCCTACTCCAGGAAATAATGGATTTTCTCTCAATTCATTCAATACCCTTCAAGAAGAGGTTGGATGACCACCAGAGACAGATCAAGTATCTATTAGGCACCTACTATTTACTAGGCACTTTGACGGGTACTGGGAGTACAATGGAATGACAAAAGTGAAAGAGTACCTGCCCTTGAGAAGCTTACTTTCTAGCCAAAGGAAACAATGTGCACAGCCACATGTAAAGTAGATACAAGGTAGCTGGGGAAAGGTTTTGCACCTGGGAAGATCAAGAAAGACTTCATGTAGAAGGTGGCACTTGAGACTAGCCTTGAAGGAAACAAGAGATTATATGAGGTGAAGAGGGAGGGCACTCTAGGTGTGAGGGATAGCCAATGCAAACACACAGATATGGGAGGTGTAGAGAAGCCATGTATGAGGAACGGCGAGAAAGCCAGATCTTAATACCACCAATAACCATGATGGTGTGGTTATTGACCTAGGACCCAACATTTTGGAGAGTGAAGTCAAGTGGGCCTCTAACAAGAGTGGAGGGGATGGAATTCCAGCTGAGCAATTTATAACCCAAAAAGTGGAGGCTGTTAGAGGGCTGCACTCCTGTAGGGAAGCAAATTTGGAAAACACAACAGTTGTCACTGGATTGGAACAGATCCATGTATGTCCTAATCCTAAAGAAGGACAATTTCAACAAATCAAATCACCAGACAATTGCACTTATTTCACATGTCAGCAAAGTTAGGCTTAAGATTCTACAAGCTAGGCTTCAGCAATAAGTGAACCGAGAATTACCAGAAGAGCAGGCTGGTTTTCTCTTAAGAGGTAGAGGAACTAGAAGCCAAATTGCCGGTATTTGCTGGATTATGGAGAAAGCAAGGGAGTTCCAGAAAAACATCTATCTCTGCTTTACTGACCACACTTTAGCCTTTACTTTAAAAACTTCTAGACTTTAACCTTTGTCGTGTGGATCACAACAAAACGTGGCAAGTCTTGAAAGAGATGGGAGTACTTACTTGTCTCTTGAGCAGTGGTTCTCAACCTTCCTAATGCCATGACCCTTTAATAAATACAGTTCCTCATGTTGTGGTGACCCCCAGCCATAAAATTATCTTCGCTGCTACTTCATACTGTAATCATGCTACCGTTATGAATTGTAATGTAAATATCTGATATGTAGGTTGTATTTTCATTGTTACAAATTGAACATAGCCCACAAGTTGAGAACTGCTGCTCTTGAGGAATCTGTATGTGGGTTAAGAAGCAACAATGAGAACTGAACATGGAGCAACTAATTGGTTTAAGATTGGGAAAGGGGTATAACAAGCCTGTATATGGTCACCTTATTTAATTTACATGCAGAGTACCTTATGTGAAATGCCAGGCTGGATAAATCAAAAGCCAGAACTAAGGTTTCTGGGAGAAATATCAACAATCTCAGATATCCAGATGAAACTACCCTGATGAGGGTAAGAAGATGAAAAGGAATTAAGAGACCTCTTGATGAGGGTGAATGAAAGAGGAGAGTATAGAAGCTAGCTTGAAGCTTAACATTAAAAAAATTAAGATCATGGTAACTGGTCCCATCACTTTCTGGCAGACAGAGGGAAAAGAAGTGGAAATAGTGTCAGATGTTATATTCTTAGACGCCCAAGATCACCACAAATGGTGACTGCAGCCATGAAATTAAGACACTTGCTCCTTGGAAGGAAAGTTATAGCTAATTGAGACAGAATATTAATCAGCAGAGACATCGCGTTGCTGACAAAAGTCCATATAGTCAAAACTATGTTGGGTTTTTTTTCCAGTAGTAATGTATGGCTGTGAGAGTTGAATTGATGCTCTTGAATTGTGGGGCTGGAGCAGACTTTGGAGAGACTCTTGGACAGCAAGGATGTCAAATCAGCCAATACTTAAAATAAATTAATTCAGACCGTTCGCTGAAAGGTCCAATATTGAATCTGAAGCTTAACTACTTTGGCCATGTCACGAGAGGATGGGACTTGTTGGAAAAGACACTGATGTTGGGAAAGATTGAAGACAGAAGGAGAAGGGGAGGGCAGAGAACGAAGTGGAGATAGTGTTATAGAAACAACCACTATGAATCTGGACAGACTTTGGGAAATAGTAGAGGATAGAAGGAGCCTGGCATGCTATGGTTCATGGGGTCACAAAGGATTGTGCATGACTGAACAACAAAAAGAAAGCCAGAAATGTGTGTGTAAAGGTGAGTGATGTTTAAAGAGTCTAGAAAAATAAGATGTGATTGCAGAGTTTAAATGACAGAGGAATCTATATTTGATAAATACGGAGCCACAGGAAATTATGGAATAAGGGAGTGACTTAGTCACATCTGTACTTTAGGAAAATCTCCAGAACAGCTGTATGGAGAATAGATTAGAGTATAATATGACTTGAGGCTTGAGTTAGGAGGCAGCTCTAATTAGTCCAGATGAGAGGTAATAAGGGTCCAATCTAGGGGTGATTGAAGCCTATATGAGTAGAAAGAAAGGGATATAGATGGAGGTAGAAATAGTATTTTGCAACTGATTGGCCTTGGGAGTAAAGGAAAGGGAAAGGAGTCTTAGGCAGCTACTGATTGGGCCAGCCGGCCTGAATTCCCTTCCAACTTCCAGGTTCTGCAGTTTTGAGCCAAATCACGTTTGATGCAGTGAAAACATGCCCAGGAAAGTATGATTTTTGTATCTTTGTTCATTAAGTTCCATCATCAAGAGTAAACATTTCAGTAACAACGTATCTGCCAATAGAGGCTAAAAGGAGTGATATTTTATCATACTTTTCATTAAAGATGTAGGGAAAGTCGACTTTTGGGTGCCAAATTCTGGTTTCTGGGACTGCTGTAGGCCTCTGAAAATTGAAAGTGGAAATCTGGGGGGTTTTCCCCTTAAAAAATACAATGATTTATTTATTTTTTCTGCTGCATAACCTGAAGAGTTTTACATTTTGTGCCTTCTGTCTTAGAAATTTGCTGAGGGAAGGCAGTTTCTTTTACCCATGATACCTCACATTCTTGCTGTAAAGATCAAGAAAACATTGTTTTTTAATTTGGTACCATCAAGCTTAATAATGTCTCATTCACTTACTGCTTGGGGGACCTCATCCCAATGACTTCCCCTCTCAAATCCCAGAGGGTAAAACTAATTGATCTCTGGAAATCCTTCCAGTTCTGACATTCTCTGTTCTAAGGTGAAAAGGAGAAGGAGATTGTATACATAATTTTGGAGAGGTGTAGGCTAGTGAAGAAGAGTAGCAATTGACTTAAAGAGGGGAAATTTATGGAAAATTTGAAGAAGACTCTCCAGGTCTGGAATACTGGGCCATAATCTACTTTTTGGTTTTATGAAAGGAAGTTGAAGGAAAGAAGAATGATCCAGGAGGGTGAATTAGAAATTCCTCGAGAACAGGGACCATCTTTTGTCCCTACCTCTCTTTTTTAACCTCAGAGCTTAGAATAGTGGGCAGAATGGGGCAGCTAGGTGGTACAGTGATTAGAGCAGTCACCCTGGAGTCAGAAAGACCTGAGTTCAAATCCAATCTCAGACATTTACTAGCTGTGTGACCCTGGACAAGTCACTTAACTCTGTTTACCTCAGTTTCCTCATCTGTAAAATGAACTGGAAAAGGGAATAGAAAACCCCAAATGGGGTGTTATGTTGGACATGACTGAAACAACTCAACAATGGCTTAGAACAGTCTTTGATCCATAGTAAGTTGGAACAAATGTTTATTGATTGATTGATGCTTAGAGGGGGAAGTGAAAGGATTAAAAGGTGGATTAAGGAGGATTAAGGGGAAAAGGCCTGAAGAGGAAGATTATGGAAGGAAAGGGTATTTGGCCAGACAAGTCAAGATAAGGGGGAAAAAAGCAATTAGGAGGTTAAACAAACTCATACAATGGACTGATTGGTGAAATAAGTAAGAAGTTGGTATAAGAGGAAAAGGAGGTGGGATATAGCTGGGGATTGAGATTAAGGAAAGGAAATTAATTGGGATCTTCAAGTTATTAAGAGGTGTAATTGGCTATACAAAGCTTAGCCAGGTTAAAGGCAGCTGGGTGGCCCAGTGGATAGAGCATTGGGCTTGGAATCAGGAAGAGCCATCTTCCTGAGTTCACATCTGGCCTCAGATATGTCCTAGCTGTGTGACCCTGGGCAAGTCACTTCACCCTGTTTGCCTCAGTTTTCTCATCTGTAAAATGAGCCAGAGAAGGAAATGGCAAACCACTCCAGTATCTCTGCCAAGAAATACAGATGAACAACAATAACAATTTAGGTTGAGGCTCAAGCATTAAAAAAAAAAAGTCCCAACCAGTAGGAAGAGGAAGAAAAATTGTGCAATGCCTCACATCCAGCTTGCCATGTTTGTGTTTCTGCCACGGTCCAGTGAGTGTTATCTATGAGCCAAGTGTAGGCTGATCTTGCTCCTGCAGGGGAAGGTGAAGGGCCGGAAGGATACCTCTCCATACACCAGGTTGTTAGGGACAATGAAGTATTCATAAGGAAAACGGAATCAAAGTTTCAGTGGGAGTGGGGTCAGGAGAGGAATATGAGGTGGAGTAGAATATTTGTCGGGGGGTTGGCTTGTGGAAGTGTTTACCTAGAAAAGAAAGGGTGGAGAAAGGATCCAATGTACCACTGGATTGTTCACTGATTGGAGGTTCTGTCTGAACAGGAAGGAGCTTGATGCTTTCAGGAGGAAGAGAAGGGAGGAGGAGGAAGCTGCTCTTTACTCCCATGAATATCTTGGAATCACAGAAGCTATTGAGAGAGGGCATCCAAGGAGGGTCAGAAGAAGAGATGAGTGGCGTGGTTAGTGATGCCCAGTTTGGAGGCGGGGTGTGAAACTGAGGAAACACTTTGTCAACTTGCTAACAGCAACAGAGAAGTCTCTTGTCTTTCCTAGGCATGTACCCAAAACATAACAGAGAACCTCTCAAGACTTATCACAACATATGACAACTACCCATTTATGGTGATTCACGTGGGTAGAAATGATACTGCCAGAAGGAACTTACATACCAGTGATTATAAAGTCTTGGGCAAGACACTGAAGACCACATGGGCACAGGTTTTCCTCACTGTTAGCCACTGAAGGCAAAGTATTCCAAAGAGAAAGACTGAACAAGATGCTCGTGTCTAAAAATAGGCTTCTGGATCACAGCTTACAATATAGAGCTTGCAGGTTTCTCCCCAGGGCTGGAGTTTACCTTAAAAATTGACTTGTAAAATTTAGATTCAGCTAGTAGACCTGAGATCAAATCATGCCCTAGGCACTTTACTAGCTGTGTGACCCTTGGCAAGTTAACCTCTCTCAGGATCAGTTTCCTTATCTGTAAAGTGGGACTAATCATAACATCTACTTCCTAAGTAGAGGTGCTGAAGATAACATGTGTAAAGTACTTTGAAAACTCGAAAAAGGTAGCCATTATTATTATTATTATTATTAAATGAGATAATAGATGTAATCTATTATCAGAGTCATACAGCAAATAATTAAATGGGATAATAAATGTAAGGACAGATGGATGGTACATTGGATAGAGCACTGAGTCTGGAGTCAGGAAGAGCTGAGTTCAAATGTGACCTCAGACACTTACTAGCTGTATGACCCTGGGTAAGTCACTTAACCCTATTTATCTCAGTTTCCTCATCTGTAAAATGAACCAGAGGAAAAAAATGAAAAGTAGAAAAGAAAACTACCCTAGTATCTTTGCCAAGAAAACCCCAAATGGGGTTATGAAGAGTTGGGCACAACTGAAAATGACTAAGCAGCAAAGTAGATGTAAACCTTAAAGAATCAGATAAGTAGTGGTGGTGCTGATAATTAATGATTGTGTCTTTTCCAGGTGTCTTGCAAATCTAATCAAAAGGATTTTGAGCTAAAAAAAAAAAAAAGAGAGAAGAAGATGGTCTATATATCTCCCAAGTAGGTATTAGAGGGTAGCAACAAGAAAGAAAGGATAGCAAATGAGACATTCAGAAATTCACAAGAGATAAAACTCAAGAAAGGAGTCAACAGGAAGATCTTTGACCTCCAATGTCTACGTACAAGCATCCTACATTTAGACAAGAGAAACTAAGCATCCAAATGCCAGGAGGGAAATTGGACTTCCCAGGCATTACTGCCATGGCCAGAATATTGTTCTAGAGTTTAGTTTATTTAAAAGAAGCAGGATAGGTAGAAATAACAATGTATAATACCAAGGTATATTCTTCTGTGGAGTAAACTATGATCGTGCCTTAGATTTTAGAAATCTAGGAGCCATAGGAGGGAAGCATGGTGGAGAGCATTTGGGTAAAGGTAGGGGCAAAACATATGTGATATTGTCAGTGGAAGATAGCCCACAGACCACCTGGACAGAAAGAGGCAATGGATGAGGAGTGTAGGAAACACACCACATGCCTAGGACAAAGGCATGATGGGGGACTTCAAATGTCCAGACACCTGTTGGAGCTCTTTATGACCAAGCAGAGCAGTTAGTATCTTCTTGACATGTCTTCATTATAATTTCCTCCTCCAAAATTGTTGAGAAAACAACAGAGGGGAAATTCAATTCTGAAGCTGATTTTTCACTAACAGGCAGGAATTGGGTACAGGATGGAAATGATAAGAATCCCCAGGGAGAAGGAAGAACGTACACATTCTCTCTTAGAGATTGTAATAGATAAGGAGAGGAAATCTGGGCATACTATGACAGGAATCCTAGATTTTGGAAAAGTAGATTTCAAAAGGTTCAGGGGAAGGAAAGGTAGGATCTCATGGACTTCAGAGGAAGTTATTACTGGAGGGATGGGAGATGCCAACAAGAAAATTCTAAAACACACCAAGAGAAACAGTTCCAATGAGGAGGAAAAATATGATTTGTCTCAAGAGACCAATGTATATGCACAGAGGAATTTGCCAAACAACTTAGATTTTACAGAGAAATTTACAGGAGCAGCCAGGTGGTGCAGTGGATAGAGCACCAGCCCTGGAGTCAGGAAGACCTGAGTTCAAATCTGGTATCAGACAATTACTAGCCATGTGACCCTGCATAAGTCACAACCCAAATTGCCAAAAGAAAGAGAGAGAGAGAATGAAAGAAAGAACTATACAGAAAATGGAAGGAAGGGCAGATAAAAGCAGATGAATACAGGAATGTAACCCAATTCTGCAAAAGGTTTCTGGAAAAAGCACCTGAGGATAACAAAGAGGAGTTTAAAAAGTCTTATTGTAAGAAAAAAGATTTGAAGAAGGGATGAGTTTGGGTTAGATGAGATGAGGGTAAACTGCTAACAGAGAAGGGAAAGATGTGGAAGATTTATATTACTTCTCTTTTCTGCCAAGGAGAATGAACTTTATACTAGAAACAAAAGAAGAAGTAGTTAACCCAAGATAAAGCAACATGATGAATTCAATGGCCTACCATGACCCATATGAACTAACTCCATCTCTGAGTCCTTGATAGAATTGACAGATTACTATTGAACCATTATTATGGATATTTGAAAGATATTATGGAAAATGGGACCAGAAATGTTGTTCCTATTTTTAAAAAGGCAAGGGGGAGAGGAAGAAATAAAATTCTGCAAACTATGGGTCAATGAGCTTGCTTTTTATTCCTAGGGAAATTCTAGAAGAGGTTGGGGAGCAAACATTTGGTAAGGGAATCAGTGAAGCATGGTTCCCTCAAGAAAAGGTCATGCCAGACTCACCTTATCTCCTGTTTTTGACAGGGAGGGTTATTTAACTTGTAAGTGAGAGGAAATGTTGTAGGTGTTCTAGCTAGCTTGATGGATTCAGAACTGGCTGGAACACTGGTCTCAAAGAACAGTCACCAACGGCTCAATGTCAATTTGGTTGAGGACTCCGTTGCAGTGCCCCAGGGCTCAGGCCTTTGTCTTAGACTATTTGATGTTTTTGTCAATGACTTGGATGAAGGCAGAGATGGCAGGCTCATCAAGTTTGCAGATGACAGAGCTCGCAGGGATTGCTCAAACAAGTGGTTGATTGAATTGGAGACCCGAAAGATCTTGTCCAGTCAGAATATTAGGTTGGACCAAATAAAATGAAATTCAACTTCACAAGGACCAGTTGGGGTTAGATAAATTAGATAATTTATATAATTAATTTATATAATTAATCTAGATAATGATCTAATTAATATCTAGATATGACTAATAGATAGAAAATTTTCTGAAAAAGATCTGTAGATATTAGTGAACCAAAAGCTCAACACGAATCAGCAGTGGGCTAGGGTGACCAGGTACTCTTAAGACAATTTATCGGGCTGCATTAAGAGAGGCCTACCTTCCAAGAATACTTTGCCCCAGTCTCATCAGTCTGGAGTATTGTGTTCAGCTCTGTATAAGAAGGACAGACAAAGAAAATGTGCCTAGACTATTGATGGAGTGTCTTGTTTGTGGAACAGCCAAGAAGTCAATATCACTTGATCAAAGAGTACAATTTTGGAAGAGGGACAGTTAACTGGTACAGTAGATAGAGTACTGACCCTGGAGTCAGGAGGACCTGAGTTCAAATCTGACCTCGAAAGCTTGGCACTTAACTAGCTTTGTGACTCTGGGCAAACCGCTTAACCCTGATTGCCTCACAAAAATGAATAAAGTGTAGGAAGACTGCAAAGGTGAGGGGGCTAGGTCAGGAAGGGCTTTGAGCACCAAACAAAACACTTTGTATTTGCTCCTGGAAATAATCACTGGAATTTATTGAGTTAGAAGGGACGTGATCAGACCTGTACTTGAGGAAAAACACTTTAGTAGTTAATTGGAGGATGGATTGCAGTAGGGAGAGACTTGAGGCAGGCTGACCCACTGGAAGTCTACCAGGTTTGGGTTGCATCGGTTAGCCACTGGAGTACCTCCCAGCTCTCCCTTGTATGGTTCAGTAATTTTGTCCCTCCCAGCTCTAATGAGATTGTTATTGTCAAGTTGTTTCTAGTCATGTCCAACTCTTTGAGATCCCTTATAGGGTTTTCTTGGAAGAGATACTGGATTGTCTGGCCATTTCCTTCTCCAGCTCATTTAACAGTTGAGGAAACTGAGGCAAATGGGGTTGTGACTTGTCCAGGGTCACACAGGAAAGAATAGTCTGAGGGTAGATTTGAATTCAGCTCTTCCTGACCCCAGGGCTAGTGCTCTATCCACTTTGTTACCCAGCTGCTGCAGTGAGATTAGGGATTTTCAGTCCAGGGCAGGTGCTCTGTGCATTGATTGTGTGCCCCAATGAGATTAAGGATTAGAGATTCGAGCCAAGAGACCTCAGAACCTTGTCCTGAGTTTCCAAACCTGGTTTTGGGTTTAGGTACCTATGCCAACCACGAGGGGGCAGCAGAGGCCGAGGCCGAAATACTCTATAGGAAAAAGGTTAGCTGCAACCATGTTTGGAAATTAAACTTATCCCTTCTAGCCCCCTCTTCTACCCAGGGCCACCCCTTTTGCAGACTCTCGGGGCCCACAGGGTCTATGCTCCTGGTCCTTTGCTCCTCGTCCTTTGCTCCCCGGTCTGGTTCTTTCCTTGAAATCCTTTGACCAGTGTGTTATTAGTGGTGTAGACCAAGACCTAAAAATGCGGACCCAGAGTTGACCTTCCAACTCCCTTGTGTTGTGACTTTGAGTGGGTCCCTTGCTTTCTTTGTGTCTTAGCTTCTTCTACTATATAAAGAGAGGGTTGGATTGGATGACCCCAAAGATGAGCCCATCCAGCTCAAAGCCCAACTATGAAGCCACCAGGATGATGGCATGCTAGGTTGGGAGTTAGAGGCCATTGGTTTGTAGTATGACTGTTATTTCCTGCCCATGGGACCTTGGACAAGCTGCTTAACCCCTCTGGGCTTCAGCGTTCACCTCTGCACCATGACCTGAGAGGCCCTTTCCTGCATTATAATCAGGCTACTCCTGTGCAAGGTGAGGGCCCCAGTCCCAGGTAACAGTCCTACCTTCTCTACTAAGCCTTCTAGGAGCAGCATGGGAAAGGTCCTAGGGGTGGGAACCTTGGTTCCTGGAAGGACAATTGGGGAAGGTCTTCAGGGCCTGGGTGCAGTGCAGAAATTCCCTTTAGATTCTATCATCAGGTGACTTTGACTCCCGTGTAGGACCACCCTAGGATAAGACTGGGTGATGGAAGGGAGCACAGTGCCTGGCAATTTGCAAGTGTTTTATAAGTGCTTGATTGATTGATTGATTGATGGGAAAGCTTGGGAGGCCATGATCTTCTAGGAGGTCACAGTCTCCTACGTCTCCTGTTTCCAACTACACCCAACTCAGGTTCATAAAATGTGTGGGATTCTGGTCTAGCCCTGAACCCTCTAGCTCTGATGGCTGAAGGAAGAGATCTGTTGTCAATTCTTGTTAGGGGACCATGTGAGCTGGGATCTGGAGGGACTGAGATGTTACCAATTTTCCCCTTTAGCCTCTAGTCTGAGACTAAGTTGGGAGGAGGCTGTGGGCTAAGCTCCTTGAGACAGCATTGAATCCTTCCTGCCCTGACAATTCTCCCCCTACCCTCATTTCCCAGGTACCCTCTGTCTCTATGACCCCCTATCCTAGACTTAGTTTCTCAAGTTCCCTGGACCATGTTTTAGTTACACAGGATCTTTGAGCTGGAAAGAATATTAGAACACAGGATGTCAGAGTTAGGAAGGTCCTTCATCCCTTCTAATCCAGTCCCCTCATTTTAATCAGAGAAGAAAGCTACTTGCCAAGAGCCTAGAGCCATTTGCTGGCAAAGCAGGGCCCAAAAGCCTGGTTTCAGCTTCCCCCTCCAGCCCTCTTTCCATTTCACCTCTCGGCTTCCTCATGCCCCTATCTCCCTTGCCAACTAGCAGGGTGTGGGGAACCAGCTAGGCTGACAGCCCTACCCCTGATCCCATTATCAGCCTCCGGGGGTGTGACAGCGGTAACAGAACGCCCTCTGACTCTCCTGTCTCTGCCACCTTCACCCCCCACCTCTCGTTCAAAAGCCTTTGATGAACATTCCCAGAGTCTTGGCTGCACCCAACATGTTGGCTTGGTCTCCTTGGCTGGGAGGGATTGGGCCACGAGTCCCCTCCCTGACCTAGAAGTTCCAGCTAGGAGAGGAGGGGGCCTCCATAAGATGCATCTCAAATAGCTCTTCCAACCAGGTTTCTCTCAGGCACCCCATGATCTCAAAACGCCATCTGAAGCAGCCCCCTCCTCTCTTCAAGTATGGCCTTGGGCTATGCTTTAAAGAAGGAAAGAGCTTAGATGAAAGGAAAGGGAAAACAAAGCTGGGGGGCAAGAGGGTCCAAAGGGGTTGTGGCAAACATGGACTTGGCCCCTGATTGACTTAAGGACCTCTAGGTGGAGGCTGGGCGTGAGGGACTGGAGAGGCTGACTAAGGTCTCTGAAGACCTGAACAGTCTACCTCAATTTCCTCATTCAGGCCTTCCTACCAGGACCAGCCTCTAAACTGCATGCAGAGCCAACAGAGTTAACCAGGGCCTAAATAAGCTGGCGTTCCAATTTATAGAATAGACAGAAAATATTTAGTAGGAATATCAGCTTGGGTTCCAGGATGAATTGGGACTTAATGGAGGATTTGAGTAGGAGGGAGGGCACACTAGACATGGATTACCTCTCCTGTCTCCCCCCTCCAAATCCAAAGACCCTGCCTAATTTATCTTTGATTCAGCAAACTGGTTCTCAGAAGCAGACCCTCAGCCAGGTTGGGGGATTGGATTGTAGGTCCAGGGCTGCCCAACCTGACAGGGGAAAGGGACAGAGGCAGCTGGCCTCAGCTCAGCAGTAGATTAGATGAAAAGTAGATGAAGGCAGCAGGTAAGGTATGGGAGCAGGGTGTTAGGCTCGATTCCTACATCCCACCAGGCTCTCAACAAAGCGCTGGGTTTGAATCTCTGCTCTGATGTTTATTAGTAGGGGGACTTTTAACCCTCCCTGGGCCTCAATTCCCTCCCCTAAAGGTAGTATGAGGGGGTAGGACTACATGGGCTTGAAGGTCTATGCCAATTCTATGCCATGTGCTCCCACAGGCCAGGTGCCTTCCCAGAGCTCCGAAGGTTTTCAGTAAAGGGTCAATGAGGATTGTTGACTCGGCTGATGGGCTTCTGTCTACAGGCTGACATTGAACTGGCATCGTTACAGGACAAACCTGCTGCTTCCGGGGCCTCAGCTGAGGCCTGGCTGGGAAGCCCCAGTGCTGGCTTTGCTCCCATTCCCTGCCCTTGTCAATTGTCTCCCTGGCACTGCCCTCTGTGGATATGTGTGAATCTCTCTCTCCCCCCCTCTCTGTCTCCTCTCTCTCTCTCTCTCTCTCTCTCTCTCTCATTCTCTCTTTCTCATTCTCTCTCTCTCTCTCTCTCTCATTCTCTCTCTCTCTCCCTCTCTCTCTCTCCCTCTCTCTCTCTCCTCTCTCTCTCTCTCTCTCTCTCTCCCTCTCTCTCTCTCTCATTTTCTCTCTCTCTCTGTCTCTCTGTCTCTCTCGCCCTCTCTCTCTCTCCTCTCCCTCTCTCTCTCTCCTCTCTCTCTCTCCCTCTCTCTTTCATTCTCTCTCTCTCTCTGTCTCTCTCTCTCATTCTCTCTCTCTGTCTCTGTCTCTCTCATTCTCTCTCTCTCTGTCTCTGTCTCTCTCTCTCTCATTCTCTCTCTCTGTCTCTCTGTCTCTCTCTCTTTCTCTCTCTCTTTCTGTCTCTCCGTCTTCGTTTCTGTCTCTGTCTCTCTCCCTCTCTGTCTCTGTCTTTCTCTTCTCTCTGTTTTTGTGTCTCTCTGTCTCTATCTCTTCTCTGTGTGTGTGGGTCTCTGTCTTTCTCCCTTCCTCCCCTCTTTTCTCCCTCCCCCCTTTTCTCTTTTCTCCCCCCTTTCCCTCTCTTTTTTTTCTCCAGGCTCCCCTTTTCTGCTGGCATCACCTTATACCCAGACACATCTTCTCACTGCCCCTTTAGATGCCGGCCTGTGTGTCCTGTGAATGTTGGTTTGGCGAAAGAAGACCAGTTCTCTGGAGGTGGGGGATGGGGGTAGTTTGGGAGGTGTAGAGTGTCTGAGATTGGGTGGGGAATGGGAAGACCTTCCTCTGAGGATGATTACTTCTGTGTGAGCAGACCCAGCATGGGTATTTTTGTCCTTCTAGGGCATGCAGGCAAGGAGGGAGATGAGAATTTACTCTTTGGTTAATGCTCCTCTGGAACATTAATCAGCTCATCGTAATTATGTTTAACACTCAGCCCTAATTGTTTACTTGTGAAATAATCCAGTCTACCAGGTCTCTTACTTAACTCAGTGCCAGAGCCCTGGAGGCTAAGCCAGCGTGGCACCCCTACCCCAGGGCATTGATGCACTAGGAATTCCCCCTGCCCAGTCTCAGGAAGGGGATGATCGGAAACCAAAGGCACTGGTGAGACTCTGGGAATAGAATCTCATTGATGGAAGACTTGATTGAGTCTATTGAACATCTGTTACCAGGGAACTTAGTTGACCTGGATGGAAGAGCCAAGTTTCTGCTACGCTACTTGTTAGCCTAGTGACCTCGGGTTTCCCATCACTTTCCATTTGGGTTTCTGTTCACCATTTGTACAGTGAAGAATGTGAGCTGTATGATCCCCATGGTTTCTTCTGGTTCTATAGCTTTCATCCTAGTACCCTAAGCCCAGCACAGTTAGCAGGCAAGGCATCTGGTCTGAGACCTCGGCCCCAGGGCTGGCTGGAGGCCCAGTGGTTGCTTGGGTGTTGGCATGGTCAGAACCTGCTCCCATCTTTCCTTCCTCCTTCCTTTGTGTGTGAAAATGGATGGATGTGAGGACAGAGGTTGGTCTGTCGGTTGGAAGTAGGGGGTGGGAGCAGAGAGAGGAGAAGGTAAGATCTGGGAGGTAGAGTTCCATATATGGTACCTCCCTCTTCCTGCCCAAGATTACTTTCCAACCCTGGGAAGCCTTGTTTTTTCTCTTTGAGTTGTCAGACCTGAGGGCTAGAGGCCAGGATAATGAAGTAGGCTTCCTGGGTCCACTCCAGACTAGAGCTCATAATACTGTGGGATTTAGGACATAGGGGTTGATGCTGGGGAAAAGAATTTAACTGCTGGGAAGACCCTTAGAACAGAGAATGTCAGAACTTAAAGGGTCCTTAGAACAGAGGACGTCAGGGCTGGGAGAGGCTTTAGAACACAAAATGTCAGAGTTGGGAGGAGCCTTGGAATACAGAATGTAAGAACTCGGAGGGCCCTTGGAACAGAGAATGTCAGGACTGAGAGAGGCCTTAGGACACAAAATGTCGGAACTGGGAGGGCACAGAGAATGTTAAGGCTGGGAGGGCCCTTAGAACACAGAATGTCAGAGTTTAGCATATAAAGAGTTTAGGAAATAAGATGTCAGAGCTGGGAGGGGGCTTAGGGATCATCTAGTCCCATCCCCTCATTTTACTGATGGAGAAACTAAGGCCCAGAGAGACTTGTCTAAGGTTCCCCATGTAGTCAATGGTCCGTGGAAATCATTCGGTCCTGGAGGCTAAGAGCCCCTCACCTGCTGGGAAGAGAAAGGGGGAATGAGGGAGGGTCAGCTATGGTTTCCCACACTCCAGACCTCACTTATCTCTTCAGCAGAATGGAAACTCCCCAGAAATCAGTCCCACGCCCTGCAGTCTGGGGGCCAGCAGGCTTTGGGATTTACCCACTGTCCCAGGAGGCAGAGGACCCTGTCCTAGCCCAGGCCATTGACAGCAGCCTCTGCCTTCCCTGGCTGAGAGGTTGTTTTCACATTCCTGAGGCCTGTGTCACTCTCACCACTACTGCTGGCCAACGGCCTTCGCTTCCTTCCTCCGCTCTATTTGCTGGAGGGGTTGGGAAGCCTGACCATGCTCATCTCTCCCTTCCCCTCCCCCATACTAGGGCTTCAGCCCCACATGACCCAGAGCTAAGTGGGGGAACAATGAAGATTCCCTGGCCTTTTCCCCCTGGGACAGCTTATAATTCTAAAGGATTTGTTCCTGGGCTATAGGTGGCTCAGTAACCTCTTTGTATGTTGGTCCACATTTTATTACTTCTAAGAGTGAGCTTGGAATAATGATGACCCCTCCAAAGCTGAGCACCCTCCCTAAAGCAGGCTGGTCCAGACCTAGGAGCAGCCAACTCATATCCCATCAAGAACAGGACCTGGACTCCGACAGGACAGTCTGTGCATCCTTCTCAGAGTCTTACCCAGACTTGGGCATGTATGAGGCTCTCTACAGACCCTTGATGGATTGAATGAAGAGCAGACAGCAGGGCAGGACTGTCTGAGGCTCGGACTACCCGACCAGCACATCTCTGGGGAGGTCAATGATGAAGAGGGAGGTTCCATATAAGCCAAAATATTTATAGTGGGACTTCTTGTGGAAGCAAAGAATTGTAAATAAAACAGATGCCCGGTCAACTGGGGAATGGCTGAGCAAGATGTGCTAAGGTAAAGTAAAGGAATGTTACTGTGGTATAGAGAGAACGGAGCCTATCGTCAGAAAGACCTGTGTTCGAATCCAGTCTCAGATACTTATTAGCTGTAGGATGCTGACCAAGTCACTAACCCTCCACTTGCCTCAGTTTCCTCAACTGTAGAGATAATGATAGCTTTTCTATTAGAATTGTTGGGAGGATCAAGTTATATGATGATAATTGTAAAGTGCTAAGTATAGGGCCTGGTATATAGTAGGAGCTTATTTCCTTCCTACATGTTATTGTGGATTAGTTTCACTCATATCTGACTCTTTGTGGCCCCATTTGGGGTTCTCTTGGCAAAGATACTGGAGTGCTTTGCCGTTACCTTCTCTGGCTCATTTTACAGATGAGAAAACTGAGGCAAACAGGGTGAAGTGACTTGCCTAGGGTCACACAGCTAGTAAGTGTTTGAGGCTAGATTTGAACTCAGGTCTTCCTGACTCTAGGCCTGGCACTCTGTCCACTGAGCCACCTAGCTGACCCTTCCTTCCTACATAGTAGGTGCTAAATAAATCTGTATTCCTCTCTCCCCTCCCTTACTGTGTACGAGCAAGGAGAACTATGGGCTCTTCTCTGGCACCTTTGGAGTGAGAAGGAGGAAGAAATGCTGTGGACCCCTGGGTGGGAGGAGGGGCAGCAAGCACTTGGTTATTGTATCTACCCTGCCCCCCACCCAGACACTGTGTGGCCTTGTACCTGTGCTGTTTCTGTTCCTCTCTTCTGATCTTAGCTGAAGGAATGCTGGAGACATGGAAGAACCATCAGAGGCTCCCCTCAGCAACCAGAACCATCAGCAGCAGGAGGAGCCAGCTCTGAGGAGCAAATTGCTTGAGCCAACCCAGGAACTAATATATTTGGTTTGGGGTTTTTTTTTTGGAGGGCAATTGGGGTTAAGTGACTTTGCCCAAGGTCACACGGCTACTTTTTGGGTAGAGTGTCTGAGGCCGGATTTGAACTCAGGTCCTTCTGACTCCAAGGCCGGTGCTCTATTGACTGCGCCACCTACCCGCCCCAGGAATTAATATATTAATCCCAGCAGTTGAGAGATCAGGTCCTGCAATCAAGGGCTATGCCACATCCACAAGTGAACTTGGGTGGGAAGGTAGCGGCTGGCAGGAGCGGGAGAGGTTTCGTAGCAGCTTCTTTAAGCTTGAGTCAACCATAAAACGCAAGACATTTATAGCAGCACTTTTTGTAACAGCAGAGCTGGACACAAAGTAGATGTTATTGACTGGAGAATGGCTAAAAAAAATTATCATGCACAAACATGATGGAATATTGTTATGCCGTAAGAAATAATGAATATGATGAATGAAGAAAAGCAGGGGAAGACAGGAACTGAAACAGATTGAAGTAAGCAGAGCTGAGAAAACTACACACACACACACACACACACACACACACACACGCACATATACACACACACACACACACACACACACAACCATAATGTAAATAAAAAGAACAGCCCCAAAACAATTAAAAGTAAATGTTGAAGAATTACAAAGTACCAGCATGACCCTAAAAAAGAGATATGAAAAGACACTGTCCTTCAACTTCTTTGTGGAGGTGGATGCAGATGTGGAACATTCATATATTTTCATATTTTTCTCAATGTGTTGATCAGTTTTGCTGATTTTTTTCTCTTTTTCTTCTTTTTTCCTCTAAAAAATTCTTTATTATACAGAATGGCTCTCTAAAAGGGGGGGAATAAAGGGAAGGATAATGAGAGAAATTTAAGAGATATAAAAACAAAATATATCAATAAAAATTATTTTTAAAGAAAGTTTGATTCCATTGTCCCCAGGAACTAAGTGAAGGAATGAAAGGGAGAGCATTCTCAATCCTTGTTAAGGCTTGTTAGTAAATTTTCCTTTGCAAAAAGTAAAAAAAAAAAAAAGACAAGTATGAATAATATAGAGAAGCATGGGTAGACATATACCGATTGACAGATGCAGAGTGAAAGCAGCAGAACCAGGAAAACAATATACACAATGACTTCTATAATGTATATAGAAAGAATAACAAAACAAAGGCAAGTAGACAAAGGACCTACCTGAGGAGAGGGCCTCACTATACTGCAGGGTAGGGGACTGAGTGTCTAGTACATAGAGACTCCATTTGATTCTTGTACTGAGAGAAAGGACTAGAGTGGATTGGAAAGAGGCCTGGATTCAAAGCCAGGTCTAGGTTTGGGTTTTAATTCTGCCTCTAATTTAGCATATGACTCTGATAGGCCTGTTTCCCTACCTGTAAAATGAGAAATTTGGTTTAGATGACCTCTAAGGTTCCTACAAGTTCTGTCATAGTGGATTACTTAAATTAGGAAGACCTGAGTTCAAATTTGACTCAGACATTTACTAGCTGTGGAAAAGTCATGTTACTGCTGCCTGCCTCAGTTTCCTCAACTGTAAAATGAAGATGATCATAATAGTACATACCTCCCAGGGTTGTTATGAGGATCAAATGAGATAATATCTGCAAGCTCTATATTGTGGTGACTGGCACAGAGGTACTTAATAAATGTTTGTTTCCTTCCTCTCTTCCTCCCTTCCTTCCTCCCTTCCTTCCTTCCTCCCTCCCTCCCTTCCTTCCTTCTTTCTTCCTTCCTCCCTTCTTTCCTTCCTTCCTCCCTCCCTCCCTTCCTCCCTCCCTCCCTCCCTCCCTTCCTCCCTCCCTCCCTCCCTTTCTTCTTTCCTTCCTCCCTTCCTTCT
>CM053596.1:37446257-37530297 GCA_028646575.1 Pseudocheirus occidentalis | reverse complement strand
TTTCCTTCCTTCCTTCCTTCCTTCTTTCCTCCCTCCCTTCCTCCCTCCATCTCTCCCTCCCTTTCCTCATCCCTTTCTTCCTTGTTTCGTCCCTTTCTCTCTTCCTTTTTCCTTCCTTCCTTCCCCCTAAAGGCCCTCTCCTACCTCACATTCTGTGCTCCAAGGTCCCTCCCAGCTCTCGAATTCTGGAACCTGAGACTGAGAGGCTGGATCACAGTTAAGCAACTTACATGAGGGCAAGGGTTGGAGCCTGGGTCCTGGCCTCCAGCTCCAGTGCTCTTGTCCCTAGCTGTAATGTCACACTGTTCTACAATTCCTTCTGACTCTGCCATTGGAGCAGGAGGAGCCCACCGTGGGGCAGAGCAGTCAGGGATAATACGAAGCATTTTGGGCTGTGGGACTGTTGGGTGGGGGCTTGTGGACTCTGCCGCTCTCCTTCCACAGAATCATGGAATGTGGAGCTTGAAGGGATTTTCAAGATCATTTAGGCCAGGCCCTTCATTTTACAAATGAGGAACCTGAGGCCCAGAAAAAAGAAGTAATTTGCCCAAGGTTTCACAGATACTGAGTAGCAAAGACAGTATTCGAACCCAGGCCCAGTATTCGAACTCTCAATGCTACATTGCTCCGGCCCTGCCTTCCTCACAGTGGGGTGATCTAGGACACTAAACGTCTCCACCCACACACACCCAGATCTACTTGTGCCCTCCCCTCCCCCCAGCAGAAGTACACCCCAGCCTAAGAACAGGGATAGGATGAGGCTTTGTGAAACTGTCTCTCGGGAAGTCACTTCTTCCAGCCCCCTGTCTTGGGGCAGGTCATTATTTAAACCACATAAAAATTTGGCTTGTCAGAGCTGGAGGGTGGGCACTTACAGCACCAGGGAGGGAAACTGGGGAGATGTACTAGGAAGAGACAGGGAGCAGGGAGGAAACCAGGAAACCACAGTAAAAACTGAGCAGAGCAGGTCCTGGCAGGTCACCTGTGTTTCCTCCTCCCTGACCCAAGTTTCCCTGAGACACTTGTTCCTCCTCTGTTCTGGCCCGGAGGCTTCTGGGTAACCCCTGACCTGGGGGTCGACCATGTCATCTGTGGCTTGAGCCCTGGACTTAGGGATGTGGGTTGAAATTCCAGCCGTGCTGCTTGTTAGCTGTGTGATTGTAGGCCCTTTCAGGACCCCAGGACCTCCTCTATGGAACGAGGGGCCTTAAGGTTTCTTCCTACCCTGAAATCCTAGGATGCCCTTCGGTGACTCCCAGAGGCCTGGAAGCTCCCAGTCACCAGATGGCTCTTTTTGCTTGGACCTCCTCACAGTATTCAGGCTTTCCTTGCGCCCTGGGCAATGCGACAAGGAGCCATTTGAGAAAGAGAATGGCTAATGAGGGGAGCTTGTCCCAACCTGGATAGACAGGCTTAGCTGCCTCAGTCACTAATCTTTCTCCTCAGAGGCAGCTTAGCTCTTGGCATCGACTGAGTGGGCGGAATTCCCCAGAACCACTTAGACATCCCAGTCCCCAACCCCTGTTTCCCTGAATCCCTGGGCCTCCCCTCTCTGCCGAGGCACCGTGGGTGGGGTAAGGGACCTGCTTTGGTGCCTTGGGGAGGGGGTGTGTGCTGGGTGGTGGTTGGGGGACGGGTTCTGTTCCAGGTTTGACGTCAGGAGCAACTTCTAAACAATTAGACATTTCCCAAAGTGGTTGCCCCAGGAAGTGGCAAGTCCCTTAATGGAAGGGGTCTCTTCAAGTAAGGGCTGGCAGCTAAGTGATAGAACAGCAACAGCAGCTAACATTTATACGATGCTTATAACGTGCCAGACACCTCACAAAGTGCTTTATGATTATTACCTCGTTTGATCCTCACAACCACTTAGCTACTGTTATTATCCCCATTTTACAGATGAGAGGATTGAGGCAGGCAGAGATTAGGTGACTTACCCAGGGTCTTAGAGCCAGGAGACCCTAATTCTAAATCCTGCGTCATATACCTCCTGGCTTTTTGACCGTAAGCAAGTTACTGATCTTCTCTGGGTCTCAGCTTCCTCATCTGTAAAATGGGATGATAATAATAACATCTACAGCCCAGGGTTAATATGTGAAAGGTGCTCTGGAGATGATGCCTGCTCCAGGACAGGTTCAACATATTAAATGCCCTCTGAGGTCTCCTACAACCCTGAGATCCAAAGATTTTACAATGCAGGTCTGTTCTATTTTTGGCTCAGGGCCTGGTATACAGGAGTTGTAACCACAAGCATCAAAAATGCTTGTTGATTGGTCCTACCAACCATTACTCCCTACCCCCACCCAGTCCTTTGAGTGGCATAGTACCTGGTCAGATGATGCCTTTCTTTGGAGCTTGGAGCATCATGACCATAGAACCTGTTGAATGGTCCCTAATTCAGTTCATTGACTTATCTCTCTAAGCATAAAACTTTTATGAACCTTCAGCTAATACTGTTACTATTACAGTACTTTTTGATAGGAAAGGAGGTTGTTTCTGAAGAGACCAAAGGAAGGGGGATAGTGACAGAAAGAGGGTTTCTTTCTATTTCCCTTCTCCTTTTCTCCTTCCTCTTCCCTCTTTCTCCTCTCTCTCTCTCTCTCTCTCTCTCTCTCTCTCTCTCTCTCACTCCCTCTCCTCTCTTTTCTCTCTCTCCCTCACTGTCTCTGTCTCTCTCTGTCTCTCTCTCTCTGCCTGTCTATTTGTCTCTTGGTCTCTGTCTGTCTCTCTTTGTGTGTCTTACTATTTCTTCTTTCAGCCTGAACCTGGGATTTTTTTCTGTATAGGAAGCTTCCTCTACCTGGTGCAGATTGAGGCTCAGACATTTCTGGTCTTTCAGAGTTGCTGGAAGATACCAAGAAGTTAAGAGACTTATCCAAATTGATGCAACCCTGACCCCACTGCTTTGTACCCAGCCTGTCCATAGAGATGAGTCCCCTGGAGTGAACTCAGGGGTCACAATGGGCCATACAAGCTGGTCTCTAATCCCTTTACTGAGCTTTTCTCTGGCCTACCAAACTCTCAGGTTGGAATGGCTCTTTCAGATACAACTGTTTCAAACATCATGCAGACCATACCCAGTCACAACTAGCTAGAAGGGAAGAAACACTAGAACACAGAATGTCAGAGCTGGGAGGGCCCTTAGAACATAGAATGTCAGAGCTGGGAGAGCCCTTAGAACACAGAATGTCAGAACTGGGAAACCCTTAGCACAGAGTGTCAGACATAGGATGAGTGGTGGGAATATGGGCTTAGAACACAGGATGTCAGTAATTGTAAAGATCGTAGAACATAGAATGTCAGAACTGGAAGGAACCTCACATTCATCTAGTTGCATCCTCTTATTTGTCTGAGTAGGAAATGCACAGATTCAGAGAAGGGAAATTCATCACAGAGTAAGCACTCTGGCTAAGACATCTCACTGAGATCTTTGCCACTCCCCCAGTTGGGGTCCTGGTGCCCCCAAACATAGGATCTTGGATTTAGATCTGAAAGATCCCTTTGAGGTTGAATACAACCTCTTCATTTTACAGATGAGGAAAGTAGAGCTTAGAAGTGGTTTGATCCAAATCCCATGACTAGTAATTGTCTGGAGCAGGATTTGAACCCAGGTGCATTGCTCTCTCCATTATACTATGCCTGAGATGAGGCTGTATTTGGAGGTTGTGTTGGGTGGGGTTTTCTGTGAGTATTGAGGATCTAGAGGGAGATCTGAGGGGCCAAAAGATGGCTCTGTAAAGTTATGAGAAGAGCTTTCCCCTACTTCCCAAGCTTAGGATATTAGGCAAGAGTTAGATCTCCTTCCACCCCCCTTCTCCTATCCTCATGAACCCACTCCTGCCCTTGAATCTATGACTATGGGTAACATGCTGGGTAATTTCCACTGCAGGCCCCTTATAGACCTTACAGGGCTCTGTAAAGTGCTGGGGAGATATCCCATCCCTCACAAATCCTGGTGGGCTGGGTGCTGTTATCCAGCACTGATCCTTAGGTCCTCATTCATAGATGGAAGTCTGGATTCCCCAGGGGACAGTCAGGCCTCTGCAGAGGGTGACCTGTGGTGAGGGCTGGGAAGGGAGATGCAACCCCATGAAGCCCTGGCCACTGCCCCTGGGCTAGCCTTCTGGAGATGGTAACAGGCCCCATCTGCTTTAGGTTGGTTATATTTCCATAGAACAGCAATTATCAACCTCTGGGTTGTAACCCCTTTGGGGGTCCAACAACCCTTTCACAGGGGTCATGGGGTCACCTAAGACCATAGGAAAACACATATTTCTGATGGTCTCAGGAACCCAGACACAGCTCCTCTATCTCTCTCCAGGTGGGTCTGCCTACATGCAGATACACCCACATATGAGTATTAAAGTGTTGCAGCATTAGGAAGGTTGAGAACCACTGCCTTAGAGTGAGTATGAAAAATCCATTGCGGACCAAGACATTTCTGAAGACCTAAATGCACTAGGATTGCACAGAGGGTGTGTGTGTGTGTGTGTGTGTGTGTGTGTGTGTGTGTGTGTGTGTGTGTGTGTGTGTGTGTAAGTAATGTTTTGGACTCTACTGAGTTGACCTATGCTGAAAATGACTGGGCCTCCAAGGAGAAAGGGAGGGGACTGGGGGCTCTCTGGGGGCCATGCCTCCCCCTCCAACCCCTTCCGGAGCCCGGCTCAGCCCACGCTGGGAGCAGCTGATCTCCTGGGTTTTGTTCATGGCACAAAGGAAGCCAGATCCCTGGGCTTAGCAATGAATGGTAGGGGGCCATGGGGCAGCCCTGGCTGGCTCAGCCTTCTCTCATTGTCCCCAAAGCCCCATGAGCTCAAAGCTTCCCATTCAGAGCATGGCCAGCCTGGAAAAATGGGAGATCAAAGGGCAGAGAAGCCAGGGCTGGGACTGGAGGGGGAGGGCAGGAGGAGAGGAGCACCACCAAATGGAACTTAGGGAGAGACCAAGGGGGCACTTCATGTGAGCTCAGTCCCTCCTTCTGGCTGAACTACTTCCTCCTACCTACACAGGCTCGCACAAGCATTTAATATTAGAGCAATAATATTCATTTTATATTAGAGTCAAACATATTAGAACTAGGAGGGACCTCAAAGTCAGGACTAGACAGGGCCTTAGAACCTAAGATATTGAAACTGGTGCAGGAGGGTGGAGTGAGGGGAGAGATGGGGGGAAAGAATCTTAGAACATAGGCTGTCAGAGCTGGCAGGGGCCTGAGAACACAGGATGTCAGAGCTGAAAGGGCCCTTAGAACACAGACTGTCAAGGCTAAGAGGGACCTTATTCCCTCTTAGGGACCAATTCCTTCATTTTATGGAGCAAACTGGAGCCCATTGAGCTGAAGTGAGTTGCCCAAGGACCCAGAGAGAGTTGATGGCCTCTCTGGCCTTTTCAACCAGGCCTCCTGTGTCCTGGTCCAGCCTGCTTTTCACTGTGCCTTCCTGCCTGCTTCCTGGGCCAAGCTCTGAACTGCTTAACCTCTCCTGGAGATGCTATGAAGTGCCCCTGCAGGGTTAGAGTCAGAGAAGAGCAAGAGTTACCTACTTATGGTGACAGCATGTAGTGGAGGGAACATTGGACTAGCAGCAAGTGAGGAGGCCTGGACTCTGGCTCTGAATCTGCTAGTGACTAGTTAGGTGACCCCAGCCTTCCACAGGCTGCTCCAAGTGAAAAAGGCTGGAGGCCCTGGGTCAGAGTGTGGCCCCTTTCCCAAGATGCTGGTGCTAGAAAGGGTCCAAGCAGCAGCCCAGGTGGGCTGGCATGCCACTGCTTGGGGCCTCTACTGCTGGCTGGGCTACCTGTCCCTTCCTGCTCGGCCTCCCTCCGCTCCCCATTCCTCTGCCTAGCGGACACCACACCCCCTAGGAATGCAGCCTGCATTCCTGCGGCAGGGGTGTGGCTGCCCCTCGGCTCTGTTTGCCTGGGGCCTCAGCGGGTTGCTAAGTAAAAGAAGCCTGGGGCCCCCAGGCGCTGAGTCAGCAGGTGAAATTTGGGTTTGGGCTCTCAGTGGAGACTCATCACCTGCCAGGTGACAGAGGGCAGGAGGAAGCTCAGCTTCCTACCTTCTTCCCTCTGCCTCCCCTCAACCACAGGGCCCTCCCAGCTCTGATAGTCTGTGTGCTAAGCATACCCCCCTGTCTCTTCCCTCCCCCCACCCCGCCAGCTCTTCCGGTCTGTGTTTTAAGGCCCCCACCAGTTATCCCATTCTCAGTTCTAAGGCCCTTTTCACCTCTGGCATGTTGTACAATCCCTCCCCATTCTGACAGTACATGTTCTAAGGCCCCATCCATCTCTGACACATTCTAAAATCCTTCCCAGTGCCAGCATTCTGTGTTCTGAGTGCTCCCCCAGCTCTTCCAGACCCCTCCCCCATCACATTCTCTAGTCTACGGCCCCTCTATCTGTGACATGTTCTAAAATCCCTCCTGATTCAGACATTCCACCTCTAAATGCTCCCCCCAGCTCTTCCAGTCTATGTTTTAAGGCCTCCCACCAGTTATCCCATTCTAAGACCCCTTCCATCTCTGACAAGTTCTACAATCCCTCCCAACTCTGACAGTCTGTGTTCTAAGGCCCCATCCGTGTCTGACTCTCTTTGCCCCAAGGCAAAGAGCCTCCCAGCTCTGTAGGTCTAGGATTTGATGAAATATTTGTTGAATGAATGTTGAGTGAGATTCTGTCACCGCCCCATTTCCTCCTTCAACTGTATTTGCTTTAGATTAGTATTGACTTCCTTACTTCCCCAGACTTTGATCTTCTCTCAGATCCGGGGATGAGTCCCCAGTCCTGGCCCCTCACAGTCCCTCCCCCACAGTATTCCCTGCCCTGAGGGCCCCGCCCTTTCCTTTGCCTAGACTGAGATCTACACCTGACCTGGTTGGAGCCAGCAGGTGGCTACAAAAAGGGAAATCAGACGAGCATTGGGCAACTGAGTGTCCGTGGGTACCAGAGTCCTGGGCTCTGTGGGCCCACCCCTTCTGGTTCCCCTTCGGTCAACAGATCATTGAAACTGTAGGAACAGCAGGTTGCCCTTGCCCAGTAGGCATAAGGGCCCTGGCGCCACAGGGTCCCGTTTCGATTGCTGGTTTCTTTGATAAGGGATGGGCAGATCACAGTCTAATGGCCCAAAGCATCTGGGATCCTCATAAACTAGGAGCTGGGAGAAGTCTTAAAGACTATCCCAGTTTTTTCAATGGACAAAGGGGGAAACCAAGGTACACTGAATAAGCTCCTTTATTCCAGGCCATGCAAGTCTAAGTGACAGAGCAGAGATCCAAAGCCTGGTTGTCCAGTTCCAAGCTCTTGCTCTTTCCAAACCACCTCTGGTGGGAGACACCAGCAGGCCCCTTTCTCAGACTGCCTTCCCCTTCCTCTCCATCTACCCCTGAAGTCAGACCAAGGTCTCTTTCAGCTGTGCTCCACTGGAGGCCCTTGGTTTTCATAATGGAAAGAACACTGGATTTGCAGTCCACACACCTGGCTCTGCAACCTTGTACCCATCAGACCTTGGAAGATCACTTGCCCTCTCTGAGACTCAGATCCTCTTCTGTTAAATGATTAGAATCCCAATGCTTATCTTGATGGAGCCTCTTGTCTGTTGAGAGAGATGAATACATACTAGGAAGTGACAGACTGTTACAACCAAGGGCAGCTGGAAAGTGTACGCCGCATGAGAAAACATGGCCCTAGTATGAGCACTGGGTCTGGAGTCAAGAAGAGCTAAGTTCAAATCTGACCTCAGGCACTTACTAGCTGTGTGACCCTGGGCAAGTCACTTAGCCCTGCTTGCCTCAGTTTCCTCATCTGTAAAATGGCATAGAGAAAGAAATGGCAAATCATGCCAGTATCTTTGCCAAGAAAACCCCAAGTGGGGTCATGAAGAGTCTGATATCACTAAACAACGACAAAGGATTAGCCTGGGAAGACTTTCCTAGAAGAAGGTAACTTGGAGGAGGGATAGTCCAAGGCTTGGTGGACTGAAAACTGCCCCAGTTGGAGAGTGGTACCAGGTCTTATTTCCCAGACCCTCTGAAAGTGATACTAGCTAGGCCCCCATCCTAGGGGACTGCCCTTGCTCGGGATTTCACTTTTCCTCCCCCTTCTCATAATCAGTTCAAGCACACACTATCCACAGCTCTCAGATCCTTTGTTGCCCTCAACCTAATCACTTCTCTTCTCACTCCTTCCCCGACTCTAGTCCTGGATCACCTCTATCACCAACCTTTGCCACTCTTGCCCCAGTGGTACTTAATTGTGCATAACTGAACTGACCAGATCTACTAAAAATATGCATTATTTCATCTCAGCTGGGCCCTTACCACTGCAAGGCCATCTTTCCCATCTTCCCCTGGATGACTACTGCATTCCTCACTGATGCTTCCTAATCTTTTCTTCTCTCCTCAATCTTTAAGGCTTCCATTCTCAGCAGAGGACCTGGCCTCACTCTCTGAAGAGAAACAGAGACCATTGCCACCTTTCCCCTTCCCTTTTTTCTTTATTTCACATCTCAACACTTGACTATACTCCTGACTTTCCCTTTCTTAGCTCTTGACTCTAGTGGAGAGGTAAGTAGCCCTTCTCCTCATCAAGGTTAATCATTCTGCTCCAATCCTTGACCCCTTTAGTTTCCTTGGGCAATTTGCCCAGGTATTTATCCCTCTTATCTCTCTCTCTAATCACAAATCTCTCCCTGTCTACTGGCTTCTTCCCTGCTGACGCACAAGTTTGAGTCCCAGTTGTTCCTAGGAAGCCTTCACATATTGCTAATCAGCCCTTCAGGCATTTGTGTTATACAGTGTCCAAAAAATATTGATGCTTTCTTAACTTCAAAAGTATAAATGCTACAAACTTGTAAAAGAATCATTAGAGACTTTATTCACAATTTTTATGCTCATATTTAATTTTATAAATTTTGAACCATACATTAAAATTTTTTTTAACAATATGGGGCATTGTGTCATTATATATTACATGTGGAATGGTTTCTGTATGACCGGTAGAGAGGTGGAGGAATGCCTTTTCTGCGACCTCCTGGTCACAGAATGCACTGGGTCATCTGATTTGTCTCCATTAGACTTTGTCCTGTGGTCTCACATCAGTCCTGTTGTGAACCCATCAAAACCTCGTTCTTTGGATGATCTTAAGGCTTGGTTTACAAATGCCCTTCTTTCAGTCACTGAGCAGCAGCTGATGAGAATGGATAAGAGCAATACACGGCACAAGAAAGGGGTTGTGTTTAATTTTAATAAGAACTCTAACAATATTTTTTAAATTTTAACAATCAACCTTTCAAGTGTTATTTCTCATATGTTGGGGGCATTTATACTTCTAAAGTGATCATCAAAGCTTAAAACTGCACTAAGAGTTTTGGGACATGCTGTTGTCTCTCCTTCCTTGCATGTGTCTAGAAAATACTGTCTACATTGGCATCCTCCACTTCCTGTTATTTCTGAAACTTCTCAGCCCTTTGCAATCTGGTTTCCAAACCCATCACATAACTACAGTGGCTCTTTCCAAGGTGATTCTTCAAGTATTATTGAGGTGTTCTTCTTGACCTCTTTGCCACATTGAGTGCTGTTGCCCCCTCACTCCTTCTTGACTGTCCAGCAGGTTATGTTCAGTCTCCTTTGCCAGAGAAGACTTTCATTATCCATATCCTGACCCTTCTGTGTGACTTTATCTCTTCCTGAGAATCTGGACCCCTTTCTTTTCTCCCTCTATACCATCTCCCTTGGTGATCTCATCTGTTCCCCTAAGTTCAGTTATCGTCTATGGAGATGACCCTCAGGTCTGCATATCAAGATCTAGTCTCACATCACCCATTGCCAATTGGACATTTCCCACTGGACATCTCAAGTTCATCATGTCCAAACAGAACACCCAGAACCTTCCCCATTCTGAGAAGGAGGATCTTTTCTTCAGATCAACCACATTCACAACCACAGTTATCCTCAAATTTTCCTTCTTCCCACATCTATCTGACCAGGTGCCAAGGCTTCTCGATTCCCTTTACATGCAGACTTATGGCCCAAAGTCAAGCCCTCATCTCCTCACATCTGGATTTTTTTTTTGAGACTGAGTCACCTTATCTCACCCAGGTGGAAAGTGGAGGGGCCACTCTGTCAGTCAACAAACATTTATTAAGCACCTACTATTTGTCAGTCATGGTGCAAAGTGCTGGGGATAAAACAAAAGGAAAAAGACAGCCCCTCCCCTTAAGGAGCTTACAATCAAATGGGGAGACAACAAGTAAACAAATTTGTATAATT
This sequence comes from Pseudocheirus occidentalis, assembly GCA_028646575.1. Taxonomy (NCBI): domain Eukaryota; kingdom Metazoa; phylum Chordata; class Mammalia; order Diprotodontia; family Pseudocheiridae; genus Pseudocheirus; species Pseudocheirus occidentalis. Next base: position 37,520,035 of record CM053596.1, on the reverse strand, counting down.
AAAAGAGAGAATGCACTAGAATGAGAAGCCACTCATGGACTGATCCCACCTTGGATGGAAGCTTTCACCTGCTTTATTTTACTGAGTAGCATTGTGGTCCTCCACCACTGGGGGCTCATCCTATTGGTAGCAGATATAGCTTGGACAGTATATAGGCTTTATTTAGCCCTACTGTACCTCAAAACTCCTGAATGTAAGTAATCCAGTAATCTTAACCTCCCCAGCATCAAGGACTATCCATTTATGCCTGTGTTGCCATGCCCAGCTCGTTCTGATTATTAAAGTAACTTAATTCATGTTCCGGCTTCCAGACTCTCCTTTCTCTGATCCATCCTCCACACAGCTGCTGCTAAAGTGATATTTCCCACCCCCACATAACAGTTAAAGTGATATTCTTTTTTTTTCTTTTAAAGTGATATTCTTAAAGCAGTTCTGTGCTGTAAAAGATAGTGCTAGACACAGGGACCTGAATTTGAATCCTACCTCAGACACTTATCAACTGTGTGACCGTGGGCACAGCCGCTCTCAGCCTCAATTTCTCCATCTAGAAAATGTGGACAATAATAGCACCCATCTCCCAGGGCTGTTGTGAGGAGCTAGTGAAATAATGTATGCAAAGTTTTTTTTTAATTCTAGAGTTTTAAAATTCCAGGGCTATATGTAAATGTTAGTGATTATTAAAGCACGGGTCACTCCTCTACTCAAAAAGCTCCAAGAGCTCCCTATTGCTGCAAATTCTTCTGCTTGACATTTTCTAACCTGACTCCAACAACCTAGTTTATCGTGCATTACTGTCCTTTATAAATTCAACATGCCTGACAAACTAGCCCACCAGTGGCATTTCATTTCTACTCTCCGCACCTTTGCAAGGCTGTGATCCCCAGTGCCTGGCATGCCCTCTGTCCTCAACTTTGCCTTGTATAATCTCTAGCTTGCTTCAAAGCTTGACTCCTGTTCCACCTCCTCCATGAAACCTTTCCTGATTTCCCTTGATTGCTAATATCTCTTCCCCAGGACTTTGGATTCCCTTTGTATATATTTTTCATTTAATTCTTTTGGTACAAATCACATCTCTCTGGCATCTAGTGCAGTTCCTGGCACATAGTAGGCCCGTGATAAATGTTTATTGAATGAATGAATGGCAAGGAAGCCAGGGGCCCATTCAGACTCATTAAGATCAAACATGCTTCCTCCAGGCATGTGGCTCCATTTTTTTTCCTGGTTCCAGGGTTGGTGAGGGAAGAGGAAGCCTGGTAAGAGAGAGGGGGCGGTCAGCTTTAGGGCACATCAGTCACATTTTCTAGCTGTGACGTGACGCTGGACCCACTGTGGAAAACACTAATTAAGCATCGGCTCGACCAGCCCTGGCGAGACAAGGGAAGGTCTATTATAGGGTTGGAACTGACAGAGTCCTGTCCTCTACAAACAAACATGCATGCACATGTGTACACTCACATGCATGGTCGCACTCACTAATGCCCAGACATACGCTCGTAGATACGATCACACACTCTCCCATGTCCAAATACAAGCATGCACGTATATCCAAGCACATGGCCGCACATTCCCAAACATAATAATAGTAGTTGTTTGGGATTTGCAAGTATATATAAATGATATACAAGTATATCATTTTATCTTCACAACAATCCTGGGAGATGAGTTCTATTATTACCTCCATTTTACAGATGAGCAAATTGAGGCAGACAGAGGTTAAGTGATTTGCCCACGGTCACACAGCTACTAAATGTCCAAGGGTAGGTAGGAACATGAGTCTTCCTGACTTCAGGGCTAGTGTTCTATCCATGAAACAACTAGCTGCCCTTACACAAACAGAGAGAGATGAAGTCACAGAGATTCCTGGATAGGTAGGCTCATGGTCTTTACATAGAGAAGAGAAGGCGTGTATATAAACCTCTCAGTACCTGTGGTCTTCAGTTTAGGCTCTGTTTGTGTAAGGGCAAGATTCCCTTCTCTAGGTTCCCAGGGTCCATGCTCAGAAGGTGTCTTGTCAGGTCCTAAGGATAAAACTATTTGCTTTAACAAATAGAATAAAAGAGATATTTCTCTGCAGGTCACTGGTTCTATTCTCTACTTAGATTCCATATCCCTCAGGCTGCTGTCAGCATGGTACATCCTTACTGACCTTAGAGATTATAGTGATGAAGGAGTGTCCCACCTCAATGAAGCAAAGGCAGCATTCTATTCTAACAATTTGTCTACACCTTTTGATCCCTTCATCCTCTCAGAGAACAGTTTATCACGCTCCTGAGATCTTTAAATGAGGGAGGAGGGTCTGTGGTGGGTCAGTCTATTGGTAGAAGATTCCAGGCTAAGGAACACCTTGAAGAGGTGGACCCTTAAGCCTGTACCAGAGGAAAGCAGCTGGTAAGAGTAAGAGGACATTCTGAAGGAGGGTTATGCTCTCCCAGATGCTCATTAATGATGTCATCAGAGACCCTTAGCTCAGCCAGCCAGGAAAAGCCAGAGCCATACTGAGGACAAACACGGACAGAGACATGCAGAAAAATAGCTCCCAGAAGAAAGAAAGAAACATCTAAAGTTATGAGCCTTACAAAAAGATAGGCCCTTAGAACTTAGCCTGGAGTTATACCCAAGGGCAAGCTCAGCAGGGCTAAGCTGGAGTCACCTTGAACCAGCTCTCAAGCCAAATATTCTATCTTTAATGTGAGCATTTATTCCTCAGAAACTAGCAAAACCTACAAATAACGACTTGATTTATTGTTTTGTTGATTTTCTAGACTTAAGAAAATGATGGAGAAAATGTTAATAATGCAGATTAAACTAAAAGTGTTTCCTGAATGTCTTTTTGAAAGCTAGTTGTTAAACATCTGACTGTTCAGCTGTATGCACAAAGGGAGAAAAGGATTTCCAGCAAGTGGAAACAGGGTGAAATTTCTTTGCTACACATCTTCTCTACATGTATTTTTCAGAATTTTTTTAAACTTTAAGTTTGAGCTCTTTCTCCAGGGACCTTGTATGTACAAGGGGAATTGGGGGGGGAGTTTTAAGGGGGAGGGGAGGATACGATTGATTTATTTTTTCCTCTATAATATATAATATTTTATCTTTCCCAATTACGTGTTAAAACCATTTCTATATATTTTTTGAATTCCAAATTATATCCTTCCTTGCCTCCTTTCCCCCTTCCCTGAGACAGCAAGCAATCAGATATAGTTTATACATGGGTTATCATGCAAAACATTTCCATATTAGTAATTTTGTACAAAAAGACTAGAACAGAAGAAAAAAGAAAGAAAGAAAGTGAAAAATAACATGCTTCAGTCTGTATTCAAACAATATTTCTCTGGATGCAGATAGCAAGCTTCATCCTTAGTCCTTGGATCATTGGATTGTCTTGGATCATTGTATTGCTGAGAAAAGCTAAGTCACTCACAGTTCTTCATCTTACAACGTTGCTATTACTGTGTACAATGTTCCCCTCGCTCTGCTCACTTCACCTTGCATCAGTTTATGTAAGACTTTTCCGAAGGGGAAAGTTTTGTACCAACAGTTCTGTAACAGCAAGCAAAGTAGGATTTTTTGTTGTTTTTCTGGACTTAGTTTTAGCCAATCAAGTGTCTTTGATTGAGTTTTGCTTTTGATTGAATGGAGAGTCTTTGATTGGACACACTATGTGTTGTGTTGCTTGGAGGGAGAGGACAGAGTAGAGAGAGGAACAGAGAGAGAGAAGTGAGTGTGAGTGGGCTAGGGAAACTTGTTTGTGCGGAGGCCTAACAAAAAGAATGTTCATGATGTTGGCTCTCTGTCTGTTGGTCTGTGTTGATTTCTCAGACAGAAGCTCTGTCTATTGGTCTGTGTTGATTTCTCAGACAGAAGCCCTGTCTATTGGTCTGTGATGATTTCTCAGACAGAAGTCCTGTCTATTAGTCTTTATGAGTAAATTAAGCTGAAGACCAGAGATCTACCCATGGGAAGAAGGCTTAGCTTAAGCCCCTTTTAAGAGCTGTTAAAGAATTGAGATGCTGCTGCTGGTAATATGTATAAATATTGTTGTAGCCCTGTTAAACTTTGTTTTCCTAGAGACAGAAGCTGAGGGCAGAAGCCCCTGGAGCCTGCTGTCAGTCAGGAAATTGGAGGAGAGCAGTCCCCATGAGCTTAGATATGGAGCAGGAGCAGAGAGTTGCCTACATGTGAATCCAGGTGAGAGTCAGGAGCAGTCATCCCACAGAGGAAGAACAATGGGATTGGGAAGTCAACCTCAAGTCAAGATGAGAGAGAACTTTACTTGGACACTGGATTTTTTGAGGAGATTGTGACTTAATGTGACCTAGGGGTGGATGGTGCTTGTATTTTCTGCTACTCCTTAAGGATATGTTGTGCTAGGGGAGACCCTAGCCTGGGACCCCCTAAGTGTGTAAATAAGTATTTTGGGAAATGTTAGTGAATGCAATGATATATCTATATGTGCCATATGATATATTGAGTGTTATTATATACACACATACACACACATATGCCCTTTGGCAATTGAGGTTACTCATCCATAGAGGCTAATGAATAAGCAATAGTACTAGAAACCTCCACCACTCGAGGTTACCTTGAGAATCGTGAGGGGAGGACCCCAACCTACAAGTACAAATTCAGTTTGGGCAAATGGCCCCAAAGGTTTACTATAATGAGCTGAATCTTGATCTTAACTCACAGACAGATTATAAACTCCTTCAAGTTTACCCTTCAATGATAGGGTCATAATCTTTATTGCGGCATTCACTGTAGGCGACTGTAGGAGGGCACCTGGCTAGAACCTTAGCCTCTTCTGTGCTCCCCACCCCCATCCCTTGGAGGTCTTGCAGTATAGCTGTCTTCATTCATTCCCACATTTATTAACCATTTACTATGTGCAGACCATTATACTCAGTGTTGGTGACACAAACGTAACAACAAACAAAAACCAAGCTTGGCCTTCAGAGGGCTTATATTCCAGAAGATACAGTTGCTACAACATAAAGTAAATACAAATAGTTTGAAGAGGGAGAAAACAATAAAACCTGATTGAGAGGGAGGCTCCAGAAAGGAGAGGCACCCCAACTGAGTCTGGAAGGAAGACCAGAATTCTAAGAGGGGCTGGGGAGGAGGAAGAGCCTTGTTGCTGACATTATGGGGTCCCTGGGCTGGAAGCACAGTGATGTTAGAAAGAGCCCTGATCTTGAAGTTAGAAGTCCTGGGCTCAACTTTCAACTTGATGACTTCTTTGCTGTCTAATCTGGAGGAGATCAAAATAATCTCTGAGCTAGGTACCTCCAAAGGTAGTTGTAAGGAAATCAGCAAAGGTGAACTACTATTCAATTACATTCAACACCTATTTATTAAATGCCACATGTTTGCAAAGCCCTGGGGAGACAGAGGAAAAAACAACACAGAGTCTGCCCTCAAGGAGTTTATGGTCTAACATAGGAAGGGCAGGACACTTACACAGATCCTAGAAAGAAATGGCTTCTAAGCAACCTACATACTAGTGTTCTTTTCCATGTTTGATTTTCTTTCTTTTTTTCCCATTGTTCATTCCATTGGTTACAACCCTTCTATACAACCAGACTAATCTCCAGTGTGAAAGTATTTGCAGATCCTATATTTGACTGCATGCCACTATGGGTGGGGGGAGGGGAGAAAATGTGAAACTCAAGGGATTGTGGAACTGAATCTTGTAAACTAAAAGTAAATAAATAAATTAATTTTAAAAAAAGAAATGGGTTCTATAGGCTCATTAAGCTCCCACCTCTACTTCCCAGTGGCCAAAATCACTTCCTATAGCTCAACTTTAACTGTGTGAATCCACTGCTCAATAACCTTCCCCGTTGCTTCTGGGATAAAAGAGAAATTCCTCAGCATGGTATTTGAAGGCCTTTGCAGTCTTGCCAGATAGTTTTCATTACTCTCCTTCATGTGCTCTGTAATCCAGCCAAATTGGCCTATCTGTGCACTATCTCCCAAATTCAGCATACCATCTTCTGTTCCTGAGCCTTTCTTTACAAGGATATTCCCCATTCCTGAAATAGATTCCCTCTTCATCCCTCTCCCTTAAAATCTCTAGCTTCCGTCAAGGATTAATTCAGGTCCCGCTTCCTCTTGGAAGCCTTTCCAGTTCTTCTTAGTTATTGGTAGTCTCTCCCTCATCAAATTCTTTACTTAATGTAGAATCCCCTATGGGCTACTTTCCCAAATCTTCCACTCATAATGGCAGGTTGGGTCCCCAAAGGATGGTTGACTACTTCAATCCTCAGGGTCCCACTATTGAATAATCCAAAGAAATAATATTATTTCTCAGGAGCCCCCATCTAGTGTGTTCCTCCTTATATCAATCAACCGATCTATATTACTTAGCTCTTACAAAATATACAAAGCACACAAGGCCATAATCTGGTCAATTTTGCCCCGATACTCATTCACCAGGAAAGAATAAGCAAAAGAAATACAGGAATCCATGCGTTTATGGACACACGGTGGTCAAGTAGAAAAGTATAGTTTGCTGCTGCCTATTTTCTGTCCAGCAGCTCATATCAGGATTTCTTTCTCATAAGTTACTAGGAAAGAGAGATTGAGATAAAAACTTTTGTATTCTCACTCTGTTTTAACTCTGCCTCCAGTGGTTGTCCTTCATTCTTGAAGAGGATCAAAATGACATCATTATGTTAAAGCCAAGTTACAATGAGTCTGACCGTGACTGAAGGGACCAACAGGAGCTCGGAATGCTCTTCCACAGGTTGGCCACAAACAGTCCCCATGAACATTCCAGGTGGGTTCTCCAAACCTGAGCATCTCTCGTTTCTTTGGAGCTGCTTCAATTCTGCTTTGCTCATAGAGCACAGCACCTTCTCTGATGAAGGCACACCATGCTGGGTGGTCCTGCTCCAATGTCTCCCATGTTAAACAATTAATTCCAAAGTTCTTAAAACAGACCTTGACAGTGTCCTGGTATGGTTTCCTCTGACCACCATGTGAGCACTTGACCTGTGTGAGTTCTCCATAAAACAGTCTTTTAGGTAAGCATACATTTGGCACTTAAACAACATGGCCAGGGGTGGCTAGGTGTCACAGTGAATAGAGCACCTGCCCTGGAGTCAGGAGGGCTTGAGTTCAAATCTGGCTTTAGACAGTTAACACAAAACCTAGCCATGTGACCTTGGGGAAGTCACTTAACTCCAATTGCCCCCCCCCCCAGTAAATAAAGTAAATAAATAAACAACACGGCCAGCCCATGGGAGTTGCACTCTCTGAAGCAGAGTCTGAGGAAGGATCTCAGTGTCTGGTACCTTATCCTGCCAGGTGATCTTCAGAATCTTCCCAAGGCAATTCAAACAGAGGCGATTCAGTTTCCTGATCTCTAACATGCTATGATAAAGGCAGCTGGTGACTCAGTGTACAGAATACTGGGCCTGAAGGAAGACCTGACTTCAAATCTGGCCTCAGTGACTTATTTGTGTGACTCTGGGTAAGTCGCACAATACCATTGCCTGCCTCAGTTTACTCAACTATAAAATGGAAATAATGATAAACATATACCTTGGAGAGTTGCTGTGAAAACATGTACCTTGGAGGGTTGCTGTGAGTGTCAGATGTGATCGTATTTGTTAAGGAAAAAAATGCTTAGCACAGAGTCGGTGTTTTATGAATGCTTATTCACTCCCCTCAGTCCCATCAGTCTTTCCAGCTCCTAAGCCACTTAGAAGACTAATCACTGTCATGTACTATATATTCCTGAGTCTTTTATGGCTGGGAGGAGCCTCACCAAAGTTCCATGTGTTGGACTGGGAGTAGGCAATGAACACCTGAGAGTACTCTGGATCACCCCCACCTCCCAGAAAGTGTAAATCCAAGCGTACTCTAAGAAACAGGTCTTCTCATTATGTTTATACAGGTTATATTCTCCTTCCACCCCAACACCCAAATGAAATATGAGTCCCTTGAGGGAAGGAACTGTTTGGAGATTTGTCCTTGTTCCCTAATCACTTTTGCATTGTTGGCCTTAAATAAATTCTCATTGCATTGAATTAGATTATGGGTTTAAGGGACATTTGATTCAGCTCTGGAGCATCTAGGTGCAGCAGTGGATAGAGCTCCAGTTAGGAAGACTCATCTTCCTGACTTCAAATCCAGTCTCAGACTGTGTAACCCTAGAAAAGTCACTTTACCCTGTTTGCCTCAGTTTCCTCATCTGTAAAATGAGCTGGAGAAGGAAAAGGCAAACCACTCCAGTATCTCTGTCAAGAAAAATCAGATATGACTGAAAAACAATAATTCAACTGTCTTATTTTACAGGTGAGTAAACTGAGGCCCAGAGAAAGACAGCTATGTGGCTAGTAAGTGGAAGAGCTGGGATTTGAACCCAGGTCATTTAACTACAGGTTCAGTGTTCTTTCCACCATGCCAGGATGCATGTGGTGATTGACCAATTGCAGGTGTGTGGATTGGTGTGGGGTGAATTAGGATTCAGCAACCTTCCACTGACATCCTGACTGTGATGTTTATTAGCCTCAAGACTTTGGGCAAGTCTCATTCCTTCTCTGGGTCTTAAATATATTTACCTGTAAAATGGAAGTGATGTCTATAGTACCTGCCCCATAGAGTCCACTCAAGAAAAGAACTTTTTTTTTGACTTAGGATGAACTAGATATGGGGTCTGTTATCACAAATGGGACAGGCCTCAATTGCTGTTGCTTAATGAATGAATGGAGGAATGAATCAATGAATGAATGAACCAGAACAAAGGATTGTTCTGTAAGATTTGATTTCAGTCAAAAGACTGCACTGATTTGTTCTGTAAAATTTGGATTCAGTCCAAAGGCTGCACTTAAGGACTTAGGAGGCCACATGTAGCCTTAAGGCTGCACTTAAGGACTTAGGAGGCCACATGTAGCGTTAAGGCTGAAGATTCCCCAGCCATGGTCCAGACAGTGGTCAAGTTCACATCAATCAACAAGCATTATGAAGCACCTTTGTCCTAGGTACTAGTGATACAAAGATAAAAATAAAATCATCCCTGCCTTCAAAAAGTTCATAGTCTAGAAGTATCTCTTGGCTACTAGGAAGCTTGACTCTCTCCAGCCTCCTGCATTCCTAAGTAGCACTGAAGCAGCCTGCCATAGTCAGTCAGTCAACAAACATTTCTTAAGTTCATACTCTGTGCCAGACATTGGGTTAAAGAAAGAAAAAAAGACAGTCCTTGTCTTCAGGGAGCTTACAGTCTAGTGGGGGAAATGACGAGTGAATGAATACCTACAAATGAGTTATAAACAGGATCCATAGGAAATAACCAGCAGAATAAGGGGGATCAGGAAAGACTTTCTGTAGAAGGAAGGATTTTATTTGGGACTTGAAGGAAGCTAGGAGGTGGAGACAAGGAGGGAGAGAGTGCCAGGCTCAGGGAACAGTCAGGGAAATTCCTGGAGATGGAGATGGAGTGTCTAGTTTGAGGAAGACCAAGGAAGTCGGTGTCTCTGGATCTCAAAGGATGAGGGAGTATGAGGAAAAGGAGGAAGGAGATGGATCATGGAAGACTTTGAATGCCGAGTAGATTATTTCATATTGGATTCTGGAGGCAATAGGGAGCCCCTGGAGTTGATTGAGGAGGAGTGGGTAGGTGGGTAACATGGTCAGAATTGTGCTTTGGTTAGGAGTATTGGCTTTGGAGTCATAAGCCACAGATTTTCTCATTGTTCGGTGTATGATGTTGGGCAACACTTTACCACTAAGGACTTCGATTTCATTAATTAATATGAGGGACCTCAAAGGGCCCTTCTAGCTACAGATCCTGTGAACCAGATGCTGCAGAATACCAGAAGATTCAGCCCAAATTGGGGTGAAGGGTAAGAAAGAGGAAGTTTTCCCTGCCCATCACAGGAAGGAAAAGGTGGCTCTGTTCTTATTAAATAGGATAAAACTGAGACCCAAGAAGAAGTCATGAGTTTCAAGTTACTTGGAAGTTCCAAATAGAGTTCTCCAAGGGGTACCCTAAGTGGGAGGATAAGGGCGTATTCTTGGCAGGAGGTGGAGCATGGGCACCTGGTTCGCCCCAGGGCCCCTTGGGCATTTATTTCGATGACGTAACTCCCCTGGCACTATCTGCTTCAAACACCCCCTCATGGCAAGAAGAGGGGATTCATGGGTTCCTCCATACAATCTCTCCTATTCCCTCTCTCCACAATAGCCCTTTCCAAGAACCAAGGAAGCCTAGAACATCAGAACTGGAAGAAATTGTGAAGGTCATTGGGTCCAACCCTATTCAGGTGGGCAGGACCTGGTGGGGGTGGGCAGAGCTAATTCAGCTAGTGAAAGACACGCCCCTTCACCCACATTCTGAACTTAAGTCTGAGCTTGAGGCCCAGGGGCAGAGGCCAGGCTAAGCTGGCACCTTGCTCCTAAAGAGAGACATGGGTGGGGCTGAAAGTGGCATACCTGGGCCCTGTCTTAAATAACTCTCCCAATCTGACTCTCATATAAGCAGCATGACACGGTAGATAAGAAAGCCAGCCTCAGCGCCAGCAATGTCTGGGTTCAAGTCTCACCTCGAAACATACTGACACACTGAAGCACAGTGAAATGATCTGAAATATATCGACTGTGTGACCCTGGGCAAGTCACTTAGCCTCTTAGTAGAGGGGGTTTTTTTTCATCTGGGATCCTCCAATACCATCAAAAGCACAGGTTCTTCCCCTGTTTCCTTTTGAACCTACAGTTTTCCCATAGGGACTACAGCTTCACAGTAAATAGACAGGATGGGCCAACCCCTGATCCTATGTCCTATTGCTGCCAGATATCTGTGTGAGTTTTCTGGGAACTCATGGCAGCCAGGCAGCTGCAGTGCTGGCCCTGGACCTTGGGCAAACCACTTTAACTTCTGTCTACCTCAGTTTCTCCATCTGTAAATGGTATAATAGTAACACCTACCCTCCTAGGTTGTTATGAGGTTCAAATAGTTGTAAAGCACTTGGCATAGAGCCTGGCGCATAGTAGGCTCTATATAAGTGCTGCTTAATGTTATTATTATTTATTATTAGAGGGACTCAGTCTAGTCAATTCAATTTAATTCAACTCAATTCAACAAGCAATTAGTAAGTAAAGGGGCTGCTAGCCGGCATAGTGGATAAAGCTCAGGGCCTGGAGTCAGGAAGACCATACTTCCTAGCTGTGTGACCTTGGGCAAGACACTTAACTCTGTCTGCCTCCATTTCCCCATCTGCAAAATGGGGGTAATAATAGTACCTTATGAGATCGAAATCATAATTAGAAAGCACAGTGCTTGCACATAGTTGGAACTATAGAACTATTATTATTATTCCTCCCAGGAGCAGCAGTTCCTCTGTCTGTGGACTGGACTTTGAGAGAAGGCCCACGCTCCTGATGTGGGAAGATTGCTCTGTGGTACCATTCCCTACGCACCCCACATCACTCCACCCCCAGTTGAAATTGCCCAGGGCCAAGGCATTCCTAGCTATGGCTCTGCTTCCTACTAAGGTTTAGGCATCCAGAAGCAGATCCTTACATGGCATGGGAGAGGTCATGGCATATAAGGATTAGATGTAGCCACAGGAAACGTTGATCATGGAGAAATGAAATACATTCAAATAAACACAAAAGAATTCAGTGTGGAGTGGTTTATCTTATGGATGAAGAGACTGGAACCCAAGGAGATAGATAGAAGGCCTTGCTGAAGATCCCCTAGGTAGCAAAGTTGGGTACACCCCCCCCCCCCGCCGTGGCCACAAGATTCAGCTTTAGCCTTAGCACTGTAGGATTAGAAGGAGAGAGGGTTTCCGATTTTGGGGACTTCTCAGTCTAATAAGAAAGACAGAATGGACACATATGAAAATAACCTAAAACAACATGGAACCAGAGAGAATAATGCTGAAAGGTCAGAGCTGAGAGTGCCCTTCAAAAAGAGAATGTTAGAGCTGAGAAGGATCCTAGGACATAGAATATCAGATTTTAGAGGGACTTCAGAACACAAAAGTCCAAAGATGGAAGGATCTAGAACACAGAATGTTAGAGACGGAGCTTAGAACATGGAGTAGCTGAATTGGTAGGAACCCTAAAACATAGAACAATGCAGTGGGAAAGTGCCCGAAAGCACAGAAAGTCAGAGCTAGGAAGGGTCTTCACACACAAAACATGAGATCACAAATTATGAGAAAACAGAATGTTAAAACATGGGCTGTTAGGCGCGAAAGAGAATTAGAAATTATTTTGTCCAAACCAGCTACTGGTTAACCTCAAATTTGTAGATGGGAAAACTGAAACCCAGGACAGGTACAGATTTTGCTGAAGTGGACATAAAGTTGACATAAAGATGAAACAAACCAACACAGAAAGCCTCTACTCTCTTCTGAGTCAGGCCTTCTTCACTGCAGTTCTTTCCGATGGGCCAAGGGAATGCAGCTAGAGGAAAGAAGAGATGAAAGTCCATGGGCGTAATCATGGCAGGCTTCCTGGCAATGAGGTGACCTTTAAATGTTGGGGAAAGGTGTGGAGGGTGAAGAGGAGAAGAGAGACTGACACACTGAATGAATAATATGCAAAAGACCAGCAGAGTAACAGGAAAAGAAGCAACTGTCATATTGGAGTCATAGGGGGCCGGGCTGTGTATTCCGGTGACAGTGTTGGCCCCACCCTCCCTGAGGGAACCTTGGTGTGGTGAAAAGAGGCCTGGATCTGAAATCAGGATGCCTAGCTCCTTGGCCTGGCTGCTGCTGTCCTAGGGAAAGTCACCTTCCTTCTCTGGAGCTCCATTTCCTCTTGTCCAATGAAGGGGGTAGACTGAATGATCTAGTTCAGACATCCTGTGTCCTAAGGGCCCTCCCAGCTCTGACATCCTGTGTTCTAAGATTTCTTTCTCAGCTCTGAAATTCCATGTTTTAAGGCTTCAGCTTTGACATTCTGTATCCTAAAGTTTCCCTCACATTTCATTTTGATATTCATTCATTCATTCATTCATTCACTCATTCATTCATTCATTCATTCATTTTTTTCGTCAGGCTCTCTTTCTCTCATCCAGGCTGGACATGCAGCACTCCAACAGCCAATCTCACTACTGATTGGATTCTGACTAGGTCCCTCTTCCTTAGACATCCTGGTGTGTCCTCCAACTCCCCCTTCATATGGGGCCCCCCATATCAGATTCAAACTTAAAGCCAATACTCAATTAGTTCACTGCAGCTCAGAACTCCCGGACCCAAGCAATCCACCAGTCTCTGCCTCCCCAGCAACAGGGATTACAGGTGGGTGCCACCATGCCTGGCACATTTTATGTTCTAGCATGTCAGAATGGAAAGAGCATTTGCTCTACAGTCAGAGGTCCAGGGTTCACCATTATACTTTTTCAACTTACTACTTTCTAGGTTTTTTTTTTTTTTTGCTTTTTGGAGGGCAGTTGGGGTTAAGTGACTTGCCCAAGGTCACACGGCTAGTTTTTTGTGTTAAGTGTCTGAGGTCGGATTTGAACTCAGGTACTCCTGACTCCAGGGCCGGTGCTCTATTCACTGCACCACCTAGCCGCCCCTACTTTCTAGGTTCTTAATCAATCAGTCATTCTGTATTTGTTTTCGTTTTGTTTTTTTAAATAAGTACTAGGTACCAAGGCTATAAATGTGAAAGATGAAATGATCCCTGCTTGCAATGGGCTTACAAATCAACTCACCCCCTTATGCCTCAGTTTTCTCATCCATAAAAGAAGAGAGTTGGATCAGAGGGCCCCAAGATTTCTTCCACCTCTAAATCTAGAATCCTGTTAGCTCATGCACTAATGCCCCTCCACCTCTGACATTCTAGTGTAGGGTGGTCATCCAATGGTGCACATGTCCATGAGTCAAGGGGGCCTGATGGCTCCCCTGGCAACTGAAGGTCCAGTTTCTCCCCCACTACTCTCACATACACTTCCTGACTGGCCCCATTATAGAATTTACAAGGTACTGGGGCCACTTGGCTGTTTGTTCCCAGTTGGAGAGCAGGGCCAGGCCGGTGGCTGTAAACCTCCATCAGGGCCTTGATAAAGCCACACCTGTGGGGAAGGAAAGCAGGGGGAGGCTTGGGCTGAAGATAGGGCAGGAGTTGGGGGCGGGGAAGCCCTTCTCCTACTCCCAGCACGTTGTTGGTTCAGAATGCTGGGCAAGCCAGGCTGACACAAGATGAGGGCTCCAAGACCAGATGTGATTCATGGGGTCATTGCCCCCAGGCTTCTGCCTCTACTTCCTTTGTTTCCCACCTACCCTGTAAAAGAGAGAGGGCTCAGAAAGCTGGTGATGATGAGGGCTGCTGCCTGGATCTGGGAGGAAGCTAGGCTGCTTCTGTGGATGCTGACATTCTAAGCCTATCATCCCTTCAGTGTTTCCATGTCCCCCCAATGTCATCACTTTTCAACAGTCCCCTTTTCCATTCCCACAGACCTGATAATGATCAACAGCCACTACAAAGCTTTTTCCCAGCTGGAACCAATTAATTCTGGTTCACTGCCCTGCCCTCCCCCCAACTGTCTCCACCTCTCACAGGAGTGAACCTGGCATACTTTTCCTTCCTTCCTTCCTTCCTTCCTTCCTTCCTTCCTTCCTTCCTTCCTTCCTTCCTTCCTTCCTTCCTTCCTTCCTTCCTTCCTTCCTTCCTTCCTTCCTTCCTCTCTTCCTACTTCCTTTTCTTCCTCTGGTCTTTCTTTCCCTCCTTCCTTTCTTTCCTCTCTGCCTTTCTTCCTTTCCTCTTTTCTTCCCTCTTTCTTACTCTTCTCTGAACATTCCACCCATTTTCTCTCTTCTCCATCTCTTTTTGCTTCCCTCACTCACTTCTCTGTCACTTTCTCCTTCTTACTCTCCACCCTTCTCTCTATCCCTATTCTCTTTCAGAGATTCTCTCACATCTCTATCTTACTCCTTCAGTCTCTATTTCCTCTCTTAATCTCTTTCTGTTGACCGCCTTCTATCTCTTGTTTGATCTATTTGGAAAGATGAGCTGGAGAAAACCCTGGGCTCATAATCTCACCTTATTAACTGTATAAGACTCAGTGTCCACATCTGTAAAACGGGGATATTCACTTCTCATAAGATTGCTGTCAGGAAGCACCGAGATGTTGGTGAGTTGCTTTGTAAGCCTTGAAGGGTGATATAAAAGTTAACTATGGGGATTATTCTTTGCCTCGGTTGGCCACATCAGCCTTGACACCAGGATTTAGTAATGTTGGCCTCTTTCATAAACAAGACAGCCCACCTCCTGACTCCAGGCATTTCTTCTGACTGTCCCTCATCCCTGCCGTGTTCTGTCTCATCTCTGCCTCTTGGCTTCTTTTAAGCCCTAGCTACAATCCCACCTTCAACAGGAAAACCTTTCCCAACTCCTTTTAATTCTAGTGCCTCCCCCTGTTAATTACCTCCAATTTACCCTATAAATAGCTTATTTTTACCTAGTTATTTACATGTTGTTTCTCCTATTAGGCTGAGATCTTCTCCGGAGCAGGCCTTTTTACCTTTTTTTAGTAACCTCAGTACTTGGCACAGTACCTGGGACATGTGCTTAATAAATATTTATTGGCTGACTTACTGTACCCAGGGGCCCATCTTACCCCGGGGCCGCCCTAGAAAGAGCCTTTGGAGCTCTTCTTTCAGAGTGAACCTGAACAGAGAACTGACCTTAAAAAGGATGATGCTGGCCTACAAGGGAATTCCACTGCGGGCAGTATCTGATAGCAGACATTTAGCTAGTCGGTCACAGCTTATGTTACTCATTGGATTCTTAGAACAGCCCTAAGAGACTTGTGTCCTGAAAGTATTATTATCTGTATTTTACATGTCAGGGAACTGAGGCCCATGGAGATGAATAATATAACATTTACCAAGAGGACTTAGACTCTGCCACCTACTTGGCTGAGTGGCCTTGGTCAGGTCTTTTAACCTCTTCGGATCTCAGTTCCCTATCTGTACTATCAAGGACTAGATGGATTAGGTGATTTCTAATGTCTCTTCCAGATTTATCTCCAAGATCCTGATGATATATGGAAAGCATATAGAGCTAACTGGGGCATCCCCAAAGTCTTTATGCTATTAAAGCTCAAGAGTACCCTAAGGTTTTTAGGAGACCCTGCATTTTAGGGTATTGTTGTTATTTTAATATTGGAAGGACCTTCAGAGATCATTAGCTGAATCCCAGAACCACTCAGTGGTGAGGTGATGCTCCCAATCTTCTGTCGTTGACCACCAATCCATGAATTTGGGTCCTGGAACCAAATCTGTGACTGCAGATGGGGCAGCTGGTGGGTTGGCCGGTGCTCAGGGGAATGGGTGAAAGTCTGGTTCAGGGCCCTGCCTGCAGCTACCTTAAGTGCCTAAGCTAGCCCCAGGCTACGAGATACAGCCCCAGCCACCCCTCAGGACAGAAAGATGCTCCTTGGCTGCAAAATGTAGCCAAATAAAGGGGAATGGGAAAACTGCCTTCAGGTGTTGGGAAGATTGTCTTGTGGCTGAAGGATTAGTCTTGTTCTGCCTGGCCCCAGAGGGCAGAAACAGAAGCAGGATTGGGGGAGGGGTTGTAGTCTTAAGCAGGCAGAAGTCAGTTCCATGCAAAGAAAAAACAAACCTAACAATGTGAGCTATCTGAATTTGCTTCTGGAGATAATTTGGTCACTGCATAGATTTAGGGCTGGGAGGGCCCTTTGAGATCACCTACTCCAACCCCTGGTTTTCTAGAGGAGAATTCAAGAGCCTAGAGAGGTTAAGTTACTTGCCTAAGGTCACACAGCAGAGTTGTGAAGGGCAACTTGTCAGGGATATTAGAGGCTCCATTTTTGCCCCAGAATGGTAAGACCTGGACCACTTGATCTCAGAGCTCCATTCCCACTCTGAGATTCTAGGATTCAGCATCGGGTGGGAGGGGAGATCCTGAGAAGGAGCCTGACAGTTGGAAGAGGCTCAGGCATAGGCCCCTTGTACCTCCCCCCCCCCCCGCTCCCCCCCACATCTATTCAACTACCCCAAAGCTGAGCCTACGAGCCCACGTCTGCTCCAGGAATTCTGCAGTGCCAGCCAGGAGAGGGGAAGTAGAGGTGATCCTTAAAGGCGCTAATTGGCCTCGCTTTGTTTTAGGATTAGGGCTGGCCCTGTAGGATCCTGCTTGCCCAGGCCCTAATCTCCTCCTGTTCTGGAAGACACTTCAGTCGTCTGGGGGAGGCCTTGGCCCGGGACATGGTGGGGCAGCATGCCAGGCCCCACATGGGGGATTATAAACCAGGCTCTCTCGTACGTGTGTGCAGGAGATGGAAGCCACTTAGGCGAGTGTACACACATTAGACTCAAATGCACACATTAATCCACATGGGCATACACCCAAAAGCAGGGATGCATATACACAGAGACAACTCTGTGTGTGCAGGCACATACAGGAATGTACCCAGACACACACAGAGACCTATGTAGACACTTACAGGCACGCCGGTACCCAATGCAGACATATGGGAACATACAATGCACATATGGGCATTTAAATGCACACAGAGACAGGTGCCTAGACACAGATGCACATCCAAATGTATCCACAGAGACAGACATAGAGGATGCATAGTCACGTGTGGATGTTTGTGGACATGCCAACCCAGAGATACCTATAGGCTTGCACGTAGACAGACATATGCTGTATCCCTCATGTATGTACTGACTTTTAAAGACCGGGGCTCCCTTCTGGCCTTGCTTGCTTTCCCGCCTACAGAGACCAACCAACCAGCTGCCCCATCTGCAGTCACAGATTTGGTTCCAGGATCCAAATTCATAGATTGGGGGTCACATGCTGGCTACTTCCAGACAGAAGGTTGGGGAACATCACCTCATCACTGAGTGGTTCTGGGATTGAACTGATGATCTCTGAAGGTCCTTTCCAGTACAGGGACAGGTCTCCTGATAATGCTGAGCAGCATGTGGGGGTGGAGGGAGAGGCCAGTAGATTGGGAGAGGATAGATGAAGTTAGTCACGGTGGGGGACTCAGGGGAAGTTAGAATGGAGGGTCAGAGGTGGCTTGATGAATACACAAGTGGATGAAGGACTGGATGGATGAACTAGTGGACAGATGGATGGATAGGTGGGTGGACAGATAGGTTAGGGCTGGTTAGGAGGAAAAACTGCTTGAGTAAGTGGAAGGTGGCATAGAAGGACTGTTATTGTACAGGGGTGTGAGAGGCAAGGACAGATGGATGAATGGATGGGTGGATGGACAAATGATGAAAGAGCTGAGAAAGCAGTATGACCTTGGAGGGGGTGGAGGGCAGGAGATGGATGGGTTGACAGCTACTGTATGACAGGAGACAGGAGTCCTGCAAACAGACAAGAGGGTGAAGGCGGGAGTGGAGGGAGGAAAGGGAATCTGAGTCTATCATTCACTGGGGCTTGTCAGCAAGCTTGAAACGGACAGTGACAGAAAAGAAGGTGGGGGGGTGGGGTGGGGGGGAAGGGGAAAAGGTTTCCTTGAGAGAGTGAGAGTCCTATGGACTAGCAAATACGGGCTGGTCACCATCTAGTTTATTCACTGACCACTGGAGCTTCTCTGGAAAGATCTTCAGGGTAGTGAGAGAGAGAGGGAAGAACCCTGACTTGGAATTAGGAGACCTGGATTCGAATCTTGATGCTGTGGAACCCTGGGCCAGTCACTTTCCCTTGGAGCTTCAATTTCCTTATCTATAATATGAGTATGTGCTCCTTATTTCATAGGGTTGTCTTGAGGAAAGTGCTCCATAAACCTAAAATCATTATGTGACTTGAATGTTGTATGTTCACATGTGTGTGTAGCCATAGAGATGTATAAAGATATGTTGTGCCAGATGTGTGTGTGTGAGTGTGAGTAAGTGCATATGTGTGGCAGTTCCTCCTTTCCTCACCTAGCCTCCCAGATGGGGGTCTACGGCCTGTGTTTATGCAGTGGGCTCTGGGGGAGGAGAGAAGGCAGCCCTCAGGGGAGACCTCCTGATGGATAGACACCTCAATGTGTGAAGTGATAACCGGAAGGCGGGGCAGGGCACCCAGGTGTCAGATCAGCAGGCTCCTCCTTGGCAGGAAATCCACAAGCTCAGCTCTTCTCATCCCTCCCACTCCTGCTTCCTCCAGTCCTGCAGTGATAGAACATGAACAATCTATCGATCAGTTAACAACCAGCATTTCTCAGGAAGCTGTTGTGTACCTGGCCCTGGGCTTAGGCAGAATTCCAGAATTTGGAAGGAATCTCAGAGGCTCTTGAGCCCATTACTAGCCCATATACTAAAGCAGCCCTCACAACAAGGAGTTACCCTTTGCTGGTCTCCAATGAGGGAGAGCCTTCCAAGGTTTTTACACCTTCCAGGGCAACACATTCCACTTCTGAACAGTTGAAATTGTTAGGATTTTTTTTTTTTTTACCACTATAGTGCCTAAATTAGCACTCTTCGATTTCCACCCACTGTTCTTGCTTCTGCCTTCTGGGGGTAAACAGAACAGGTCTAATCTCCCACATGAAAGCACTTTAATTAGTGGAAAATAGATATCAAGGTCCCCCTGAGTCATTTCTTCTCCGGGATAAACAATCCCAGCTTCTTCAACTGTTGTAGAAGATTATGTCTACTCAGGACTCAATAAGAAATATGGGCGATAACATATACCTATATATGTATGTGTAGCAGATAATCTAGATTATAATATTATCTATAACACCTATAGACACTAAGTATGTATCTTTATACACATGTAGTCAGTGATGGGGGCAGAGACATTAACAAACAAAGAAATCAGATAAGGACTCAGGTAGCAAATGGCATATAAATTGAGCCTTGAATGCAGTTGGGATTCTAGGAGATGCAGGTGACTTAGGACTACAATGCAACAGCCTGAGCGAAGGGATGGAGCTGGCAGATGGAATGTTGGACCGGGAACAACAGATAGGGCAGTTTGACTGGAACATAGAATGACTGAGGGGGAGGAACTGTCAATCAGCCTGGAAAGATAAGGCAGAGCCAGATTGTGATAACAGTAACAATTGTATTGAACTACTTTGTCTATATTTATAAGCTTTATATTTATACTGTTTATGTTTCTCTATGAATTTGTTGCTCATTAAGAGTAGGAATTGTTTCATTCTTGGTCTTTGTATTCCCAGGACCTAACACACAGTAGGTGCTTAATGAATATTTATTGATTGATATATCACTTTAAGGTTTACAAAAACTCTTCATTAAGTCAATTAAGCATCCCAACAATCCTGAGAAGCAATACTACAGGTGGTATTATCCCCTGAGGACCTGTGAAGTTAAGCAATTGCCCATGGTTACACAGCTAGAGTTAGAGGCAGGATTTGAACTCAAGGTCCATCCCTCTTTTCTCTATGTTACATTACCTCTCATAGGTATCTGAAGACCATAAGATCATAGATTTAGAGCTAAAAGGGACCTTAGTGACTATGTAGTCCTAGCCCTTCCCCCCTTCTTAATCATATTTGCTCAGACTCCCTTTCCTCCATTTTATAAAGAAATTGACACCCAGAAAGGGGAAATGACTTATCCATGACCAGATCCTTCACAACCTTTTACGGCCCTCACATCCTCCTCCATGAAGGAGAAGGTACAGAGCATAGGGAATTGGGGGCACACCTCTCCAGATGTTCCCAGATGCTGTTCCTGGCACTGTGGGGGAGGGAAGGGAGGATTAGGAGCTTGAGGGAATTTTAATAGCTTAATAAAAACAGCTCACATTAATACAACACTTTATGGTCACAATGTGCTTTATATTACTGCTTTCTCAGCCCTGTGAGGGAGGCAGGGCAGAGATGCCTATCCCCAAACTACAGAGGAAACAGGGCCAGAGGGAGTAACTGGTCCTAAGTTATACAGTAAGAATATTAACCAAATCTGGCCTGGAGTCTGGAGCCAAGGTCCCCTGCTCCACCAATGTTCTAGCTATGTGCACCATGTGGATAGTGGAGACAGTTCATGGTAGCAACTGGGAGAGGGAAGGTTCGGGGTTTCAGAGAGGCAATGCTCAGGGTAAGCTCTCCCCTACCTCATGGTCAGCTGTTCTTAAGGCTCTCCAATTCCGGAACTTGGCTTCCTTCCCTTTGGCACTTGATTATTCTGGTCAGTGCATTAGGTGGAGTTGGTAGTAGGAATAGGCACCGGGTAGAGTTGGGGTCATTTAGAGCCAGGTGGAAGGTAGAACTGGGGGAGAACCAGGTGACTTGGTTTGCATTTTGACTCTGATACAAGCTACATGAATAACTTCTCTTGTGATCTCAGTTTCCCTACCTGTAAAATGAGGGAATTGAATTCTTTGGGTCTTTGAGGCCCTTTCTAGTTCAGATATTCTATTTTAAATTCAAGTTTCTCATAGCTCTAACATTCTTGGTTCTAAGGTCAGTGTGTTCAAATATCCACCTGGTTCTTATGAACCCTGATTCTTTAATTAATAAATAGTTATCGAGCATCAAATATGAGCCTCCAAGCTTTGTGCAAGCTATTCTGCAAGATGAAAGAGAAGAAACACAAAGGGCAGACACACATAGAACTGTTTAACAATAATTCAAGGCTTCATGTGAATGAGTGAGTTCTTAGTGTGGGGTGGTTAGGACAGACCTCTTAAAGGAAGTCATAATTCCTCTGTGTTTACTAGAAGGAAAAGTTTGGGATCTGTGGGAAAGAGGGGGCAGAATGAGCCTTGCACACCCTCTCAGGAAGACAGTGTAGAAACTTCAACTGGAAAGAAAAAAAGGGTATGTACTGGGGGGCCCAAGCCCACCTAGGACAGACCTGAGGGGACAGGAAGCCATAGGGCAGAAGTAAAAAGACCTCATGGTTCAACCTCATGGGAAGACGTGAGGAAGGTCTGTGGGCTGGAGTGCTGGGTGTTCATGAAAGGGGGAAGAAGGGGTGAGAAGGAAGAATGGGGATATGGCAGGTGAACTGGCAGTCTTAGTCTCTGCCTGGGCTCCACCTGGCATGGTTCCCTGGCCCCCAGCTTCGGGTCCCCCTTCCCCCACCCCCAGGAGCTCAACAGGCAGGATTGGGGTGGAACCCACTTCAAAGGGCTGGGGGAAGTCAGTTTGAGCCTGAAAGGAAGCAGTTCAGCCTTCTGCCACCCTCTGGGGATGGGGGAGGGAGGCCCTCCTAATTAGATCTGTTCAGACTTCCTCCTTCCCCCCATGTGTATCCCCCTCCTTCCCACTTTCCTGCCCCTGAAATGATCATAGCCTCCATTTCTCTAGTGCGCTGATATTACACTTTAGTCACTACAGCCTGGAAGTAGATGGGGGCAAGTATCCTTATTCCCATTTTACAGAGGAATAAACTGAAGCCCAGAGAAGGGAAACAACCTGGCCAACTATTTAGGAGGTGATGGGGTTGGGACTAGAACAGTTAGGCAAAGCCACCCTACAATATGACCTTGTCTGAGAGCATATACAACATTCCCTAACCGTAAACCCACTGTATGCATTTCATTTCCATTCTTTTATTTTTTTTGGAGGCAGGGCAGTTGGGGTCAAGTGACTTGCCCAAGGTCACGCGGCTAGTAAATGTTAAGTGTCTGAGGCCAAATTTGAACTCAGGTCCCCCTGACTCCAGGACTGGTGCTCTATTCACTCAGCCACCTAGCCACCTAGCCACCTAGCCACCCCTCATTTCCATTTTTAATCATTGATTTTCTCTGATCTACTCTGCTTTTCATGGGCTGATCCCGATGTCTGGAAGGCTCTTCCTACTAACAGTTTCTCCCCCTTAGCTTCCCTGTCTTCCTTCAGGTGTCAGGAGGCCTTTCTGCTACCCCACCTGCTTCCTCCACAGCAACACCAGCCCCCCATGCGTTCCCTGTATGTATGTACATAGTTTATTTGTTTTGTTTTATTCTGTTTTTGTTTTTTTGGAGGGGGGAAGGTAAGGCAATGGGGTTAAGTGACTTGCCCAAGGTCACACAACTAGTGTCAAGTGTCTGAGGTCATATTTGAACTCAGGTCCTCCTGACTCCAGGGCTGGTGCTCTATTCACTGTGCCACCTAGCTGTCCCATGTACCTAGTTTTTTGTATGTGACCTCCTCCATTAGAGTGTAAGCTCCTTGAGGACAGGGACCATTTTTTTTCCTTTCTCTGTATCCCCACTGCTTAACACAGTGCCTGGCATGCCCGAAGTGCTTAATAAATGTTTGATGATGATTTGTGGACTTACTGGAGGCTGGAGAGGAAATCTGGAAGAGTAGAAACAGAGGGGACATGATCATTGTCTACAACCACTACAACCACTCAAAGAGTTTCCATGGGGAAGAAGACACATTCTGGGCAGCTCCAGTTGGCAGAGTTAGCACTGCTGGGTGCAAGTGAGAGGGGGGGATGACTTTCAGATTCAGATGTTCCTCTGGGCAGGCTGCTCCCCATGCCTGAAATCAAGGCTCTCTCTTCTAAAGCTGCCTACAGGCATCTGGTGGCTCAGTGGACAGAGCCCTAGACCCAGAGCTGGCATAGACCTTAGTTCAAATCTGAGTTCAGGCACTTTGCAGCTGTGCAACCCTGGGAAAATTCTTTAACCTCAGTTTCCTCAACTGTAAAATGGGTACAATATTAATACCTAACTCCCAGGGCTGTCATGAGGATCACACGGGGCAATATTTGTAAAGTGCTGAACATAGTACCCAGCACATAGTAGGTGCTTCCTCAATGCCATTTCCTTCCTTCTCACCTCCGCCTCTTGGAATCACTAGTCTCCTCCAAGGTTTGGTCCCAGCACCAACCCCTACCAGAGGTTTATACTCATTTGCCTTTGGCTAGTGCCTCCCAATGGCTTTGGATGTACTTGACATATCTTTTGCATTTATTCCTTTGTGTGATAAATGTAATATAATATTGTAATAATGTAAACTCCTCAAGGGATGGTATGTTTTAACTTGGTATCCTCAGCACTTATGGCGCCTTGCCTGGAACACAGGAGGTATTTAATAAGTATCTTTTGAAAAGTTTTTTCAAAAAGCTTGTTGAATTGAATTGAAGGAAAGGTTTTCGAACAATTAGAGCTATTCATCAATGGAAGGGGCTGCCCCAGGAGGTAATGAGCACCTCAGCCAATGATGGGGAAGTATTTATGCTGAATGATCCCCTATCAGGGATGTTGGGGGGGCTGGCGTAGATGGGGTACATGTCCTCTTAGATCCCAATTCCAAAATGTTTTATTATGGGGTCCTAGACCTACAGCTGGAAGGAACCTTAGAGATCATCAAGAATAACTTCCCATTTTATGGATGAGAAAACTGAGGTCCAGAGACACTGCAGGACTTGACCAACGTCATGCTGCTGTTATCATTGTTCAGTTGTTTCAGTCTTGTCTGACTCTCCGTGACCCCATTTGGGGTTTTTTTGGTGGAGACATTGGAGTGGTTTGCCATTCTGTTCCCCAGATCATTGTACAGATAAGGAAACTGAGGCCAGCAGGGTAAAGTGACTTGCCCAGGGTCATACAACTAGTAAGTTTCTGAGGATAGCACTCAGGAAGATGAGTCGTGCGCTGGCACTCTGTCCATTGTCCCACCTATCCATCCTGGGTCATACTGCTAGTCAGTGTCAAAAGCAAGATTTGAACACAGGTCTTCCTGATTTCAAGTCCTACACTGTATGTGCATATATGTATGTACGTATGGTCAGGCAAATTGTTTTGTAAGGCCACTTTCTGCGCATGATTTTATTTAATTTTTGTCCTCGGCAACTAGTGAAGCTCTCTACAGAGATATACTAGAGTTGTGAGCTGCACCCCTGGAGGGGAGGAGGAGGATGTTTTGAAGTCATTTCTGCGTAATTAGGGATATTTATGCTTGGGTGGAGGGGATAGCTAGGGACCACAGTATATAGAGCACTGGACGTGGAGCTAGGAGGACCTGAGTTCAAATTCAGCCTCAGGTACTTTCTAGCTGCATGATTCTGGGCAAGTCATTGGACCCTATTTACCTCAGTCTCCTCACCTATAAAATGAATTGGAGAAGGAAACAGCAAACCACTCCAGTATCTTTGTCAAAAAATCCTAACACAAAACCAAAACCCTAAACGAGGTCACAAAGAGTCACACACTGAAATGACTGAACCACAACAAGATACTTGGGGGTGGGTGAGGTTTGGATATAGGAAGGAAAGTAGGGGAATCCATGGGGCAAATTCTGTTCAGGAATAACACCAAAAAAGAAAAGTTTAGGAAAGAGAAGGGTGGGTTTCAGTCCCCAACTCTGCTTGGGGCCCCTGGACATTTCATAGGCTTCTAGATGTCAGACTGGATTCTAGTCCAACTGCCCCATTACACAGATGACAAAACTGAGGCCCAGAGGAATGATGTGGTTTACCTAGGCTCACACAGCTGGTACACATCTGAGCAAGGATTCAAACTTAGGTCCTGACTCTTAGGAACTCTCCATGACTATGACCTGTTGCTTTGTGGATTTCACATGACCTTAAAAGTCATCTAGTCCCATGTACTCATCTTTCCCCACCCCAACCTGGGATTTTATTGATGTGGGGGACCTCCTAGTATGGAAGCCCCCTCCACTGATATAGATATTCAATTTGGCTATAATTATCATCATAAGGAATGAAGCATTAGGTGACTTGAGCATGATCATACAGCTGTTACATATCAAAGGTAGTATTTGAACCTAGGCCTTTCTCGTTCCAAGGCTGTCACTCTGTCCTCTGCCATGATGGTTTTCCTGTTCATGACTTAATCAGCCAATCAACAAGGATTCCATAAGTCCTCTAAATGCAGTTGGTCTAGATGGCCTCCAAGGTTCCCTCCCTGTCTCAATCTATGACCCAGCTGCTGTGCTTAACCCTGGAGATACAAGAACAGTGCCCACAGGGAGCTTACATTCTATCAGAGGCCCAGAAAGGTGAAGTGATAAGCCCACAATTGCACAAATTAGGAATGGCAGAGCCAAGATTTGGACTCTTCTCTTTTGATCCCAAGGCTAGTGCCTTCCCACAAGACTACATTACTGTCCTCAATTAATATTCCTTATTTTAAAGGTGAGGAAACAATGTGTGTGTATGGGAGGGGGGGCAGGAACTATCTCCAGAGATTAACTCAAGTTTGAACAGCCTGTTGTCAGCTGTAACTGACTCTCTGCAATCCCATTTTTTAAAAATTGTTTTTTGGCAAAGACACTGAAGTATTTCCCCATTTCTTCCTTCAGTTCATTTCACAGCTGAGTAAGCTGAGGCAAACAGGGTTTAGTGACTTGCCCAGGGTCACACAGTTAGGAAGTGTCCAAGGCCAGATTTAAACTAAGAAAAATGAGTCTTTCTAACCCCAGGCCTCGTACTTTTAGCCACTTCAGCTCCTTGAACGGCTAGTAAACGGCAGAACTTCCCATTCAAGCCCAAGCTGTCCAACTCCAAAAGCCAATATTCTTTCTACTCTACTTCAATGAAATAGGGAGATTGGGGCTGAAATTCTGCATTTGTCACTTACTAATTGAACAAGTGAGAACTAGTTTACTACTCACTAAGCAGAATTAGTCACTTAACCTCAGTTTCCTTATCCATAAAGTGATTAGGATGGTGCTTGAAATCCCTATCTCAAGGGGTTGTTTGTTGTGAGAATCAGATGACATAAGGTTTTTGCTTTTTTGGAGGGGGAAGGGCAAGGCAATTAAGGTTAAATGACTTGCCCAAGGTCACACAGCTAGTAAGTGTCAAGTGTCTGAGGCCAGATTTGAACTTAGGTCCTCCTCCTCCTCCTCCTCCTCCTCCTCCTCCTTCTTTCCCCAACTCAGTCTCCTCCACTGGCTTCCTATCCCCTCCAAGATCAAAATCAAAATCCTCTAGTGTTCAAAGGTCTTCATGACCTAGACTCCTCCCCCAACTTTCCACTCTTTTTTCACCTTACACCCCTCCCTCCTCATTATTCTTTGATCCAGTGACACTGGCCTCCTTTCCAGGCCACAGACATTTCCTCTGGCTGTCCCTCATGCCTGGGCCATTTTCCCTCCTCATCCCAGCCTTCTGACTTCCCTCAAGTATCAGCTAAAATCCCATTTTCTATAGGAAATCTTTCCGAATCCCCCTTAAAACCAGGACCTTCCCTATCATTATTTCCTATTTATCTAGTTTGTATCTGTATTACTTGTTGTCTCCCCCATTATAGACTGTCTGCTCCTTGGGGGGGGGGACTGTCTTTTGCCTTTTCTTTGAATCCCCAGCACTTAGCATGGTTATTATTAACAGTTATGGTTGTTTAGTCTTGTTCTGCTCTTTTTGGCCCCATGGTCAGATCTTGGAGTTTTCTTGGCAAAGATGCTAGAATGGCTTGCCACTTCCTTCTCCAACAGATTTTAGGCAAACAGAGGTTAAATGCCTAGGGTCACACAACTAGTAAATGTCTGGGCCCTGATTGGAACACAGGTTTTCCCAACTCCAGCCCCAGTGCTCTATCCACTGAGTCACCCAGCGGCCTCCCCCTGATTGACTGATGAGATAGAGAAATTTGAACCATACCTTGCTCTACCCCAGTGGTTCTCAACCTTCCTAATGCCTTGACCCTTTAATATAGTTCCTCATGTTGTGGTGACCCCCAACCATAAAATTATTTTCGTTACTACTTCATAGCTGTAATTTTGCTACTGTCATTAATCTATCTGATATGCAGGATATATTTTCATTGTTGAGAACTGCTGCTCTACCCTTTTCCTAAAGGTAGAGGACCATGGGTATAGAACAACGCATAGAATGTCAGTCTATTTTTTTGACATGTTGGTTATTTTTCCTGAATTTTTCCCCCTTATTTCTCCTTTTAAATATTTTATCATTATTAATATTTATCATTTAATCATCCATTATCTTAATTATTAAGCATTTATTATTGATAATTTGATAATTTAATGATTATTAATATGATTATTATAGGGTATGACTCTCCAGGAGAGGATCAGAGAAGGATCCAGTGGGAGAGTGACAGTCAAACAAATTATGTCAATAAACACTTATTTAACAGAAAAAAAAGAAAGAAAAAGAAAAATGAGCTGTAATTATTCCCAGCAGTCCCCTTCTGTCTTGTGACCTTCCTCTGGGTGGGTCAGAGCCACCCTAAATCCCTTCAGTGCCTCCAGGGAAGAGGTTGGTGAAGGTGAGGATTATCCCATGAGACCATAATTTCTCCTTTCTAGAGCTACTGTTGCCATCACATTCTCAGCTAAGAACAATAAATAGACAAGAGATAGGGCTTTCTACCTGTTTCCCTCAGTTTCCACGGCTTCGATGGTATTCGAGACCTGAGGGCCTTTTCCAGGTCTTTATAGGGTAATTCCATCTTCATTAGAGCTTATTATGTCTCTATAAATACCACCTTTCTGTGGTGGTGGTTTATAAAGAGCAATCGACAGAACTTTCCTTCTTAGAAGCAAGTCACCCTGAGCACCAGCTGAGGAAGGGATCTGGGCTAGGCAGAGGCCAGTGTGTCTGAGTGCACTCAGCTTCATGGGGAGAGGTCAGAGGAACCTAGAATTACCCAGAGTCTCTAGTATACCCCTGCCCACCTTGTAGTATCTTAGTCATTTAGCCCCACTCACAGGACACGTAGAGCTTATAGGATTTAGAGCATCTGACAAGATGGGAAGAAACCTTAGAACATAAGATAGCTTGGGGAGGGGGGGTAGAAAATAGAATGCCATAGCTGAAAAAGACCTTGGAACAAAGGATGTCAGGGCAGAGAGGGATCTTATAACATAGAATGTCAGAGCTAGCAAGGAACCTTAGACCGAAGAATATAAAAGTTGGGGGAGATCTTAGAGCATAGATTATTAGAATATAGAATGTTTGTGTTGGTAGAGGCTTTAGAACACAGAATGTCAGAACTGGGAGGGACCTTAGAACATGGAATGTTAGAGCTGAGAGGGTCCTTACAACATAGAATGTCAAAGCTGGGAAGGATCTTGGAATGTTGATTATTAGAGCATAGAATGTCACAGTTGAGAGAAACCTTAGAATATAGGATATTATAAAATAGAATGCTAGAGCCAGAAGGAAACTTGGAACAAAGAATGTAAGGATAGGAAGTGTCATAACATAGAATTGTCAGAGCTAGGAAGGCATCTCAGAACAAACCATGTCAAAGCTGGCAAAGATCTTACAACACAGACTATTAGAGTATGGAATGTCAGAGCTGAGAGGGGGCCTTAGAACATAGTGTCAAAGCTAGAAAGGAACCTTAGAGTTCATCTAGGACAAACCATATTTGTGGATTTGTACATACAAGCATCATATTTAAGCCTCTATGGGTATTGATGTTTTATTCAGTGTCCCAGAAGTCTTAGTGCTGGTTTAAGCTTTACAAGCATTTTCTGTTTTGTTTTTTTGGGGGGGAGGGCAATTGGGGTTAAGTGACTTGCCCAAGGTCACATGACTCGTTTGTTTGTGTGTGTGTGTGTGTGTGTGTGTGTGTGTGTGTATGTGTGTGTGTGAAGTGGTTGAGGGTGGATTTGAACTCAGGTCCTCCTGACTCCAGGGCCTGTGCTCTACTCATTGCGCCACCTAGTCGCCCCGATTGCTCTACCTAGCCGCCCCTATTTTTTTGTTTTGTTTTGTTTTTTGTTTCAGCATTTTCTAACATTAAATTTTAATAGCTTAAAATGGCACAAAGGCTTCTGGGACATCCCGTGTATTGTAAGTGAAAGGTTCATAGTATGATGGCATTTAGAGCTAGAATTTATCTATAAGATCATCTAGCCAAACCTCATCATTTTACAGGTGAAGAGACTGAGGCCCAGAAAAAGGTAGTAACTTGCCCAAGGTTGCCAGTTAGCAAGTATGTAATATATAAAATAAATGCAACCATTCCCCTATAACACTATGCTTAATTGAACACAAAACACAGGGAACACCATTATAGAAGCTACAGCTGTGGGACCAAACTCTTTTGCTTCCTTCACATATGACCTTGGCAAGTTCCTTCCCTACTCTCAACTTTAGTATCTTCATCTGAAAAAATGAGGCATTTGGACTAGGTACCCTTGTAGGTCCCCTCAAGTTCTAGATTTTCTCATGCTATGACATTTTCATTCGCCGTATATAAATCACAAATGTATCCAAAGGTTTGAATACAATACATATATGTACAAAGTCAAACATAGGCTAGGCACATAGTGAATCTCACATGCAGAATCTTCAGAGAGAACTCAGCTCTTTCACCCACACCAACAGATTTTCACACTCACACACACACAGAACCCTACAAACCTATCAGAGTCCTTCACAAAACCTACATCAAATGCCCATAGAGCCCCACATACATGCAGAGATTTTCATGTAACATATAATGTACATGGAATCCTCCCACACCATGGACAGCACACACAATTTTATATGGGAAAAACCAAACCTAAACCCCACAACACTGGTTTTGGAGTCAGAAGACCTGAGTTTTAATTCCTGCTCTTTTATTATTTTTCCTCTCAGTACCTCAGTTTCTGCTGAAAAATGAGGGAGCTGGACTGGGTGATAGTTACTCCTCTATAGCTTTAAATCTTGTGATCCTATATACTTCCACTAATACAATTCTCCCTTCCTTTCCCATCCCCCCATCTACCCACAAGCCCATCCTTACTCCCCATTCTGCCCAGCTCCCACACACTCAGAAGGCTACACACAGGAACCCAGGATCCCTTCCAATTATCTTGAGCAAAAGTTTTAATCCCACTGCCTACACAATGCTCATTAACTCTCCTCCTACCTCCAGGGGAAACCTCTCCATCCAATTTCCAGTTGGAGAAACTGAGGCTGAAAGAAGTGTCAAGAGGGCAGAACCTGCCTTATCACCTTCAATATCCTCCCGCCTCCCCCACAAACCCTCCCTTTTAGGTAGTCAAGGCCAGCTCTGTCCAGCTCTGCCTTTAGACCCTTTGGCCCCTGGGAAGAGGAAACGGCCTTGTGAGGCTGAGGGTCGATGAAAGCTGTTGTTCGCTGAGAATTCCTGGCTGAGGCCAAATGGGAATTGGGCAAGAGGACTCTTGGGTGGCCAGGAGGGAGGGAAAAGTGGGTGAAAGGACAGTTCCAGGTTTCTCTCCCTTAACACCAGCAGGTTCAGTTGGGAAGGGGGATGAGATCATGTCTGATATACCTTTGGGGAGAGGCCACTTAGAGGGGCAAAGTGGGGGAGAAAAAGAGCAGGAGGAAGGGGAAGCCTCCTACTTATTATGGAACCAACTCAGATCATAGGATTTGGGGTTGGGAGGATTTTAGATCAGAGTTTGGTTAAGTCAATGAACCTCTCTGGGCCTCAGTTTTCTTAGAGGTCTTTTCCAAGCCTAGATCTCTGAGCCTATGACTTTATAAATTGGAAGGATACCTAGAACATAGAATGTAAGAGCAGAGCTTAGAAAACAGACGGCTAAAGGCAGCACGGTGGACTACTGGACTTAAGTCTTTGTTTTGTGTTTAGTCATTACAATTGGGGCTAACTCTTCTTGACCACATTTGGGGTTTTCTTGGCAAAGACACTGGAGTAGTTTGTTATTTCCTTCTCCACCTTATTTTACAGATGAAGAAACTGAGGCAAACCGGGTTAAATGACTTGCTCAGGATCACACACATTTGAACTCAGGTCTTCCTGACTCCAGGGCCCCTGCTCTATCCATTTTGACACCTAGAGTCATGAGATTTAGCTTCTAATCTAGGTCTCCACACTTAATAGAGATTTTATTGTGAGCAGATCACTTAAGCTTCCAGCTTCAGTGTAAAATTGGGAGAAATAATGATATTTGCAGAAAAGAACTCGGCAAATCTTAGCAGACTATCTAATTGTGAGTCGTTAGAGGTTGAGAGACAGACAATTGGGGAGCCTTTAATTCTATGAACTCAAAATTGCAAATATTAGAACGTAAGATTTAGAGATGGAAGAGGACCAGAAGAGGCAGTGGAGCTCCTTTTAAAGATAAGGAACCTGAGGGGGCGGCTAGGTGGCGCAGTGAATAGAGCACCGGCCCTGGAGTCAGGAGGACCTGAGTTCAAATGCGGCCTCAGACACTTAACAAAAACTAGCCGTATGACCTTGGGCAAGTCACTTAACCCCAACTGCCCTCCAAAAAAAAAAAAAGAAAGAAAGAAAAAGATAAGGAACCTGAGGGGGGTATATCTTAGAGCTGGAAGAAGCCTTAAGGTTTATGGAGAGCGGGGCACACATACTATGCACAAGCAGAAACAGGTCTGGAGAACAGAGGTTGACTTGACAAGTGAGGTGACCAGTTAGCGGCAGGGCCACTCCTGAAGCCAGGAGTGTTTCCACCAACTTCCCAATCACCAGCTTCCCGAGGAGTGACGGCCTGCCTCCTAAACACTCCTCGCTACCTGTGTGACCTCTGACAAATCAGTTAAGCTCTCTGGGCTTCATTTTCCCCATCTGTAAAATGAAGGAGTTGGACTGTGACCGCTCAAGTCACTTCCGGCTGCAAAGTTGTTATTCTGTGAAAGGCCAAAGTCCAAATCAAGTTAACAAGCATTTATTAAGCGCTAACTATTTGCTGGGCACGGTGCTGGGGGGGGGGCACAAAAAAGGGCAAAAAGGGAGCTCACGGTCTAACGGAGGAGGTAACAGTGTAGAATCTACATTGTAGGTGGAAGATACACTCAGGGTCGAGGGAAGAACTGTGATCTCAGAGCAAAGGAGGAGGGGGTCCGGGGATGGGTGGGGAAACCGGCAAAGGCGTCCTGCAGAAGGCGGGCTCGGAAGTGAATCTTGAATTCAGGAGACGCCACCAAAAGGTCCTAGACCCCGGCCCCGATTTAAAATCCTCTGTCCCGCGGAAGGTGGGTCGGGCAAGTTTCTTGAGACCCAGGCTAGGCTGAGCCAGTGACGGCGCCCGACCGAGGATGCTTCCACCCAGGAACCCTCGGGGCTTCCCCTTCTCCCGGGCTGGCTTTCGGTTCTTTCCCCCTCCCCCGGACCTCGTTTCCCCTTCCCCCCAACCCTCCCCTCAGTCCTGCCCCTTTAAAGACATTCCTGAGGGAGTGGCTTTGGTGACATCAGCGCGAGGCATGAATGAACAGGAGCCCAGTTCTCACCAAACTCCCATTAAGGACTCGTGGGCAGGAGGGAGTAGTCGGAGGAGGCTCAGCCCGAACGGGAGCCGGGACCGGGGCCGGGGCCGGGGTTGGGCAGGGGAGGGCGGCGATCGATCCGAGGCAGGGGCGGGAGACGGGAAAGGCTGAAGACAGCCCCAGTTTGCCGGACGACGAGGCAGCGAGCCATGGAGCTGCGGGGACCCCGGGCGCCCCTGGTCGCTCTTTCCCTCTTCCTGGGCTACACACTGGCTGCGGCTCGGGGCAAAGAAGGTGAGCGGGCCGGCGGTGGGCAGGCGGTCACACGGACTTGGGACGGTGGAGAATAGGGCAGTCCCTGGGGCTCCTGTCCCCGGGAGGGACCGGGACCTGCTCCAGTCGCTACCACTTGGAATATTGACCTGGCGCCGGCGGGTCTCCCGCCCGGGGTTCGGAAGGAGGGCGGAGGCTGAGCCGGGACGAGCTCAGGGGAAGCCCCCCCGCCCCACCTCCGGATGCCTTGGTCCGGGGAAGGGGAGGGGGCTCACAGATGCACCGGATTCGTAGGCAGGGTGGGGTGGGGTGAGGTGCGGTGAGATGGGGGCTGGTGGCGGGAAGGGGGACAGGGCGAGGCGGCCGCCGGACTGGAGGCCACGAGGTTGTGATGCCGGGCAGCCTTGGGACACAGCCTGAGCCAGGGATACTGAGGCAGGGGAGTAGCTTCCCCTACGGGCGGGTTTTGGGGATCATTTGGAGGTGCGGGCAAGGAGAGAGTCTAGTCGGATTCTCACTGTACACCAAACCGGCTACTCTCATTTGAGGGGGCGTGTAACATTATTTTCGGGGGACGGTCTTTCCTTTTGGGGTGTGAGGGAGAGGGGGGTGTTTGACAGCCGCAGAGCGCTTGCTGTAGGCGAGCTGTATTTCCCAGGGCTTCTGCTCTCCTCCCCACACTTTGTTCCCAATTCCTAGGTCTGCAGGATGCCCTCTTCCTCCCGTACTCCCTCCCCCCCACTTCCCCACCCCAGCAAACTGCAGGACCCATCACCTTGGAACTTTTGAAGGTGGGGTGTGGAAGTGAGAGGCCGGACAGGAAGTCTCTGTGCCTCAGGTTCTGTGAAAGGGGGTGACTCAGAGCGCTGAAATGCAGTCGGTGGGGGTGCGGCCTCCCGGCACGGTGGTGTGCCTATCACGCCTTTAGGGGGGAGCCCCGGACACAGAGATGGGGAGTCGGGCCCTACCGCTATCCTTCAGCTCTTCCACTGGTCACTTTGGGGCGGCTGAGGCTGAAGGGGGAGGGTGGAATGGAATCCGGGGGTCCACTATAGTCACCTAGATTTCTGGGCTATCTATTCTCCTTCATACTAGTTATGGGATCCGGGATATATGCATAGAAGTTCTGAGCCTCTCTTTCCTCACCTGTAAAATGGAGAAGATGCAAGGACTCTCTAACTCACAGAAGAAGAAAGCGCCTCAAAATCATATTTAAACACAGCTTTTAATGAGGGTCAAAATATCTCCATACTGAGGTTGCTTGAGCTGGGAGACGAATGGTTTGCTCCTAGGAGGGGGAGTCCCACAGGATTCCCCCCTCCCACTAAGATAGGGGCCTTTCCCTCTAGGTGACTGTGTGGCTCCCCTCCCCTTTTTCCTCCCGGCCAAACTGGGGGCTCCATCCCTTCCCACTCTGGCTGCATTTCCACCAGCTAATGACTGAGAGGTTGGTTGAAAGAGGATCTTTTTTTCTGGTTACTGAATGAAGGAGAAGGGAGAAGAAGGGTATTGGTTCCAAGAATCAGGCAATAAGCCTTTATTAAGGGTTTGCTATGTGTGCTAAGTGATCAGGATACAGATAAAATGTGAAAAATAGATAAGTGGAGTAGCTTGTCTTAGGGCTGATAGAAAGGGGGGCTCCAGCTCCAGCAAAGGTGACAGAGGAGAGCCCCATCTCCCTTCTGCTTTTATTTCCATCCAGGTTAGCACCGTTCCTCAAATATGGCAAGTGCTTAATAAATGTTTGTTGAGTGGTTGACTGATTTCCATCCGTCTTATTAGTGGGGCTGAGGTTTTAAAATCCCCAATTGGAAGGAAAAGCTTTCCCAGAAGGAAAACCATTCTAGAAGTGGTGAGGAAACATTGACCTTATGGGGTGATATCCCTTCTCCTACCCCTGGAATTCTTTGGACCAAGGTATTCTTTGGAAGAGGGTATGTGTGAATGAATTGGGGGCCTCCCCAGAAGTGGGTGAGCAGAGGATGAGCCACTCAGACTGCCCCCCATGCTTCCCCTCCCTGTGACTAAGTTGGTTCAAATATGCCCTTCCCCATAGTCTGTGGTTGGAGAGGAAAGACAGCTGGAAAACCTCCCTGGCCTCCCCCCCCCCCTTTCCTGCTGACCCAACTTGGTGGGGGACTGGGAGAGAAAGGTATTTCAGGATGCACTGATGATTCAGCTGGAGCTTTCCTCAACCACTCTCCAGATTTCAGCCTTTCAGGGGTAGGCTGCTGGGTGGGCAGGGGGTGGGGATGGGTTTTCTTCTTATCTAAGCCTTCAGTATCCCAAGGCTGGTTAGTGTTCACACAAGGCTGGGCTGGGGACAGGAAGGGGTTCTGAGTTATTGGTTAGTTTCTTCCTGGAGAGTCCCCTGGGTTACAGTCTCCTGCACCTTCTGACCACTGCATATGTAAGTTTCCAGATTCCAGCACCCAGTCTCTTCCTCTATGTGCTCAAGCCCTTGGTTCCCCTTCCCCTGATGCAGATGGCACTAAAACCACAGTCGGGTAGCCTTTTCCCCTTTCTTTGATTCATGTTATCAAACTGCTTGGTACATAGTAATTGATTACTGACTGCTTGGTGATTGATAGGTTATCTCTTGCCCATCTTCTTTCTGGTATTCAAGTCCCCTTACAGTAGCATGTGACAACTAGAAGGGGATCTCAGAGATAACTCATTTTTACAGATGGGGAAACTGAGATCAAGAGAGAGGAAGGTCACAGAGAAAGCACATGGCAGAGCTAGAATAGACTAGAATCCATGATCTTCATTTTACTGATATTCCAAAAAAGGAAAGGTCATCAATAAAGCAGCATTTTAAAGATCCTCCTGTTTGTGAGGGAGCCCTCACTCTAAGGACCCCCTTTTCTTGGAACAGGCATCTAGGGACGAGCCTGTGAAAAACAGGTCACCAAGCCTGTCTCTAAGCTCTCTGGAAGGATAGGCTGAGGCGGGACTTTGAAGGTTTTTCCAAGTTCCAGGGAATTTCCAGCAAACAGAAGGGGGGGGGCCCGCCCCCCAGGTTGTTTGAGGAGATACCATTTAAATTGGGATCCTGAGAACTCTGGCATCTAGCCTGGGATGGGGATGGGGTTACTCAGGAGAGAAGTTGGTTCTAGAGGCCAGACCACTGGAAGGTTAGCTTCGAGGGGAGGCACTTAATCCTAGAACTTTGCTCCACCTTCCTCGAACTTAGAAAATTTAGTGTTGGGAAGGACTGAGTTTTCCCCCTCTGTTTTACAATGGAGAAAACTGAGTTCCAGAGAAATGACTTGCCCAAGGTCACACATGTAGCAAACAGCAGGATGAGAAATCTGAACATAACTTCTAAAGCCAGTGTTCTTTCCCCTCACCAACTCATTAACTTTGTCCCCTGGGTCCCTGGCAACACATAGCAGCCTTGGAAACTCTCCTCTCCTGCCCACTCCATGTGATGAGGAGGGATCGGAAACACCATTCCGACCCTAACTTCCAGCCAGAAGATGGGGGTGGGCGGAGATTTGCAGGGGGAGATCCCTTTTTTTCCCAATCTTATCTCTCTGGGGGAGGGGGTTAGAAATGCTGAATTCTTTCCTCTTGGTCCAGAACATTCTTTTTCCGAGGGAGGGGTGGTGGTGGTCTGTGATTTTTCCAGGCCTGAGCATGTCCGAACAAATCCGCTCACCGTCCTCTGGGTTGGGCCCTCCTCTCCCCCCCCCCCCCCCATACACTTCCCCAACTCCCCTATCTCTCTCCCTCTGCTGGCAGGCCGGACATTGCAGCCTCTGACCTGGGGCCTGAGCCACGTCGGATTTCCTCTTTCAGATCGAAGCAGCCCGTATCCTTCCTCTGGCTGGCCAATGTGCCAAAAGGAGTCAGGATACCCTCCCCCTGCTCCTTCCCCTCATCAGGCATCTGGGGGATGCCATCTGATAACCAGGGCAGCAGAGGGTTTCATCCCTACCCCAGCTAAGTCGATATAATCATAGAGTTTAGAGCTGCAAGGAACCCTTAGACATCCATCATTTTGCAAAAAAGGAACCTGAGGGACATTGAGAGTGATAGGGGCTATTTACTAACAATAACATTGATCCCTGAGACCCTTCTCACTTTTTTTAGACCACTATCGATTAGCAGTGTCCTGGAAGAGCTGGGTGACTCAGTAGATAGAGCCCTGGGCTGGAAGTCAGAAAGGCCTGAGTTCGTTTTTTTGTTTTTTTTTTTTTTTTTGGAGAGCTGTTGGGGTTAAGTGACTTGCCCAAGGTCACATGGCTAGTTTTTTGTGTTAAGTGTCTGAGGCCGGATTTGAACTCAGGTACTCCTGACTCCAGGGCCGGTGCTCTAGTCACTGTACCACCTAGCCACCCCAAGGCCTGAGTTCTAATCCTCCATCAGACGCTCTAGCTCTGTGACTGTGGGCAAATCTCTCAATCTCTCCCAGCCTCAGTTTCCTCACCTGTAAAAATAATACCCATTTCTTGGGATTGTTTGTGAGGCTCCAATGAGAAAACTGGGTAAAATGCTTTTCCAACCTTATCATGAGATGCAAATACTAGTTATTATGACATGCTTATTGATTCATTGGCTCTCACTTCCACTCTCCCCCTCACCAGGCTTCGAGGGCTCTCCATTGCTAAGTGAGCTGGATGGTGATGGCAAGCGTCATTTTTGGAATCACAGATCTTGGCTCCAAATATTTTCTCCTACTTACTAGCAGGATGACCTTGGTCAGTCATCTGACCAGCCTGGGCCTCATTTCCCTCACCTTTCAAATGAAGCAGTTGACATATATGCTTTCTGGGGTCCTTTGCAATTCTGGGGTCCCTATCTTTTTCTGCCTTTGTTTCTTCTTCTGTAAAACAGAGGGATTAATTCCACCTGAATCTCTCCGGGATGTTGAGGATTAAAAGAGATAAGGTCTGGAGAACACTTTGTAAACAATAAAGAGCTGCTCTGAAGTGTCTGTTATCAAGATTTTCATTTCCCGTCCTGGGCCCCCAGGGCCTAAGGGTTGGGAGGGTCCTACCCCCTCTGCACCTGGGCCTTCACTGCTCCCTAAACCCTGAGGGAAACCCTTGATCTTCGCCCTCCCTGGCTTAACTGTATGGGGCCAACTTGGACGTTTTTAGGGCCTCCCCTAAAACCTCCCCATTTAATCCCAACGCTTTGCTTCCTTTGGGGATGGTAATCACCTCCTCCGCTTTCCTGCTCCCCCTTCCCTCCCACCCAAACTCCTTGTCATCTGATGGGGCCCCTAGGGCTGTAATTTCTTGGGGCTTTGCTGGGTAATAGGTATGTGTGTGTGTTGGGGGGAGGTGAACTGGGTGCTGGGAGTGTGGGTGTGGCATCTTGGTCGGGCAGAGGGCCAGGAGAACTCTGGGGCAGGATGGGGAGAGACGGTCAGGCTTGGCTAGTCCTGGGCCTCCAAGATGACCCTTGAGGCCACTGCCCCTCTTAGCAGTGGCTTCCTTCCGGAGCAAAGCCTAACTTCTCTCTCTCCCCAGCCCCCCAGTCATAGCCTTTAGACTCTCCCTTCCTCCAGTCCTCTCCCTCACCCCACTCCCACCCATCTTTGTATCATCACAGCCCCAGGGCTTAGTCACTTCCCAGGGCGGCCTGGGTCACCCAAAGATAATTCAGTCTAATTCTATTCAATAAAAAATGCATTAAATACCTACTGTGTACACAGTGTACTTACCTAGTGCTGGACTTGGCTCTGGGAGAACTTTTTTTTTTAAGATGGGCTTGTTATTTTATTAGTATTAGGGACTCCCAGTGGAAGAATTCCCTTTGCTGCTGACTCGAACACAGTAAAGAGTCCTTACTTCCTCCTTTCCTCTCTTACTTTCTTCTTCCCTATTTCTCTCTGGTAAGCTTCCATCTCTTAGCATAGTGCCTGACACATAGTAGGCCCTTAATAGGTGCTTGTTGACTTCCTTCCTTCCTTCCTTCCTTCCTTCCTTCCTTCCTTCCTTCCTTCCTTCCTTCCTTCCTCCTTCCTTCTTTTTGCAAATCTGTATATTCTCTGTCTCTGATAGTTTTAAAGAGTTACCTGAGACAGTGAGAAGTAAAAGTATTTGTTCATGGTCCCAAAACCATGGTCTCATGAATCTTAGGTGAGTCTTGAACCCAGATCTTCCTGACTTACAGCTCCTCCTTTTTTCCTACCTGGGCAGGCTGCCTCTCTGGAAAAAAATTGTTATTTTGTGTCTGACTCTTGATGACCCCACGGACCATGTCAGACCAGTGCTGTCAGTGGGGTTTTCTTGGCAAAGATCCTGGAGAGGTTTGCCCTTTCCTTCTCCAGTGGATTATGGCAAGCAGAGATAAGTGACTTGCCCAGGGTCACATACCTAGTATGTATCTGAAATTGAACACAGGTCTTCCCGACGTCAGGCCCAATACTCTACCCAATGAGCCACCAGGAAAAAAAATCAAGTTTAAATGAGATGAGATCCCTAGATCTTGGTCTTCATGGTGCACACAGCTCAGCAGAAGGATAAATCAGACTGGAGAGGGAAGAAACACTGCATGAGCTAGGTGATGTTAGAGGAAGGCTCAGGAGAGACTTCCTGGAGGAGGTGGCAGGCTTTGAGTCAGGCTTACAGGAGTTCGTGGGGAATTGAACAAATGATAAGGGGAGGGTGAGTGTGAGACACAGAGCTGGCAGAGAAATAGAGTCAGGGAGATGCAGGGTGTTTTGCAGAGGGGACAGGGTGAGAAGCCCAATTCTCTTGAGCCTAAAGTAATTGAAGGGGATAGGGAATTAAGCTGGAAGGAGGCTTGGTGATGGACAGTGGAGAGCCTTGAATGCCAGGCTGAGGAGTAGGGAGCCCCTGAAGATTTGTGAGCAGAGGAGTGACAGGACAAGGGACTTAACTCCCTCTCTGCTTACTCTCTGAGTCCTGGTCCCTTCCACTTACCCCATATTGGTAGTAAGGTTCAGCCCGAATCAGGGGGAGGCAGGTATTGGGGAGGGGGCTCTTTAAAGCCTTTACCCTGACCTGGCAGGGGCTGCTCTGCCTGTCCAGCATCAGTGAAGGGGCCCCAGCCAGCTGTGTCTGTTTGGGGGATGGGAATTGTAATTGGGGGGCATCCGTGCTTTTGGCTTGATCTCCCCCGCTCTGTGGGCTTTGTGGTTTCTCTGCGGTGAGAGGATCAGTTTCCAAGACTCTCTCCTTCTTGCACCCCAGCCACAGCCCTCCTAGCCTTGGAATTATTCCCACCTGTTAAGAGCTTTCTCCTCCTGGGTGCCCCAGGCTGTCTGCCCCCACCCCTAGGGTTCGTGTGCTCATGGCTTTGACAGCCCTCGAACATCTTCAGAACTGGGAGAGCACGTCCCTGGTCCTGGATGTGTGTGGGTGTTGAGGACTGGGGTGTTTGATGCTTCAGGTGGGTGCCTTGGATAACTGGGTCCAAACCCCAGACATGCCTCTAGTGCTTCTGTCCATGTGTGCTTATGACTAGGTTGAGGGGCCTAGTTTGGGGACTCCAGCTGGGGAGGTCTGTGGTATCACTTAACATGCCCCATCCCCCCATCCCCCCACTCCATCCAGCTGCTGCTCTCCTGCTGGGCCATTCTCCCTACTCTTGCTGGGCCTGGATTTGACTTCAGGTTGGCTTAGAAACCCAGGGCTGCTGGGGGAAGGGAGGGCTTTGTGGTCCCAAAGCCCCATGTCTTTCCTTTTCAAGGAAGCTCTACTCCTACCCTACCCCCTTCTTCCCCACCCACATCCCAGCCCTGTGGGGAAGGGGAAAGAGCCCTAAATTGCAGATCAAAAGAACCTGGGTTTGAAACTTGACTCTGAAGCTTATTGACGGTGTGACCTTGGGCTAAGCATTTAAGCTCCCTTGGCCTCAGTTTCTTCATCTGTAAAATGAGACAGCCTCTCGGGGCCCTTCAGGGGACCTGAGTCTAGCATTCAAGCTCCCTTGATTTCTCTGGATCAGGAGTTCTTCACCTGGGGTCTGTGCAGAGATTGCAGGGGTTTTGTGACCTTGGATGGGGAAAAAATATTACATCTTTTTTTCAGTTTTACTGATTTCTTTTGTAATCTTGGGTATTTTAGTTTATGAATTTGAAAGGTTGTCCATAGGGGCTTCCCCACACTGCTAAATAGATCTGTGATACAATAAAAGGTCTATGAGCTCCTATGCCCCTCTGAGCTCTAGCCTGATGGTATTATGACTGATGTATAATGTGTGACCCTTCCAGGGATGGTGATGAAGTTGTTGGATCTATAGGGTGATGTTGGGAAGCCCATAGGCACAACAGAATTTGGGGTGGGGGGGCTGGGCTCAATGGGGGTCCTCGGAGCTCACTCTGCTTCTTCTCTGCCCTCTCTTTCAGTGGTACTGTTGGATTTTGCTGCTGCTAAAGGAGAATTAGGTTGGCTGACGCACCCCTACAACAAAGGTGTAAGTTTCCTGGCCTGGAAGGGAGGGTGGGTGTCAAGGGGTGAGGACTGGGTGATGCCCTGAAGGGAGAAGACATCTCAGAGCTGGGTTTAGTAGGAAGAGCTCTGGATTTAGAGTGAGAGGACCTGGTTTCAAATCTTAACTCTGCCACTTCTAACCTGTGTGACTTTGAACTAGTCATTTTCCATCTCTGGGCTTCAGCTTCCTCATATGTAAGATGAGGATTGTTGGATTAGACAGCCTCTCAAACCTCTCCTAGTTCTAAATCTGTGATTTCCTCTGGGGCTGCCTTTGGATACCTTCATTATCTACTGAAGCCTGGTGTTTGATTTTGAGATCTCTGATCCTCCTCCCACCAGCCTTTTGTAAAACTTTTCCAGGGAAGGGAAAAGTTAAAGAGTTCTTCAGCCAAAGGACTCCCGGAGAGTGAGGCAGATGTACCGCTGCACCCCTAATTTTCTTGATTCCTCCTCGGTGCAGACGCGTGTGCCGTCCAGGGGGAAGCCTAGCTCCTTCCTGCTTAGTGACCTTTCTTTATTTTTGTCCCTCATTCCATGCTGCTTTCCCTGTATCTTCAGGCACCAGAAGGCTTGGGTGGGTGGTCCATCCCTCCAGATCCTGGCTGATTCCTTCACCCCACCTGGCCCCGACACTCACACTCTCCTCCTCCAGGCTGAACTCTAAAGGAGGCAGCAAAGTGGTGAAGTGAATAGAGCTCTAGACCTGGAGCGGGAAAGGCCTTAGTTCAAATCCAGCCTCAGCCACTTAATAACTATGTGATCCTGGCCAAGTCACTTTAATCTCTATCTGCCTCAGTTTCCTCAACTGTTAAATGGGGATAATAGCACTATGTCCCTCCCAAGGATGTTGTAAAGATGAACCCCATCCATGGGTTATGTTTATCCCCATCCATTTTTTCCCTTTACCCATTAAATCTGTTCATTTGGCCTGAGGTTGGGAGTTAAGATACCTGGGTTCTAGTCTCATGTTGATCATTAATTTACTGTGTGAGTGAGATAGAGGAGCCGAGTTCCTTGTTCTTTTTGGTCTGTACTTTCTTCCCTTGTAAAACGCTGAGGTTGGGCCAAAGCATCTCCCAGAGGAATTCCAAGTGCAGAAGCTTGCGATCCCTCTCAGTTATGATATTAATGATTGAGCTAGAAAGGGTCTCTGAGCTCATCTAATTCAACTCTGTCCTTTTACAGTTGGGGAAACTGAGTCCCAGAGGGACTAGGGGACCCCTGCAAGCCACTGAGGTTGTCAGAGCTGGCATTAGACAGAAAATCTCTTGTGGGACTCTCTGTAGAACAAGCAGGTTGCCCAGCCTAGGGGAGGGTGGGGCCGAAACAGTTTTAGGAGTAAAAGGGTGGGGCTGCCTGGGTCCCCAGCATGACAGTCACTTCTTTTCCTGGTACTCTGCTTTTTACTTGCATATTATTCATTCAGTGTCCACATATGCCCCTCTTCCCCCTCAGCCCTACTACCTTCTCCCCCAGACACTGGTCCATCATGGGCATACGGACCTCTGGGATTGGAAGGTCACAGGATCAGAGCCGCATGTCACCACAGAAGCCATCCCATCTGACCTATCACCGTACAGAGGAGGAAACTGAGGAACAGAGACAGTGGGCAAGAGCCACAGGGTCACACAACCAGTTAGGAGCAGAGTCAGGTGGACAGTACCAGTCTGGCTCTCTTTCCACCATTCATGTGGCTTTTTTGCTTCAAGAGATAGTGCAGTCTAATGGTTAGAGTGCTGGCCCTGGAGTCTGGAAGACCTAGGTTAAGGTTCAGCTTCTGCTCCTTATTAGCTATGTGTCTGTCCATGGGCAAATTGCTTCCCTTCAGTTTCCTTACCTGTAATACAGGGGTGACAATGGCAGCTCTGACCTCCTGGATTCTAAGGGCCCTCCCAGCTCTGACATCCTGTGTTCTAAGGGCCCTCCCAGCTCTGACATCCTGTGTTCTAAGGGCCCTCCTAGCCCTGACATCCTGTGTTCTAAGGCCCCTCCCAGCTCTGATATCCCATGGTCTAAGGCCTTCCCAGCTCTGACATCCTCTCTTTTTGGACTGCCTTACAGTGGGACCTGATGCAGAATATCATGGATGACCAGCCCATCTACATGTATTCCGTGTGCAACGTGGTGTCGGGTGACCAGGACAACTGGCTTCGCACCAACTGGATATACCGTAGTGAAGCAGAAAAGGTCTTCATTGAACTCAAGTTCACCGTTCGTGACTGTAACAGCTTCCCTGGGGGGGCCAGCTCCTGCAAGGAAACCTTCAACCTGTACTATGCCGAGTCTGACGTGGATTATGGCACCAACTTCCAGAAGCGCCAATTCAAGAAGATCGACACCATCGCCCCTGATGAGATCACGGTTAGCAGTGACTTTGAGACCCGTAATGTGAAGCTCAATGTGGAGGAGCGGTCTGTGGGGCCACTGACGCAGAAGGGCTTCTACCTAGCCTTCCAGGACATCGGGGCCTGTGTGGCCCTCCTCTCTGTGCGCATCTATTATAAGAAATGCCCTGAGATGCTGCAGAGCCTGGCCCGATTCCCAGAGACCATTGCTGGCTCCGATTCAGCCAACCTTGCCAAGGTTGCTGGTACCTGTGTGGAGCATGCATCCGTGGTGCCGGGTGGCGAGGAGCCCACGATGCACTGCAACATTGACGGGGAGTGGCTGGTGCCCATTGGGCAGTGCATGTGCGAGGCGGGATATGAGAAGGTGGAAGAGTCCTGCCAGGGTGAGTGCCAACCCCTATCCCTGCCTCTCTCCCCCTTCCCAGATTCTCAGAGCCCTTGCTCTGAGCATTGGCAATCCTTTACTATTTAAAAATGCCTTATGTCATTGGGGATCTGCACCTATCATGAAAGTAGAGCAGAGATTCCCATTGTGTAGATAAGAAAACTGAGGCCCGATGAGGGTGGTCACTAAGTAAAGGAGCCAAGACCAAAGGTCCTCTTGACCCTCTGATTCAGGATGTTTGCCATCCATCCCCTGGGCCTCTTCGAGCCAAACAGTGGAGAAGTGAATGGGAGTGACCAGGGGCCAGGCTGGCAGAGCCCTCAGCACTCTCCACATTCTCCTTACTTGGCAAATAGTGGGCACTTAATAACTGCTAGTTATGGGACCGCAGGCATGTCCAAGGGTCTCTTTCCTCACTGGTAAAATGGTTGTGCCTCAAGGCCCTTGCTGCTGTTTGTTCAGTTGTATCTGGGACCTTATGATCCACAGCATGCCAATATTGTCCTTGGGGTTTTCTTGGCAAAGATACTAGAATGGTTTGCTCTTTCCTTCTCCAGGGGATTAAG
Organism: Pseudocheirus occidentalis; assembly: GCA_028646575.1. Lineage (NCBI taxonomy): Eukaryota > Metazoa > Chordata > Mammalia > Diprotodontia > Pseudocheiridae > Pseudocheirus > Pseudocheirus occidentalis. Next base: position 37,475,041 of record CM053596.1, on the reverse strand, counting down.
GTAAACAGAGGTTAAGTGACTTGTCCAGGGTCAGGTAGCTAGTAAGTATCTGAAGCTGGATTTGAACTCAGGTCTATCCTGAATCTAGGCCCAGTATTCTATCCACTGAGCTGCCTAACTGCCTCAAGGCCCTGCCGCTTCTGAAGAATTTGATCCTGTGATTTCTAGAGGCCTGTCCTAATGGTAGAATTCCACGTTCTGATGTTCTGTGATTTAGTCTCTCACCAATTCTGACATTCTGTGTCATCGGGGCCCTCCCAGCTCTAACGCTTTGTGGTCTCTGATCCCAGCCCCATTCATTGCTTTATCCTTGCCTCTTGATACCCCTCCCTGTTTCTCTTAGATGGCTGTCACCTCTTTAGGAGTTGGTCTGTCCAATGTGAGCAGGGTCTCTTCTTCCCGCTAACACACACACACACACACACATATACACACATACACACACACACACACACACAATCCCCTACCCAAGAGGCCAGCCCATGGACATCCTCTGGTCAAAGACAATGGCTGCTGATGATGGGAGGGAGGGAAGGGGGTGGTGGGGAGTGGGGCCAGGCAAGCTGGCCGATCCCCACATGACATCCTCGGAGAAGAATGTGAGGGCTGGGGGTGGGGGTGAAAACTTTCCACAGGCTGGTGATTCAAGCATTGAGATAAGCTCTGGGGTCCTCAGAAGGGCTATAGGGGATCACAGGTCTCAAACCTGGAAGGCTCTCCTCCTCTTTCTCACTCTTTCCCTCCCTCCCTTTGTCCTCTGGAGAAAGGGACCTAGAAGGTCAAGGATACTGGCAGGCTTTCCAAGTGGAGATCGTACTTTCACTCTGTGTGTGTGTGTGTGTGTGTGTGTGTGTGTATGTGGTTGTGTGTGTGCATGCACACGTGTTCTTGAGCCGGGAGCCACTGGAGGGAATTGGGAAGGCCTTTGATTTCAGAATCTTGGGGCCACTTGGCAGAGTCTGGTGGCTGCTTTCCCATCAGCCTCTTCCACCCCAACAATTCCCCTGGAGGGCCCTCCAGCCGAGGGTCCTGCCTCCTGCTCTCTTTTTCCCCTCCCCCCCCCCAGGCCTCTTCTCTCCTCTGCCCTAAGTGGCCTTGGAGATCATCTATTCTAACCCGATAAGGGCCACAGGGGAAGTGTTTTGCACAAGGCCATACAGGTAATAAGGAGGCACAACCAAGACTGGGCCACAGCTGTTTCCTCTCTCCCTCCCCACTGTTCTTTCCACTGCCCTGAGTCTCCCCCAAGAAACTTCCTCCCATCCAGAAGGGCCCTGGTTCCCGTGGCCAGGCCCGTGGAGGGCAGATCCAGGAAAGCCAGGAATGGGTGAAAGGGGGAAACCAGTGGGGGAAGGGTAAAAGGCTGGCGGAGGGAAGGGGGCTGGGAACACTGAGCTGATGGGCCAATGACCGGCTGGCTTTGGCCGGGGAAAACTCCCTCCCTCCTTGAGGAAGTAGCAGAGGAAACTGTGAATGGGATCCAGCCCTCTCTCCTTTCCTGTCCGGCTATAGTTCTACTTTGGGCCAAATCCCCCTTCTTCACCTCCCTCTTCCCATCCCAATCCCTGCCCCTACCATGGGACCTCCCTTGGGTGAGAAGGGCACTTTACTCCCAAGCCTCAGGCTAATGGGTCTCAGTTTCCTCATCTGTAGAATGGGGGAGGTAAGACTAGTCTCTAAGGGCCCTTCCTTATCTGAACCTAAGATCCCAAGATTGACAGGATTGACCAAAGAGCTCGGTGTGGTATAGTGGAGAGAACCCTGCCCCCTCCTTTGTGCCTGAGTTTCCTTATTTATAAAGTGACTTGGATGACTGGATGGTCTCTAATGCCCCTTTCACTTCTAATCCTAGGCTCAGTGGAAGGGAAAGGGGAACCTGACCTCACTTAGGCATTTCATTGGCAAAGCTGGTGTTTGAATCATTCACTCCAGCCAGAAGCTGCTCTTACTTAGGGATGAATGCTTTGAAAATTAGATTGCCTAGGATTTCTTAGAAGCCTGAGGTATCAAGAAAGGGTTAATGGGGAAGGGTGGCCAGGGAGCTCAGTGCTTGCTGTGCCCTTCTCCAGGTGCTCTGGGGGACAGTGGGCGGGCAGGCTTCCCTGTAGAACTCCCAGCTATGCTAGGAATGACAACCCCCCACCCCACTCCCACTCCCCGTCTTCTATCCAATGGCTTTGTTTGATGGATAGGAGAGCTGGAATGAAGGGAGATACTGGAGAAACTCTACCTGACTTCTTTATTTCTCCCTTGGGGGCTGCTCTGTCTGTCTCTGCTTCCTGTGCTGGCATCAGCAAGGCCTGGCCGGCTGGGGTCCACGATGGCGCCATTCTGGGGGGCGGGAGCAGGCTGGGCCAGGTGAACAGGTGGCAGGCAGCACCGTCCTCAGAGGGCAGAGCCCGGCAGCTGTTGGACCAGACTCAGACCTGATGGGAGAGGGGGCCAGGGCTGGTCCTGGGATGCTCTCAAAAGATCCTCAAGGGTCCCAGAGTTGCAGGGCCCCCTCAGCCTCTCCCCTTGGGGGACATTAGAGCCCCTCTTCATGTCTGGGTTAGAAAGATACTCAAGTGAACATCTCAGTTAAACCAGGACTGTCCTTAACAGCTTTGGTACAGAAATAGACATTTTTGTTTTTATAGAGCCATAGACTGTCAGAGCTGGGAGGGCCCTTAGAATAGAAAATGTCAGAGCCCTTAGAACATATTTCACAACTGAGGGACCAGAGTCCCAGTAACGTAAATGGATTTGGCCTAGATCACCCAGCACCACGGAAAATGAAGGAAGTGCTACCACAACCATCTCAAAAAGTCACTCTTTTTACCTTTTGTCCAGATAGATCCAGATCTTCTATCCTCTGGAATCACGGCACTTGGGTTCCAATCTCAGTATAGGTTCTTTTGAGCTCTTGATTTTAAGCAAGCTAGTGTTCTTGGCTGGGGGCGGCTCGGCGGCTCAGTGGATAGAGTACTGGCCCTGGAGTAGGCAAGACCTGAATTCAAATTTGGCCTTAGACTCTTACTAACTGTGTGACCCTGGGCAGGTCACTTTACTCCTCCCATATGCCCACAAAATTAGAGTTCTTGGTTCATGGCCTTGTGTAGGAAAGGATCTGTCTTGACTTGGTGGATTCGGTGTTTGTTTTCCTGAGGTTCCCAAGGCCGGGGGAGATGTCAGTTTTTCACTAGACATAACCAGACCTTCTTGAGACCACAGGAAGCTCCCAAGCCCCCAGCTCTGGTCTTTGCCAGCTATACATAGTCTTATTTTGTGACATTTAAGTTCTTTGAGGTAACTTTGGGGAGTATTTGTCCCCCCATCATGTCTCCCAGGGCCTTTCACATAGCTTAATAAAGGCCTGGCTGAAGAGTAGCTGCAGGGCTGGTCCGCAGCCCTCCTAGGTGCTGACTTGAGGCTTCTCCACCATGGGGGTGACTGTGGCCTTTGGCCAATCTGTAAGGCCAGCAGAGGAGCTCGTGCTATTGGCAAACAGGGCCATTGGTGGCCATGTCTGGCCTTCTGTGCTTGTCTCACCCCTTCCTTCATGACCCAGAGATAAGTGAGTCCTCAGCCCAGAGGAAGGAAGGAGAGGAGAGAAAGCAAACAGGAGATAAAACTGGCCAGGGAAAGCAAAATGGAGGCGGAGGCAGAGGCTGAAGGCTGCCTCCTTATCTCCCCTTAGTTGGTCAAGGAATGTACAGGAGAGAGAATTCCTGGGGTGTGTGTGAAAGGCTCTTCTCATGCCTTCCTGCCTGGGGGCCACAAGTTTAAACTGCAGGTCTATGGTAGGAGGACACCCCCCCAAAAAAAAAATCCCAGTGGAGTAAGAGGCTCAGCCTAGAGCAGGGGAAAATAGGAGGCAGGGGAGAGTCTGCAGCATGTGTGGCTCCACTTATCAGCCTGCCTCTTATTTGTCAGGTCAGTGGCTCTAAGGTCACTAGCTTGTTGCCCATCCATGGACAGGACAAAGTCCGGTACCTGGCGTCCCTCTTCCTTGGCTGGGAGCCAGGTCTGGCACGGCGAGGACGGGCCCATCTGACTGTCCGGTGCCTCCTCGGAGGAGGGCATTGGGAGGTGAACTGCTACTCTAACCTTTGACCCTGTGACCTCAACAAACCCCCAGTGGGCTGGGAGGTGGCCTCAGGATGGGAGGGGTCCCTGAGCCTTGCATCAGTCCAGAGGGTGTCTGCCCTTGAGTCACTCAGAGGTACCACCTTGGGGGCGGGCATCTGACAAACTGGAAAAACCAGGGTACAAGGCCAGGTGCAGCTGTGCCCTAGTTTTGCTCCCCAGCCTGGCCCAGGTCTGCTAAAGCCTCGCTTTCCTGCTCAAGTGGGTGAGGGGCCGTCACTGACCCTCTCGGGAAAGACTGAGAATCCTTCCCTTGTAGGCCGTTCAAGGCCAGACCTTCCCTTGGGGGGCCTTGAAGGCTCCGTTTAATTCATTCATTTCTAGGATCATAAGATGTTAGAGCTGGAAAACACCATAGAGTCGTTGAGTGCATCATTTACAGAAGGGCACACAAAGGCCCAGAGAGAGAAAGCATTTTGTCTAAAGTCACAAAGGCAGAAAGCAGAGTCAGCGTTTGAAACTGGGCCAGGTGCTTCCAAATCCAGAGTTCCTGCCACTATACCCCAGTGTCCTGTTCATTTGTTTAATTAACTAATTAATTAATTAATTAATTCATTCATTCATCAAGCACTTACTGTGTACAGAGCCTTGTGTTCAGTGCTATGGAATATACAGACTTTCCCCCACCGTGTAACAAATAGATGAAGTCAAGCAAAATAAATTCTTACGTTCACAACGTCCAAAGATAGAGCAGTAGACTCAGAGACAGGAAGACCTGAGTTCGAATCCGGCCTCAGATGCTTAATTAGTTGTGTGACCCTGGACAAGTCACTTAACCTCCATCTCATTTGTAAGAAGGGGATAATAATGGCCCCTAACTCTCCGGGTTGTTGTGAGAATCTAATGAAATAATAATTGTTAAATGCTTAGCATAGTGCCTGGTATGCAGTGGGTGCTTAATAAATGCTTGTTTACTTCTTTCCTTTCAATAAGACAGCCCCAGCTCTCATGGGGCTCGCAGTCTAGTAGGGGTATAAGACACCACACAGAGAGCTCTAATGCACAGTTTGGAGGGAAGAGGGGCAGGCGCTGGCTGAACGTTGTAGGTGATCACATAGCTGGTCAGCTCCCAGTATGGAAATTCCCTCCAAAGATGAATATCCACAGCAGCTCGGTCTGCAGCTTCTAGTTTGAGAGAGCTTCGTGGGACCCTGCAAGGTGGAGGTGACCCTTCTAGGGTCACACAGCTGGTATATGTCAGAGAAGGTTTAACCCAGCCCTTCCCATCTCCAAGGACAGCTGTCCATAGGCAGATGCCTCTTGTATTTTCTTTTCTTTTTGCTTTTTGGAGGGCAGTTGGGGTTAAGTGACTTGCCCAAGGTCACACGGCTAGTTTTTGTGTTAAGTGTCTGATGACGGATTTGAACTCAGGTCCTCCTGACTCCAGGGCTGGTGCTCTATTCACGGCGCCACCTAGCAGCCCCAGATGCCTCTTGTATTAATGCCCAGTAGTAACTGCGTGCTAATTGGGACATGAGGCCACGAAGAGTGGGGCCCAACTGAACAGCAACAAGTTACATGAGAAGCACATTAGGAAGAGGAGATCTCAGGCTGCAGGTCCCACAGGGACAGAGAAGTTGTCCAGTTTAGTGAGATGTGGAGGGCAGTTGGGTGGTGCAGTGGAGAGGGAGCCAGACCTGGAGTCAGGAAGACTCCTCTTCCTGAGTTCAAACCCGGCCTCAGACACTTACTAGCTTTGTGACCCTGGACAAGTCATGTCACCCTGTTTGCCTCAGTTTTCTCATCTAGAAAGAAACGGCAAACTGCTTCAGTATCTTTGCCAAGGAAGCCCCAAATGTGGCGTCATGAAGAGTCAGACATGACGGATCAAAAACAAGAGATGTGGAGGATGGTAGGAGGAGGTGCGGCTGGAAAAGGTAGAGGGCAGGCATCAGTTCACTGATTGCCTCATCCCACATCAGACAGTGAGGAAGGGCTCAAGGGACTGTGAGATCTCAGTCCTTTGGGAGCAGTGTTGGGGGGATAAGGAAGGAGCTTCCTGGTCTCAAGGGCTTGGAGAGCAATGGTACCCACTGTCCCAAGGCTTGGAACTTCCCCTCTGCCCCGCCCTTTTGGTCCCTAGGATGGACTGTGGTCATCAGGCCCTCCCACCCCCATCTCCTCAGAGGGCAGGATTTGGGTTGAGAATGGCTTCCTCACCTAAGGGGGAGTGCTGAATAGTGAGGAAGGGAGCAGGAGAGTAACAAGGGGCCAGATCTGTGCATACTGGTTAGGGGAACGCATGCCCTCTTTACCTTCCCTCCCTCAATATTTAGCAGCACATACTCAGTGGAAATCTCTCCAAATTCTCTCTTTCCCCACTGCAGGTCAACGGGCAGGCCAGTCCTTGGGCCTTTGGGGCCAGGGAGATGGGGACTCTTTGTTCTTGATTGCCTACTTTTCTGTGGAGGGCATGGATCACGGCGGAGGAAGGGATGGGATTGGAGGTGGGGAGGAGAAAGGGATCAGGGAAGAGGAGAAAAGGGGATCAAGGCTAGGGAGGAGAAACAATAAGGGTTGGGGAAGAGAGGGAATCAGGGCTATGGAAAAGAGGAGCCTGGCTAGGGAGGAAGGGAGCTGGATTTGGACTCTGGTATTTTTTCAAACTGTGCAAATATTTTCAGCAGGAAGCCATCCAGCCTGCTGTGGGATATTCTCCTCCCCTCTTTGCCAACCAGAGAGCCAGAAGTCGGGAAAGCTGAGACCACGAAAAGCTCAGCTGTCCTATGTCTGCTCTCTCAGGCTCATCACCCCTGCTGTTCCACCCTCCCCTCCACTGGACACCAGAAATTGGGACATTTTCCTAGTTATTGAGTGCATAGAGGGGAAAGGGGAGTTTATCTGAACTTAGATCTGCGGTTGTCTGTCCTCCTCGGGCCTTAGCGCCTAATTCAGGATATTAGGCAGCCTGAGGTCTGATTTCCCTCCAGCCCAAAGTTGAGCTTTATCTCTTTTTCTCTCTTTCTCTCTCTTCCTTCCTTCCTTCCTTCCTTCCTTCCTCCCTTCCTTCCTTCCTTCCTTCCTTCCTTCCTTCCTTCCTTCCTTCCTTCCTTCCTTCCTTCCTTCCTTCCTTCCTTCCTTCCTTCCTTCCTTCCTTTCCTTCCTTTCTGAGGTATGCAGCAATGAACCATTCTCAACCCAAATCCTGCCCTCTGAGGAGGTGGGGGTGGGAGGTCTTGATGACCACAGTCCATGACAAAGCAGTTTGGATGGAGAAGTGGCTGGGGCCTGGACTCTGCCTTCACATGCCCCAAAGGGCTGCCAGTCTCTTTCTGGCCTTGTCCCTGACCTGGGCAATCAGGGAGTTATCTCAGATAGTTGAATGTAGATTCCTTAGCCCCAGGACGCTGTGGGTTCCCTCACACTCTGACCATTGACCTCTTCCCTCTTGGGTGTCCCTCCAAGGCTTCTGACTGGTGAGTAGAGCTGGTGAGCAGGCATGAAACTGCCCTTGGGCAGTAAGAGACAAACTCTGGAAGAAAAGAAATAGGCTCTGTCTCTGGCAGGATGCTAGCCTGATACCCATTTCCCTGAAAAAGCTCACCGTTGTTCCCTTTATCCCAACTTGAGTAGCCTTGAACCCTTGAGTCAAAGCCATGAGCTCCATCGTCCCCCTACAACACCTCACCGTGACCTTTCCTGAAACATGTCCATCCGAATCCTCCTTTCCCACCCCGCCCCATGGAAGCCTCCCCATTGCACTTTTCCAATGGGTATCATATTGTATGTTATGGGTATCAACCAAGCCATATTGTGCAGGATGGTTACTGGTGACATCTCCCTCTTAGCCAGGGTCAGGAGTCCTTCCCCTGGGCTCTGTGAACTTTTTTTAATTTTTCATATTTTGACAATTGTACTGCGGTATAATTGGTTTCCTTTGTAATCTCAAGGATTTATTTTATGCATTTAGAAACATGGGTCTGAGAAAGGATCTCTGACACACACAAAAAAGGTTAAGGCCAGATAGACCAAACTGCAAACTCCTGGAGGGCAGGCCCCAGTCTGGCATAAACTTGTATCTGCCTCCAGCTCCAGTTCCTTCCTCTACTTAATATGTTTGTTGAGTGAAGAAACGAAAAGAAGCCTGGCAAGGGGACAGGAAAAGCTCTGGGTCTGTGGTTGGAGGATTTGAGTTCAAATCTTGTTTTTGCCATTGACTACCTGTGTGGCCTCTGGGCAGATCATTTCTACCTACTCTCTGGGCATCAGTTTCTTCGTCTGTGAATAAGGAAGACTGGATGGTATTTAAAGGGAGAGGAAAGGAGGGAGGAGGAGAGAGAGAAAGAGGGATGGAGGGAGATAGAGAGAGAAACAGAGACAGAGGGAAGGGGAGGGAGAGGGAGGTGGAGGAGGGAAGAGAAAGAGAGAGAGAGAGACAGAGAGACAGAGAGAGGAAAAGAGAGAGAGAAAGAGAGAGAGACAGAGAGAGAGAAGGATAGAGAGAGACAGAGAGAAATAGACAGAGAGAGGAGAGGAGAGGTGGGGAGTCCTGGGAGGAGCCAGTGGATCTGGGTTCTGGTCTCAGCTCTGCCATTAACCAGCAGTTTGACTTTGGTCATGAATCCCTTTCTGTGGATATTTGAGGCCCACTAAAGAAACACAGATTGTGGAAGGGAGTTTTTTCCCAGATTGCCCCATGGTTTTAGGAGAACACTGGAACTCCATGAGTTGGTACTAGGGAGAAAGTTTTGGGGAAATGCCTGGGGGGAAAGTAGTCTTATCAGAAGGAACTGTGGGATTATAGGACTGAGAGCTAGAAGTTACCTAAAATCTCACCAAGTGCAATCCCCCCTCCTCCATTTTGTAGATGAGGAAACTGAGTCCTAGGGGAGGAAAGGGCCTTGGTCCCTGCAGCTTCACCGGGGCAGAAGTTCAGCGGGGTGGAGTGTTTAGGCAGCTGTCTGCCTTTGAGACTAAACGCTGCTGTGTTTGGAAAGGGGCTGGATGGGGCGATAGGCGATGTTGTGAGTGGGATAAGATGGGAGACAAAAAAACAGGTGCAGAAAACCGGACTGCTTCGAATTCCAGGAAAGGACCCTCCACAAGGGGGGAAGGAAGAGCCGCTTCCTTGCCCTGCTTAGCAAAGGAAATACCCCAGCGCCCCAGGGAAGTGGATTCCTCAGGGAAAAAATCTTTAGGGATGTGATTGGTCCTATTTCCTCTACCGGGAAACAGCTGGCGGGCCCCCAGACTGGCAGGCCAGCCCTGCAACTCAAAGCTAGAAGGCACTGAGAGATCATCTACTGTAACACATTCACAGAAAGGGAAACTGAGGCCCAGGGTAATTTTTTTTTAAGTCACCAATGTATTTAGGAATAGAGCCTGGAGGCCCTAACTCCAAAGTCAGTATTCCTTCTAAGGCGGGTTGGGGAGAAAGGGACCATGCCAACATAGGCTCATAGACAGACTCTGGCGAGCAGCCGACTGCTTAGTTCCAGCTCTCTGGGGCTGTCGAGCAATTGAAAAACGCTGGCCCGGGAGTAGGATGTCTGAGCACTGACTCCGCTTCTTGTCATCTGTGTAACCTCCAATAAGACGCTTCGGCCTCTCTTGGTTGGCCTTTCTTCTCCACGGAAGAGTGAGCCTACCCAAGGCTCCTAGCAGTGCTAACATTTGGAGATCTGGGCTGGGGGCTGGGGGAAGGGGGGAGGTGAGAAGAGCACTTGAGAAGGAAGCAGGTTCTTTTACAGGAGCTATGTGAAATGAGCTTCTGAAGATGGGAAGGGGCTTGAATGACAGGCCAAAGGGTTTGGACCTTATCTTGTGGTTACTGCAGACACCTGAGCCCTTGTTCAGATGGATGCAGAGCGGTATATGGGGGTTATTTTGGCATCCTGTGTGGGATATTGTGCATAGAAAGGCTGGAGCCTGGGAAACCAGTTAGGAGATGGTTCTAACTGTCCTGGTACAAAGTGGTTATAGGGAAGGAGAGATTAAGCATTTATGTAGCGCCTACTGTATGCCAGCCCCTATGTTAAGAATTTTTTTTTAACAAATCATACCTTATTGCATCCTCACAATAGCCCTGGGAAGGAGGTGCTATCATTATCCCCATTTCACGGTTGAGGAAACTGAGGCAGACAGAGGCTAAGGGTCACACTGGGCAAGTAAGTGTCTAAAGGCAGGATTTGACCCCAGATCTTCCTCGGTTCCTGGATGTCTCAAAGTCCAGCACTCAGTCTACTTCCCCATGTTGCCTTAGGGCGGAAAAGATTGGCAGGTCAGAAAGAATAGAGGAAGAATCTATGGGACCTAGGAGCTATTGTGTGAGGTTGAAGGACTGAGAGCCCCAGGGATGTCTCTGAGTTCTAACTTGGCCCTGACTTTCTGCCACAGCCTGTTCTCCTGGATCCTTCAAGTCTGATGCCTCAGACAGCGCCTGCAGCCAATGCCCCCTACACACCCTGCCTTCCCCCGAGGGAGCCACAGTCTGTGAGTGTGAAGAGGGCTTTTTCCGGGCCCCAGAGGATCCTTCATCTATGCCTTGTACCCGTAAGTTACCAGCATCTTTGGGGTGAGAAAGGGCAGGGGAATCTGAACTATAGGGGTGGGGGATGTTCTAGTGATGTCTAAGAGCCCTCCCAACTCTGATGTTCCAGGTTCTAGGGGCCCTCCCTCCCAGCTCTGATATTTCGTGTTCTAAGGCCTTCCCAGCTCTGACATTCTGGGTTCTAAGGGCCTTCCTAGCTCTGACATCCTGGGTTCTAAGGGTCCTCCCAGCTCTGACATCCTGGATTCTAAGGGTCCTCCTAGCTCTAATATTCTATGTACTTGCCCAAGGTTATAGTAGTACAATGAGTCAGGCTTCTAACCCAGGTGTCCTGATTCCAGATTTAGCGACCTCTCTATGAACCAGTTCTGGGCACATACAGTCATGTGAAAGAGAAGGAGATTATGTTCATTTTAGAACCCAAGGTACCCCACCCTAGCCCAGCACAAAACTCCATGTCTGTTGCTCTAGGACCCAGAGTCCTCAGCCTTCTTGTCTGGCTTCTATCTGTGCTCAGGTCCTCCATCTGCCCCTCACCACCTCACTGTCATTGGCTTGGGGGCCAAGGTTGAACTTCGTTGGAAGCCCCCCCAGGACACAGGGGGTCGGGAAGATATCACCTACACTGTCACGTGTGAGCAGTGCTGGCCTGAGACTGGGGAGTGCCAGCCCTGTGAGCCCACTGTGCGCTACTCCCAACCTCCCTATGGACTGTCTGTCAACAGCCTGGTTGTCAGTGACTTGGAGCCCCACATTAACTACACCTTTGCTGTGGAGGCCCGGAATGGTGTCTCAGGCCTTGTGACCAGTCGAAGCTTCCGGACAGCCAGCGTCAGCATCAACCAGACTGGTAAGATCCCTAGTGGGGTGTGGTTCCTGTGTGGGGACTGGCAAAAGGTACAGCTTGTACCCAGGAGTGCTGCTGGACTTGAGCATGTTGGCCAAATGGGAGATGGGCATAGACCTGAGGGAATCCTGTGCTATGAAGCAGGGAGAGAGAAGTGGATGGGAGAAGAAGCCTGAATGTGGAGTTGTCATCATAAGGGCTCACTGTTAGGGCTTCTCCTGCCCTCCACCTCCATCACCCAAGGCTGTCTCAGGACTCATCACTCATGTGTCCCACAGAGCCTCCCAAGGTGAAGCTGGACAGTCGCAGCACGACCTCCCTGACTGTGTCCTGGACAATACCACTGAGGCAGCAAAGCCGGGTCTGGAAATACGAGGTCACCTACCACAAGAAGGTAACTGCACCTTGGGGCCATCTGCTTTGGGCATCCCTTGGAGGAGAATGGAGGAGAATGCCCCCTGAGTTCCATGGCATGAGCTAAGGTTCACTTGTATAGGATAGTGCCAAATGCTACCCATGATAGGTTCAAGAAGGCCCTTAGAACACAGAATGTCAGAGGTGGGAGGGCCCTTAGAACATGGAGCGTCCTACCTGGCAGGTCTCATAGAACTTAAAATGTCAAAGCTAGAATAGCCTTTGCCATCATCTAGTCCCACACTCTTAACTTTTCCAAGGACAGATCTCATGTCCAGAGAGAAGGGTCCTCACAAGGTTGTAAATAGTTGAGCAGTGATTTGCACCCAGACTGAGCCCAAGCCCACTCTTCTTCCCTCATCCCCACACTACCTTTGTGGGAATCAGACTCCGAGAGGCAATGAGACCAAAGCCCTAGTTATGGGACCAGGGCTCATCTCCTGAGCCAGGTCCCTTATCCTCTGTCTGCAAACAAAGGGGGCACCTGGGCTTCTGCTATAGAGGAAGATGGTTTTTTGAGGGAGGGCTGATGGCATCTCTCTGTGCTCTCTGCACCTGTTGGCTTCTGTTAGGAGATGCCTGGTTCCCAAGGGATCAGGCCCTTACCTTCTGGATGCTTAGCTCAATACTTGCCACCCTTCTCTTCCCTCCCCCCGTAGAAAGACACCAACAGCTATAACGTTCGCCGGACTGAGGACTTCTCTATAACCCTGGATGACCTGACGCCAGGCACCACCTACCTGGTCCAGGTCCAGGCCCTGACACAGGAGGGCCAGGGTGCCGGCAGCAGAGTACATGAGTTTCAGACCCTCTGTGAGTTGGGAACCCTGAGGGGTGATTGTGGGAGGAGGCTTCTGGACATCAGTGTGGAGGCTCCCCTCAATGCAGATACTTGGAAGGATCTTGACACTTGGAAGGATCTCAAAGCACTTAAGAGACAATGACATCCTCTCATATTGAATGAACTGAGGCCCTGACACCCTAACATTTATGGTCGTGGGGTCTCAGTAGATTTAGGAAATTAGAAACCCCTGCAAGGAATTGCAGTGGGAAGGAGAGGTCCACTTGCTTGAGTCCAGCGTGCATGGAGTCCTTTCTGCAGCAGAAGGCTCACTTGGAATAGGGGCCCAGCCAGCCTTTAGGGCTCTGGTATCTGCTGTGTGTGCAGGGTAGCAAGAAGGGCCACTGGAATTCCTAGAAACCCCCTTCCTTCCCTCCTCACTCTGGATTGCTTTCTTCCCTCCTTGTTCTATAGCTACTGAAAGTTCAAGCAATATGGCAGTGATTGGTGGGGTATTGGCTGGTTTGATCCTGCTCTTGGCCTTGGCCCTGGCTGGCCTTTTTGTCCACCGAAGGTAATAAAAATAACAGAGATAAATGAATAAATAATAGTGGCTCACATTTCTACAGTCTTTCCAAGCTTACAAAGAGCTTTCCTCCCAATACTTCTGTGGGAGTAGTCAAGGGTCATCATACCTATTTGAGAGAATGAAGATTTAGAGCCATAAAAGAGTTTTCCGGGGTCACACAGATCAGGAGTGAGGGGGTGTGGTACAATGGATAGAACACTCAGCCTAGGCCTAGACTCAGATTCCACTGCAGGCTATGTGACTCTTGACACCCACCCCCTGTGCCTCTGTTTCCCTAATGTCCTCTGTCCTAATGACCTCTTGGGTCCCTCTACTCTGGCCCTTTGAGGGTAGAAATTGGACATGACCCCTTCCTTCTCACCTCCCTCTGTTCCTCTGGCAAATCTTGGGTATATGATTCCTTCCCTCCTGTGCCCAGAGTCCCCTGGCTGACTCAGCAAGCCTGAGGTGCCCAGAGAAATGACCATGGGGCCTCCCCAGCCTAGGCTCAGGCCTGGAGTGAGGGAGGCCATGCCCAGGGCTAGTCCTACTTGTTAATTAAGCTTGTCATTATCATTTCTGAAGTGTCTATGTATGGACATTTCACCTGGGCCGGAAAGGCTAATTAGGACTAATAATGATCCCTGGTCTAATTATGGCCACTTAGTGGGGAAGAAAGGGTCATAAGGAGTGAAGGTGCTGAGTATCCAAATGGGCACGTGGCATTTGCTCTTGAGTTTCCCCATCCTTCTCCTCCTCCCAAGAGATGGGGGTGGATAGGGTGTGGGACACTGAGCCAGAGCCCCTAGGCCAGGCCAGTCCTGCTCCAACCTTGGTCAATGTTGCAATTTCAGGAGGAAGAACATAAGAGCACGGCAGTCGTCTGAGGATGTATACTTCTCCAAATCAGGTAAGTACGGACTCCCTTTCTATAATCTAGCCCTATTCTTCCTTCCAAAGCCTACTCCGATTCCAGCTCTGCTCAGTCTCCTCTGACCAACTTCCCTGTCTCCCCTCTCATCCCCTACCCCACCCCCATTCTAGCCAATGAGATTGACCCTCAGTGTGGAAGAGACATTGAATCAAGTCAGAGAAATCTTGTGTCTATTTTCTCTTTCCCCAGCCTTGCTTACCCTCCCAAGCATATCACCCACACCTCTTCTCCCTTCCGCAGAACAACTGAAGCCCCTGAAAACCTATGTGGATCCCCACACCTATGAGGACCCCAACCAGGCTGTGCTGAAATTCACCACAGAGATCCACCCCTCTTGTGTCACTCGGCAGAAAGTGATTGGTGCAGGTGAAGGATGCTCTCCCCTTCTGCCCTATTCCACGTTCTTGCTTCTCTTCTAGCCTAGAATCAGAGAACCTCACTGGTAGGAGCGGAGCACAAAATGTTAGAGCTTAGTGGGGCCTTGGAACAGAGGATGTCAGAGCTGGGAGGGCCTTAGAACACAGAATGTCAGAGCTGGGAGGGCCTTAGAACATAGAATGTCAGAGCTGGGAGGGCCTTAGAACACAGAATGTCAGAGCTGGGAGGGCCTTAGAACAGAGAATGTCAGAGCTGGGAGGGCCTTAGAACATAGAATGTCAGAGCTGGGAGGGCCTTAGAACACAGAATGTCAGAGCTGGGAGGGCCTTAGAACAGAGAATGTCAGAGCTGGGAGGGCCTTAGAACACAGAATGTCAGAGCTGGGAGGGCCCTTAGAACACAGGATGTCAGAGCTGGGAGGGCCCTTAGAACAGAGAATGTCAGAGTTGGAAGACATAGGGATGAGAAAGGATTTTCATAAATTCATAGGATCCTAAATCTAGAGGAGGAGAGAACCTCTAAATCAACCTTTTCATTTGACATATGACCAGAGAGGTGTAACTTGCTCAGGGTCACACAATTCACAAACAGTGGAGCTGGTGACTGAACCTAGCTCCTCTGCCTCCAGACATGAAGTTCTTTCCTCTGTCGTAGGCATAGGATTTAAAGTTAGAAGGGACCTTGGAAATCACCTCGGTCACCCCCTCTCATTCTTTAGAGAAGGAAAGGGAGGCTCACAGAAGTCACTCGGCTAGTAAATGGCAAAGACGGAACTTGAACCCAGGGCTTTTGACTCTTGGTCATTGTTTTTTCCACTCTGCCATCCATTCTCCCAGTGAGGGTAATAAAAACAAAAGTAACAACCATAACCATAACCATATGAGGTACTTGTATTTTATCTCTATTTTACATATAAGGACACTGAGGCAGAAAGCTGTTAAGTGACTTGTAAATACCTGAAGTGGGATTTGAACTCAGCTCTTCCTGACCCCAGGTCCACTTCTCTGTCTAGCTGAAGAATAATAGTGAGAGATAGAGTGTGGTAGGTGCTGATAACTAGGTCCCAGAGTCCCAGCTGCCCCCCTGAAGCCTCTGTCCTGGACAGAGCCCAGGGTAGGACTGCAGTTGCTCAGCCTTCTCTCCTCCCTTTTCCCCCCAACAGGTGAGTTTGGGGAGGTTTTTAAGGGATCACTGAAGGCTTCAGGGAAGAAGGAGGTACCTGTGGCCATCAAAACCCTCAAGGCAGGTTACACAGAGAAGCAACGAGTGGACTTCCTGAGTGAGGCCAGCATCATGGGCCAGTTTAACCATCACAACATTATCCACCTGGAGGGAGTAGTCTCCAAATGTAAGTACCCTCCTACATTATTTGGGAGGTAGGGATGCTGAGGAAGGAACCTGGATTCACTTACTTTCAGGAGTGTTGAGGGTCTAGAGCTGAGAGGGCCTTAGGGATCTCCTGGTACAAAAAAGGGCAGAAATGGAGGCCCAAGGTGGATGAAGGACTTGCTTGAGATTGTACAGGGAGTGATTAACCACACCTGACTCCAAATGCAGTGGATTCCCCCCACCCCCACCCCACCCCCCATACACTAAATTGCTTTTCATTCACTAACATTTCTGGAAGAAAACACAAAGATGTAGCACATTTGGAGCCGCCATTAGTGCAGAACCTAGCAGAAGGCATATGGTGGATACATATATCCATGTGTGCATCATGAATGTGGTGCGAGTTAAAAATAATGATAGGACAGAAGACTCTATGATACACAGTGAATAAATGATGAGAATATTGCATGAGGACCAAAGAAAAGATAGCTTCCTGGGATCATCAATTGTGAGCTTAGAGGCCAAAAGTCCAAACCCACTCATTTTACAGACGAAGAAACTGAGTCACAGAGAGAAGTGATTTACTCAGTGTCACATGGCAGTATATGTCTAAGGCAGGATTAGAACTTGGGTCTTCCTGATGCCAGGGCTAGCGTTCTATCCATTGTACCACCTAGACTTCATGGGAAGGTGGCACGGTTTGTTTGCTTATTGCATGATAGCAGGGACTGTTTTTCCCATAACTCTCTTTCTTCACCCACAGATAAGCCCATGATGATCATAACAGAGTACATGGAGAATGGTGCACTAGACAAATTCCTTCGGGTGAGTCTTTGGGGTCCATGTTATGGTTAGGGGAGGACTGGATGTCCCAGGCATACCATGGTCCAGAGACAGGGCTGGGCTTGGAGTTGTCTGCTTGCCTTCTGACACACTAACCCACTATCTCTGTGGCCTCTAGGAGAAGGATGGCGAATTCTGTGTGATCCAGCTGGTGGGCATGCTCCGGGGCATTGCATCGGGCATGAAATACCTAGCTAGCATGAACTACGTGCACCGGGACCTGGCTGCCCGCAACATTCTTGTCAACAGCCAGCTGGTGTGCAAGGTGTCTGACTTTGGGCTGTCCCGTGTCCTGGAGGATGACCCTGAGGCCACCTATACAACCAGTGTGAGTGAGCTTCAAAGTATTGGGAGCTATGTGGGAAGGAGCTAGGTCTGTGCAGAGTTAATGCTCCGGTCTCCCAGTGGGCTAATGGAGCTACCTAGCTATAGAAAGCTGAGAAAACTGTCTGCCCGCCAGACCACTGTGCAACTGAGTTTTATAAAACATGGGTTTTCAAAGAACTTCCACATCTGTTAATGCTTACACTATCCCTGGGAGAGAGGCGTGCCAGGGTGAGAAACTGAGGCATGAGAGATCTGTTAAATAATGTTCAGTTTACATAAAATGTCAAGAATTAGGACCCAGATCTTCTGCTTCCTGGCTATACAGCCATAAGATGTTAAGAATAAAAGGGAACTTGGATGATGGGATGTCAGAGCTGGGAGGGTCCTTAGAACACACAGTGTCAGAGTTGGGAGGGGCCTTGGAACACAGAATGGCAGAGCTGGAACAGGAACCTTAAAGACACCAAATCCAAGCCATTTGTTTCATAGGCAGAACCTAGAGGAGTAGAGAGTTGAATTGGGGTATTTAAGGAGACACGGCTTTTGGCAGCAGGGCAGTTAAAACCTCCCTCATCCACATTCAGGGATGTGCTTGGTGAAGTAGAAACGGGCCAAGCAAAGGATATTGAGAAATAAATCCAAACGAGAATTGACTTGCTCCTTCCCAGACCCCTTAGCCCCCTTTCTCTGCTCGAGGCACCCTGCATCTGTCCCATAACTGAACACTTCTGGCTGTCTCCTGCAGGGGGGTAAGATCCCCATCCGATGGACAGCCCCCGAGGCCATCTCCTACCGCAAGTTCACATCAGCCAGTGATGTGTGGAGCTACGGCATCGTCATGTGGGAGGTGATGAGCTATGGAGAGCGGCCCTACTGGGAGCTGTCCAACCATGAGGTAGGTGTCTGGGCGCCTGGTACTCCAAGCGCATCCTGGATCAAATCTGCCAAGGGTCCGTGTGAAGTTCATGGAATTTACCTGGAGCTGAGAAATGTTGTATCTTATATGGTTCAGCCTCCTTGTTTTCCATATGAGGAAACTAAGTCCTAGAGAAAGGAATCTTCTTTGTCCAAAGCGTCCCAGGTGGGAAATAGCAGAACCAGATTCAAACTTGGGTCTTCCTTCTTATCACTCTCTTAATGACATCCATATGACTCAGTTGCCCAACCTTTGCTGAGCTCAGCAGGGTGATGGGGCTGGAGTTTGCATCCAGAAGGACCTTTTCTCTCTCTCTGCCTAGACCTTAGTGAGAGGTTGAGAAGCCTCTTCAGGAGCTTTCTATTTCCTATAAGATAAAATAAAAACTCCTTAGCTTGGCATTCAAGGCCCTCCACAATCTGGCTCCAACCTTCCTTTTCAGCCTTATCTCTACCTTCTTTCTACCCCATCCTACCCTCCTTCAAGTCAAGGCAAATTAAATTAACAAACATTTATTAAGTATTTATTACATTCCTGGCAGTGTATTAAGAGTTGGGGATACAAATACAGGCAAAAAGAGAGACAGTTCCCGACCTCTGGGTGCTTACATTCTGATAGGGGAAGATAGCCCACAAGAAGGAGATAGAAAGCAAGGCTGGGGATGGGTGGAGCCCAGAGGGCCAGAAGCTGAGCCAGGAGAGCAGCAAAGGATGGTTGGCCTGAGCCTTTCCTCAAAATGGTGATCTGGGCTGCAGCAGTGGAAGGGCCTTCAAGGGTGGGAAAGACCCACCCTCTCTGTTCTGGTCAGAATGAATGCTTATCTATTCCCTTGCCTCCTGCTGGCCCTACCTACCATTCATAGGCTTCCATGCCTATAACATATAACCCCATCATGTTTCTCATCACTTCTAGTGCTAAGGAATGGAGCCTTGTATACAACAGTCATTTAATAAATGCTTGTGGAAATGGAGAGCATAGGTCTTATCCATCCTTTTAGATTGTAAGCTCCTTAAGGGGAAGAAGTAGATCACTTTTTTACCTTCATATCTCCAGTGTTAAGGAATGGAGCCTCAGGCCAAATACAGACTTTCATGCAATAGGTGCTTAATAAATGTTTACATATACCAGGTGGCCCAGAAATCTTTGTGCAGTTTTAAGTTGATACAGTGCCTACCGTATATTACTGGAAAGGACCTTAGAGGTCATCCTGACCAACCCTCTCATTTTTCAGCCAAAGAAGCTGAGGCCCAGAGAGGTTAAATATCTTGCCCAATGTCACAGAGACAGGATTTGCATCCAGGTCCTGGGATTGGATTCCCTGATTTGGTTTTGCTCATTTCCCACACTCTAAAATTCTGTGTCTTCTCTTTCTTTCCCTCCTCATTGCCCTGTAGGTGATGAAAGCCATCAACGAGGGATTCCGGCTGCCGGCTCCCATGGACTGCCCTTCAGCCATCTACCAGCTAATGATGCAGTGCTGGCTGCAGGAGCGGACACGGAGACCCAAGTTTCCTGACATTGTCAGCATCCTGGACAAACTCATCCGGGCCCCTGAGTCTCTCAAGACCCTGGCAGACTTTGACCCCAGGTAAGCCTCGGGGGACGTCCTGAGGAATCACAGAGTGGCACTGTCCTAATCCCATGGCTCATGGCCCCTAAAACCCCTGGGCACAGCTGGAGGATGTAGAAGCTGCCAGGAGCAGCTTGCGCCTCTACTCAGCAGGTGGCAGGAGCCAGCCTTGGGACTGGGCACATGGGCCCCCTATTCTGAGGAATGAGCTAGGGTACCTACCCTCCTCCTCCTCAGCTTCTAGGGGAGCAGGAAGAAGCAGTGTAAGAGTGTTATCAGAGGCCGTGCCAAGAGCAGCTTATGCCAAGGAGGGTGGCAGCTACCTGGGGGAGGGCAGTGGCAGGGAGCCACCTGCATGGCAGGACTCAAGGCAGGCATCCCTCTCAGCACTGGCTGCTGAAGTGGGTTTCCTTTCCTGGGTATGAGGATTCCCACTAGAGACCATGATGGGCTGAGCATGCCTGTGCCAGCCAGGAGGGGATGCAATCACAGGACCAGAGGTTGTCGAGGCTGGAAGGTACCTATGGATCACCTAAGGCTAAGCCTTGTCCCTCTTTTCTCAAACAAGAACAATCAATCGATAAACATTTATTAAGTACCTACTCTATGCCAGGCTCTGTGCTGAGTGCTGGAGGTCCAAAGCCCAAAGTAACACAGTTCCTGCCCTCTAGGAGCTTACATTCTGATGGAGGGCATTGCACAGAGGGCAATGGTGACCACGAAGAGACAGACCCAGGGGTGGCCAGTGGAGTTGTTTCCTAGGCCAAGGATTGCCCAGTTCTAGCACAGTGGCTCTTCTATAGCCATTGGGCTCCTTGGGCCCCCACCCCATAGCCCAGCCCTCCCCTGCATGGGCCTCAGACAGGTCTTTTGTTCCAGGGTGTCCATCCGATTGCCTAGCACAAGCGGCTCTGAGGGCATTCCCTTCCGCACTGTGTCTGAGTGGCTGGAGTCCATCAAGATGCACCAGTACACAGAGCACTTCATGTCGTCCGGCTACAACGCCATAGAGAAGGTGGTGCAGATGACCAATGAGTGAGTATCCCTTCCCAAAGTCCATGCTTCAGCCTGCCTGCTGGGACCTCTGCCCAGAATCCCACTGCTAGGAATTCTGAAGGATGGGATGTCAAGGAGGAAGCAATGTGATTTGGGCCCTTAATTACCTGGCCCTGGAAGAGAAGCCACTAGACTCATGTGATATGAGAGCTGGGAGGGCTCTTAGAACAGAAGATGTCAGAGCTGGGAGGGGCCTTAGAACACAGAATATCAGAGCTGGAAAGGACCTTAGAACACAGGATGTCAGAGCTGGAGGGGCATTAGAACACAGGATGTCAAGGCTGGGAGGGCTCTTAGAACACAGAATATCAGAGCTGGAAAGGACCTTAGAACACAGGATGTCAGAGCTAGAGGGACCTTAGAACACAGGATGTCAGAGCTGGGAGGACCCTCAAAACATTTGATGTTAGCTATGAAGGAATTTTAGAGCTTTTCTAGCAATTTATAGAGGAGAAAACTGAGAGGCCGGGAGGGGAAATACTTTGCCCAAAGTCATGGGACTAATCCATCCTGGAGCTGAGGCCCAAATGCCCTTGTTCCAAATCCAGCTTCTTTCCATCTACTCTGCTTCTTCTGTCTCCATCTCAGAGGCTGCCCGAGCCCACAGGGGAAGTGGTTCAGGGAAAGGAGCCTTGGAGCAGGGCCACGAGCAGAGGCAATGACTGGGGAAACCGGCTTCATCTGGTTTCTGAGTCGTTTGAGGCTGGGCTTAATGCCTGCTCCCTATCCCTGGGCCCCTCCCTGCTTTCCTGCCCCCTCTGAACCATCCAGTGAAACAAAGCTTCCCTTCTCCCCCATTGCTGTTCCTGGCTTCTGCCTCTCTGAGGTACCAGGGAGGAGGAGAGAGCCCGTATCTGCTGGGCACACTGCCTGTCATCATGATGGAGTGGAATCATAAGACCTGGTTTCAAATCCAGCCCCTATTATTCATAACTTGTCCACTCTGGACCTTAATTTCCTCATCTGCAAAATGGGGACAGATTGGATTAGATGAATCCTAAAATATGTCTGAACTATAAATCTTACATTTTGTCCCTTTAATTCAGAGCTAAAATGGCTCATAGCCCATTCTTAGAAAATGAATATATCTCTCTCTCTGTCTCTCTGTCTCTCTTCCTCCCTTCCTCCCTCCCTCTCTCTTCTCTCTCCTCTCCTCTTCTCCCCTTCTTGTTTTGCCTCTCAGTCTCTGTCTCTCTGTATGTCTGTCTCTTTCTCTCCCTCCTTTCCTCTCTCCTTCCCTCTTTCTCTCTGTCTCTCTCTCCCTCCCTCTTTCTTCTCTCTCCTCTCTCCTCTCTCTCCTCTGTCTCTTCTCTCTCTCTGTCTCTCTCCCTCCCTCCCTCTGTCCCTCTCTCCCTCCCTCTCTCTCTATCTCTCTCCTCCTCCCTCTCTTTCTTCCTCCCTCCCTCTCTCTCCCCCCTCTCCTCTTCTCTCTCCCCTCTCCCCCGTTTTGCCTCTCAGTCTCTGTCTCTCTGTATCTGTCTGTCTCTTTCTGTCTTCGTGTATCTCTTTTGTTCTCTCTCCTTATTCCCATTTCTAAATTAAATTCTCTGATCCCTCTCCCTCTAAGCTTCCCAACCCCTGGCCAGGTTCCTGACAGCTTCAGGGTTTGGATCCTTGACAGGACATCTTGGAAGAGCTGCATCCTTCTCTCTGGTTTTGGGATTGGGGACCTTTCCCGGCATGGCATGGCATGGCCAGGCATTTGGGAACAGGGCCATGCATAGACTCCTTTCCCCCAGGGCCAGCTTCCTTTGAAGGGTGGGACCTAGTAAGGGGAGAATTCTACTACCCACCCCAGAAGGGGGGAAATCACCGAGAGGCCTTTTGTGCCTCTAAAAATAAATGACTATTTAAGCAGCCCAATTTCTGGGAGGTCAGAGGTCTCCCTGAGAATAGGCCCCTTGCCTGGAAAACAAGCCCCAAGAGGGATTTGGGAAACAGTTGATGAGGTCAGAGGGGAGAGCTAGAGCCTTGGATCCTAGATCTGGGCTGGTCCATGTGTTTCCCTGGGGGACACCCAGGAAAGTCACTTAAGACATCTTCTTGGCCAGGCAGCTGGAAGTGGACTCTACTTGGGTCTCATCCCTCTCTCCCCAAGGGATTGCCTGTGGTGGGAAATAGCTTGGGATGGGGATGTGCATGGGGAAGGGGGGTTGGAGTCAGGCTTGAGAGATTGCAGAGAATTAGATTGAGGCAAGGATAAGAAGGGACTCTGGAAGAGGTAGAGCTGGGAATGATTTTTTTGTTTCTGCAGAGAGGTCCTAGGGGCTTTGAATCCTTGGACAAGGCATCTCCTCTTTCTTTGCTTCAGCTTCTGTCTTTATAAAATGAGAGGTTAAGACTAGATAATATTTAAGACCCCCGACCTTGACATTCTATGCTTTAAGACCCCTCCTAGCTAAGGTTTCTCTGAGATATAACCTGTACATATCTTCCTCCTGATGTTCAGCAGGGCCCTTCTTTATCTCTGCTCCAAATCCTCTTTATGAGAGGGGGAGAAACTACCCTACACCACCCTCCCCCCAGGAAAAAAAGGAGAGGATTCCTGTCCCAAGAGGTCTGAAGAAAAAGGTTTACAGAAATGTAGCCTCCAGGAGGAACTCCAGAATAGCTCTGGGTTCCATTTGCTAATTGATTTCCCATGAGCAATCATCTCTTGGTTTGATGATTTTGAGATCATTCAAAATTAAGATATTAGATTAAATTCAAGAAATTATTCCAAACTCTCTTCCCCTTATTTCTGTTTGTATTGGGCACTGAGCAAGCCCTGAGTCTCATGACTCATTCCCCTTTGACTCCTTACTTTCAATCCCAGAGTACTCTATTAATAAACCAAGGCACAGCAGAAACTTATCTAGATTCTGGATAGGGAAACTGAGGTAGGAGTAGACTTAGATTGGGCACCAACTCTAGGAAGTGCTGGATAGGGCTGAGGGATGGATAGACTCCTAGAACTGAAGCTATATTGGTTTGGGGGCCTAACCACAAGATCACACCTTTGTCTCTGGAAAAAGATGGGGACAAGAGTCAGGTGTAGCTTTCACATCAGAAAATGGGATTGAGGTGCTCAGGGTAGTGAAGGTGAGGGAGGAGGAGCACTTGGAAAGGTGGATCTGGATCTAGGTACTAATTTCCACCACACAATCCTCTTATAGAACAGCAAAGCTAAAAAAATTACCTTAGGACACAGAATGTCAGAACTGGGAGAGGCCTTAGAACACAGAATATCAGAGCTGGGAAGGCCCTTAGAACACAGAATATCAGAACTGGGAGAGGCCCTTAGAACACAGAATATCAGGGCTGGGAGGGCCCTTAGAACACAGAATGTCAGAACTGGGAGAGGCCTTAGAACACAGAATATCAGAGCTGGGAAGGCCCTTAAAACACAGAATGTCAGGGCTGGAAGGGCCCTTAGAACACAGAATGTCAAAGCTGGGAGGGCCTTAGAACACAGAATATCAGAGCTGGGAAGGCCCTTAGAACACATGATGTCAGAGCTGGTAAGGTCTTAGAACACAGGATGTCAGGGCATAGAGAAAGTCTAGAGTATATCATATCCAGTTCCCTCTTTGTATAGAGGAGGCCTAGAGTGGAGGAATCATGTGACCAAAGCCACACAGACTTTATCCTGCCCGTTACTATGGGTATTGGACCAGAGGACCTTTCAGTCACTTCCAGTTTTGAGTTTCTGATCTTATAATTTCAAGGAAGTTCAATTCAATTAGACAAATATTTATTAAGCCCCTGTTGTGTTCTAGGCACTGGGAGATATATTATATTTAGGTAAAGCAGGCTCCCCTCCTGGATGTATGTCAGCATGATGGCTTGACTCTGGTAGGAGAAGCCCTGGGTTCAAATCTTACCTCTGATGTTTACTACCCGTGTGACCTTGGGGAAGTCCCTTCATCTCAGTTTCTTCATTTGTTAGAACCCCCTCCAGATCTACGTTCTGTGAAGAACATTGTCTTGATTTCTTTCTAATAGCCATAGTTGCATCTGGGACAGGAGTGGCATGTATTCTGGAGCCTCTAGGAGGGCAATGATGGTCCTGGGATGGGACAGAAACTGAGTTCCCCATGACAGACTGCCCTGATCCCTAGACCTTTCAGTCCTGAGGTCTCAGTCTGTCTTTCCTTGCTCAGCACACCTTTCTGGTAGCTCCCAAAGCCTGTGGGAAAATCATGTCTTAAGAGATGCAAATAGAAGCAAATACCATATAATTAGCTCTTTTAACAACCCAGAGACTGGACCCATAAAAACTTGGGTGTTTTCATCTATTTGGGTCTGGTGGGTGATGATGGCGGCAGAGGAGAGGAACACAGAGCGTAATAAAAAATCTTCTCTGGGGCTTTGGGGGAGCACGGGCAGGTTTGTACACAAGGGCAGGGGAGGGAAACAGGAACAGGGTTGGGGGGAGGTACTGGGAGAAGGCCAAGACCCTTTCAGAAAGAGGAAAAGTTGTAGCTGATCATTCATGGATGCCTGGACTAAAAGGCTGCGTTTTCCAGACCAAGACCTGAGTATCTCTGGGGGCCTGGGATATCTTTTGTGACCAGATAAGGGAATCTTTTCTCTATTCCCTCGGTCTCTCTGTAGAGTAGGTAGAAGGAAGTGCCCCAGGGAGAAACTGGGAATGTTGGCTGCTCCTGTTAAGTACTCTGTGGATAGAGTGAGGGCAAATTGGGGAGAGTTCTAGAATCATTCTGGGAAACCACACCTGGAGAGCTAACATCGACAGGTGGAGGGGCTTGGGCCACTCCCTTGGGGTTCCCTGTAACGGGCATCCCCTACTTTGGGCTACCAGTCATTCCAGCCACACAAGGAGACATTCAGATAAGTCTCCCCCCCATTCCTGCCACCCCCAAGTTTCTCCGGTTTGTCATCCAAGAGAAACAACCATCGGAAATCAGTGTTTGTGGTCCCTGAAGGAGCCGTATGACCACACCTTCCCTCACCAGGCCCCACAGAATAACAGATGTTCTCTGAGTTTCCTCCCAGTTCTGACATTTTCTATTCCAAGGCCCCTTCCATCTCTAATATTCTGTGTTCCCTGGTCCCTTCCAGCTCTGAAGGTCTATCATCAAAAAGAAGTGTGGACCCTCCAAGGGTTGACATCTCATATTCTAATGCCTCCTCAAGCTCTGATTTACGGTGGCATTCAAAATTCCAAGGTCCCTCCAAACTGACATTTCATGGTCTAAGGTCCCTACCCATCCGATGTTCTGAGGTCTCACCAAGATTTGACTTTCTATATTGTAAGGTTCCTTCCATATTTAACATTCTGAGTTGTGGGGTTCCTTCTATATTCTAGGGTTCTTTCCATATTTAACATTCTACCCCTGCCCCAAAGTCTACTATTCTATGATCTAGGGTCCCTCCTGTCATCCCATGTTCTAAATTCCCTTTCACCTCTAAATATTCTATAAGACTCTTTCCAACTTTGGTTCTCTAGTCTAAGTTGTCTTCCAGTTTGGACATCATGGGTTCTAAAGCCTCTTCTGGTTCTGTTTATGGTTCTCTGTGGTGCCATAACATTCCCTCTCTCCCTCCCACAGGTCCCTTCTCCCGACTTCTGCCTCCCTCCCACAGCTCCCTAAATCCTCATCCTGCCCTCCAGTTCCCACTTCTTCTTCTCTTCCAAACCTTCCTTCCCTCCTCCCCTCCCTCCAGTCCCTAACTCTCCCTCTCTCCCTCCCTCCTGCACAGTGACATAAAGAGGATTGGGGTCCGCCTGCCTGGCCACCAGAAGCGAATTGCCTACAGCCTCCTGGGTCTTAAGGAGCAAGTGAATGCCGTAGGGATCCCCATCTGAGCAGAGCCACCCAGCGTGGAATGGGAGGATAGGCCCAGGGAGGAAAGACGGCCCTGCACCCCTCCATCCTCCTCCACGGCCCATGGGACAAATGGAAAATACTTGAAGAAACTCAGAATTAAAACAAACCATGGCCTCCTCCCTCCTGGAGGAAAACCCGCTGCTAAGTAAGGAGAAGGCCTATCTCCCCCGCTGACCCCTGTATTAACCTTCCTTTGTTCCCATGTTCCCTTCACTAGACGTTGAAGTCCCACATGAATGCTGCCCCTGGAGACATCTGTGTGCAAGGGCTCCCAGCCCCTTGTTTGGGGGTGTCTGATGCCCCTACCCCAGGCCAGTTTATTACTGGGTGACAGCCTGTTTGAGGCTTCCCTTCGGGCTTCTTCTGCTTCTCTGAGAAAGGAGCGTGACCGTGACGGTCACGGACATCAAGCACTTAACCGTACTTTCCAGGAAAAGCAAATTGTGGCATTTCCAAAACTGCTCTGTGGACTTTTTTTTACCCACAAGGCAGTGGGGAGGGGTGGTCCAGGCCTAGACCATCCCCATGGGAAAAGGGTACCTCATCCCTATTCACTCTTTATAAGAGAACAGAGTATGAACCAGACTGAAAAATTAAAAACCCAAACAACACCATGGAGACTAAACCAGGTGGATGGAGGAACCAACCTAAGGGCCTGGGGCCCCTGCTTCCTCTTTCTCCGCCATTTTCTGTAATTTGGACCATCCCTTCCTACTTTCTCCCCATCCTCCAGCCCAAAGTACTGTTTGGCTGCAGCCGGTAAGGGTTTCATTGGTTTGTATTTTTGTTTTATATATTTTGTATTTTGTAGAGAGTGTGTTTGTGTGGGACCCTGCTGGGGGTGAGACAGTGGGGGGATGGGAGGGGTCCTGTATTTGACATTCCTGAGTCTGGGAGGAAACAGGCTGGCCAGCCTGCACAGTCATATGTTGTGAACTTCGGAGGGATGGTCTTCCTTTTCCTCTCTCTCCGTTTATTCCGGCCTCCTGCATCACTCCCCTCAATGATGGTCACTAGTATGTCAGTGTTACTCTTGCAAAGGTTGGTGTTTTGTGGGTTATTTTTTGTGATATTAATTTATTATTTTTTATATTTATTGTTAGAAATTAATTATTTCTACATCAGATTAAAGTTGCGATTGGTTTCCAAATATGCCATGGTGTGTGTTTGTTCATTGGGCATTGATATCTTGGAAATGGGTATCCTAAGACAAGGGAGGCAGCAGAGTTTGGGGGAAGGAGCAATGGATTTGGAGTCAGATGGTCTGGGTTCAAATCCCTGGTCTGCCCTTTGTGATCTAAATGAGCAAGTTGTATGCCCTCTGGGTCTCAGTTCCCCTATCTGTACCATGAGGGCATTGGGTTAAATTCATTCATTTGATAAGAGTTTATCAAGTATCTATTTTTCCTAGGTCACTGAGCTAGGTGCTAGAAATATCAAGACAGAAACACAACAATCCCTGTCCTCAAGAAGCCAACAATGTATGTGAGGGGAGAAGGGGAATGATGGACAGAGAAGCTAAATACACACATATATAATATATAATTATATAACATATATAACACATATATATGTGTATATGTGTGTACGTATGTATATATACATATATATGTGTGTGTGTATATATATATATATATACCAAGTAATTTCTGGTGGAGGACACCAGCAACTTGGGAGATCAGAATAGGCTTCCTGTAAGAGGAAGCATGAGCTAATCTTGGAAGGAAGATGGTGCTCTTAAGAGGTGGCAGGGAGGAGAACATGCATTCCAGGAGTGGGGGAGACTGCCTGGGCAAAGGCATGGAGGTGGGAAATAGCATATGTGGAAACAAGTGATCCAGTTTACCTGGGTCATAGGAAGAGAGTAGTGTGCATTAAGCCTGGACACGTAGACAGGAGCCAGATTGTCAGAGGTTTTGAAGGCCAGGCAGAGGAGTTTGTAGTTTACATGTAGGAGGGACTCAATGGAGTTTCCTCAGCCCAAGAGTGACCAAAGCAGCCCAGATCTGGCAGCTGTGTGGAGAATAGTATAGGAAGGAGATACTGGAGGCAGGGATTCTAATTAAGAAGGCTAGTGCTACAGTTAAAAGACAACTGTACAAGTCTCAGGATGGAAGGAGATGTCTACATTTAGAGAAAGATCCAGAAAGATCAGAGTTTAAAAGGAGACTGAAGCAATGCATGCTACCATTCTTTTCTATGTTTGACTTTTGTTTCTCTTTTCTCACTGTTCACTCCATTGGCTATAACACCTATACAACCAGACTTTTGTACAATGTGAAAGAGTTTGCAGATCCTATACATGATTGCATGCCACCATGGCGGGGGTGGGGAGAGGGGAGGAAGGGGAGAAAAATCTGAAACTCAAG
>CM053596.1:37337212-37437562 GCA_028646575.1 Pseudocheirus occidentalis | reverse complement strand
GGAAGGAAAGAAGGAAGGAAGGAAGGAAGGAAGGAAGGAAGGAAGGAAAGAAGGAAGGAGGGAAAGAAGGAAGGAAGGAAGGAAAGAAGGAAGGAGGGAAAGAAGGAAGGAAGGAAGGAAAGAAGGAAGGAAGGAAGGAAGGAAGGGGGGAAGGAGGGAAGGAAGGAAGGAAGGAAGGAAGGAAGGAAGGAAGGGAACATGTATTAAGGGCTTACTATGTTCCAGTCACTATCCTAAGTGCTTTACAAATATCATCTTATTTAGTTCTCACAATATTACTACCATTAGCACAAAGGAAATGGGAGGTGCTCAGATTTAGAGATATCTCCATCCCAGATGTTCAAACGGACTATTTGTGTACAGCCTATGGTAGAGCCTTCTGAGCTGGACTGATTGGCCAGTTGAACACACTGTACTTTGACTCCAATGTTGTGATGTGATTGGTCTTCTTTGAGTATCAAAGACAAACTACCACTAGTAATACTAGTAGTACTAGTAGTATACTAGTATACTATGATTTTAATTTATAATATGGTAAATATCACTAGATATGAGCCACGTAAACAAAAGTCCTTGGGAGAACCCTCAATAATTTTTAAGAACATAAAGGAGTCTTGAGACCAAACAGTTTGTTTAAAGGTCCCCCTAGCCCAGCTCTACCACCAACTGTTCTAAAGTTATTTCTAACATGGGCCTTCTGTATTCTCATATCCCTTCCAACTCTCCTGTTCTGTGTCCTAAGGTCCCCTCTGGTCCTAGCTCTGTATGCTAAGGGGCCTCCCAGCTCTGATAGCTCTGCAGCCTCTTCCCATTTTACTGTTCTAAATTGTACAGTGCCTTCTAGCACCAACATTCTATGCATGAATGGCTGAGTTCCACCTTAAACTGCAAGTGGGAACCCATTCTACCTTAAGCCCTACAGGGCCAAAGTCAGGCAGCCTCTCCCTGGCTCTGTAGTGGAGACATCCTACCAAAACTCTAGCAGCCTGCCTCTCCTGCCTGCTGTAGCTTTCTGCGGCCAAACCATCTGAGCTAATCACTGTCAGCAGAACTCAGCGTGAATTTTCTGGGAACCCGTCGGGGCTCGACCTGCCTGAGAGGAGTTGTTATTCTGCTCTCAGGTTTCCCCACCCTCATCACTTTTCAGGGAGGCCTGGGCTCGTCTGCTGCTACACCAAAAATCCAACCCTTATCTCCAACTCTGGGAGTGGGTCAGGGATATGGGAGAGGGCTGTTGGGGGGTGGGGTCCTTGAGTGCAGGCAGACCAGGAAATTGATCTGGCTCCTTGGAATGGCTGATTGCAAGTGGGGAGGGGCCCTGGGGGAGAAGCGGTGGGGGCAAGCTGTCAGAAAGAATCAGTAGCTTGGGGATTGAGGGTGAGGTCTCCCAAGGTTGATGGGTCAGGGCTCACTTGTTTATATTTGTGGGAGCAGGCTCTTTGGAAATTTAGGAGATCAAGTGACTGAGTAGAGGAGGGTGGGATTAGAAGGGGAGGTGGGATGTCGAAGCAGAGGTCTCCTAGGGCAGATCCGTTCAGTGCAAAGAAGTTCTTACTTGGTGGGAAGTCAGAACCCAAGGCTTCTGGTTCTTTCTCTGTCTTGGTTTGTGACACATCTCTGCCCCTCTCTGGATTTCACTCTGCTCATCTGTGAAATGAAAGGGTTTCGTGGTCCCTAAGATTCTCTCCAACCAGAGAGTCTACATACTTAAGATCCTTCCCAACACTGTGTTCTAAGGGTCCTTCCAGCTCTGACATTCTGTGTTCTAAGGCCCTTCACAGCTCTGACAATCTATGTTCTAAGGACCTCCCAGCTCTGACATCCTGCGTTCTAAGGGCCCTCCCAGCTCTGACATCCTGTGTTCTAAGGCCCTTCACAGCTCCGACAATCTATGTTCTAAGGACCTCTCAGTTCTGACATTCTATGATTCTGAGAACTCTGATAAGTGACAGGCTGCTCTAGGCAAACCAATATAAACTCTTACTTCTAGGGGCCTGAAGGTGGGAGGCTGGGATGGGGACTCAGCTTTCCTGGTCTCCAGTTTTCTCTCTGCTCCCCACCCCCATTCTTCCTGGCATAGGAGTGTTGCTGAGCCCCTCATGGCTTGCTCATAAAAAGACTCTGCCGAGTGACTGGGGCTCAGGAATGCAGGACCTCGGAGCTGTCCCTCGGCCTCTCCCCTGTGGCCCACAGCCCCTCCCCTCTCTGCTACTCTAAGCAGCCTGTGACTCAGGGCAGACACTGTTAAAACATAAACCTCCTTCCCCTTTGTCCCCAGCCCTTGGGTCCCTTTGTCCCTGAGTCGGGCTGTTAATGGGATTGGGGTGGGGGTGGGGTGGAAGGCCTGGCTGGGCGCTGAGGGGCAGCTGGGCCTCCTGCCTCCCCCTGGGCAGCCACAATGGGCAACCCCCATGATGTCACAATGCCCCCTGCTGTGATGTCATAAACAGCCAGTCAGGCTGGAGAAAGGCACAATGAGGGGCCTCTGCCTCCTCCTGGTCCTCTCTGCCCCAGAGTTGGCTGCAGTGTCTTCTGGGATACTCAGACCCAGCAGCCTGACTGGGACCCCACAACACCTGCCTTTTTTCCCAAGAAATAGGACTACTGTCCAAGCAAGGTGGGCCTGAGTAAAAGACCCCAAGGGATGGTGCCAGATTGGGCTATTGTAATTGGAAGGGATAGGGGTAGGAGGATGGGGAAGGGGCACAGAGTGGGGGGATTTCTGGGTCTCAGACCTTTCTAGGAGAAGATGGGGTGAAATAGGGGCAATGGCCATCCCGGAGATTTCTTTAGAGCTGATGGGTTCATTCTTTGTCTGTCTGTCTCTCTCTCTCTCTTTTCCAACTGTATAGCTACATTATTTCTGAAGAACTTCAAGTCCTTTTCATTTTTCCTCTTTGCCTTTCCTGGGTAGGAATGGTAGGTTAGATAATGTCTGGGTTCCAGAGAAAGGGAAACCCCATGGACTCAGAGAATGTCAGAGATGGCAGGGCCCTTAAAACAGAGAAGCCAAAACTTGAAGGAATCTTAGAACACAGGATGTCAGAGCTGGGAGGGAAGTAAGAACACAGGATGTCGGAGCTGGGAGGGCCCTTAGAACACAGGAGGTCAGAGCTGGGAGGGAAGTAAGAACACAGCATGTCAGAGCTGGGAGGACCCTTAGAATATAGAATGTCAGAGCTGGGAGGGAAGTAAGAACCCAGCATGTCAGAGCTGGGAGGACCCTTAGAACACAGGATGTCAGAGCTGGGAAGGCCTTAGAACATAGGATGTCAGAGCTGGGAAGACCCTTAGAATGGGGGAATGTCACAGTTAAAAGGGGCCTTTGAGATCTAATCTAATTCCCATCATTTTGTAGATGGGTAAACTGAGGCCTACAGAGATGCCCTGACTTGCTCAAGGTGATTAGCAGAACTAGAATTAGAACCTGGGATTCATGACTAGAAGCACACTGTGGATTTAGCAAGGCCATTTAAAATGATTCCATCTAGGTGGCACAGTGGATAGAATGCTGGGCTTGGAATCAGAAAGAACCAAATTCAAACTCAGCCTCAGACACTTCCTAGCTGTGATCCTAGGCAAGTCACTGAACCTTGGTCTGCCTCAGTTTCCCCAAATGTAAAATTGGGCTGATAGTAATAGCACCTACCTCCTAGGGTTATTGCAAGAATCAAATGAAGTTATATTTGTATAATATTTGACCTATAGTAGGGGCTTAATAAATGCCTTTTCTCTGCCTTTACCTCCCACCACTGTTTTTTGCTGCCCAGTGGACCGGCTAGGAACAGCCTAACATTATGTTTTAAGGTGGCAGAGACCGTCTGATTTTCCGCCAGAGAATAGATCCTGTTTCACCCTTCTCCTTGGGCTAGTCACTTCCTAGGCCTCACCTCTTATAAGTTACCAGTGGGGGCATTGTGACAAATCATCTCTAAAGACACTGTAGGCATTTCTATATCTTCAGCCTTCTAGGCTAGAACTTGAAACTTTCAGGGGGGCAGGGTCTATGTCTCCAAATCAGTCAGGGCAGGTGCTCAGAGGGCAGGGATTGTATCTTCCTCATCACAATGGGAGTTTTAACCATGTACTGAGTCTTCTCCCACAAATGGAATGGGAGCTGAGTAGCGGGGCTCCCCTGAGGTACTCTGCCCAGTCTTCCGCCATTGGATTCAGTCCTTTGGGGACATATGGGCTGCCTCTTCTCCTTCCATCTCCTCTGTCCCATGCCTCTGTTCGCATTGCTGACTGACCACTGTGTCCCTTCTGGAATTCTCCAACCCTTCCCCCTCCTGATGGGAAGATAACAACCTTCCCCAGTGTCTCCTTTGACCAACTCCTGGGGCCCTTAGATTCCTGCCTGCTCCCTGGGGAGTTATGACAACACCAGCATCTCCCAGACCAAATACTCAGCTCCCTATCTAAACACCAGAGGCACAGACTGTTCCATTGACATGCTCTTTTTCCCCTGTTCCTTCCCTTCCTCTATCCTCTGGGTTTGGAGCCAAGACCCAGGCAAGGAAGAGCTGCTTTGGTGTGACTGGGACTTTTGGGAACGGGACCTATTGCTGGCCAGGGACTCTAGCGTGAAAGAACTGAGACCTTCAAGGCCTGAATTTGGGTGGGGGAGGTGCTTGGCTTTAAAGAGCCAAGATGGGGGAGAGAGTGGCAATGGAGCAGGGGGGTGTCACCTGAGGAGGCAGGAAATCAGGTTAGAACTGAAAGAGACCCATAATGTAAAGTGTCATTTCAACCCCCTGAGTCTACAGGAGGGGAGACAGAGAAGGGGAGTTAGCTGCTTTAATGACCTGTTAGAAACACAAATGTTTCTTGGTTTATTCCCTTAGCACATAACAGGCATTTGATAAATATGCACTGATTGCTTGTTGGGATGGGGTTGGGATCTGAGATCCTGGGCTCAGATGCCTGGGTATGGGATGATGGCATTGGGGGAGGATTCTTGGTGTTTTGTGGGAGATAAAGGTCAGATTCAATAGGCTCTCTGTCACCCTTTTGGGCAGAATTATCTAAATCCTGTCCTTCTCTTCCTGGGGATAAAACTCTTGCTTGAAATGTTCCTCTGTCCCATAGTGAGTCAAATCCAATCCCAGTTCCTCTAATCCCCCTATCATTATGACTTGTTCTGATCTCTGCCCCAGCCTTCTCTTCCTTGGTGTTTCCTATGTCATATAAAAGTTAAACCCTCTAGGAGAAAAGAGACAGAGGTCCTTTTCTTTTTCCCTTAAGGCAATCAGGGTTAAGTGACTTGCCCAGGGTCACACAGCTAGTAAGTGTCAGGGGTCAAATTTGAACTCAGGTCCAGGTCTGGAGCTGCCCTCAGAGACATGGTTCTACTCAGGGCTCTGATAATGGCTGGCAGTATGATATAGTATAAAGCTAGAGGAAGCAGATTCAATTCCTGCCTTTGAAGCTCGCTGCCTTGTGACCTTGGAAAAGTTCCTTCTCCTCCCTGGGCCTCAGTTTCCTCACCTATAAAATGAGGGGTTGTGCTAGATGACCTCTGAAGTCCCTTCCAGAGTCTATGAGCATGCTGATATGCTATGTGCCTTGGGGAAGTAACTCTCTCTCCAGGACCAGGTTTTCTGACCAGTAAGATGAAGGATGTCTCAGCTTTCTTGAGCTTTAAGATTCTCCCCCAGTAGGGAGGATGCTGAGCTGGCTGGTGGTGACTATAATAAGGGGTTTTGAGGGGTTGTGTTTATGCCTGTGTGTGGGGGGGGGTGGATAAGTAATTAGTTGGGGGGGCAAGAGCTGCCAAGAATCAGGTATAAGGTTGTGAGGCTGGGGGCAGGGAGTGCACAGTTAACTCTTTAAAGATCGGTGCTGTTGGGGTACCAGGCCTGTATGGCACCAGGTTGAACCTAGCCTGGGCCCCAGTGGGTTAATCATAGGTCCCTATGCCCCCAGGGGAGCAGATAGTATCAGATTGGTTGGGGGTAGGTTGAGGAGTGGGCAGGAGGAGGGTGCCCTGCATTCCAGGGTGTGTGAGAAAAGAAGCTTTGTTATATCTGTAATTGAGCAGCCCCCCGCCTCTCCTGCCCAGACTCCCCCAATGGGGCCAGGCACCCTGCCAGGGAAAGTGAAATTCATACCAGAGTCCAGCCTTTTGGGAGGAGGAAGGCCAGTGGCACTTGGCAGGCAGAGATGGGGAAAAGGAGGGGAGCAGGGACTATACCGATCCTTACTTCCTCTGGCTCAGATCTCCCTCTTGATGTCCCTCACCCCAATCCCAGATGTGGGGAGCCAGGAGAGGATGTTAGGGAGGGGGAGAGAAGGGCCTGGTCAGCTCCCAATACCCCTTGCCTTCTCCTGTCACTCTTGGTCATGGGACATTCCCATGTATAAAATGGAGAGGCTGGACTAGATGTTCCCAGATTCCTTCCACTATGAGATTTAGAAGCCTTTCATGCTGGGACCCCCAATCTTGCCATATATGCCCTGAGAGGTACCCCCTACTGCAAGCCTCTTAGGAAAAGGACAAGACATCCCAGGTGAGGACAGGCTCCAAGTAATGGAGCTGGCACTTCCCTTCGAAGGCCCTGAATTTGGTAAATGACTTTATCCCCTGTTGGCCTCTTCTGATGCTGGGGACCCCACTAGGGACAGAAGGGTACAGGCAACATGGTTTAGAATACACTAACGTTGGGAGGAGACAGGTAAGGGTCACCTAGAGAGAGGATGTTATGGTCCCCTAATCCAAGACTTGAATCAACTATATAGTCTGAAGGCACTTTGGAAAATAGGAATTGAATCAAAGGCTGGAATCTCCCATCTCTTGGTGGGGAGAGTGGGGAGGAAGGACAGGAATCTAGGGCTGGAATTGCCTATCTCTGCAAGGGGTTTGTCGTAGTAGGAGTGATGGCCCTGGAATCTTCCATCTCAGCAGCCATGGGATGGGGAGAATGAGAATGGAATCTTCCATCTCTTTGGGGAGAAGATGATAGAACAGAAATTCTGATGAGGAATCCTTGGAATGGTCTGTAATCTTTAACTTGGGGTGGGAGGGGGGGTGATACTTGATGGGTCTGGAGTCCCTGACCCCTCTGTGCACAGGGGTGTGTTTATGGGGGGAGTGGGTAAGGGATGACTGGAGAGCTCAGAACCTGGCTGTGTGATTCAGCTGCTTTGGCAAAGGGGGCTGGAGAGCCTTGGAGCCCAGGGCTTTGTCAGGATGGTCTAATCAAGCCTCCCTAAATGTGGTTTGGTCTGCCAGAGCAGCCAGTGAGTTCTCGGCACTGAAGGTTTTTAATTGAGGGCTAGATTATAGGAGACATTCCTGGCTCAGGTGGGGCTACATGAGGGTATAAGATTTTAGGCCTGGGAGGGACCTTAGATGTTAGTTTTACGGATGAAGAATCTAAGACCCAGAGAAGGAAAGGAATTTGCCCAAGTCTTATATGGTACAGTCAGGATTTGAACCTGGGTCTTCTGACTCTATACCCAATACTCAGGTTAGAACAGAAGATCTCTTAGAAGTCCTTGCAGCTCTAGACAGGTGGTCTGATGATTCTTCATCACATAAGGGGAGAGCTCTGACCTAGAACTCCCCAGGGCTGGGGTGGTAGCAAGCACAAAAGCCCTCCAGCACCTTAGGCTCAGGCTGCAGGCTGCAGGCCCAGCCTGACTGACCTGGTCTTGACCTCTGGGACTCACCCTGCCCTTTGTGGCCATGGGCTGCCGGCCAAGGCTCCCTGGACAGCCACCTCAGGAATGTAGGGGGAGGGGAGAGCTATGGAAAGGATGTGCCCCAGTGGCAGCCACACCTTAGAGGCCCCCTAATCCTGGGGAGACAGAGAACATTCAAGTCCAAGTTAAACTGAGTCTGGAGAGAATAAACTGTGCCCAAAACATAGTAGGACCTTAGTTAGTCCTTGCTAAATGAGGAAGAGAAGGAGAAAAGTCCCTGTCTGACTCCCTCTGTGGTTCCCAGGGTTGAGTGGGAAGGGGAGGTGGGCCAAGGGGGCAGGGTGGGGCAATGGTGTAGGAGATATCACCTCTTAGGCTTCCCTCCCCATCCCTGGGAATCCCCCCACTCTGCAGCGCATTGCACAAGGGCATGTGGGGGCACCCTTTGTTCTCTCATCCACAGTGGTGGGGAGGGGCAGAGGGCAGCTCAGTGGGTGATGTGGGCAGAAATTCTGCTTCTAGCTATTGGTTGAACAGAGGTGTGGGGTGGGGGTGGGGGTGGGGGTGGGGGGATGGGAGGCCCAGGCATGAGGGCGCTGCATTCCCCAGAGATTATAGCATGCCCCTTCCCTGGCCAGCAAGCTCTCCTCCCCCAGTGAGCCATGAGGCTTACTTCCCCACAGTCTCTGTACTTGGGTTAATTACAGCGTTGGCCTCCACATTCAGCTTCCTGCCATAAACCCAGGAATCTAAATTAGAAGGCAGATGGCCTGCCCCTGTCCCCCTCCTAAATCTTGGGGGTGCTCCATCCCCCAGGCTTTATCCCCCCCTTGCTGGGATTTCTCTGGAGGCCACTGGGATGGGATGGGGCTGGGATGAGCAGCACCAAGACCAGCATGAAATTAAACCAGGAGCAGGAGAAACCCCACAGAAGCCACGAGAAGTGGGGGCAAAGGGCGACAGAAGTGGGGGGCTTCTGTACCCGTGCCTTATATTATTCAGTTTCTGAGTACGAAAGGCTGATGTCTGAGCTGGAATGAATGAACTGGGGAGTCAAGAAGATGTGGACTCTGATCTGCCTCAGACACTTAATAGTTACACAAGCAAGTGATAGAACTTCTCAAAGCCTCAGTTTCCTCCCCTATAAATTAGATGTAATCATCCGGCCTCCTTATAAGATCATTATGAGGATCAAACGAATGAGAGGGTAGATATAAAGCACTGCAAACCTTCAAGTCCCCTTACTTTAGTATGCTCTAGACAGGATTCTCGTTCAGATAGGCCTGAACTGGATGGCTTCTATCCAAGGGTGAAATGCTGTGATTATCTGTTTAAGGGGCTTCTCAGCTCTGACATCCTAAGGTCCTAAGGGCCCTCCCAGCCCTGACATTCTGGGTTCTAAGGACCATCTCAGTTCTGACATTCTGGGTTCTAAGGGCCATCTCAGTTCTGACATTCTGGGTTCTAAGGGCCATCTCAGTTCTGACATCCTGGGTTCTAAGGGCCCTCCCAGTTCTGACATTCTGGGTTCTAAGGGCCATCTCAGTTCTGACATTCTGGGTTCTAAGGGCCCTCCCAGTTCTGACATCCTGGGTTCTAAGGGCCCACCCAGCTCTGACATTCTGTGCTCTAAGGCCCCTTCTGGGCATTTCCATATATAATATAGAACCAAAAAGAGGATTGTTCATGACATTGCAGGTCTCTTTTCCTTTTAAAAGTAAGTAATTTCCACTTGTGGTTTTCAGAGCTGTCCTGCTGGTCTGTGCTCCCTTCTTACCTTCTTTCTGTCCTCTTCTTTGCATTTTTAAACGAGAGGACTCATGGCCCCTGTATTCTTCCTTTTCTTTAGTGTGGATTTCTTTTAAGCAAAACATGGTTCTTGGTGCCTCAGAGTTCCAAGCTCCCATGGGCCGACATTCTAGCCAATACACTGGGCCAATCTTGAATACTCCTAAGCCTCCTGCTCCACCGGGTTGCCGTGAGGGATAAATGAGTTAATGGACATGAAACATGATATGAAGGACAGCAATTTTTTGTTCCTGGCCTCAGCACTGGGAGTCAGGCTGCCTGGTTGGCAGCTCATTCTCAGGGGCCTTGATGTGTCCATTAGCTCCCTATAGGTCCTCTCCATTCCCCAAGGTTCTCTGGAATTGGAGCAGAGCCTTCCCAACAGACCAGACCCTGCAATGAATAAGTCTGCCTTGGATGGAAGGCAGGGGGTGGCTCCAGATTTATAGGAATTTCAAAGTCTAAGGGAAATTCAGGCCAGTCTGAGGTGGGGGGAAGGGAGGGGAGGAGAAGAGGAGGAGGAAGGAGAGGGGAAGTTAGGTCATTATTAGGGGACCATCCAAACCACTGGATTGTACCTTGGTTAGGCAGTCAGAGCCATGGAGGGAAGGCCTGCCAAGGAAAAAGGATGGAGGCACAGAGCACTCTCATGAGAAAGAGACTGAGGGGGAGAGAGACAGAGAAGAAAGCCCAGGGACAGAGAGGTAGGTAGATACTGATGGGGACATCAAATAAATGGGACATAGCTGACACCTGTCAAAGATGGAGACAAAGAAAGAAACAGAGGGAGGTAGAGACCCAGAGCAATGAAGGGATATGGGGAATAGGCCCCATGATGTCTATGAATCAGAGGCTAGAAATGTAACTAGAATTAAAGTCTGAGAAAAGCTATAGAATTCTAGAATGTCAGAACTGGGAAAAGCCATTGAACACAAAATGTCAGAGCTGGAAGGAAGCCTAAAGATCATTTAGTCCAACCTAGAGTAGCTAGGTGGTGAAGTGGATAGAATGTCAGGTTTGAAGTCAAGAAGCCTCATCCACTAGCTGTGTGACCTTGGGTAAGTTGCTTTACCCTGTTTACCTCAGTTTCCTCATCTGTAAAATGAGCTGGAGAAGAAAATGGTGAACTACTCCAGCATTTTAGTCAAGAAAATTCCAAATGGGGTCAAGAAGAGTTGGACAAAATTGAAATAACTGAACAACAGTTCAACCTACTCATTCATTTTAGAGATGGGCAAACTGAGGCCCAGGGAGGTACAGTGACTTTCTCAAAGTTGCAAAAGCAGTGAGTGGTAAAGCTAACAGAGATACAGGTCTCTCAATCCCCAATCCAAGGCTCATCATTACTCCATGCTGCCAAGGATATGATAAAGTTTATGTGTAGGGGTCTGAGTCTAGGGGTAGTTGGCATCCAGGGCAAAGGCACCCTTCTGGTGCCTTCTCTCAGAGGATAGGAAGTTGGTAGGGGCAGGACCACTAAAAAAGTCTAGTGAAAATAGGACACTTTTGGAAAACATCTCCCTGGCCTCCAGTAGATTAGCAGTCATAGGAATAGGTCATGCCCTGGAAACAACTGTTTCAATTGTCCATGTCTCCATCCTTCCATATTGCCCAGAGCTTGCTTTCTTCCACAGTCAGGGAATCTCAGAGTGGCACACACCTAAGCCTGGTGGCT
Organism: Pseudocheirus occidentalis; assembly: GCA_028646575.1. NCBI lineage: Eukaryota > Metazoa > Chordata > Mammalia > Diprotodontia > Pseudocheiridae > Pseudocheirus > Pseudocheirus occidentalis. Next base: position 37,426,455 of record CM053596.1, on the reverse strand, counting down.
TCTCACTGAAGCAATTTCTGCTCGAAAAGACAATGTCTTTATGTGTAGTTTCCTATGATCTGAGCCCTTTGTTCTAGTTGTCCTTCCATAGGAGAAATCAGACTGATCATATACACAGTAGGCACTTTATATTAAAATAAATAATACATTTCAGTAGCATTGTAAGGTTTCCTCAGTGCTTTGTTCACACAAATCTGTTACAAATGGAGTGGAAAGTGATATAGATACATATATGCTCCCATTTCAAAGATCAGAAAAACAAGACCCAGAAAGATCAAATGACTTGGTCAGAGTGATCTAGCTCTTAAATATGGATACCTGAATGAGAGTCTCTTTACTACAAGTTCTGTGTACACCTTGACTGACATTCTGTCTATCAATCTATTTCTCTGTTTTTCAGACCATCTCTCTCTCTCTCTCTCTCTCTCTCTCTCTCTCTCTCTCTCTCTCTCTATTTCTGTTTGTTGGTTCATCTATCTGTCTATCATCTATCCATCAGTTTATCCATCCATCTGTCCATCTGTTCATCTGTGTATATTACATTCATCTATCTCTCTGTTGGACCATCTGTATATTATCTCTCTCTTCCTTTTTGTTGGTTCATCTGTCTATCCACCCATTTATCTATTTATCCATATCTATCCATCCTTATTTTTCTGTTTGTTGCCCCATCTATCTATAGCATCTGTCTCTCTATCCATCTATTCATCTATTTATTTATCCATCAATCTCTATCTATCTCTCCATCATCTATCATAAAATTGCCTAACAATAAGAACTCTCCCAAAGAGGAACAGACTGCCTGGGGAGGTCTTTAAACAGACCAAATGACTACTTTTCAATTACATTGTGGAGGAGATACTAGTTAAGAATGGGTTAAATTAGATGGCTGCTAAGGCCCCTTCTAGCTCTCAGACTTGATGTTTATGTAAATCCCAGGCTGACATTCTGTGTTCTAAACAACGATAGTCCTCTAACCTGCTGACCTTTTTTAGCCTAACTGCTAGCCACACCTGGAGAGTTCTAGGTTCTCTTAGGCCCAGGGTACAAAGACACAGACCCACTAATTTACCAGAGGAAGGAGGGCTCAGGCAAACACCTGGGAGGGGCTCTTTCTTGGGCAAGTAAAGAATGTAAATGGATGTTTTCAAGTGCCCTGCTCCACCTTTCCCAAGGGTGAGACAGATTTCCAGAAAGGAAGAAGTGACCTTTGAGATCAGGTTCAAGTTAGAGATTAGATGCTCCCTAGGCAAGTTCCAAAAGTTCAAAGAAGCTGAGATGACTGGGAGCCTCTGGATTTCCCCACCTAGGATCTCCAAGCTTGGTTTTAAAGCCATTGGATTAGTCACCAAGTTGGGGTCGAAACTACCTTCTCTGACTCATTGTTGATTCTTCCAACCACTCAGGGCTCTATCAACTATAACAGGCCCCCTTTCCTTTCCCTCCCTGAAACCCAGGACAAAGGCTGGGCTGGACCCAGTTGATAGGAGGCTGGCCTGGAGAGGTTGGGGGGAAGGAAGGAGGGCAACAGTAGGGTGGGGAGGAATGTTGGTTGGGGGCTAGTCAAGGTATGGAGTAGGGGATGGTGGTGGTGGAATGGGAGAATCTTGAAAGGGATAGGAATACGGATGGGTGGAGCGGGCCTTAGATGCCTCTTTAGTTGAATCCAAACTCAAATAATAATGGAATGTAGGCTCAGATAGGTACCACAGAACACAAACTCAGAAATGGACCCAATCTTAAAGAACAGAGAGAATGTTAGTACTGGAACAGCCCTTAGAACACAGAATGTCAGAGCTAGGAGGCACCTTAGAACACAGAATATTCTAACTGGAAGGAATTTTAGAACGTAGAAGGTCTGAGTTGGATGAGACTGTAAAGGTAAGCCAGGCTACTCTCCTCATTTCACAGAAGAAGAAAATAAGGCACGGAAAGGGGCATGGATTTACCTACCCAGCAAGTTTCTGGTATTTCTAAGACTCCAAAACAAGCTTCCTAACACAGTTCAACATTCTTTCCACCACACCACCCTAATTTTTTTGTTTTTTTTTTCATTCTATTTTTAAACATTTCAGTTTATTATTTGTTATTAACATTTTTTCTTTTTTTAATTTAGAGTTCCAAATTCTCTCCCTCCTTTCCACCCCTCCCCCACCCACTGAGAAGGCAAGCATTATGACACCACTTCTACATGCAAAATAATGCAAAACCTATTTCCATATTATCCATATTGCCATTTTTTATTTGTGTGAAGTGGTACCTCAAAGTTGTTTTAATTTGCATTTATCTGATCAATAGCAATTTAGAGCATTTTTTTGTATGACTAGATTTCTTCTTCTGAAAACTGCATGTTCATATCTTTTATTTATCAACTGGGGAATGACTCCTATTTTTATAAATTTGAGTTCTATACTCAGTATATATTTGAGAAATAAGACTTTTATCATAGACAATTGCTTTACAATTTATATATTACTTTATTATATATGGTTCCTTTTAGCATAATGTAGTTTCCTTGATTATCTCTTTTAATTATTTTTGCTTTTGATTTGTCTGAGATCACAATTGTTACCCCTGCCTTTTTTACTTCATTGATGTACATTAGATTCTGCTCCAGCCCTTTATTTTAACTCTGTGTGTGTCTTTCTCTTTCAGGTATGTCTTTTGTAAACAACATGTTGTGGTTTCAAATCCATTCTGCTTTCTGCTTCTGTTTTATGGGTGAGTTTATTCCATTTACATTCAGAGTCATGAATACTAATTGTATATTTCCCTCCAACCCATTGTTTTCTGTTTTTTCCTCTCTCTCTCTGTCTCTGTCTCTGTCTCTCTCTGTCTCTCTCTCTCTTTCTTTCTATTTTTATCCTGTCCATCCTCAAAAGTCTATTTCTGATCATTGCCTCCCTTAATCTGCCCTCCCTTTTTATAATTTTTCCACCCCTTTCTCTTATCCTCTTCCCCTCCTATTTCCCTATTTGGTAAGTTACATTTCTATACACAACTGAATGTGTATATATATTCTTCCCTCTGTGAACCAATTCTGATGAGAGTGAGGTTCAAGCATTGTCACTCTCCCCATTATCCCCTCCATCGTAAAGGTCCTTCCTTATGTGCTTTTTTAGGTGAGAAAAATTTTCCCCTTCTTCCTATCCCTTCCTCCTTCTCCCAGTGCATCTCTCTTTCTCATTCATTAATTTTGGAGGGATAGGATCCCAACATAATTGATTCACACCCCTGCACTCTATTGTAGTAAACTTCTTTTTAACTGCCCTAATAATAATAAAGTTCTTAGGAGTTACATGTATCATCTTCCAAGATAGGAGTGTAAACAGTGTAACTTTACTGAGTTCCTTATACTCTTTCATGTTGACATTTTTGCGCTTCTCTTAAGTCTTCTGTTTGAATGTCAAATTTTCTATACAATTTCATTGTTTTCATCAGGAATTCTTGAAAGTTCTCCATTTCATCAAATATCCATTTTTCACTCTGAAGGATTACACTCAGTTTTGCTGGATGGGTGATTCTTGGTTGTAATTTTAGCTCATTTGCCTTTTGGAATATCATATTCCAAGCCCTCTGCTCTTTTAATGTGGAAGCCACTGAGTCATGTATGATTCTGACTGTGGCTTCACAATGTTTGAATTGTTTCTTTCTGACTGCCTGAAGTATTTTCTCTTTGACCTGGGAGTTCTAGAATTTGGCTATAAATTTCCTGGGGGGGTTTCACTTTGGGATCTCTTTCAAGAGGTGATCAGTAAATTTTTTCAATTTCTGTTTTACCCTCTGGATCTAAGATATTGAGGCAGTTTTCCTTATAATTTATTGAAATATGATGTCTAGGTGCTTTCTTTGATCATGACTTTCAAGTGGTTTAATAATTCTAACCACCACCTTCCTTAATCTCCCTTCCCTCTTATCAGCCCCTTCCCTTTCCTTTTCCCTTTCCCCTACTACTTCCTGATAGAGTGTGATAGGTTTCTATAAACTACTGAATGTGTATGTTATTCCCTCTTTGAGTCAAATCCAATGAGAGTAAGGTTCAGTGCTGCTCCTTCCCTTCTTTCTCTCTACTGTAATAGGTCTTTGCATCTCTTCCTGTGATATAAATTACTCCATTTTGCCTTCCCGTTACAGTACAATCCTTTTTTTTGCCCTTTAATTTTTTTTCATCACATCAAATTTAACTTATCCCCACCCTCTCTATGTATACCCCTTCTAAATGCCATAACAAAGATACAATTCTCAAGAGTTACAAGTATCATCTTCCTGTGTAGGCATGTAAACAGTTTAACTTTGTTGAATAACAAAGTTGTTTATTTTTTCATTCCTGTTTACCTTTTTGTGCTTCTCTTGAGTTTTGTAGTTGAAAATCAAATTTTCTGTTGTTTTTTTAAAAATCAGAAATGACTGAAAATCCCCTACATCACTGAATGTTTATCTTTTCTTCTGAAAGATTATGCTCAATTTTGAAGGACAGTTAATTTTTTGTTGGAATCCAAACTCCTTTGCCTTTTGAAATATCGTTTTCCAGGCCCTGTGATACTTTAATATAGAAGCTCCTAAATCCTGCATAATCCTGACTGTGGTTCCACAATAGTTAGATTGTTTCTTTCTGGTTGCTTGTAGTATTTTCTTCTTGATCTGATCATTCTAGAATTTGGCTATCATATTTCTTGGAGTTTGCCTTTTGGGGTCTCTTTCAGGAGGTGATCAGTGGATTCTCACCCTCTGACCCTCTGGTTCTAGGATGTTAGGGGAGTTTTTCTTGATAATTTCTTCAATGATGTTATGCAGGCTCTTTTTTACATCATGGCTTTCAGGTAGACCAATTATTCTTAAGTTATCTCTCCTGGATCTATTTTCTGGGTCACTTGTACCCCCACCCCCCATGAGGTATTTTATAGTTTCTTTTATTTTTTCATTCAGTTTTGTTTGATTGATTCTTGATGTCTCATAGAGTCATTAGCTTCCACTTGCCCAATTCTAGTTTTTAATGAATTGTTTTCTTCAGTTAGCTTTTGTATCTCCTTTTCCACTTGGCCAATTCTACTTTTTAAGGAGTTGTTTTCTTCAGTGGATTTTTTTTCCTTCAATTTGGCCAACTGTATTTTTTTAAGAAATTGTTTTCTACATTCTATTTCTGTCTTTCATTTTCCAAGTGGTTGACCTTATCTTACATACCTTTTATTTCTTTTCTCAATTTTTCTTCTACCTCTTTTATCTGACTTTTTAAATCCTTCTGGAGTTTTTTCAAGAAGGTTTTTTGGCTTGAGCCCTGTTCATATTCCTCTTTGAGGTTTCAGATGTGGGTATATTGACAATGTCCTCTTCTGAATTTGTGTTTTGATCTCCCTGTCACCATAGCAATACTCTATGGTCAGTGTTCTTTTCTGCTTTTATGCTCATTTTGTTTGCCTATTTCCTAGCTTTTAAAGTTGAGTTTTCCTGCTGGAGCACAGGGGACACTGCCCTAAGTGTCTTTTTGCTGAGGTTCAGTAGCCTAGTCACTAGTTTTGTGCCCTGGGGCCTTAGGTGCTGGCAGCTAGAGGCTGTAGGTGTTTGGCAACTTTCCTGGTGCTGAGCTAGGGTCCTAGTGGTGGTTTCTGACATATGCTGTAGTCAGGTGGGGTTTTTCTGCATTTGTACTGGTCTTCACTGAAGCACAAGGAGGGCCACTGCTGAGAAACCTACATGCCCAGGGCTGTGCCACTAAGTTGGAGTGTGTAGAATTTTGTCTGCTCCTCCACACTGGGGCTCAGTATCTCCCACTGGTTTGTTGAGGTCAAGCCTTCAGTGGCTTGCTGGGATGCTTCCTGTCCTAGATTATATTCCCCCTTTTACCCAAGTAATATGAATCTTATTTGCCAATCCTCTAAGTCTCCTGGATCAGAAGACTGGTCCACCCCATCTTTCCTCTGACTCTGATATTCAAAGATCTGTTCTGGGGTGCTGTTTTATGGGTGTTTATGGAAGAGGATGGTGTGATCTACTACTTACTCCACCATCTTGGCTTCCAGAAGTCCTGGTTCAATAATTCTTAAATTATCTCTCCTCTATCTCTTTTCCCCATCAGTTGTTTTTTCTAGTATTTCATATTTTCTTCTATTTTAAAAAAATTCAACTTTGTTTATTGTTTGTTTCCTCATAGAGTCATTAACTTCCACTCACCCAATTCTAATTCTTAAAGAATTATTTTCAATGAAATTTTGTACCATTTTTTTTCTGTTTGGTCAGTTCTGCTTTTTAAGTAGTTCTTTTCTTCAGTAAATTTTGTTCCTCTGTTTCCATTTGACCCATTCTGCTCTTTAAGGAGTTCTCCTCTTCAATGGATTTTTGTGCCTCTTTTACCATTTTGCCAGTTCTGTTTTTAAGTTATTTTCTTTAGTATTTTTGTACCACGTTCCCCAAGCTGTTAACTATCTTTTCATAATTTTCCTGCATCACTCTAGTTTATTTTTCCAATTTTCCCTATACCACTCTTATGTCTTTCTTTAACTCTTCCAGGAATTGTTGTTGGGTTTGGATCCAATTAACATGTTTCTTTGCGGCTTTTTTGTAGCTGTTTTGAAGTTGTTGTATTCCTCTGACTTTTGCTTTGGTCTTCCCTACCACTGTAGCAACTTTTTATTGTCAAATTCTTTTGTTGTTGTTGTTTGCTCATTTTCTTAACCTATTTCTTGCCTTTGAGCTTTATGTTACAGTTTGGTTCTTCTCATCTGGGGGTGAGTTGACACTCTTAAGCTTTATGCTTTTTCATGCTGCTTTTTTTCAGAGCTAGTTTTGGGAGGCCTACAAGGTTTTTGTGCTTCTAAAATGGTGTGATCCTGGGAGAGGTGTGATCATTGCTCTCCCAGTCTGAACTCTGATGTTTACCAAGGAAAAGCCCCTGGTCTACTGCAGCCACAAGCACTAGTGTACCCCTCTTCCTCAGAACTGCAACCAGAACCTCTGCTCCCTTGTGACCAATTACCAATGTTCCTCTCCACCTTGGAACTGTGACCCGGAATTGTGTATGGGTCAACCAGAGTCAACTATACTTATTCCCTGCAAAAGGTCCCCTCTAATCACTTTCTGACCAGTTGTCTGACCTCCTTAATGTCTCTGGGCTGAGAGCTCCCTAGGTTTTTGCTGCTGCTACTGTGGCCCCTTTTGCTGTGGGGGCATATGGAGCTCTCGACAGGCTTCTGCCAGACTGCCATCAATTTCTTCTGACCTCTTAAGTTTCTGTAGACCAGAAAAATGTCTCACCCAAACTTTTGTTGGGTCTGTCACTGCAAAATTTGATTTGAGGTGTTATTTTAATTTGTTTGGAGGGGATGATAGGAGAATTCAGTCAGGTACCCACCCCTAATTCACCAATGTGGATGTACTTTTTGCCTTAATTTTTGGAAAAGGAGCTTCAGATCTCCAGGGTGAAATGAGGATATCCCAGAATCTCAGAGCTGTAAAAGCCCTCACAGACCACCTGATCCCACCTCTATCTGGACTAGAATTAAGTGCTACAAGAGGCCTTTCAGACCCAGACTTTTCTGTGAGAACTGAAGGGAAGGGAAAGTCCACCATTGCCAAACATGATTTATTTCCCTGGGACAGCTCAAATTGTTAAGAAATCTTTCCTGACCTCTAGCCTAAATCTTCCTCCCTGCTACTTTCCCCTGTGGCTCCTGGTTCTGCTCTCTGGGGCTAAACTGACAAGTGTAATCCTTTCTCTATATGACAACTCTTCAAATACTTAGAGACAGCTATGCTGTTTCCCTTAAGAGTTCTCTTCTGCAGACTAAATACCCTGAGGTCTTTGAAAAGATCTTTATCCTTCCTAAATACTACATAGTTTGCCATACTCCAGATGTTCTCTGATCAGGGCAAAGTACAGGAGGAGCATCATCTCCCTAATTCGGGATTCTCTGCCTCTCTTAATGCAGTCTAAGAGCACACCAGACTCTATTTAAAATCTTTTTTTTTCCTATTAGATCATCTTGGTGATTCTTATTGATCTTGAAGTCCACTTAGACCCCCAGATCTTTTTCAGAGAAACTGCTGTCTAGTCATACTTTTCCCATCTGGTACTTGAGAAGCTGATTTTTTGGCATCCCAGTTTAAGACTTGGCATTTATTCCAATTAAATTTTATCTTATTCTCTTTATCCCCTTGTTCTAAGCTATAGAGATATTTTTGAATTATCATCCACCCCTCTGAGTTCCACCAGCTTTTTGTCTTCTGTAGACTAGATGAGGGTGCCATCTATGCTTTCACTCAAGCCATTAGTAAAAATGTTGAAGAAAACTGATCCTTGGGAACCTTCTTCTAAGTTGGCATCAGAACAATTAGATGTTACTTTCCAATGTACCATCTGAGCACTGGTAGATAAAGTACTATGATAGAGCACTGGTCCTGGAATCAGGAAGAACTAAGTTCAGATCTGAGTTCTGACACTCACTGTGTAGCCCTGGGCAAGTCATTTTGCATCTCTCTGCCTCGGTTTCCTCATCTGTAAAATGGGGGTGATAATAGCACCTTCCTCCCTGGGTTGTCATGATGATCAAAATAAGAGAATACTTGTAAATCACTCTGCAATCCTTAAAATACAATCTCCTTACTTATATTGGGTATCAACTCTCTTTAAGGCGTTTTTGTTTAGTCCCTTCCAGTCTAAAGATCATTCTTAGCAGAGAAAACAGAAAAAAAATAGTAGGATTTTTGTCAGTAATTATCATTCCACTCATCTTATCCCTTTTTCCCAAAGTGGTTTTAAAAAACAAATGAACACTTCTTTGCTTTCCTCACCAACATCAGATTATCCTGAGTGTTAGAAGTCTTGACACTTTTCTGAATGAACCCCGCCACATGATTGTTTTTGCCCTTTGTTACCTGCTCTGGCTTCTGCCTTCCCTTCACATCTTTTTAAAATCTAAGTTGGCTGGGGAGGTCCCTGTGCAGCCACATTGGTCTCTTTCAATAACTTCCCTTTTCTTTCTCATCACACTTGTTTTCTTTGGAATTTCTGGGTCCAGTTTCCAAAAGCAACTACCCTGGATCAGAGGTAGGTATCATTCCAATCCCCATACCAGATCTTTTTCTCTCAGCACTGAAATCTAGATTTCTATGCAGCTGTCTATCTATACTGTTAAGGTCAAAAGAGAATTCGGCAATCTTGTCCTCATTTTCTAGAAGAGCAATCTGAAGGAATGTCTTACTTTTGTATTTATATACCTAGACTTTGGCAGATAGCAGATGCAGAATAATAAGAGCTAGCATTTCTATATAGCTTGAAGGTTTATAAAGTATTATATGTGCGTGTGTGTTTGTGTGTGTGTGTATGTGTGTTAACTCATTTGAACCTCAAAACATTGCTGGGAGGCAGGTGCTGTTATTGTCCTCACTTTACAGATGAGCAAATTGAAGCAGACAGAGATTAAGTGACTTACCCAGGGTCACACAGCTAGGAAGTGTCAGAGCCCAGATTTGAGCTCAGGTCTTCCTGACCCCAGGCCCAGAATTCTCTCCACTGTGCCACCTAACTTGGTAACAAGATTCCAAAGGGATAATGATGAAACATACCCACTTCCTATCAAAGGGGTGGGTGAGGGACTCAGGATGATGGATATATATACACACACATATCTATACACATACACATATATATACATATATGTTGTATGTATTTGTGTATATATGTGTATACATATATGTATGTGTGTTTATATATGTATATGGAGAGACAGAGAGAGACAGATTCAGAGAGACAGAGAAAGGGACAGAGACAGAGACAGAGACAGAGAGACAGAGACAGAGAAACAGAGACAGAGACAGAGAGACAGAGACAGAGACAGAGAGATGGCCAGTCCAGGAATTTATTTTATTTAACTTTGCATCTTTGCTGTAAGGATTTTTTCTTGACTTTCTTTTCTTTTTTTCCAACGGGGAAGGAGGTAGAATAAATTTTTGTAAAGTAAAAAAAAATGTTTTGAATGCTTTCCTCTTTTTCACTTTATCTTTTCCATGGTTTTTTCCTTTCAGTCTGTTTTTTTCTTTCACAACATGACTAATATGGAAATCTATTTTCCATGATTGCACATATGTCACCTATTTAAAATTCTTACCTTTTTAGGGAGGGGGAGGGACAAAACTTGGAACTAACATTTTTGAAAAATGAATATTAAAAATTGTTTTGCATATAATTGGAAAAATAAAATACTGTTAAAAAATTAAAAAGAAATACTTGTTGGTTGTTAATTGATGTCCCAGCCTCGGTGCCCATCAGGATCATGGAATTCTACAGCTAGTTAGAGGTAGTCTGGTCCCTCTCCCATATTTTATAGATGAAGAAACAGGCCCAGAGATTTTCCTTGCCCAAGGCCATGCAGGTACCAATCAGCAGAGCCAGAATTGAAGGCACAAAGACAGGAGATGGAGCACCCCATAGTGTGGCTGAAGCTTAAATCCAGGAAGAAGAGATCACAAGAATATAGACTAAAAGCCAGAAAGGACTTATGGTCACCTAGTCCAACCTCTCATTGTACAGATGAGGAAACTGAGGCACACAGACACTGAGTAGCAGAGAGAGGGTGTGAAGTTGCGTTCTATGACTCCGAGTTCAGCAAGAGTGTCCAATAGTCTTTCTGCTCTTGCTGCCTCCCAGTGATCATATCAACCTGGAAAGACAAGGTTGGAGCCAAAATGTGAAGGGTTCTATATGCCAATCAGAAGACATTATATTTTATCCTAAAGGGAAATGGGAGCCCCTGAAGCTTCTTGAGCTGAGCAGTGACACAGAGCTGTGTGTCAGGTGTGTGGATTTGGCAGCTGTAGGCAGAATGGATGGGAGTGGGGAAACACAGGGTGGCCAGCAAGGAGGCCACTGCCATAGTCCACACAAGGAAGGTCAGTTAGGGTGGTAAGGAAGAGTATGCCCGTGAATGTTTAACAACCAGCTGGGGAAGAGGGGGGGGGAATGTACTCAGGACAGGCTTTTAAGGTTATTCTGTATCATTAACACTTTCTTAAATCTAATCCAGGGGTAGGAAACCTGCAGCCTTGAGGCCTCATGTGGCCCTCGAGGTCCTCAAGCACAGCCCTTTGACTGGATCTAAACTTAACAGAAAAAGTCCCCTTCATTAAAGGATTTGTTCTGTAAAACTTGGACTCAGTCAAAAGGCTGCACCTGAGGACCTAGAAGGCCACATGTGGCCTTGAGGCTGAAGGTTCCCCACTTCTGATCAATCAACAAAACAGTAAGTCAAGCCTGGGTTTGCAACATTTGCCAGTTTTCATCATGTAAATACTCACATTTAAATGTTAACAATTGGCTTGAGAGAGAGAGAGAGAGAGAGAGAGAGAGAGAGAGAGAGAGAGAGAGAGAGAAAATAAGGAAGTTTGAAGGAGGGCTTGGTTTAATCCTTCTCCTCTTTCTCTTCATTCTCTTCCTCTTCTTCCTCCTTCTCTTTCTCTTCCTCTTCTTCCTTCTCCTCTTCTCCCCTCCCCTTCTTCTTCCTCTTCCTCCTCTTCTTCCTTCTCTTCCTCTCCCCTCCTCTTCTTCTTCCTCTTCCTCCTCCTCTTCCTCCTCTTCTTCCTTCTCCTCCTCTCCCCTCCTCTTCTTCTTCTTCTTCCTCCTCCTCTTCTTCCTTCTCTCCCCCTCCTCCTCCTCTTCCTTCTCTCCCCTTTCTCTTCCTCATCACAAACACCAATCAACAAGGTTTTATTAAGTGCCCACTATGTTCCTGAGGAGAGGCAGCCTGACATAGTGGATAGAGCCCCCCAGGAATCAGGAAGACCTGTGTAAGTCCTGCCTCTGGCATATACTATCTATGTGATCTTGGAAAAATCAGGTAACCTCAGTGTGGCAGGCTGCTCTCTGGCATAGATGAAAGCATGGGTTTTGTTTAAAAAATGCCACATGTTATACATTCAGGGATCCAGAAATAAAAATTAAGCAGACCCTGCCCCCTATGTGCTTATGTTATATTGGAATCTTTCCATCTCCTCCTCACTGTCACAAAAACTTTCTTCACTAGCATCACTGAGGTATCCATCATTCTTATTATCCCTAGTCATGTCAAGTCAATAAACGTTAATTAAGCTCTTACTATAGGCCAGGCATTGCGCTAAGCACTAAGGATTTAAAAAAGGCAAAAACAGTCCCTGCCCTCAAGGAGCTTACATTCTAAAGAGGGAGATAACAAGTAAATAACTAAGTACATAAGTGGTATATGAAGAGATGGGAGGTAATCTCAGAGAGGAAGGTGCTATAGGGGGAGGCACTGAGAAAGACTTCTAACAGAAGGTGGGAAAACTGAGGTCTCCTTAGAGATACTAGCTCACTCTGCCTGCCACAAGAAATGGGCATAGTCTGACTCAGGCAGAAATACTGAGCCTGCCCATCATCAAGAAGCTCGTAACCATGTAGGTCATGGAATAAAGAGGGAGGGAGAGGTAGGAGAGCTCAGTATGTCACAATACCTGGGAGAGCTCCTTGGAAGACTAAGTAGCCTGCTGGCTATACTTGGGGGGGAGGGATGCATAATACTGGGAGGGGAGGTGTTGTGGAAAGAGCCCAGCATCACATCCCAGATATCATTATCCATGATTACCTGGGTTATTGTAGATAATAATAATGTTGTTCAGTCAGGGGGAGGAGAGGGGGCTCAGTCATGTCTGACTCTTAATAACTCCATTTTTTTTCTCAGCAGAGATACTGGAGAGTTTTGCCATTTCCTTCTCCAGCTCATTTTACAGTTGAGGAAACTGAGGCCAACAGAGGTTAAGTGACTTGCCCAGGGTCACACAGCTAGTAAGTGTCTGAGTTGGATTTGAACTCAGGTCTTCCTAATTCCAGGTCCACCACTCTATTCACTGTACCTCTTACCTGCCTGGATAACAATAATAGGTAATAAAAACAGGTAAATAATAGTTACAAATGGCTTAATTCCATGAAGGAATAAGCATTATATAGCCCCTACTATAGACCAGGCACTGTGCTAAGTGCTTTACAAATATAGGTCCTCACCACAGCCCTGAGAAGCGCTGTTATTACGCCCATTTTACATTTCAGTAAACTGAGGCAGACAGGTTTACCTAGGAGGATCACATGACTAATAAGTGTCTGAAGCTGGATTTGAACTTGTCTTCCCAACTCCAGGCCCAGCGTTCTATCTGCTGGGTCACCTAGCGACCCCTGAGTAAGTGATTAACAATCTTTTAACTGTGTAACATCAGTTTCTCCTCTCTGAAATAAAAAAGTTAGATTAGGCGGTCTCCATAATCCCCAGTGGCCCTACATTTCTAGACTATTCTAGCAACAGATTCAGGATTTGATCCCAGATCTTCTGACCCAGCCCAGTGCACTCGGATTATGGGTAGAGGGTTTGGCTTGAAGTCACAAAGACCTGGGCTAGAATCCCACCTCAAGAATTCACTAGATTGGGATGGCTAGGTGGTGCAGTGGCCCTGGAGTCAGGAGGACTTGAATTCAAATCTGACCTCAGACACTTAACACTTACTAGTGATATGACCTTGGGCAAGTCACTTAACCTCCACTGCCCTGCCTTCCCCCCTCCAAAATGAAAAAAAAAAAAGAATTCACTAGATGTATCCTGGACACTTAATCTGTCTGAGCACTGTTTCTTTATCTCTAAAACTGGAAGAGTAATAACATTAGCTCCCATTCCATATGAGATTGTTCTGGAGCTAAAATAACTGGGAAAATCAATATGTAAGGGCTGACTGTGGTCATGTGGGAGGACAGAAGCTCCTTGAGAACAAGCTTGTTTTCTTTCTCTCCTCACATCCGTTGGCTGGCACGGTGCACGGCACACGGCAAACAATGAAGGGCCGTTCATCACAGTGAATAACTGGGGCTCGGCCGACAATGTGCTCTGTGACCTTAAGGAATGATCTTCTTCCTGGTTCTCAGTTTCCTCATCTGTCAAATGGGATTACCAGGCCGGCTTTCCACATTTGACAAGTGCAGTCAAATCACTGGATGGAAAGTCTAAGCAGTTGTGAGGATGGGCCTGGGAAAAGGACAGCAGAAATCAGCAGATCCAACCTGGTCATTTAACACAGGCAGGCAAAGCATCAGAGAGGGGAGGTGATTTGTTCCTTTTGGCAACGAGCTATGGCGCTGGACCTGAGATGCTAGGCCCCTCAACTAGAAAGCCAGCACCAGGCCTTTCTGTTGGACAATACTGCCTTAGTGAGAGGGGGCTAGGGCTGGGGCTGGCCATTCATACCACATGAGGCTGGGAGAGATTCCCTGGAACCTGCCTTCCTTGGGGCCCTCTGCTTGGAGCTTGGGAGAGCCCTAAGCCGTCTGGCCAGCTGCCTCTTCTCCTGGGGCCCAAGGGCTAGGAATGAGTTAACGGTTCTACCCCTCCCTCAGGGCTCCTAGGAAATGAGGTGTCTCCCTGCACACACAGGACCATTATCAACCTCTCCCTCTGCTTCCGGGGGTGGGGGCTGGGGTGTATGTGTATTCTTCCTGTCCTTCCACCCCCCTTCTCTGTCACTTATCACAGGCTGAGAGCCCAGCCAAGTACCTTTGGGTCCCCGGGGGGTTGAGGATACTGAAATAATCCAAGGAAGCTGTGGAAGGGGGTGGGGGTGGGCTCATCCGGAAAGAGATCCTGGATGTTGGCCCAGCCCTTTGAAAGTCACCTGAGGGCTGGATGCAGGATGCAACAGCTCTGGGCCCATCTGGGCCCATGGGTCCAATCCCTGATGTTCCCAGATGAAGCTCCCTCACAAAGTGCACGTGCTTCACCTGGACACTTGCGGGACAGGGAATGGTGAAGAGGGAAGAGCCTCCCAAAGTGCTAAGAGCCCTGCATTTAGAGCCAGGATACTGGTATTCAAAATTCAGCCCCCAGCCTCAGTTTCCTCATCTGTAAAGCTTCATATTTTCTTAGAGGGATGAGCAGTGAGTCCTGTGGCTAGCACAGGGCCTGAGTAGGTGTTCAGCAAACATGGATTAAAGCAGTTTCAGTACAAAGGAAACCTCATGGCACATGGAAAGAGCAAGGATTCCAGAGTGATTCCTACTTCCCAGGTGACCTTAGGTAAGTCACTTAACTCCCCCTGTCCTCAGTTTCCTTTTCTGTAAAATGACAAGTTGGTCTATGTGGGGTTGAGACAAGTGGAAAAAGTTGAAGAACCCCTGGACTAGATAACCTCTGAGGTTTATTCCAGCTGCAAACCTGTGATCCCATGAATTCTTTGGGGGCATTTCTCACCCTGAATGGGTGGAGAAGTAGACCCAGGAGTCCTTACAGCCCTTCTCCAGCACCAAGCTATCTACATGACCCCACCAGGTCTGTAGGCTCCCAAACCCACAGGTGGGGGAAACTGACTCTCTGCTTATCACATAGGAGCAGCTTTAGTGTGAGGTGGACACATCCCCAGAGACCACCAGCATCTACCATCTCCAGGATCCTGGGGCTGGTCCAGCCTCCTACAGCTAGCTGTCCTGGGGACGTTATGAAGGGCTTCTTCAGAAGTCCCAGGGACCCAGATTTCCTCTGAGCCCCCAGACTCCCTTTGGGCATGAATGTGTGCCCAGGAGCTTCTGTGGCAAGGAACCCTCATGTGAGGCTATACATATATATGTACACATATATGTATGCATACATGTATATATATATATGTAAGTGTGTATCTGTGTGTGTGTGTGTGTGGCTTTGTGTGTATGTGCTTGTTTGCTGGGTATGGGGGTGGGTTCAGGGCATGTAAGGTCCTGTTGTGGGGGGAAGAACTGGGGAGAGAGGTAGCTATGAATGTGTGGGTGGAGGAGATGCAAGTAATCACGGTGTGTGTGTGTATGTGTGTGTGTGTGTGTGTGTGTGTGTGTGTGTGTGAACCAGGTCTAGACGCCAGCCTCTAATTCTTGCTCTCTTCTGGCCTGGTCCTGGCCCTTTCTGAGGGATGCCCACCTTGACTCTCTCCTGTCCTATCCTCTCTCTTGGGCAGGGAGTCCTGAAGTGATCCTTCATTTACTGTAATCACCCTGGCCTCACAGGATAAAGCCCTGACCCAGAACAGCCCCCCAATACCTTCACTACAGGCAGCCCCAAGGTTGATGTTGGGTATACCTGGACAAAGTCAGGGTCACAGAGTCAGCAACAGTGCTCAAAGCCCTGGGTCCTGGTTTTATCTATGTCATTAGGATCAGAAGATTGACAACGGGAAGAAATCTTTTAGTTCAACCCCTTTGTTTTCAAGATGGGGAAACTGAGGCCCAAGAGGAAAAGTGATGTATCTGACAGTTATGTGTCAAGTTTGTACATGTTGTAGTGGCAAAAATCATGGGATTTAGAGTCAGAAGATCTAAGTTTAAGTCCTAGTTCTCCTATTCAAGATACAGCTGACCTTAGGGAAATAATTTTTCCATTTTGATCTCTGTTTCCTACTCTAGAAAGAACTTTAGAACACAGGGCTTGGAGTAGGTGTTCCCTTCTAGATCAGACGTTCTATGTTATAAATGTCTATGTTCCAAGGTTCCCCACCCAGACCCCTCACCCCACCAGTTCTGACATTCTAAGGTCTCTTCCAACTAGAAGTCTATGTTCTGACGGTCTGTGCTCTAAAGGCCCTCCCAGCTCTGACATACTGTGTTCTAGGGCCGTTCCAGCTCTGACATCCAGGGTTCTAAGGGCCCTCTCAGCTATGACACTCTAGGTTCTATGTTCCCTCCCAGCTCTCACATTATATGAGCTCCTAAAGGTGCTTGATGGTGGTCATTCAGGACCTGCAGAAGTCTGGGCAAGATGTAGTACCAGGGACTGCCTTGGCTGGTGGCCTGTGCCAAGCGTGTCCCTCTCTGTCCAAACTCTCTTGTCATTTTTTCCCACAGATCTCCATCTTCCTTCTGCAGTCGGGGGAGGGGACACTAAAATGGCACCTCCCTAAAGCCCAGCCCTACAAGGCCATGCTTGCCCTCCCCAGGCCTCTCCCCACAACCCTCACTGCTCTGGCTCCATATTGCTGCTGGGGTGGGGAGTGGGGGTGGTTGGGTGACAGTGGCCCCATCTGCACCCGGGCCTGGTGGCTTCTCTCTTGCCAGGAGTCCTCCGTCCCCACCCTGCTTGGTGGGAGGCACAACAGAGGGATGGGCTGGGAGAGGGGAGGGCTTCAGAACTACTCCAACAAGCCAGGGCACCTGCCTCCCTCCCTGGCAGAGCCTGCTGTGGGGAGGGGGAGGGGAGAATCTGCCAACTTCCCACTAGGTTGTCGTTCACACCCAAAAGATGAGGTGGCTCTTGGCTTAAGTGCTTGCTCACCTGCCCAGGTGCGTGGAGGGGAGGGGCAGGGCTCCCATAGATTGAGCTCAGCTTTCTGCTCTTCCTGCCTGACTTAGACCCAGGCACCTGGGGCAGCAGGCCATGGGGAAGGAGGTCTGAACTCGGAGATGTGGGTTCAAATCCTGATCTTGGCTCTCAACGTGAATTAATCCATTAACGAGCATTTATTTATTAAGCCTTGCTTTGTGTCCAGCCCTGCACTAAGTGCCCGGGTAGCAAAACAAGGTGAAAACAGTCCTTGACTTCAAAGAGCTCACTGTCTGATGGGGACACAACAATTATATACAAGATACATTCAGAATTCATTGTTTTTCAATTGTTTTCAGTTGTGGCCAATTCTCTGTGACCCTGGAATAATTTTGCCATTTCCTTCTCCAGCTCCTTTTACAGATGAGGAAACTGAGGCAAACAGGGTGAAGTGGCTTGTTCCAGGTCACATAATAGGGACCAGAAAAGATCTTCTGTAAGAGACAGTATTTGAGTTGAATCTTGAAGGAAGCCAGAATCTCTGGGAGGCAGAGGTGAGAAAGGAGACAGGCATGGAGGACCACCAATGCTCAGTCTCACAGAGCATGAAGCATATCTGGAAGGTAGGGAATGAAGCAAGGGGTCAAATGTAAGAAGACTGAAAAGGTAGGAAGGGACCACGGGCTTTAAACACCAAACAAAAGACTTTGTATTTGTTCCTGGAGGGAATAGGGAGCCACTGCAGTTTGAAAAGCAGAGGGATGGCCGGGTCAGACCTACATGTTAATAGGATTCCCTTTGGTGGCTGTGCGGAGAGGGACTGCAATATGGGAGACCGGAGGCAGGGAGACCGGCTAAGAGGCAGCATCAGCAGTGCAGGCTTGAGAAGATGAAGGCCTGCAGCAAGGTGGGGGCTATGTGAATGGAGAGAAAGAGAGCCATGAAAGAGATTATGAAAGACATTGAGGTTATGAGCCTGAGCACCTGGGAGGAGGATGGTATCCTCAGCGGTGATGAGGAAGTCTGGCAGAGGGGAGGGTGGGGGAAACACCAAGGTCTGTTTTGGACAGACTCAGCTCCTGGAGGGCAAGATGCTTCCACTTCTGCCATATATCCCTTACTTCCCATGGTTATCTCCTAGACCTCTGACACTTTCCCTTTAGAACTGGGAAAAGGGAAGATGTTACCTGTTACCTGGTCTCCTCTTCTATCCGTATGTTCCCAGCATCCCTCTTCCCCTACCTCCCAGGAGTTCCTCTTTCCCTCCCAAGCATAGAAGACTCCAGAACTTCCAGGAGGACAAGTGGGCAGGATAATCACCCATGTTTCTAAATTGTTTTAGGGTCCACAAAATTCTGTCCTCATAATAATCCCATGAGGAAGGTAGCATGAATATTATTCCCATTTTACAGATAAGAAAACTGAGTTCAGAAGTCAAATGAATTGCCCAAGACCTTCATCCAGGTCGTGCCTACTAACTGTGGGTGCCCCTCAAGGCTTTCTCCTGAACGCTCTTCTCTTCTCTTGTCTTCTCTATGTAAATGCTTCTGCGATTTATATATCCAGCTCTAGTCTACCTCCTGAGTTCTGGTACCATATATACTAACCACCTGTTGGATATTTTGAATTGGATATTCCTTTCATAAGGCGTAGTTAGGGTTAGGCTCTCCCTCCTGGGGCACCTGACGCAAAGAGAAAAGGAAATGTCAGTAGACAAAGAATTTCATTTGTTTTTCAGTTGTTTCTGACTCTTTGTGACCTCATCTGGGGTTTTCTTAGCAGAGATATCAGAGTGGTTTGCCATTTCCTTCTCCAGCTCATAAACTGAGGCACACAGGGTTAAGTGACTTGCCCAGGGTCACATAACTATTGAGTGTCTGAGGATGGATTTTAACTCAGGAGGATAAGTCTTCCTGACTCCAAGCCCAGCACTGGATCCACTGTACCCCCAGCTGCCCCAAAGTTTGTTAATAGTTAACACACTTTCCAGGTAATGGTACAGTCAGCCAGTGAGTCTGAGGAGCCTCAGGGGGTCACTGCCTTATTAGTGCTTTGGAAAGAAAGGGGAAGGAAGAAGGTGGCTAGGTGGCACAGTGAATAGAGCACCAGCTCTGGAGTCAGGAGGACCTGAGTTCAAATCTGACCTCAGACATTTAACACTTACTAGCCGTGTGACCTTGGGCAAGTCACTTAACCCCAATTGCCCTGCTTTTGCCCCTGCAAAACCAAAAAAAAAAAAAGGGGAAGAAAGAGCATGAGTCTGGGCCCTGGACACCCTGCCCCACAGCTTACTCTCCTCCAAGAAGCTGGCTGTCTTTAGGTACATGCATGTTGTGTAGAATTGAGAAACAGCAATGATTTTTTTTTAGGGGTAGCTAGGTGGGACAGGGAATAGAGCACCAGGCCTGGAGTCAGGAAGACCTGAGTTCAAATGTGGCCTCAGATACTTACTAGCTGTGTGACCTTGGACAAGTCACTTAACCCTGTTTGCCTCAGTTTCCTCCTCTGTAAAATGAGCTGGAGAAGCAAATGGCAAACCCCTCCAGTATCTCTGCCAAGAAAACTCCAAATGGGGTCATGAAGAGTCAGACAGGACTGAAATTACTGAACAACAACAACCAATTATTTAGATCTGACTCTGTGTGAAGAGCATCTCATAACTGTGTTCATATAGTTACTGGACAAGTCACTTAACCTTGTTTGTCTCATTTTCTTCATTTATAAATATATATATATATAAAATGAAACAGAAAAGTAAATAACAAACCACTCCAGTGTCTTTGCCAAGAAAGCCCCAAATGAGGTCACGAAGCATTAGACACACAACCACAACATTTAAAAGATTCCTTCTGTATTCTCTCCACTCCTCTCCCTCTTCCCCTGGGGGAGGTAGACACAGGGATTGTTGGTTTTAGAACCAAAAGGTACCTTAGAGACCATCTAGTCTTCCTTTTACAGATGAAGAAACTGAGGACCCAGAAGATCAGGTGACTTGGTTTGATTCACAAGCAGAATGTGGCAAACATGCTATGGTTTAAATCACATCCCATTAGCATTTATTAAGCACTATGTATCAGGTTAAGCCCCTGCCCTCAAGGAACATCCATTTGAATGGGTAGACCGCATGTAAATGACTAGTTATATGCAAGATACACACACATTAAGAGAGAGACAGAGGCAGAGATGAGAGAGATTGGTGGGAGGGAGTCCCCGGCATCTGGGGAGCCCAGCAAAGGTCTCATGGACAATGTTGGTTGTGAGTTTTCTGTAGAAGCCAGAGAACCTAAGGAAGGTCCAGGTATTGCGGATTCAGAGAGGGATCAGCAAATGCAAAGGCATGGATTCAGGAGAGGGGGTGCTGTGTTCAAGAACTGCAAATAGGCCCCAAAGGGCCAGGCCTATTTTCCCGTGTGGTGCATTCTCCTAGTACTCCTTCAAAAGGGTCCCACATGAACACAGCAGTGTGGTTTAGTGGAAGAAAGGTTGAACTCCAAGTCAAGAGAAGCTTTGGTTTAAATCCCAACCCCAACATTTGCTAATCGCTTAGTCTCTGTGGTCCTCAGTTTCCCTGTGTGTAAGATAAGGGTAATAATGCCTGTGGTACCTACCTCAACCAATTGACAAGTATTTATGAAGGCACTAGGCTGGGGCTGGGGATGCAAAGGCGGAAATGAAAGTGTCCCTGCATTCTAGCAGGCTTTCATGAGGTTAATGCACACAGAACACCTCTGGACCCTGAAAGTGCCAGAGATGTCAGTTGTTGCCCAGAAAGGCCTGGCCCCAGGGACTCTGGAGCCCTCCAGGCTCAAAGTCAACTGTCACCCTCATAGGAGCCAGACACTTGTCCTTCCTGCTCCCAGGGCCCCTGAAGGTGGGGTAAGAGCTGATGACTCCACTCAGCATTTTCCTGTTTGAGAGTCCAGGATTGTTGACTCTCCCTGGGGCATTCAGTCATCCCAAGGAGGAAACTGGGTAGAAGAAGGGTCCTCCTCTCCCCTCTCCTCGCCCACTCGTCTCCTTCCCCATGACCCCAACCTCTACAGCTGGGAACATTAGCAATCAAGCAGCAAAAATACACTGAGGCTTCAATATTTATATTCATAGATATGGGTTGGGGAGACATGATACAACAGCTTCATATGTTTGAAAAGAGTCTTATGCAAGATGAATTAACTGGAGATGCAGCGTATGGGTCACTGGAAGGTGACCTGAATTTAAGGTCAGTGTCTCCTGCTTTGACGCTTTGCTCTGATTTTTGCTCCCTTTGAGCACAGAACACCAGGCTTTGAGTCAGGAGGACTTGAGTTCAAATGTGGCCTCAGCACTACCTAGCTTGTGACCCTGGGCAGGTCACTTAACCCTGTTTGCTTCAGTTTCCTTATCTGTAAAACAAGCTGGAGAAGGAAATGACAGACCACTCTAGGATCTTTGACTAGAAAACCCCCAATGGGGTCATAGAGAGTCAGACATGACTGAACAACAAGGCCCTCTAGGCCTTAATTTATTCACTTGTAAAATTAGGCTGTTAGATGAGATGGTCTATGGCAGGGGTGGGGAACCTGCAGCCTCGAGGGGCTACATGGGACCCTCTAGGTCCTCAAGTGTGGCTCTGGATTCCATCAAAGGTCCACACTTGAGGGCCTAGAGGGCCACATGTGGCCTCAAGGCTGTGAGTTCCCTATCCCTGCTCAATAGTAACCTTTCTTCAACCCATGACCTTGCCAGTCTAAAATCCCCTCGCTTCCTCCAAAGCACCCATTAGGCTCTGTCTCCTGGACAAAGCTTTTTCTGATGCCCTAGCTGTCCATACTCACTCCCACAAAATGCCTTTGTCTGTCTTTTTAATTTACTCATAACGACGGGAAGGGAGGGATGGAGGTAGATGGCCAGTGAATGGACCCAATTTGCGAGTCTGAGACAGAGAGAGCCTGACCCTGGTAACTCATTCCAATTAGTCTGATGCAATCACAGAATGCATCCCCCTTGTAAATGACCTTGGAGGACACTGGAGCTGGGAGGGCCTGTATATATGTACATGTGTGGGGGTATGTGTGTGTGTGTATGTAATTGTCCCTTTCTCCTGTGGGTGCACGCACATGCACATACACACCCACACCACACACAATGCACCATGGAATGTTAGCCCCTCATGCACTGGGTTGGTTTTGTTTTATCTCTCTATCTCCAGGGCCTGCCACACAGTAGAAACTCAAGAAAAGCTTGGCAAATTGAAAAAAAAAAGACAGAGGAAATCATTTGAGCCAGAGAAGGCAAGGAAGGCCTCAGGCTGCTCTCTCATAGCTAAAATCCACCCCCTCCCACTCATAGCATCAGAGATTTCAGACCTGAAGGGACCCTCCAAGTCATATAGTCCCTACCTCCTTTGATAGACGAGGAAAATGAGGTTTTAGGGGAGAAGTGCCTTCATAGGATTATAGACCTAGGCAGAGCTGGAAAGGACCTCAGAATTCCTTTGGTCCTCTTTACACATGAGGCCCACAGAAGGGTCCAGGAGCACACAGCCCTTAAGTGTGAGTGCCAGGATTTGATTGGTCTTCCTGACTCTAAATCCAGTCTTCTACCCACTATGAATCACTCAACGTCTTTATGTACTTAACTAAATCTTATGGGTCCTCCCAAGACCCAGTGCAGGAACCACTCCTTCAGAAATCCCCTCCAAACAGTCCTAGCCCAGGGAATGCTGGGTATAGGAGAGCAGAATTCCATGAGGGTCCAAGATCTGCCTCCTGCCCCACCTGGTGCCAGCTCAAAGCCTACAAGGTGGGGCCTATTCCCAAGGTGGGTGACTCTCTGGTAAATCACTGATCCCCCCTCCTATTGCCTTCCCATTGGCTTAGTAGCTGCCTGTGGTCCCCAAGGCTCCCAGGCATCACTCCCCAGAGGCAACTGCATGTCAGCAAATGTTATCGGGCTTGGGGCCCAGGCTGCCCGCCCCCTCACCAGGCAGGTTTGGGGTGCTGGGTTGAGAGGTACCTGGGTGCAGCCTACCCCTCCCTGGTGTGATTCTCAGGAAGGTGGAGGGACCTGTTAACCATTTCAGGGCCCTCCCCAGCACAGACCCCAAGGAGCAAGGAGGAAGTAGAGCAGGAGGAGAGCCCCTCCTTCTTCTGCTCTGTGGAGGTCTCTTCAGGGATGGGAGGGCATCTGGGGCAGGTAGTGTGGCCTGTCTGCTGGGCCTGCCCCCCAGGCTATGTCCTCTCCCTGCCCTATTTGGATTGTTTTCCCCATCCCCTGGCAGTGGCTCAGCCCTCCAGGGCCTCGGTTGGTCACGTAGCCAAACCCGTTCTTCCTCCCCTGGGTGCTGAGCAAAGCGGTTTCCTGCCTGGATCAGGCACAATAGCAGGCGGGCGGGACATGGCCAGGCCCATGGGGGACCGGGACCCACCCTAGTTTGGGCACCCCCTCACCAGCCCTTTCCAGGACCGACTTTTGCTAAAGGTTTGCTCTGAGAGTAGAGACAAGCCCATCTTATGGGTAAGGGAGTGGAGGGGAGATGGCCTGCCTTCAGAGTCCCCAGACACTCCCTGTGGCCTCCACTTTCTAGCCCTGTGACCTTGGACAAGTCACTTCCTCTGTATGAGCCCTGGCGTTCCCAGTTGTAAATGGCCCTAGAGATAGGCTTTAAGCAGGGATGTGCTGACTAATGTTTAACACCTGGCTCTCTAGGGACACATACACATTGCTAACACTTTCTTAAGTCCAGACAGTCCACAAGACAATAAATCAGGTCCAGATTTGTAGTATTTGCTGATTTCCAAGGTGAAAATGCTCAAAGTTTAACAATCAGCTCTTGCCGAGGAGCCAGGAGGAGTTGGCTCCAGCACAGCCTCTAAGCTACCTTTCAGTGCCAGGGCCTATGATCCTCCAACCAAAGTTTAAGGGTCACCTCTTACTTGAGGCCTTTTTGCAGTGATCAGTGCTCTCTCCCCCTATTGATTTGTATATATTCTGTACAGTGAAGTGGTGCCATGAATCACCGCTGGGCCTGGAGTCAGGAAGAACTGAATTCAAATCCAGCCTTGGACCCTTATTAGCTGTGTGACCCTGGGTGAGTCACTTAACCTCTGTAAAATGGGGATAATAATAGCACCTCCCTCCCTGGATTGTTATAATTTGAGATAATATCCTAGAGCACTTAGCACAGTGCTTAGCACACAAGAGACACTAAATAAACTCTCGCTATTTTTTTTAAGTTTTGCACATGTGAGCTTCCTTCCAGCACTGCCTTTTACCCCATGCTGCATCCCTCAATCAATCAGTAAGCATTTATTAATTGTCTACTAGGTGCTGGGGACTGGTCTAAGTGCCAGGAATATAAAGCAGAGGGGAGCAAACAGTTCTCACTCTCAAGGACATTAGAAGGTTCACACAGCCTCTGTTCTTCACAGCTCTGAGAGCTTAGAATGTAAGCTCCTTGAGAGCAGGGACTGCCTTGTTTTTGATCCTGGTTAGAGCAGCTAGGTGGCATGGTAGAGAGAGCATTGGGCCTGGAGTCAAGAGGATCAGAGTTCAAATCCAGCCTCAGACACTTACTAGCAGTGGGACCCTGGGTAAGTCATTTAACCTTGTTTACCTCAGTTTCCTCATCTGTAAAATGGACTGGAGAAGGAAATGGCAAACTATGCTAGTATCCTTGCCAGGAAAACCCCAAATGGGGTCACAGAGAGTCAGATAGGACTAATGCATTAAACAACAATAACAACATGGTTTACTTGATAAATTTACTTAATAAATGTTTATTTATTGATTTCTATTGTATCCTATGATCGAATCCATCCTCTTCTGTGCTGCCCATATAATCTATGTAAAGCACAAACACTGATCAGGTCACTCTTATCCAAGGTCTCCTCTTGCTGTTGTTGTTTGTCCTTGACCAATGACACCAGGAAAGTGATGTCTTGACTTGCAAGTGAATTGGATTTAAGTGAGGCAAGATGGTGCAAAGTCACCAGCCTCATTTTATCCCCCAGAGCTGTCTGGGTGCGTTGACCAGATAGAGATCAAGACAACTGTAGATGGCCCTGATGCAGTGGGGGACCTTGGCCTTTTGGGGAGGGCCTCCTCTTAGTCTCTGACTAGAAAGTGTACTCTTGTCGCTGACAGTCAGGGCTCCTCACAACCCACCTCCACCCCATTGGGAGAGCCTTATCTTGTCCTCCTTTGCTGCCATCTTCTTCTAGTCCAATGGGTCCCATCCTCTCCACCCCCTCTTCTGTGACTTTAGTCCCCAGTCCCCAAGAATAGACTCCACTTCCCCCCGCCAGCTGTCAAAATCCCTCCCTCCTTCTAAGGGAGTTTCCTGCCTCTTCCACCAAGAAACCTTCTTTGATCCTTGTATGGGGAATCATGTTCCTCTTGTTCAAATTTCTGCTGGCACTTTGCCCAGACCCCTCCTGGGCATTCATCTCCCCATCAGGTACTGAGACAGGAGGTAAAGAAGGGCTTTTTCTTCATTGGACCCTTCTGCACACCTTTAGTAAAGTGATTTTTATGTAATGAGAATTTGTGGGCAGTGATGGAGGGAGGCAGGAAGGGAGCCGTGGGCGGGTGGAGGGAGGGGGCTCCACAGGTTTCAAGGATATGTGGGGCAGGAGCAGGAAGAGGAATTGGCAAAGTTGGGGCTAGCCACAGGTTGGGGGTGGGGGCAGGTGGGGGTTAGCTAGAACCAGTGGAAGGACACTGGGTGGGGGTGGAGGAAGCAGACACAGACACAGACAGGGGAGGATGGGTGACATGTGGGGTCTGGGACAGACACGCAGGATGGAAGACAGACATTTGGGGAGGACAGGTGGGTGGAGTGGGACAAAAGTCTCCTTTGCTTAGAGGTCTCCAGTCAAGTGGGAGCTCTGCAGAGTCTGTAATGGTCCCTCCATGTCCATTCCTCTGCTTTCACTCAGAGAGGTGTTTGGGGGTGGGGAGGTGGGAGGAGGGAAGGTGGAATAGAAGGCCTGGAACTCAAGCTGAGGGACAGGAGGAGAGAGGGAAGGGGGAGGGAGGAAGGGAGGGAGAGAGAGGACAATGTTGTACAGTAAAGTTAACAGATGGTTTTTAGGATGTGGGTCCCATGGGTCCCATGCTACTGTGGGGCAATCATATAACTTCCCTAAGCCTCAGTTTATAATTTTACATATTTTTATATATATTTATAATTCATATTCATAAAATGAGCATAAGAATATTCCTGCCGCCTACCTCATCACGTCATTGTTTTGTTTTCACTTGTTTGGGCTCTATTTTTTTATTTAAAAAAATGTGGATGTCTTTGGTTTTTATATAACCTTTATTTTGGAATATATCTCTGCCCCTCCTGCCTCCCCAGGAAGCCATCTCTTATAACAAAAGAATAAAAGGAGAACTCAGAGAACAAATTGATTCAACAAAATCGGCCAACCAACACATCATCAATTCAACAACTGAATCTGACAGAAAATGTGACCTGCTGTGCCCATAGGACCCCATCTTTTAAAAAAAAGGGGGGGCACATTTTCTAAGTAAAGTGTGATGTGAAATGTCTTATATGCTTTCAGATGAGGTCACCCTATTATTCAGTTTACTTAACTGTTTTACTTTGTTATGAGACTTCTCCCAAAGTAGGAAATATCTACAAGTGTTTATAATGTAAAAACAAAACATATCAATAAAAAAAAATTTTAAACAACCTTGGACAGGATTCTCGGAAGATGGCAAAATAGGTCAGAAAACTTTAGCCTCTCCAAATTTCCTCTGCAAAAAAAAAAGACAGAACATTACCTCAGAGCAGCAGAAATAAGCATTGTGCTCCTAAGACAATTTGAGAAGACCCCAGGAAAGAGCCAGTCTCTAGCAAGGGTGGGGAGCCTGTAGCCTTAAGGTCACATGTGGCCTTCTAGATCCTTAAGTACAGCTTTTTGATTGAATCTACATTTTTGTCTATAAAAATTTAAATTTAAATATCATAGAGCTACAATAAAGATCATACAAGACCTAGCAGCTACTATGTTGAAGGACCATAGATCTTGAAACACTGTATTCTATAGAACAAAAGAGCTGGGGTTATAACTAAGGGTAATTTACCGAGCAAAATTAAGTTTAATCCTTAATGAAAAAAAATGGATATATAACAAACTAAAAGACTTTCAGGTTTTTGTGATGAAAACCCCAAAACCTGATGGAAAATTTGGCATGTAACATACAAGAGAAATGTAAGAAATAAAAGCTAAGATCAAATCTAAGGGATTCAATAAGGTTAAATTGTTTACTTCTTCTATGTGAAAATATCAACAGTTCTTTTATGACTGCCATTTATATTTGGGTAGTTTGAAAGAAAAGCTTCGGCTGAGCTGAGTATGATGGGACTGGTCCTTTAAAAAAACTCTGTAGGAGAGATAAAAAGAAGTAATTATTTCAGGGGCAAAAAAGGAAACACTGAAACAGAGGAAGCAAGTAGCATGGGCAGTGCTAGAACCTACTCTCATTGGGAATGAATTAAAGAGGAAAATATGAATATATACATATAATATAACATTATGTAGACAATACATATGACATATATAATATAGATGTGTATTATTTTATGTATTACATGTATGCCATATATAGTACATATTGTGCATTATACACACACATATATATTTATAAAAGTCTTCTAAATTCAAAAAGAAATAAGGAGGTTAGATAGGGAGTGGGGAGAAGATAAGGAAAGGACTTTTATAAGGGTGGGTAGGTTAAGGAATAGGAGGGCAAGGTAGTGGGTAGAAGTAACAGAAGAGGAGTAAGGAGAGAGAAGGTAAATAGGGTGTGTAGGCTAGTGAGGAAAAATAGGAAGGAAAAAAATACACAAGTAATTGTAATTTAGAATGTGAATGGAACAAATTTACCCATAAAACAGAAATGGATAGCAGATTAAAAATTTGAATTCAACAGCATGTATAAAAATGAGAGATACACACAAAGATAAAATAAAGGGCATGAGTAGAATTTATCATGTTACACAATCACAGACACATGGTACGTGTGACAGCCACCTTTGATAAACTGGACTCTTCTCAGCAAGGCACAGTTATAAGACAACTGTATAAGTTTCAGGATGGAAGGAGATGTCTATATTCAGAGGAAGATCTAGAAAGAACAGAGGTTAAATGGAGACTGAAGCAACACATACTCTTGTTCTTTTTCCATGTTTGGTTTTCTTTCTCTTTTCCCATTGTTCACTCTATTGGTTATAACCCTTCTATACAACCAGACTAATGTCCAGTGTGGAAGTATTTGCAGATCTTATACTTGATTGCATGCTGCCATGGGGGGGGAGGGGGGAGGGAGGGGAGAAAATTTGAAACTCGAGGGACTGTGGAACTGAATCTTGTAAACTAAAAGTAAATCAACAAATCATTTTTTTTAAAAGTAGGAATGGTAATCATGATCACTATGCTATGTGTCAGCAATATTACTCAATATAGTTTTACACCATACAATACCTGAGTGTATACCCACCAAAACAGACACAGGGACTATGTGAATATAAACAAAAAACACTTTTTATACGAACTCAGATCTAAGTAATTGAAGTAATATTTATTGTGAATGGGTAGGTAAAGCCAATATAATTTTTAAAAGGACAGTTCTACCTAACTAATCTATTTATTCAGTGTTATCCCAATTAAATAACTTAAAAAATTATTTTGCTGAGTTAGAAAAAAATAATAGCAAAGTTTATTTGGAAGAGCAAAAGGTCAGGAACTTCGAAGAAACCAGGGAAAAAGAAGGAATGCAAGTAGCGTCTGCAGTATCAGACCTTAAAATATATTATAAGGGAGAACATTGTTGAAGAGTAAAAAAGGATAATTTCAATTATTTTCAATCAAGATTTTTGAGTATTAATAAAACCTATGTGGCAAAGAATAGAAGAAATGCAGGAAACTGTGGGGGGGGGGAATGTTCATAGACAAAGATTTCATAGATTGGGTTGGAACACTGCTGTGGTATATGAAATGATGAGCTGACTGATTTAGAAAGACATGGAAAGATTTGGACCTATGCAGAAAGATGCTATCCACCTTCATAGAAACAGATGACAGGTGGAAATAAGAAAGGCATTGTCTTACATCTATGTGTATGAGTGTATATGTATATGTGTGTATGTTTAGAGGTATCTAGGTATATGTATATATATTTTGTATACATAAACACACACACATATCTTTGCTTAATTGCAGGTTCCTTTGGGTTGGGGGGATGGGAAGAGAGGGGAAAAAGTAAAGTAAAAAATGCACAGCAGAGAACCAAGGAAAACCAATAAGAAAGCAAAGAAAATCCGGGCTGCTTTGAAAACAATGTGTAGTATTTATCACATACAGGTGTTTTTGAAATGGAAGTGTATGGTTTTATACAGAATCCTCTCCTATGGTCTGCAGAGTACAAGGCACCAGTTTTTGGGTTTTTTGTTTCTTATTTCATTTTGTGTTTAAGTTTAAAATCTAAAAAAAGAAAGAAAAAAGATATCCTTCTCCCATCATGGTCCTCAGTTCCACATTTATAAATGTGAAGCAATTGGACTCAATGACCTCTGAGGAAACCAAAACCAAATAAAAACCCCAACTTTAAAGAATTCTATAAATGAATGTTAATTTTTATTCTCAAACTTGGGGGACTGGAACAAGATAAGGAGATTTAGAGTTTGGGGAGGAGGAGGGAAGGACTTTTCTAAAGGGAGCCTTGGGTGGAAGAAAGCAGAGGGAAAGTGATCCTAGATAGATCTAGATAACTCAGAGACTCTCTTCCTAATCCTGTCCTCTCCCCATTTTACACATAAGGGAACTGACACCCAGAAAGGTCAGTGACTTATCCAAGGTCACACAGGTTTTTCTGTACCATAGGAGGGATGTGACCCCAGAACCTCTGATTCCAAATCCTCTAATCTTTTCACAGAACCGAAGGAAGCACCAGGGATGGCTCAATCTTGGGGTCTTCCTTTCTGGAATGAGGGGAGCAAATGGGAAAGGGGAGTGGAGGAATAGATAATGGGAGGAAGGAAGAAGCTGAGGAGGCAGGAACTGTCCTCTCAGGTCACTCCCACGGTCCTCCAGCTGGGGGCCACTGGACTCTGAAAAGCCCTGGGGGACAATCTGGAGGATAGCCTGCCCCCAAATATCCTAGTTTCCAAGGGTCAGGCATCTATGAACCTCTGGATCTGTACTGGACCTTTTTTTCCTTTCTTTTCACCCTGCTTGTCACTAATTTTCAGCAATGCAGTGGCACCTTCCATCATCTTGTATCACTGCTTATTTACCTGAAAAACCCCTTCTTCCAGCTTCCAAGAGTCAGCCTTCTTCTTTTATCCAGATGTGAGAGAGAGATGTGCATTCTTATCGGGGAAATCTACTACCGACCTCTGCAAGCCTGTCAAGATTTTGGGGATAATGACCTTTGAAAATCAAGTTATCTCCTGAAGTTTCATTTTCCTACTTTGCTCTGAAAAATTGGCTGTGTGACTGCCCATGAGCAAGTCTACCGGCACTTTCAGAGCCCCTGAGACCCAGCGGGATTTCATTTACAAGGACGCTGCGGGGGTCACAAGCTATGTAAGCTAGCAGTCAGCTAGGTGGTGAAGTGAAATGCAGTCCAGATCTGGAGATGGGAAGACCTGAGCTCAAATCCAGCCTCAAATACTCTCACTAGCTTGATGACTCTAGGCAAGTCACTTAACCTCAGTTTCTTATCTGTACATTGGGAATAATAACAGCTCTCATCTGGCAGGGTTGTGGTAAGGATCAAATTGCCCTTTTGCACAATGTCTGGCACCAGCCTGCACCATAGAAATGCTTGTTTTTATTATTATGGTGCTTTGTGGATGATAAGGTGTCAGATAAATGCCATTATTGGGAGAGAGAGAGAGAGAGAGAGAGAGAGAGAGAGAGAGAGTGTGTTTGTGTGTGTGTGTGTGTGTGTGTGTGTGTGTGTGTGTAAATTATGGGAGCTGAGCTTGATTCCACTCAACAACCAGAATTCATTGAGCCCTTGTTTCCAGCCCAAGGCATTGTGGGATCAAAGATAGAAAGGAATCCAGTGGCTTCCCTGTAGCTGCTGGCCCAGGTCCCTACAGTCCTGCTCCACAGAAGGACAGCATCTGTGTCCAGGGGTCAGGGAGTCTGGGTCACCTTCTCCGCGTAGTGACTGGGAGGCATTGGGTGAGGCAGGCAGGGCAGGGAAGGCTCTGCTGCTTTGGGTTTGTTTGTCTTTGGGGTTTTCCTGCTCAGCTGGATTTCTAAATTTATCTGGGTAGCACAGGGAGTCAGGGCAGAGCAGAGTTTCCCAGAGGTATTAAGCAGAACTCAAATTTTAAAAATGGAAGAGATCTTAGAACAGAGAATGGGAGAACTTAGAATGTTTGGAGAGAAGATAATCAGCAGAGCCTGGAGGGACTGCTACAGTCAGAACATGGCATGTCAGAGCTGGGAGGGCCCTTAGAACACAGGATATCAGAGCTGGGAGGGCCTTAGAACATAGGATGTCAGAGCTGGGAGGGCCTTAGAACACAGGATGTCAGAACTGGGAGGGCCTTAGAACCCAGAATGTCAGAGCTAGGAGAGCCCTTAGAACACAGGATGTCAGAGTAAGGAGGGCCCTTAGAACACAGGATGTCAGAACTGGGAGGGCCTTAGAACACAGGATGTCAGAACTGGGAGGACCTTAGAACACAGGATGTCAGAACTAGAAGGGCCTTAGAACCCAGAATGTCAGAGCTAGGAGAGCCCTTAGAACCCAGGATGTCAGAGTAAGGAGGGCCCTTAGAACACAGGATGTCAGAACTGGGAGGGCCTTAGAACACAGGATGTCAAAGCTAGAAGGGCCTTAGAACCCAGAATATCAGAGCTAGGAGAGCCCTTAGAACCCAGGATGTCAGAGCTGGGAGGGGCTTTGGACCAGAGCGGTCAAACATGAAGCCTGCCATGTCAATGCTCCAGAGTGCTGCCTCAACCAGATTAAAATGTAATTGGCGGGGACGAACATGCGCGCCCCCGCCTTCGGCCTCTCTTTCTGGTCTCCATCTTCACCGTGGCGGAAGCAGGACTAGCGTGTCCAAGTCACCACCATGCAGCTGTTTGTTCGTGCGCAGGCTCTGCACACCCTCGAGGTGACCGGGCGGGAGACCGTCGCCCAGATCAAGGCCCATGTGGCGTCCCTGGAGGGCATTGCTCCCGAGGACCAGGTCCTGCTTCTAGGGGGCTCCCCACTGGAGGATGAAGCCGTCGTCTTGGGGCAGTGCGGGGTGGAGCCCCTGTCCACCCTCGAAGTGGATGGCCGGATGCTGGGAGGTAAAGTCCATGGCTCTCTGGCCCGAGCTGGAAAAGTGAGGGGTCAGACTCCCAAAGTGGCCAAGCAGGAGAAGAAGAAGAAGACAGGGCGTGCTAAGAGGAGGATGCAGTACAACCATCACTTTGTCAACGTAGTGCCCACCTTTGGCAAGAAGAAGGGCCCCAATGCCAACTCCTAATCCCCTAGTACTTTCTGTCTGTCCCCAATAAAGCCGCTAGGACTCTAAAAAAAATGTAATTGGCAAATTTTTAGCAAAATAAATAAAAATACAATCCAGCATAGATAACAGTTTCTGATGAAGT
This sequence comes from Pseudocheirus occidentalis, assembly GCA_028646575.1. Classification (NCBI taxonomy): domain Eukaryota; kingdom Metazoa; phylum Chordata; class Mammalia; order Diprotodontia; family Pseudocheiridae; genus Pseudocheirus; species Pseudocheirus occidentalis. The sequence continues at coordinate 37,393,583 of CM053596.1, read as the reverse complement.
CATTCTGCTGCCCACAGGGTTCCTTGTATACAGATTTGTGGGCCCCTGCCCAGTTTCTATTTGGGTTTGCCACCACCATCTTAGACCCCTGAGTCCAACCCCTCCATTTTACAAAGGAGGAAGCAGATGCCCAAATAGGCAGGACCCCAAGACAAAGCGGAACTGGGACACCTAATTCAGAACTGCAGAATTTCAGAACTGGAAGAACCTGGGACATCATCCAGTCCAATCTCTACCTGGAGCAGCACTCTGTCTAGGTCATAGTGGGCAGGTCATGGAGCCTCTGCCGGATTACCCCCAGGGAAGGGCAATGAAACCTTCTCCAGGTGGCCCATCCCGCAGGAGCCAGGTCTGAGCTCTGAGCCTGAGGGTCCCCTGATATCAGGCCTCACTGGACTTCTCGGCATCGGCCTCCGCTGCTGCTGCTTCTGTCCCCTGGGACCACGTAGAACAGTCTCATTCTTCTTTTATGGGTCAGTCCTTTACAGAATTGATGACAGTTATATAACCCTGCCCCCCTCAAGTCTTCCCTTCTCTAGACTTCTCTAGTTCCTTCAATACATTCGATTAAATAAACATTTCTAAAATGCCTACTGTGTACCAGGCACTGTCTAAGTTCTAGGGATATAAAAAGAGGCAAGAGAAGATTCCTGCTCTCAAGGAGCTTACAGTATAATGGAAGAGAAACATGCAAACAAGCTATGGGATAAATAGGAAATAATTTACAGAGGAAGGCCCTGAAATTAAGAGGAATTAAGGCTTCCTAGGAGACGAGATTTTATCTGGGACTTAAAGGAAGCCGGGGAGGTCAGCAGTCATGGAGTGGAGGAGGGAGAGCATTCCAAGTATGGGGGACAGCCGGAGAGAATGCCCAGAGCTGAGGGATAGAGTGTCTTGTTCATGGGAACAGCCAGGAGGCCGGGGTCATTGGATTCCACATCTGTCACATCCTGATTGTCCTCAACTGACCTGTCAAGGACTTGTCACAGCCTTCCACAATTATGATACCCAAAACTCAGATTATAGATAGAGTCTATGTGTACTCCAAACCCTTGCATTGGTGGGGGGGGGGTACCTGGAGCCCTGGGAGAATACTGGAACTGATGATCTAAAGCTAGGAGGCACCCCAGAGGCCAGCTAGTCCTGTTTTTACAGTGTAGGAAGCTGAACTCTTATCAAGAGACTTGAACAAGGCAGTAAGCGTCAGAGTCAGAATTTGAACCCGGGTCACTCGGCTCCCAATCCAGAATTCTATGTATCTGGTAACCCTCATTAGCTTCCAAAGTTAGAGCTAGACATTGCTGGTATATGAAGGCATGGAGGTCTGTCCATCCCATCCAAGACCAGTCAATCAGGGCTTGGCAGAGAACGTGACTGGGCAGAAGTTAGCCAAAGGCTGGGCCTTCTGGAGGCCAGTGCTTTCAGGGATAAAAGGGGGGGTCTGGGGCTAAAAACTTCTCTCTTGATTGAACATGGTGTCTTGCCCTGGGCTCATTCAGCCTCCATATTTCACCCTCTACTGGTGTGACCAGAGCAGTGCACTCCTCCCAGATCACCCCATTCCTCTCACCATCTCAGTAATAACACCCTGGGTTTATAGAGAACCTTTCTTCCAGAGAGCTCAAAGCACTTTCCCATCTATGATCTTTCCTGGCCTCGGACCATTCCCAGAGGGGAGGGAGGGTTCAATGTTCCTCTCCCCATTTTACAGAGGGGAAAACTGAGTTCCATAAAAAAAAGTCCCTGAAGAACTTAATCCCTCATAGAGGGCCAGTAATGGGGTGTGAAAGAGAACCCCGGCCTTCTAACTTCCAGAAGGGTCTCAGGGGATATGTGATGAGTGGGAGGAGAAAGCAAAAGTCAGAGGTCACGGTGGTTTGTGTGGAGATACAGTGTTAGGAGTCAGGAGACTGTGGGCAAATCCATGCTCTCTCTGGGGCTCAGCTTTCCCAATGGTCCTGCCGTGACTGGCTCTCAGAGACAGTGGGGTGGGCAGCACCAAGCAGCAGGACTAATTCTTTGCCATCAGGTCTCTAGAGCTTCTAACACCTTTGTCACCACAAGCTTGTTAGGGATGTAGTGCAGGCCCATTTTACTGATGGAAAAACTGAGGCCAAGGAGTGAAGTGGTTTTCTCAGGATCGCACAACTAGGAACAATCACGGACAGGTTCTGAAAGAGCCCAAGTATACGGCTCTTTTTACCATATCATGTTTTCCACTGAATCCTTGGTTGGGGTGACCAGCAGGGTGGCATGGTTGTGTGTGTGTGTGTGTGTGCGTGTGTGCGCGTGTGTGTGCATTGTATGTGTGTGTGAGAGACAGAGACAGAGAGACAGAGACAGAAGAGAGACAGAGAGACAGAGACAGAAGAGAACCAGAGAGACAAAGGAGAGACAGAGAGACAGAAGAGAGACAGAGAAAGACAGAGGAGAGAGAGAGAGAGACAGATGAGAGACAGAGAGACAGAGGAGAGAGAGAGAGACAGAAGAGAGACAGAGAGACAGGAAAGACAGACAGAGGAGAGACAGAGAGAGACAGAGACAGAGAGACAGAGACACAAGACAGAGACAGAGGGACAGAGACAGAGAGACAGAGAGTTTTAATAAAGAGGACCTGGCTTAGACTCTCAGCTCTACCACATGTGACCTTTGTGACTTTAGGCCTCAATTTCCTCATCTGTAAAATGAAAGGGTTCAATTAAATGAGCTCTAAGATCCCTTTCAGCTATAAAATGTATGACCTTAAGTTACTTTTCTTTCCTAGGCCTCAGTTTCCTTACCTGTAAAGTGTAACATTTAGGCTATATGGTATCTTCCAAGTTCTCTATGTTTGTCATAGCAAATCTGTTTCTAAGTCAAATCTGAGAGCTCATGAGGGCCTGAACCAGGGTGGTCATGAGGGTCTGACCCAGGCTGATAGTCATATGAATGGAAAGAGGGGAACAGATGCAAAAAATACTGTAGTCTTGGCAACATATTGGAAATGGGGATGGGGGAATGATCCAATTAACCAACAAACATTTATCAAACACTATTTTTGAGGCCTTGTGCTTAGCACCAGGATACAAGGACAGAAATGGAAACCATTTAGAGGTTATGAACATGAGTGACTGGAAGGACCAGAAATAAGGAAGGAAGGACTGCAGGCGTGAAACACCTACAAGCCATTCAAGTAGACCTAGTCAGTGGGCAGTTGGAGATTCGGGAGAACTCTGCAGAAAGATGAGAACTGGAGATATTCAGCAGGTGAAGGGGTCATCTCCATACAGGTGACAGAGATCAGATCCTGAGGCTGATAAGATCCCCAATAAGGGTGTAGAGAAAAGCCAAGGGAGCCTGGGACAGAGCGCTGGTGCACACCCCAGGAGACAGGAAATGTATGATACAGCGGAGATTAAGAAGGATTGGGTTGGGTTGGGTTTTCCTTTGTATCTCCAGCACTCAGCACAGTGCCCTGCACACAGTAAGGGCTTAATAAATGCTTTTAGATTATTGCTCAATAATGGGAAAACCAGGATAGAGCATTGTCTTAAAAACCCAGGGAAGAGAGAGTAGCCAGGAGGAAGGAAGGGATGATCTTTCACAGGCTGAAAGCCTGCAGAAAGCTGAAGAAGGATGAGTGGGGGCCAAGCTGTGGCCACAAACAGTTGCCAGGGCGATAGCTGGGGGCCAGAAGGACCTTCCTGGATCTCAATTGGATTCTTTCACCATCAACTCCTGGAGAGGGATGGTCCTACTATCACTGAGTCAGTCAGCCAGTGTGTTAAGAAGCATTAAGTGCCTACTATGTGCCAGGCATTTGTGAAATGCTGAGGATACAAAGAAAGGCAAAAGACAAGTGGGAATTCTTAAATGATGGAGGGGCCATGTTTGTTGTTGTCTTGTGCTGCCCCCTGGTGGGTACCTGAGGTCTGGCAGAGGACTGGAGATGCTTCCCTCTGAGTGAATGGGGAAAGCCTAGAGACCAAGGAATCAGCATCTGTAGCCCCTGCGCTCATGGGCAGAGTAAGTAGGCCTGTGTAGTCAGCGGCCGTTAAGGAGGCAGCCCTACTTCAGATGACTGGTCCACTTAAAATCCCACCATCAGAACATAGTTCAGAAATGGAAATCATAACCCTTAATTCATATCTGTCTGAGCGTCTCACTCTTGTGTTTGCTTCCCAACTCCTAGCACCTAGTGGGAACTTTTTAAATGCTTGCCATCCATATTCATATATTGCTTACTTCACACAAGCCCTGTGAGTCAGCCTGGGTAAATAGTGTGAATTCCATTTTGCAGATGAGGGAACTAGGCTTAGAGATTTTAAATGACACAAAGCTATCAGATGTCAAGGAAGGAATTATAGTTTTTGTGGATCCATTTTGGTCATGTCTGGCTCTCTGTGACTCCTTTTGGGGTTTCCTTGGCAGAAATACTGGAGTTGTTTGCAATTTCCTTCTCCAGCTAATTCAACAGATGAGGAAACTAAGGCAGACAGGATTAAGTGACATCTTCCTGAGTTCAAATCCAGCCTCAAACACTTACTAGCCAAGTGACCCTGGGCAAGCCGCTTAACCTTCCTTCCCTCAGTTTCCTTATATGTAAAATGAGCTGGAAAAGGAAATGGCATGCACTTAATAAATGCTTGTTGATTGACTTTGGGACTCTAAGGACAATCCTCTATCCATCCTGTCTACAATATCAAACAAATACAAAGCAGATTTAAAGTAATTTCTTATAGCAAAGGTAGGGGGAGACAAGTGAGTGTAGGAGTAGATAGGACACTAACCACCGGTGGGATCAGAAGTCAGCCCCACCTGTTACTCCATCATTCTGCTCTGTGCCTTTGGAAGGTTGTCCTCCATACCTGGAATGCACAGTGACCTATGGAATGCCTATACCATAATTAACAAAGTTATTTTCATTTAAATTATCTTCCTTTCTTAATGCCTCCCTCTTTTGGCACTCACTGGCACTTTTGGCATGATCCATGGAATTCTAATATCTTGGAATCCTTTGGTTCTGGGCTCAGGGCATACCTCCTATGTAGGTTTCCTCCAGCCACTAGATATTTTTCCCATTCTCAAGGTTACCTTGTTTTGTGTATGAGTAATGCATGCAAAACATATCTATGATACATATACATACATACATACATATACATTTACACACACATATACACACACAGAGAGAGAAAGAGAGCAAAATGGGGGTTAAGTTACTTGCCCAGGGTCACACAGCTAGTAAGTATCTCAAGTTTTGTATATATTTTCATGTGTAACGCTCATTTCTGAGTTCATTCTCTCTAACTCCCACCCACATAGGCAGGTTGGGTCCTCTGAGGCTGGCTGACCACCCCTCCCCTCACAGTTCTAAAGAATAATCCTAAAAGTCTGTAATCTCAGATACTGTAACTCCTGAAGCCTCGATCTTGTGTGCTTTCCCATTATCAATCAATCCCTTGAAGTCAGTAACAAGAAGGGTCATTACAAGACAATTTCCCGCCCTCCATACCAGAGAGTACATTGTCCTTTCCCACCCCAAAATCCCTGTTTAAGACATAAAGACGCAGTGGGAGCTGAGGGATAGCTCAGTACTCCTGGTCCTGGGAGATCTTTTTTTTTTCTTCCTTGAATGTCCTCAGGAAGTTCTCTTGAGGTATAGCTGGGCTCTCAGCATCTTTCCCTCTTGGAAGTTAAGTTGCTTGAGGATAAAAACTATTTAGCTTTTGTCTTTTGTCTTAACATTCTTAATAAATGCCTGTTGATTGATGAATCATCCCACTAGGGCTTTGCCCTTCCTATGAAATGACTTTGTATGTATTTCATATTTCTTTTTCATCTGTGTCAAGACTGTCACATACCTTCCTTGATTTCATGGCCTCCAGGGTCTTCTCCAGTGACAGGCCCTCCACAGTGACCTCTGGAATGCCTATGCCATAATTAACAAAGTTATTTTCATTTAAAACATCTTCCTTTCTTAATGCCTCCTTCTTTGGGCACTCACTGAAACTTGGCTCCTTCCTCATGCCATTGGTTCCCTCTCCTTCCCTGTACTTTCACTCATATCCCCCAACTGGTCATGGAAAGAAAGTGGAAATTACACTTATTCCTCATGGTGACTTCCAGATTTTCTTTCTACCACCATCACTCAGCCATTTCTCCTTCTTTGATGTTTATGATATCAAAATTTATCACCCAATCTCAGTCCTCTATTTCATTATTTATCATCCCCCAGGGTGTTTTCCTTCTCTCCCCAAATCACTCAGAAAGCTTTCTCTCTATTATGACTCCTTTAGTCGAATTAGGTGACTCAAATATACATTTTGGTTCTCCCTCAAAAAACACAACTTGTCTCAGTTCATTCAGTTCCCACGACCTACTTGACCTCAGCTATGCACAGGGGTGATCATAGCCTTGAGACTGTCATCATTTATAAGTATTTCATTTTTGTGTTTGTGAGTTCAGACATTCCTTTATCTGACCATAATATTTTAGCATCCCACCCTTACCTATGCCTTAAAACTGCTAACCCCACTCTTTGTCCTCACCTTAACTTCTCTCCTGTAGTCCTCTCCCAAGTCATCACCATTATATTAGCTACAGTCTCCTCTATTTCCTAACTCACTCTTTGGTGAATCAATTCAACTCTATACTTGAGTCTTTTGCCCCCTTATTCTATTGCTGATGATAACTTGGCAGACCCCAACCCTACATGTCTCGCACCATTCACTGTCTTCACTTCTCTTCACATGCTGCTGAACAGAGCTAGAAGAAGAGTCATGAAACCATGCCAACTGGAACCACTACAAATATATGTTATCTAACCTCAATTGGGCTCTTACTGCAGCAAGACATTATTCTGCTCCTCCCTAATTAATTCTCCATCCCACTCTACACAATTGGTTTCCAAACCTTTCCTCAAGTTTCCCGTGTCACTCTCTGCCCTCTCCTCTTGCCCTATCCTTCCCTATAAAAATTGAGGCGATTCTCTGAGAGCTCTTTTTTCTCCCCTTTTCATCTTGCATCACTCAGACTTTTTCCCCTACTATGTCCTATTTCACTGCTACTCATTTGAGGATGTGGCCCCAGCCCACCACATTCACCTTTTATCCCATCCCTTTCTGCCTTCTCCAGCAAATTGTCCCATCTATCTTCCCCATTCCCTCTCTTATCTGCAAGCTCTCCTATCTACTAGTTCCTTCCCTATTTCTAGTAAACATGCCTGTGTTTCTTCCACCCTTCAGAAATCTTCATTTCATCTTATCAATTCTATTCTCTATCATCCCATTATCTCTCTTCCCCTTCACTAACAAACTTTAGAAAAGTTGTTTACACAGAGGTGGGTGGTTTACCTGTTACTTGGCTTCTTTTTTTTCTGGCAAGGATAATGATCTACGGACTGCAAAGGACAGAATGAATACAGCTAAGTGGGAGTTGAAAGCCAAAGAGATAACAAGAGCACATTTAATTGTGCTTGATGAGTTCAAGTTAACTGGCCCAGATGCACTTCATCCTCTGGGACTGAACAAACTGGCAGATGTGATTGCTGAACCCCTGAAAGGGACATTTGAAAGATTGTGGGGAACAGGGGAGACTGGAAAAGTAGAAGGAGGCTAGGTTATGAAGGGCTTTGAATGTCCAACAAGCATTTTGCATTTGCTCCTTGTGGCAATAGAAAGTCAGTGGAATTTATTGAGTAGAGATGTAATGTGATCAGATCTGTGTTTTAGGCTTTGACAACAGAGTGGAGGATGGATTGGAGTAGAGAGAGACTTGAGGCAGGCAGACTCACCAGCAGGCTATTGCAGTAGTCCAGGTGTGAGGAAAGGAGAGCCTATACCAGAGTGGGGTCAGTGGCAGAGGAGAGAAGGGGTCCATATAGGAGATGTTGGGAAGACAAAACAGACGGCATTGGCAAAAGCTTGGGTGTGGCAAGGTGTGTAGGGGGAAATGAAAGAGAGGGGTCCAGGATGACTCCAAGGTTGCAAACCTAGGGACCTAGAGAATGGTGTTGTCCTTTATAGGAATAGGGAAGGCAGGGAGGAGGGAAAGGTTGAAGGAGAAACATAGTGAGTTCTGTTTTGCACATATTGAGCTTAGGAAGTCTACTTGACATCCAGTTTGAGATGTCTGAAAGGCAGTTGTAGACATGAGTTTGGAGGTGAGCAGAGAGGTTAGGGCAGAATAGGTAGATCTGAGAATCAGCATAGACATAGTAATTAAATCCACGGAAGCTGGTGAAGTAGATTTGGTAGAGGAGAGGGCTCAGGAAAGAACCCTGAGGGACACTTAGGAGTACAGGGTATGATCTGAATGAGGATCCAGCAAAGGAGACAGAGAATCAGTGGTCAGAGAAGTAAGAAATAAACCAGGAGAGAGAAGGGTGTCCCAAAAACCTAGAGAGAAAAGAAAATCATGGAGGAGAAAATGACCCGTGATGTCAAAGGCTGCAGAGAGAGCAAAGAGAATGAGACTTGAGAAAAGGCCATTGGATGTGGCAACTCCGATTATTAGTAACTTTGGAAAGACTGGTTTTGGTGGAATCGCAAGGTCAAAAGCCAGATTGGAAGAGATTAATAAGAGAATAAGAGGAAAGAAAGTGGAGTCACTGATTATCGATTGCCTTTTCAAGGGGTTTAACTACAAAGAGCAGAAGCGGGAATAGAAGGATCAAATGGGGGCTTTTTGAGGGTGAGGGAGACAAGGGCATGTTTGGAAGCAGTAGGAAATGAGCCAGTGGACAGGAAGAGATTGAAAATGAGTGAAAGAGTGGGGATGACAGATGGGGCAATCTGTTGCAAGAGATATGACAGAACAATGTTGTTTGAACAAGTAGAGGGTAGCCTTGGTAAGGAGTAAGGCCACCTATCACATGAGACAGGGGTGAAGGAAGAGACAGTGGCAGAAGGCACCTGAGTGATAGGAAATGAGGAAGAGGGGAGAAGAGGGAGTTCATGGTGAATAACCTCAATTTTATCTGTAAAATATGAGGCAAAGTTCTCAGGGAGAGAGAGGGGGGAGGGGTAGCCATGAGAGATTTGAGGAAGGATGAAAAGGTTTGGAGAAACTGTGGAAAATAGGCTAGTGAGTTGATAAGAGAAGTACAGTAGGATTGCCTAGTAGCAGTAGATTGAGATTGTTTAACAAAGATTTGTGGTGGACCCAGTCAGAACAATTGTGTGATTTGAGGCTTGACTGGGTATAATCAGCAATATGATAAGGAGGCTAGAGATTCAAGAGAGGAGGACAATGTAGAGTGACATTGGTTCACAAAACAGTCAAGATGAGAAGAGGAGAGTGGCCGGTGTCTAAGAGATGACTGGGGGGAGAACTGAGGGGTCAAGGGATTTAAGGTCATGGTACAGATGAAGACTAGTTACATAAGGGGAAACACTTAAAAGGAAGACTAAGGTTATAGAAGGGAAAACAGAAGACTAGGGTTATGTAAGAGGGAGAAGTGAAAAGCTAATAGAGTATGATAAGATAAGGAGATTGCAGAATTCTTGAACAGAATTCTTGAATTCTTGCAGGTGTTGGCAAAATCAAAGGTATGACCATCTTTGTGTATGGCTAAGGTTAGGTATAGGAGTAGCTCACAGGAGGTGAGTAGGTTGAGGAAGTGAGTGATTAGGACAGCGGCTTTCAACCTGTGGGTCACGACCCCTTTGGGGGGTCGAATGACCCTTTCACAGGGGTCACAGGGATAGCCTAAGACCATTGGAAAACACATACTTCCAACGGTCTTAGGAACTGAGACACCACTCCTTTATTCGTCTCCGGGTGGGTCTGCCCACATGCAGATACACCCACATATGAGTATTAAAGGGTCGAGGCATTAGGAAGGTTGAGAACCACTGGATTAGAATATTTGAGGGAGAATCAATATGTATGTTGAAGTTCTCTAGTATAAGGGCAGGAGTTGGGGAGGAGAGAAAAATTGTAAACCGGTTATCAAATTCGTTGAGGAAGGAAGGTGAGTGCTGGGGGTAGGGTGGTCTATGGACAACAGCTACCAGGATTTTGATTGGTAGTAGGTATAAATAGCATGAATCTCAAAGGAAGAGAGGTTAGTGGGTGATGGAGGAAGAAAAAAAACCCAAAATGACAATTCAGGGCAGGAAATATTCCAATTTCCCCACAACTGGTTAGTGAACCAAGGAGAATGAGTGAAGCTGCATGCAGTGCTGAAAAGCATGGCCAAAGAAGCTGTGTCATTAGGGAGAAGGCAGGTTTCAGTAAGACTTAGCAGATGGAAAGAGTGGGAAAGGAAAAGATTTAAGATGAAGGGGAAGTTTTATGAAACAGGCATTCCTGAGGGCACAGTGGAAAGGTTGGTGGAGTTAGGATGAAATTTTGGGGTGGGAAGTTTGAGGGGGATCAAGTGAGATAAATCCAAAGTCCTTTGAAAACCTTAAAGCATTATACAAATGTCAGTTGTTATTATTAATACAACAGAATAACATTATCCTCCCCCTCTTTTTTTTTTGACAGGGCTACTAAACTTGTAGGCTGCAGAATGCTGCAGAATATAGTTTGTTGAATTTAATAAAACATTTGATGAAGTCTCATTTTGCTCCTAGGGAAAAGATGCGGGTGTGTGGGGCTAAAAATAATATAATTAGGTCTATTTGGAACTGGTTGAATGCAGATCCAAGCAATAATCATTAGTGGTTTGATAGGAAATCTCCATTGGAGTACCTAGGGATTTGTGCTTTGCAGCATGACATTCATATTCTTATCAGTTACTTGGATAAAAGCACAGATGATATGCTTGTCAAATTTGCAGGTACCAAGAAGCTTGTAGGGAGAGTTGGCAGACTGCAGGGCAGAGTCAGGATTCCAAAGAACCTTGCTAAATGTAAAGTCTTTTGATTTTTATTAAAATCGCCTTTAGACAAATAATTGATCCTCAAGCATGTATCAACATTTATTATGTGCCAGGTATCATGGTAGGTTCTGGGAAGCAACAGCAAAATGAAATAGGTTTTGCCCTCAGGAGCTTATACACTAATGGACAATTAATGGCTAGACAACAGTTTGTATGGAAAAGACTTGGTGGCTTTAGTGGATTGTAAATTTAATGTAAGTCAATAATGTTCTCTGATAGCCTGAAGAGAGTGAGAACTTACATTGTATAGGGAGGGTATCCCTAAATTCTTAGTGTAATCTTAAGCTTTTGTGGCTTTAGACACAGGCATCTGGGACACCCTGCCTTAAGAGAAGATAACTCCTAGCAATCAGGAGGTGAGGGAACCTTTGCTTTTTGTCCTGGTCAGACCACATTTAAAGTATTATGTTCAGTTCTGGAAGCCATTGTTTGGAAATGACATCAATAAGCCTGAGAATGCCCAGAGGAAAGTAATCAGGGTGACAAGGGACCCTGAGTTCAAGATATATGAGGGCTGATGGACAGAATTGTCTAACCTGAAAGAAAAGGTTTAGGGGAAACATGATTGCTTTCTTCAGGTGTTTAATAGGCTGTCTTGCAGAAAAGCCTTGTTCTGCTAGGGCCAAAAGTAGGAGCAAAGAAGCAGATTTAGTTTTGATGTCAGGAGAAACTTCCTAACAGCTAGAACTATGTTGTTTGTTCTTCATTTTCAAAGAAGACCAATGACATCACTGGGTGATGTGTTGACTTGCTCATGAATTAGATTTAAGGGAGGCAGAGCTGCACAAAGTCAGCCTCACTCTTCCTGAGTCACTGAAGTCCAGTGGTAAGACACAAGTCAGGATGACTGATGATGGCCTAGGGTGCAACAAATAATCGAGGCATCTTTGTGGTCTTTGGAACAAATTGCTCTCATCTGCCCATTCCAAAGGGAAGGCAGGGAGGAGGGAGAAGGGAAGTCTTCATGTGCTTGGGGTAGGCACCTCCCTAACTCACCAAGAGGTTTCAGGCCTGTCAGTTACCCCCAGACTTGAGTGTGGCTGCTGCACATGCTACAACTTCTTGGAGCCCCAGGTGAGAGTTGAACGTCAGGTGGACACCAAAGATGGATGAGCAGTCCCAAAAAGGGTTCAGTAGCCCTCATGCCATGTCCTCCCCAAGCACCCCATATGCCCCAAGTGTAAGTCTATTTCTGGGAGTCTGGGAATCCAACTTGTTGGCTATACTGTGGAAGGGATTTTCTTTTGAACATAGGCTGGTCTAGATGACCCCCTGAATTCTACATCGTGCTTGGAGATCATTCTCTGGTGCTACTCTTCATCCTTCACTCAGTCTAGTTGGGTCCCCAGAAGGCAGCTACTACATCTCCATTTCTAACGTCTGAGGGTAACCCACAGGGATGTCTTTCAAATGCCATGCTCATACACCCCTACCAATATCTTTCTCCAATAATTATCATTTGAAATCAATTAATCAACCAGACTTAATTAACTTTTAGAAAGGTGTATCCACTAGTGAGAAGAGTTGGTACAAAACATCCCCCCCCCAAAATCTGTAACACTTTCTCACCAGCACATAGAATCTAGGGAGAAACGAGATCAAGAGTGCATGTGTGAAAAGGGAAGACCTTTTTCTGGAATCCTTGAGATGTTCCGCTTAGGGACTGGGTAGCTTTTCTGCTGGGTTCCTTGTAGAATTTTGATTCTGCTTTCCCTCCTGACCAGTCTGCCCTGGACTTCTAATACAAATACACCATCATCTATTTTGGGAGCAACATAGAAAGTCCAAAATCCTCCAGTCCTTTTCTAGCGTACAAGGTCCTCTTCTGGTCAAGAGAGGGGAGGGAAGAGACTGAGACCAAGCCTGGGACTGGAGCCAGGGTTCTCCTCCTCCCCCAACCCCTCCCCACGAAATTCTTTCCAGGGGCTTAGCTAGGAGGCTTCCAACCTTAAACTTCCAGATACTCAAATTCTGGATCCCAAATTGACTCTCTGGCCTTATACCATCCTCAAAAGACATAATCCATTCCCTCAACCAATCTGAACACACTTCGTGTGTGATTTTATCCAGTGGCTTTCAGAATTTTCAATAATTTCCTAAGGTGATTAAGAATTTTTCACATTTGTTTTAAAGTCTGTGATTAATAATTGATTCAATAGGATTTGTTCACACTTTGTCTAAACATAGTGTGAAATCAGATCCCTCTGACTGATTAAATGTTCTCACCTACAAAGGCATCAAGATTAGCATTTTTTCACTGATTCTAAGTGACCTGTGTAAGTGAATGATTCAATTGACACTCACCCTTACACTGTGATAGGAGCTTATGGAGAGAATAGTAGCTCAGGGAGGTGACTTTGAGATTGAGGAGAAGGATTAGAGGTCAGTAAGTGAGATGAGGTTCCAGAGAAGGAAGTTTAGAAATCAGTCAAGGGCTCGTTTCACAAGTATATAGAGAACAGAGTCAAATCTATAAGAAAACAAGTCATTCCCCAATTGATAAATGGTCAAAGGATATCTACAGGTAGTTTCCAGATGAAAAAATTAAAACTATCTATAGTCATATGAAAAAATGCTCTAAATCACTATTGATTAGAAAAATGCAAATCAAAACAACTCTGAGGTACCACATCACACCTATCAGACTGGCTAACATGGCAAAACAGGAAAATAAGAAATGTTAGAGAAGAGGTGGGAAAATTAGAATGCTAATGCATTATTGGTGGAGTTGTGAACTGATCCAACCATTCTATAGAACAATTTGAAGCTCTGCCCAAAGGATTATAAAACTGTGCACACCCTTTGATTCAGCAATGCCACTACTAGGTTAATATCCCAGAGAGATCATAAAAAAGGGAAAGGATCCACATGTACAAAAATATTTATAGCAGCAGGATTGGATTTGGCTGCGGCACATGCTGTAGTTTCTTGGAGTCCCATATCTCTTTTGTGGTAGCAAAGAATTGGAAATTGAGGGGATACCCATCAATTGGGGAATGGCTGAACAAGTTGTGGTATATGAACGTAATGGAATACTGTTGTTCTAGAAGAAATGATGAGTAGACAGATTTCAGAAAAACCTGGGAAGGCTTACATGAACCGATCCTGAGTGAAGTGAGCCAAATCAAGAGAACATTATACACAGTAACAGCAACATTTTGTGATGATCAGCTATGAAAGACTTAGCTCTTAGCTCAGCAACACAATGATCCAAGACAGTTGCAAAAGACTGATGATGGAAAATGCTACCCACATCCAGAGAAGAACTATGGTGTCTGAATGCAGATCAAAGCAGACTATTTTCACTTTTTGTTTTTTCTTTCTCATAGTTTTTCCCCTTTGTTCTGTCCCTTCTTTCACAACATGACTAATGTGAAAATATGTTTAACATGATTGTACATGTATAAGTGATATCAGATTGCATGTTGTCTTGGGGAAGGGTGGGAGGGAGAAAAATTTGGAACTCAAAATCTTACAAAAATGAGCGTTGAAAACTATCTTCAGATACAATTTGAAAAAATACTGTTAAATACAAAGAAAAAAAAGAAAGAAATCAGGCAAGAAGATAGGAACCAGTTAAGGTATGAGGGCTTAGTGAAAGAATATGAGGTGGCCCAGTGAGAGAAAGCAGCTTTAGTCAGTCAGTTAATAGGCATTTTGAAAGAGTTTATTGGGGCAACGAGGTTGCACAGTGAATAGAACACTGGCCCTAGAGTCAGGAGGACCTGAGTTCAAATCTAGCCTCAGACACTTGACATTTATTAGCTGTGTGACCTTGGGCAAATGACTTAATCCAAATTGCCTTGCCTTCCCCCCTCCAAAAAAACCCCCCAAAACAAACAAAAAAGTGTATTATGTGCCAGGCACTATGCCAAGCGTTGAGGAAAGAAGGAAACGTGGAGTCTTTGAAGGGTATTGGGGTTTAGTTGATTGATGAGTGTTCAGAAAGAGGGATGGGGACCCAGTGAGGGATGTAGGGAATTTCATGAGAAGATGAGTCAGGAGTAGAGAGAAAGGATGAGGACTTAGTAATAGAAGAAGGGATTGTAAGTAAGAGGTGAGGGTTCTTAGCAATGCAACAGTTTTGGTTGGATCTGCTACAAATTTATGTTAAACAACCTCAACTGGGCTTTTGCTGCTGCCAGGCAATCCTACTATACCACCCTTATCAACTCGCTATTCCACTCTCCACAACAACTTTTCCCAAATCTTTTTATCCCCCATCAAGCCTCCCATAGCCCTCCCTCTTCCCTTCCTTTAACCTGAGAACCCTACCTCTTATTTCACAGAAAAATTTGAAGCCATTCCCCCTGAGCTCCCTCTCCTCCACTCTTCCTATCTCCTATCACTCAGATGCCTTCCACCATTATCTCTTCCTTTGCCTTTGTCTCACATGAAGAGGTGGCCTTACTCTTTACCAAGACCATTTACTTGCTTAAATCCCATCTCCTCCAACAGATTGCCTGCTCTGTCATCCCCACTCTATCACTTATCTTCAATCTCTCCCTCTCTACTGGCTCATTTCCCACTGCCTACACACATGCCTATGTCTCCCTTATCCCACAAGATCCTTCCTTCCCTACTATTTTCCTTTATCTCTTTCTTCTGCCCTTTAAAGCCAAACTCCTTGAGAAAGCTGTCTATAATAGATGCCTTTACTTTCTTTCTTCTCACACTTTTCTTAACCCCTTGCAATCTGTCTTCCAACCTTATCATTCCACTAAAACCACTCTCTCCAAAGTTACTGATACTCTCTTAGCTGCCAAATCCAATGACCTCTTTTCAATCCTCATCCTAAAGCCTTTGAGGCTGTTAATCACCTTCACTTTGATTCCCTCTTCTCTCTAGGTTTTTGGAACACCACTCTCTCCTTGTTCTTCTACCTTTCTGATCACTCTTTCTCAGTTTCTTTTGTTGAATCCTCCTCCAGATCATATCCCATAACCAAAATTATCCCTCAGGGTTCTGTCCTGGGCATGCTTCTCTTCTCCCTCTTTCTCCCTTCATCTGGTGATCTCATCAGCTTCTGTGGATTTAATTACCATCTTAATGCTAATAATTCTCAACTCTACCTATCCTGCTCTACCCTCTATGCTGACCTCTGCATTGCCATTGGCCTTTCAGATAGCTCAAATTGGATGTCCAGTAGACCTGTTAAACTCAACATGTCCAAAAGGGAGCTCAGCATTCCCCCCCCCCTCCCCGCCAACCCTCCCTGCCTCTAACTTCCATGTTACTGCTGCGGGCAGCACTACTTCCCAGTCTTCCAGGCTCACCACTGAGGGATCATCCTTGGCTCCTCACTATCTCTCTCCCGGCCTGACACACATATCCAATCTATTGCCAAGGTCTGTTGATCTCATCTTTGTGATACATTTCAAATACATTCCCTTCCCTCTTCTGACACTACCACCACTGATTCAGTCCTTCAACACTTCATGCCTGGATGATTGCAACAGCTTGCTAATGGTTCTGCCTGCTTCAAGCCTCTCCCCACTCCCAACCACACTCCATTCAGACACTAAAGTGATTTTCCTAAAGTACAGGTCTCATGAGGTCACCCACCCACTCAATAAACTCCAGTGGCTCCCTGGATCTCCAGGATCAAACACAAAATTCTCCGTTTGTAATTCAAAGCCCTTCATAACCTAACCTCCTTTCTACACCTTCCCCCACTACTCTCCATTCTTCTCATACCTTACTCTTCACTCTTTGATTCAGTGACATTGGCCTCTCGTGTGTTCACAAAAAGATGCTCCATGTCTCAGCTCCAGGCATTTTCTCTGCCTGTTTCCCAAGACCAGAATTCTCTCCCTCTTCACCTCTGCCTATCCACTTCCTCATCCTGACAAAACTTTTCCCACCCCTCTTAATCCATGCTTTCCCTCTGCTAATTATTTCTATAATATAGACTGTACATATTTGTATGTTGTCTACCTCATTAGACTTGGAGCTCCGTGAGGTCAGGGACTGTCTTTTGACCCTTTGTATCCTTAGTACTTAGATAATGTTCCTTAAAGATGAATAGGACCAGAGCTGTGGTTTCATTGCTATAGGCAATATCCACAGAGGAAATCCCTTCTACCAAGGCAGATCAGCACCAGTTCTTCAATGGTCCAACCAGTCTTAGAGTTACCTGAGATATTAAGAGATGAAGTGAATTGCCCAGGGTCACACATCCAGGATGCATCAAAGGCAAGACTTGAACCCAGGTCTTCCTAGTTCTGACACTGGCTCTTTAGCCGCTACTCTGGCCTTCTCCACGGTGATGGTAGCCACGAATTATTTTTTTTTCCTTTTCCTTTTTGCTTTTTGGAGGGCAATTGGGGTTAAGTGACTTGCCCAAGGTCACACAGCTAGTTTTTGTGTTAAGTGTCTGAGGTCAGATTTGAACTCAGGTCCTCCTGACTCCGGGGCCGGTGCTCTATTCACTGCATCACCTAGCCACCCCATAGCCACGAATTATTAAAAGAGCTAGAGAAAGTCCACTGAATATGTCTACTTTGGAGAATTGGGGGGTAGGAGGAGGTGGGAAGAGAGGATGGACAAGAACCCTGGATTGTGATCTGCCCAGAGATATGAAGTAATTTGCCCAAGGTCACACAGGAAAGTAGCAGAATTGGTCTTTTTTATTTTGTGGCACCATCTTGTGATATAGGGTTCTGGGATCTCTGGAGAGTGGTTTTGGGGTAAAGGGTGTGATCCTGAGTTTGAATCCCAGCTGCAACACTGACTAGTTGTATAATTATGGGCTGCTCACTTTTTCTCTTTAAGCCTCAGTTTTGACATCTGTTAAATGGGGATAATAACAATTTTACTACTAACCTCAAAGGGTTGTTGTGAGGAAGGTACTTTATACGCTTTAAGGTGCTAAATAAATTTTAATAATAATAATAATAATAACCAGTCAAATCTCCTAATGGATAAATGATGAAAGGATAGGAATAAACAATTCTCAAAATAATTGCAAACTAGCAACAATCACATGAAGGAATGCTCCAAATCACTGGTAATAAGAGAAATACAACCCAAAGCAAATCTTTTTCAGCTCACATCCAGCGAATTAATCAATCGGCAAGTTTCATTAAATGCTCACTATATGCCCACGTGTCTGGGGATAAAAGAAAGGTAAAAAGACACTAACAGTTCCTGCCCTCAAGTAGTTTACATACTGCAACATACAATATGTAGGTAAATAAACAGAAAGAAAGGTTCAATGACCAGAATCATTTTTCAATTAGTAAACATTTCTTTTCTCTTTCTCCTACCTCTCCTCCCCCCACTGAAAAAAGAAAGAAAAAAAAATCTCTTGTAACAAATCTGCATAGACAAAGCAGCAATAGGTGAGGTGGGGTTGGGGAAGGGGGAACAGTTTATCAAAAGTAGCCAACAAATTGTAAGAGGTGTCAGGGGTCTGAGGCAACAATGAACAAAGACCATAATAGTCAATGTTGGAGGGGCTGTGAAAAGACAGGCACAATCATGCACTGTTGGTAGAGCCGTGAATTGATCCAGTTCTGGAAAACAATTTAAATTTACGTGATGAAAGTGACCAAAATATTCATAGCTCTGGATCCCTTGAGTTCTAACATAGATATTTCCTAGCTGTGTGACCTTGGAGCTAGTTTCTTCACTTCTCTTATTCTAGTCTTGCCAGTAATAACATGGAGATGGGAATGGCTGTACTGCCCGCCTCAGAACCGTTGTGAGGAAATTAGAAATGTGAATTGTTTTTATTTTCTGACCAAAGATTCCACTACTAAACATGTTTTCCCCAAGGAGATCAATGATTAAAAAAAACACCCCATATGCAACAAAAGTTGTTTTTCAGTGGCAAAAAAATTGGAAACAAAGTAGATTCCCATTGAAACAAATTATGGTAACAGTGTAATGGAACCTTACTATGCTGTAAGGGCAGTTAGATGACCCAGTGGATAGAGCACTGAGCCTGGAGCCAGGTCCAAGTTCTAATAAGTTTAAATCCAGCCTCAGATACTTACTAGCTGTGTGACCCTGGGCAAGCCACTTGTCCCTGCTTGCCTCAGTTTCCTCATCTCTAAAATGCTCTGGAGAAGGAAATGGCAAAGCACTCCAGTATCTTAGCCAAGAAAACTCCAAATGGCGTCATGAAGAGTAGGACACAAAGGAAAAATGACTGAAATGCTGTAAGAAAGTGAAAAGCATGAGAAGATTTATACAAACAGAGGAGAAGTTGCAACAAGCAAATAAGAAAACATCATGGCTATAACAATGTAAATAAAAAGAACCACAACAAAGTGCTTAAGACTGGATGCAGTGAAATGTCAGTGACCAACTTTGGTCCCAAAGACAAGAAATAAGAAGCAATCTCCTCTCTCATCCCATTTCTCTGCTGAAGGGGGAGGCCATGGGTGTGGAACACTCCAGATAGTGGTCAGCTTACAATTTGTTGGCTACTTTTGCTGAGCTCTTCCCCCTCTCCCTCCTACCCCAATTATTTTGTAATCTTTGTCTGAAGGGGTGGCTCTCCTGCTGCCCACTCCTGATAGAAAGGTGATGGACTCAGAGTGAAGGAGACATGTACCTTTCGGACATGACCGATTATGGAATTTGTTTTGTCTACACAGATTTATTATGAGTGGGGTTTTTTCTGGTGGGGGAGGAGAGGCAGAAGAAAGAGAAAATAAATGCTTATTAATTGAAAACAATTCTGATTTATTTGTTTTTTAAAGAATGACCCAAGCTCAAAACAAATCATTAAAACAAAATAACCTCCATTTGACAGCACAATTACCTTGCTATGCTATGAAATGCATGTCTGTCTTTGTGAGGGATGCAGCTGTACCTGCAATTTTCATTGGTTAAAGAGAACTTCCAGTGAGGAAATTCCTTTGATCGTGGGAGATGGGAACCTTCTCTGGAACTTGGTCTTTCAAAGATGCCTAGAGTACTGAGAAATTAAGTGATTTATCCATTGAAATGCCCACACTGTGTGTCAGATGCAAGACTATGTAACTTCATTAATTATGTACTTTTGATCAAATCTTCAATTGTAAGAACCAGTAAAAATTATCTTTTCATTGAAAAGGAGGGTGGCTCTCTAGGAGCAGAAGGGTTTGGGGGCTTCATTAGGAAACATAGTTGATTTTATAATAAAACATATCAAAAAATGTATTTTTAAAAAATAATATTAGACCGCAGTCAGACTCCTTATGTTAGATAGAGGTTAGATTCCTTACAAGGTTGGAAATGTACTATCTTCAGCCAGGCCTGCCATTGGACACCAAGAAGAAGTCACCTTGAAAATGAAAAAACAATGTTTGATATGTGAAGGTATCACCCCTTACCACTTTGCAAAAGTGGGGGACTACGGTTGTAGAATAGTACATACGATATCAGAATTTTTATACTTGATTAGTTTTGCTGTACTGGGATTTTTCCCCTTCTTTTCTATTTATTATAAGAGATGGTTCATTGGAAAGAGATTGGGAGGGATACAATGGGAAATAATAAATATGAAAGGGGGTGGCTAGGTGGTGCAGTGAACAGAGCACCACCCCTGGAATCAGGAGGACCTGAGTTCAAATTCAGCCTCAGACACCTAACGCCTACTAACCATGTAACCTTGGGCAAGTCACTTAATCTCAAATGCACCACCTTCTTCCCCCCCAAAAAGCTAAATAAATAAATAAACAAATAAATAAATATGAAAACAAAATCTATCAGGAAAATTATATTTTTTTCAAGACAAAGTTTGAAGGGGAACTGTCCTCATGCATGATAGAAATAATAAGTGATGTTCATAGAGCCCTTTAAGTTTGTAAGCACTTTCATCTGTTCCTCATAGCAGTTTGTTATGAAACAGTGACTCTGGAGTCCAAGGATGTGGGTTCAAATCCTGATTCTGAGGCATACTTAGGCAAGCCCCTCTTTCTCCCTGAGTCTTGGTTTCTTCGGCTGTAAAATGAAAGAATTACATCAGCTCCTTTCTGACATCTCTCCCACCTCTAAATCTGTGATCCCATGACCACTCTATAGTAGGTATTATTATTATTATTCCCCATTTTACATATGAAACTGAGGCATGGGGCAGATAAGAGACTTACCTAAGGTCAATAAGTTTCAATAAGCCAATTAATATCTGAGGCAGAATTTGAACCTGATTCTTAACATGGAGCTCTAACCATTACCCAATATGATCTCTAAAAATTCTGCCAACCTCTAGCTCCTGGGCTATGCCAGACCAGCACAATAAGATTCTGGAACCATTTCCATGTTCATAAAATCATAACTTACATTTCTAACTGCATTTTTTCTCACCCCAACAAGCATTTCCACCCCCATTTTGTATATGACAAGAATGGGTCAGAGAAGGCACAGAGAAGCAATTTACTCCAAAGTCACATAGCTAGTATATGTTTGAGCCAGGACTCCAACCTAGGCCTCCTGACTCAGCCGTATCCAAGGTTTTGTCCAATTTACCCACTGTCCTTCAAGAAAGGATCGAGGATAGGCCATGGAGTATGAAGGGACATCAACATATAATGAAGTCTTCAAGTATGAGGGCAGATGTAAGAATGGAGAGGATACTGGGATTCAAGTACTGAACTCCTTGAAAATGAGAGGGTCATAGATTTAGTTCAAGATAGACATCTTAGAGGACACCTAATCTTACCTCCTCATTTTGCAGATGATGGAACTAAGGCCCAGACGCGTTAAGTGACTTGCCTGAGATCACACAGATAGTAAGTAGAAGAGCTAGTATTTGGTTTTTTAAACTTTTATTCATTTTATTCTAAACTTAAGAAATAAAACAAGCATTTCTGTAATAGTAGAATAAAAAAATTGTATATGAAACTGAAATCTATTATGTATAACTTGCTATTTGTTTAAAATATATAATAAAGTTATATAACTTTAAAAAAAGAAAGGATGGAGGATTAGGCATTGTTTGATTGCCAAGGCAAAACACTGCTATTTTCAGTCTTGATTTTCCCCAGCGAAGGTTTCTGAAAGCCCTGCATGTGGTTTTGTCACTTCTTTCTTTAGACCCTCCATTTTTCTATCTATAAAATGGGGAGAATAAGATTCATTCTATCTATATCAGACGGTTGCTGAGAGAAAAGTATTTTGTAAACCTCAAAACATTTCCCCCCAATTCAATAAGCATTTATTGACATTGCAAAGCACTGTGCTAGATGAGAGACCCTTTCCTCATTCACCATGTATTATGCACTTTCTATATGCTTGGTGCTATATGTATAAAAATGAAACAATTCCTACTCACAGGAATCTTCCATTCTTTTTATCTAATTTTAACTAGCTTTATTTTCAGATCATCAAAATAGGGCTATAAAATAATTTTATTACCTATAAAGTATTCCAATTACTATCTTTCTTTGTAATAAAGCACTTCAGAAATAAGTTGTTGGCATCATCATTACCCCAGGTGCCCTGACCCAGGGGACATGAGGGAGCAGAATCAGGCTTCATGGGGCAGCAATCAGCCTGGGCAGAACTGACCCAGAAGCAGGAAAGAGCTGTTGGGTGGGGGAGATCCTAGAGATAGGGCTGCCAAATGGAGATGAAGAGGAGGACTCGACATTTTAGGGGACCTGGGTTAGAAAGAATCAGCATGGTCACTATCTAGCTCCCTGTATAACTTTGACCAACCTCACTGGGCCTCTGGGTTTTCTTCTAAAATAAAGGAGTTCAGCTAGAGGATTCCTGATTTCTCCCAGATCTGATATTCTGTGTTCTAAGGATCCTCTCAGCTCTGACATTCTATGTTCTAAGCTTCCTCTCAGCTCTGACATTCTGTGTTCAAAGGGCCCTCCCAGCTCTGACATCCTGTGTTCTAAGGACTCTCCCAGCTCTGACACTGTGTGTTCTAAGGTTCTTCCCAGCTCTGAAATTCTGGAATCTAAAGGCTCTTTTCAACTCTGGCATTCCTCTGTCTGTTGCTACCAGAATAACCATCACTCTGCCAGTTTAAATTCCTGGAGGTGACACTGAGATCCCCAGGAGGAAAGGTGATGCGGTGTCTGCCCAAGCCTCAGAGCCTTCAGCAGGGTCCCCTCCCCCTCTTCTTCACTTTGCTTTGGTCCCCACTGGCACTGGCTGCCCAGACAGGGGCGGGAATGTGTCACCAGCTGTGACTGAGGACGTCACCATGACTCAGGGTGCTCCCTCCCAGAGCCTGAATAAAACATTTCATTACAAGAAGAAAAAATCCCCACCACGACCTCCCTCCCTAAGAGCTGGGGGGAGGGGGCTGGGGCTGGGGCAGGGACTGGGGTGGAGAAGATTCATATCCTGATGGGCACAGTTCCTCCAGGGATTGAACCACCATCCCCGTCTTCTTTGGCTGGGGTGGGATCTAGTTGCCCTAGCCTAAGGGTACAATGACCTGAGGGTAATTTGTACTTCCGAGGAGCACTGGATTAGGATTCAGAAGACCTGCTTCCTACTCCAGTCTTCACTGCTCACTGGCTATGTGATTTTGAGCAATTAACTTAGCCCCTTTATGCTTAGTTCCCTATCTGTAAAATGAGGATAAAATCTCTCTCTGCCCTGCTTCACTTGATGAAATGAGATCATGGAGGAAACTCTTGAATAGGTCAACATTCTATGGATTTGCCCACCTCTGATGGATCTCTCCCCCCCCCCCTCTCTCTCTCTCACACACACACACACACACACACACACAAACACACCACAATCCACTCCCTTGTTCAGAGATATGGAGTATTATTTTCATCTTAAGTACTTCATTTTAAGGGGGATATTAATGTTAGAGAGCCCCCAAAAGACAGCCGCCAGCATGGTGAGAGCACTGGAGACCTTGTCAAGGTCTCTTGAAAGATTTGGGGATGTTTAGCCTGAAGAGAAGACCCTTTGGTTCAACAGGATAGGTTTCTTCAAATGTGTGAAGGCTTATCATGTGAAAGAGGGATTGGACATTCTATTCGGCCCCAGAAGGCAAAAAGAATGGATGAAAACTGTAAAGAGGCATTTAGGCTAGATGTCACAAAAAGGTCCCTAACAATCTGAGATGTCCTCAAATAGAACAGCTTAGCCTCAAGCTGATAGATTCTCCTCCTTGGAGATCTTCCACCAGAGGTTGGATGACCACCTATTAGGAATATTGTAGGAATATTATATTCTTGTTCTGATCACTATTAGGCTAGCTGGCGTCTGAGGTCAATCTCTGCTCCAAGACTTATGAGTCTTAGCTCTGAGATCCTTCCTTTCTGAAATCCTCTGGTCCCCTTCACTACTTTCACCTTGACCCCTTGGGTGGCTCTCCACAACTTCCAATCTCATTTTTAGTGAACCTTCCTTCCTGGGAAGGGTGTCTGTGCTCAAGCAGAAACTAATCTGAGAGATCATAAATCTAGAACTGGAAGAAACCTTGGAAGTGATCTAGTTCAACATCCATTTACAGAAGGGGCAACAGAGACTAGAGAAGGGGAGTCACTTGCCCCAGGATACCTTCTTAGTAGCTGGTAGAGACAGCTACTAAGCTACTGAATCTGGGTTTCCTCACTTCCCAAACAATACTATACTGCCTCCCAATCAGCTGAGATGCCAAGGTTCTAGCTCAGACTCAATTTGGCTTTAGAGCTTACCTTCTTCTAATCCAGAGAGGTCCCAGACAGAGGATTCCTGAAGAAGAAGCATGCATAGCGTGGAAAGGGAACTGAACTGGGGGTCCCCCATTAGTGGGTGATGTGACTTGAGAGAAATCAAGTACTCCTGAACTTGCATATCTTCATCTATAAAATAATGGGGGGGGGAACTAAATTATCTCTACATTTTCCCTCCCACTCTTGACATTCTGTGTTCTAAGGTGACTCCCAGCTCTGACATCCTGTGTTCTAAGAGCCCTCCCAGCTTGAACATTCTGTATTCCAAGGCTCTTCTTAGTTCTAATTTCCCTTGTTCTCAAGACTTTCTCAGTTCTGACATTCCATGTTCTAAAGACCTTCCCAGTCCTGACAGTCCATATTCTGAGGCCTCTCCCAGTCCTGACATTCTATGTTCTAACGTCCCTCTAAGCCCTGACTGTCCTTGTTCTGAGGCACTCTTCAGTTCCAATAGTCTTCATTCTAAGGGCCCTCCCAGCTCTGACAATCGGTGTCCTATCTTATACTGTTTAATACGAACAATGTGGGCTGTCTTTGTTGCATTTGTGAAATTGATTGGTCTTGATCCAAAGTTATGGGAATATCTGGTCAGGAAGTCAAAGGACCTGGGTTGCAATACCAGTTCTCATTTACTCCCATCACCTTGGCCTGCCCCCTTCTCTCTCTGGGTCTGCTTCCCTATTTGTCCAACGAGGGGGTTGAACTTGGTGACTTCTATGCCCCCTTCCAGCTTGGACCTCAATGAGATGCTAACCTCCTCTGCGATGGTCGCCATCAGCAGGCTTCCACTACAGAGATCAGGGTTTTAGAGGAAGATATCTCAGGCTCTGCCTCTTACTGGCTGTGTGTGTGTTGCTGTTCAGCTGACGCTTTTGGAGTTTTCTTGGCAGAGATACAGGAGTGCTTTGCCATTTCCTTTTCCAGTTCATTTTACAGATGAGGAAACTGAGGCAAATGGGGTTAAATAATTTGCTGCACAGAGATGTCTGAGGCTGGATTTGAACTCAAGATGAGTCTTGCTGACTTCAGGCCTAAGGCTCTATCCACTGCACCACCTAGCTGCCCCATTAGCTGTGTGACTAGAGGCAAATCTCTTGTCCTCCCTGAATCTTATTGTCTAAACTGTGAAACAGGAATGTAATACTTGTGTTGCCTTCCTTACCAGGTGGCCAGATACCTACTTTGGCCAGATGCCTACCACACCAAACCTCAGTTAGGATCAAATGAAAGAATGACTGGACAAAGGTTTTATGAGCACCATGTGAAGACCCCAAAGGATTCTGGTCAATTTCCTGGTAGCTAAAGAGAAGCACAGACTTGGGCAGAACCCCAACAGTGATGTGCCTTGTAGCAGCAGCAGCAGCAGCAGGTAACCAAACCTGAGGCCTCCAGCCTATATATTATTGGGGCCCTGGGTTAAAGGAGAGGATATTGAAGAATCCCAGTTTCAAGCTGTAAAGGGCCTTAAGGATTCATAAATGAGAAAACTGAGGCCCTGTAAGGAGAAATCATTTCCCCTAAGGTGAGTGACCCTGGTAGTAAGTAGGAGAACTGGAATTTAAACTCAACTTGTTTGACTCCAAATGTGTTCATCTTTATACTTACGCTAAGTTGTCTCCTCAATTCTATTCAACATATATTTCTTAAGCACCTACTGTGTATTAGGCATTCTGCTGGGTACTGGGGATACACAGATGAAAGTGGGAGCAGTCCCTGACCTTGAGAAGTTCACAAACTAATAGAATAAATATCCTCCAAAACTTTGTGGATCTGTCATTTCCTCAGGCTAACTATTGCCTCCATAAGTATAAATCAACACCCTTATATACATTAGAAAATGGTCTCCAAGAGTTGCGTTCCATGAAAAAATACATCACCCTGTGGCCAGTGACTGGTCCTCAGATAACCTGCATGCTGAGCTACTCTCAAAGCCTTTGGAGCTTTATAGGACCTGTCAGACCATAAACTCCACAGGCACAGATGGCCTTGGACAGCACAGGGTCCCTTCCACACCACAGTGAAGCATCAGAGCAGGACTTTAGTGGAGGAATAGATAAATAAAGTGCCGGTAAATATAACATGAATTAGCAGAGGAGAGATGCCATAAAAAGAGGCTTTTTAGCTAGCAGGATTGAGAAAGCTACTTGGAAGAGGTGACCTTCAAATTGGATTTTAAAGGATGGGTAGACCATCCACAGATGGAGATGGGAAGATGGGAGATAATTTCAGTTGTACGAAATTCATTCCTCTCCTTCCACACAGCTGAGGCAGGCAGTGTGGACCTCAAGGGACCTCAAACCCCATCCCCCATCCAGTCCCTGGAGGAAAGGAGGCTCATCATTGTTGACTCCCTAGCCCCTGGTCTTCCCAGCCCGATCAACAGGTGCATGAGAGCTCGGCCCTCCTTCACCTCCACCACCGCAGGGAGCAAGCTAGGCAGGGGTGGGGCCCTAGCTTTCTCCTCCAGAGAGCCCTCAAGGCTTCGCCCTGGTACCCCAGGGACCATCCAACCCCACCCGCGGTGACAGTGAAAGAGGAGGGATTCAGAGAGAGCTGCTAAAAGAAGGAAGAGAAGTGAGATAGAGAAAACGAGGGAGGGAAAAAAGAGAAAGAGAGCAAATAGAGAGCGGACCGTGAGAGCGAAACAGAGCGGAGAGGGCACAGCGGAGAGGGGCAGAGCGGGGAGGGGCACGGAGTGGAGAGGGGCACAGAGCGGAGAGGGGCACAGAGCGGAGAGGGGCACAGAGGAAAGCGAGGCAAGGCTGCGGAGAGGGACAGAGCGCGGAGAGAGGGAGGAGGGGAAGTGGCTCCAGCGGGCGAATCCTCCAAGGCTTCCTGCCTGGCAGGAACCAGAGGCGCTGGCCCGGCCGGCTCCCCGCGCCCTCTGCCTCTTCCCGCTGCCGCCGCCGCTACCGCCGCTGCTCTTCGGCGTTCGCCCCTGGCCTCCCGCGCGGCTCTTGTGCCCCCAGCTCTGGGCCCCGGCCGCAAACTTCAGCGGGGCCCCCGGGAGCCCTAGAGAGCGCCGAGGGAGTTCGGGGCGCGGGCGGAGGGAGCGCCCAGCCCGGGCCCAGGGGGCGTGCTCCTGAGCCTGGCCCCGCTGCTTGGGCCGCCGGGCCGCCGGGAGCTGGGGCCGCGGTGGCGGAGGAGTGGCGCTGCCCGGCCCGGGAGACATGAGCGGCCAGCGCTGCCCTGGACGGAAGGAGGACGACCGTTCGCCGCTCGGCCCGTGATGGGCTCCTGCGTCTCCCGAGGTGAGGATGCTCTGAGGCCGGAGGGCTGGGTCCGAGGAGACCTTGGAAAATAGGGAAGGGGGCTCGTCAGCGAAAACACGTCTCTTTGGGGTCGCATTTCCTCTCCCTCCCACCCAAGGACAGGGACTTGTATATCTGGGGCCGCTGGGCAGAGGGGCGCTGCCCTCAAGAGCTCTAGGACGTCTCCCTCCTTCGAGGAGATTTCCAGGTGACAGTCCTAGACTCCCCCCGGGGAGCAGCCGTCCAGTCTCTGAGTTGCAGGTCCCTCGAGTATGGGTCCCCGAGGGGCTCGGAGCCCCAGGCAGTGGGAGGGCTCCAGGGAGGCTGGCATGGTGCCTGACGCAGCGGGCGTTCTCGGAGGAGAAAGCTGAGGTCACCCCCTCCCTTCAGTGGTCGGACCCCGGGAACCGACGCTGGCAGCGGGATTGGGGGGTAGTCGCCTGTCTCTGGTAAGCTTGTTCTACCCACCCCAGCCTTTTTACCACCTCTCTCTTCTGTCCCTCCCCCTCCCCAAACCAGCACACACATCGACCTCCAGTCCCCAGCCCCAGCCCCTGATCTGACACCCTTTCCCTGGGAGTGGAGAGTCCTGCAGGTCTGAAAAGCTTCTTGCTCCAGCCCTCCCTCCTACTAGGGGTATGGAGGACAGCCAGGGGTGGTTACCATCCTCCGCCTGGCACGAGGTCCAGTTAAGGTAGTCATTGTGGATTCTGGCTCAGCACCTTTCCCGGAAGCCCTTCCTGATCTCTCTGACCCATCCTCTCCAGGTTTTTCCAAGGGGCTGATTTCCTTCCTCTAAATACCACTTTGGAAAGGTTGATAAGGGTTTAACTGAGGACTCTCACCCCACTTCTTCCTAGACCGCCAGTCGTCAGAAAGAAGGCAGTTCCTCTTCTCCCTCCCCATTCCAACCTTATGCCCTAGGGTTTGTCTTCCCAAGAAGCCCCTTGCTTCTCTTTAAAAACGCAAAAGCAGGTCTTTCCCCCAAATCATTTTTAATAGCAGCTTCTGTGGCCTTCTGTGAACCCAGGACAGTAAGGGGAGGGGGAGGCAGGATTAAGAGAAAGGGGTTTGTTATTCCATAAAGGCACAGAGATTTGATCTGTTGTCCCTGATCCTCATAACCACAACAAGGAATCAGGGGCTTGTTCTCTGGGTACAGCCTCCAGCATGTGTGTGTTCATGTGTGCATGTGTGTGTGTGTGCCTGTGTGTGTGTTGGGGGGGAGATCCTTCCCTAAGAGCTCAAAAAGACCCAGTCTGACTGTGGAAAGATAAGTGGAGATCTCCACAGAGGCATCAGAAGCATGAAATGACCTCCAAAGGTCCTCTCAGTCTCTAGGAGTCTTCAAGTAATTCTCTCTTTGTGCCCACCCACCCCCATGTTCTGTGCCTCTCAGTCCTGTACACCAGTCAGTTGAACTAGGCAGTTATCAATGGATCATATGTCTATGGTTCAGTTAGAGCAGATCCCTTAGTCTAATGCCTGGGCTGTCAGTCACTAAAGTGTTATTAGGTGGTCCATTGTCATCCCTGGAGTTCTTATCAACATAGGAGCTTCTCTGGCTTCCAGAGCAACTCTCCTCTCTCTTTCCTTTCTCCTCTCCTCCTCTCCTCTCTTTCTCTTCCCTTCTCTTCCCTTTCCTCTCCTCCCCACTTCTTTTCCCTTTCCCTCCCTTCCCTTCCCTTCCCTTCCCTTCCCCTTCCTTCCTCTTGAAGCTAGGTTTCCAGGGTAACCACATCACTGGGCTAGTTTCTTAGGGCCAGCTTCCTAAGCCATCATGCCCTTCCCCACTCCCACTACTATCCTACTTATGGGTACCAGGGGAGCAGATCTTAGCTTGGAAAAAGCTTTGACCACCATGGGTTGACAGATGCAGGAGAAGCCCAAAGGCACCTGTTGCAGTGTGGACCCCCACAGGAGGCTTGAGAGAGGCCCCTGATTCATGGCTGAACTCCCCAGGGCCATCCCTGGGAGATGCGAGCTGGAGCAGGTTACACCATGAGCCCTGTCTCAGTCCCTGATGTTCTTCCCAGCAAAATCTGGTTACTGTGAAAACCAAAAGTAATGGAGGAAGGAAGGCAAAGGAGATCACTGAGGGAAGGACAAACAGCCCAAAGGCTGTGGGAGTCTTGGTTAAGAGGAGTGAAGCCTGCTTGAATCCTGATTCTGACTTTGACTAACTGTGTGACCTTAGGCATGTCATTGCAACTTCACTATGCCTCAGTTTCCTTATGGGAACGAGGAGGTTAATAATACTTGTCCTTACCTGTCTCACGGAGCTGTTGAGAGACTCAAATGAAATGATTGCAAAGCACATTGCAAGCTTTGAAATATGAGTCGTTTTTCCACTTCATGATGGATATGTACAGGGCCCTAGGGATGGTTCTGGGGGCAGACCCAACAACTGACAAGTCTACTGAGCAACAATGGGCTGAAAGATTCACTCCCTGACAACTGATCGACAGACTGACAGCTGACACCCTCCCAAGCCACTGAAGGCACTAAGACCTCAATCACTAACAGACAGCTAGTCAACTAGTGAGCTAATGATTCATTTACTGCCTCTCGACACTAGATTGGAAGCCATGAGTCCTGAGTTCAAATCCCAGCTCTTCCACTTACTCCCTTAAGCAAGTCTTTGTACCACTCTGATTTCCCTTCTGATGGAGGCCCCAGTCTAACACCCCAGACATTCTGCAGTCCAGCTTTGGCTTACAGTTGGCCCTGTTTTCCATTTCCATACCCCATCAGAAACAAAACCAGAGTCAGCTGCCACCTCCTTCCCCTTTCTGTCCCTCCCATCTCCTGCACCTCCACTAACTTGTGTTTTAGTGTGATGGACTGAGATTGTGCAGGGTTGTGTCTGAGTGGGACAGACTAAGGGCGACCAGGTGTGATACTATAAAGCGTGTCTGTTATTATGACAGACCAGGGCTGACCAGGTGTGCCCAGTATAGGATGTGTCTTTGTGAAGGCAACAGATCTAAGCCTTGGTCTATGACAGACTGAGGGTAACAATGTGACAGGTATAAGGTTGTGTCTGTGTGAGTGTGACAGGCTCAGGGTGGCCAGTGGAGACAGGCTCTTGAGTGAGGGGGACCAACATCACCTCAGTTATGTACAAGGATGGGCTTTTTAGGAGAGCAAAGTTCTTCAAACACAGTCAAACCTAGGGCTTTCTCAGTCCAAAGTGGGACTTTCCCGAGGATGCAGGGCACTAGTAAACTATCTTCATTTGTGTGCTGGAGACCCTACCTCCTTCTCTCTGGATGAGCCACTCTCTCTAGCTGCCCCATTCCTCTCAATGACCCCCCTCCATCTTCTCATTGACCTCCCTATCCTTGTCACTGCACCAGCACCCCTATGGTGTTGTTCCCATCTTCCTTACAGACCCCTCTACCTCTGCACTGAGTCAGTCCAGTGAGTCCCTTACCCCATCCTCACCAAGGTCCACATCTTTCTGACATCTCTACACTCTTCACCAAGCTCTGATGGCTACACTGACCTTTCCCTTCCTCTTATTGAACCCTCATCCTCCCTGGCCTCCCCATCTTCTTTAGTGAGCACTCCTCTCCAGTCTCCTCACCAACCCCCATCTCTCCCCATTCTTTCACTGAAACCCTCTCTTCAGTGCAGGAGCAGTCACAGCCATGGAAGGCCGAATCATTTCAAGGACCTCACCCCTGGTTTACATCTACATTGAACTATAAAGTTAATCTCTATCCCAGGTCACTTTTTACCTGCTGTGCCCTTCTTGAGGCCAAGCCTGAGAAACAGGGCTGTTTGTTAGTCTTCCTGTCACTTGGGCAGATATCTGACCCTGACTTGAAGTGCCCCACCCTGTGGCTGGCACCCTCTGCCCTCCTGCTAAGATACCTCAGTCTTGGCATCACCAGAGGGCTCCCTGGTCTCTAGGGGTTATATTCCACAACAGCAGAACCTTCTGCTGTCAGGATGGATGTGGGCAAGAAACTTTAGATTAAGTCTTGAACAAGAAAAAGTAGAGATGCCTTTCTAGTTGTCTTACTATGTATGTGTGTATGTGTATGCTGATGAATGCTTAAAGCATTGAAAGGTGTTTCCAGAAAAAGTTTTGCCCACCATAAGGGAGGGGGCAGACATTATGGACAATTGGAAGAGTCCATTGCAAATAGATCCCCAGTAATCGAAAAGTCATGTTGAATCTCAGAGCAAATTAAACAGTAAAATCTCTTTGATTCAGTTTTCCCTGATTAACATTGAATCACTGAACGCTAGTGATGGGAGACTTAGAACACGTAATGTCAGAGCTGAAAGGGCCCTTAGAACACAGAATGGCAGAGCTGGGAGGGTCCTTAGAACTCAGGATGTCAGAGCGGGGGGGGGGGGGGCCTTTTGAAAACAGAATGTCAGGGCTAGGAGGGACCAGATTATAGAACGTCAGACTCAGGATGGACCCCAGAACATAGAATTTCAGAGGTGGAAGGGACCTTAATGTTTCTTTCATTTTGCAGGATAGGGAGAGCTGAAGTGGCTGGACTAGAACCCAGGTCTCTGATTGCAAGAATTTGGCCCAAGGTTGGAAATGTGTTCTGGGGATGAAATACCTTCACTATATTGAAGTGGGGGAGGAGGAGGGAGAAGGGGAAAGGAAGTGGTGTTTACCAAATGGATGTGCAATGTATGTGCATGACTTAGGTTGAGATAGAATGAATACGTTTAGCTTGTTTAAGAGAATTACCCGTTCTTGGATGCTTTGGAAGCAGCTCCCAGCTTCAGCTCAGATCTGTGGCCATTTAATCACCTCACCTCAGGAGCTCTCCTCCTTGGTACTTTTACAGTCTGCAAGTACTTCCTTTTTCCCAAGTGATCAATAATTCAGATTTGTCACAGAGTCAGATTGGCTTGCCTGCCATCCCCAATTATCTGTCCCCAACTGCTTCTAATTAAGGGTTAGTGAAGAGTTATAGGGGACTTCAAAGTGAGGGGTTTGGTCTAGATCAGGGGTCAACAAATGATAGCCTGCAGGCTAGATCCAGCCCAGCCTATTTTAGGGTGACCAGGAGCCAAGAATTATTTTTACATTTTATTTTATTTTATTTTTTAGGTTGGCCAATGCTTTCTTTGATTCTTCTTTTTTTTCATTGACTTGTTTATTTACTTTTAGTTTACAAGATTCAGTTCCTATTTTTACATTTTAAAATAAAGTTTGACCATATTTAAAAATAGAAAATATTTTGAATTTATTTGTATACATTGTATCTTAAAATATAAAAATATTCCTAGTTCTTCAGGAGGTAGAAAAACGGATGGTGGACAGGATTTGGCTTCTAGGGAGTAGTTTGTGGGATCTCTTGGCTAAAGCATCTCTGAAGTCCCTCCCAGGTCTCCCACTGTGTGTTTATAACTGACATGGGATGACCAGCTTAACATGCTTAAGATATGTCTGTGTTAGTGTGACGGGGAAAAGTGACCATGTTACATCCAGTTCTAACATTCTGTGTTCTAAGGCCCCTCCCAGCTCTGACATTCTATGTTCTAAGGGCCCTCCCACCTCTGACATCCTGTGTTCTAAGGCCCTTCCCAGTACTGACATTCTATGTTCTAAGGGCCCTCCCAGCTCTGACACTCAGTGTTCTAAGATTTTCCCAGCTCTAACATTCTGTGTTCTAAGGGCCTTTTCAGTTCTGACATTCTGTGTTCTAAGGACCCTGTCAACTCTGACATTCTATGTTTTAAGATTTTTTTCCCTGACTCAGACATTCTATGGTCCTTTTGTATGTGCTAGGTGATATCTGAGTATACAGTGGCTGATATTGCAGAAAGCTAGTTCAGTAATTGTGCAAATTGGCTGCAGGTCATTCCTAAGGTAGCCTATGGAAAACACAATTACCTGTTTCTCCCTACTCTTCCACCCAGGAAACTGAGTCTCCCTTCCTTCTCTGTGCCAACTTGTCCAAGGTGGAACTGGTCTCTCCATTGAGCATGGAGGTATACTGAATCCCCGAGCAGTCTACAAACAAGCCAGAGTCCCCCACCTTTCCAGAGATCCCAATGAGGACCTGGAGTTCCTCCCATCTTGAGAGGGGACCCCTAAGCCTCAGTCTCCTTTCTGCCAGCTCTTTTCTTAGAGGGTCCCCAGTCCAATGAGGAAGACTCTCCCTGCCCTTGAAGAGCCTTCATCTGATAGCAGAAACCCAGTTTCTGAGCTCAGGGACCTCCTAAATTGAGTTGGAGAAGCAGGACCTATCATATATTCTCTAGGAAATTCCAATAAAACACTTATAAAGCAGTAGATTAATAAATTCAATTCTTGTAGCACAAACTGAATCCTCAAGTGTTGGTATGATGGGCTTAAATCAGGTTAATCCTGAGACTTCATGAAGGAGGTGAACTTAAAGCAGTGTTATGAAGAGGCAAGGGACATTGTTCATGGGGTTTTCTTGGCAAAGACATTGAAGTGGTCTGCCATTTCTTTCTCCAGTGCGTCCCCATTTCACAGATAAGGAACTGAGGCAAATAGGGGTTAAGTGACTTGCCCAGGGTCATAGAGCTCGCAAATGTCTGAGGCCACATTTGAACTCAGATATTCCTGACTGCAGGTCTGGTTCTCTATCCTCTGTGCTACTTTGTTGCCCTGGAATGGTTTACAGAAGGAGCCAAAAATATGCTGATGGCAATATGTTAGTACCTGATATTTCTATAGAGCTTTTAAGGTTTACAAAGTGATGTACAGACAGACATTTTATTTGAGCCTCAAGGCAATAATGTGGGAGTCAGTGCTACAGGCATCATCATCATCCCCATTGTATGGATGAAAAAATAGAGGATCAGAAAGATGAAATGGTTTGTCCAAGGTCATATAGCTAGCCACTATACAAAGTCAGATCTGAACCCGAATCTGTCCTTGTTCCATAACCCTAACAGATTTGGAGAGGAGGGGGATGGGCAGGGAGGGGAAATGGAAGGATGGGTGTCTGCTGCTGCAGAAAACTGAGCCAAGGGTTCTGAAAAGCAATGGGAGCTGTACAATCACTCTATAAATATCTCTTCTCGAGGGCTAGGGAAGATTGGTAACAGCCAGACTGTTCTCAGCCAAGCCGCCACGCCAGGCTGGGTCTCTGCACCTGTGGCGGTGACTCACCAGGCGGAGGGAGGAGGCAGCATCCTCTCCCACTCATTTCGGGGTTTGGGGGAGTAGGAGGGCAGAGATTGGCCCCATTGTGCAGAAAGGGAGACTGAGGTCTGAGAGAGAAAAAAGAGATTCAACCAGCTCTAATGGGGATGATAGAAAGGAATCTTGAAAGCAGAAGTGTAGCTATCCTTCCTTAGGACTGATGTCCTAGGACCTGTTAGAATAATCAGGGTAGGAGGTCATGAGTGATGCTGAGCTTCTTGGTGCAAACAGAGATAATATAGAGTAGGGGATGGGAGACAGAAGACCCGGGCTCAGATCCTGGAGCTAGCATTTTCTCAGCACCCAGACTAGTGCTTTGCACGTTAGAGGTTGTTGACTTACATTTTAATAGTGTGACCTTGGGAAAATTACCTAACCTTTCTTTTCATCAAAGGGCTGGATGAGATATTCCCTTTTCGGAGGTGTTGTGAGTGAGCTAAACAGGAGTGAAAAGGGAGATCTTCTTCCCACTGCATGACTTTGGGAGGTATTTCTTCTCTCTGACCTGAGCCCTCCTTGCCTGCTCCACAAATCCTGTGAAGTCTTTAGAGGGAAACAGCTCCTTGACATGCCCAAAAGGAACTGAGCTGAGTCAGGAACAGGCTGAGCTGTATACTATAGAAATGTTTTCTAGGGGGAGGGTGACCAGTGACTCTCAATCTCCCCAACCATTCCAGAAGAGGAGTCACCAAAGGAAGGCTTTGGTTAGACACACAGCAAGAAAATGTTCAGCTAGAGACAAAGAGGAACTTCCCCAGGTCGAGGGGCCAACAAATGTCCTGGGGAAAGAAATAGCATCTTCTCTCTCTAATTTCTTTAACAACTGGAAACTGTCCACTTTGACGCAGGAAGCTATAAGACATGACCTCTAAGTGCCCCTAGGAAGCAAACCAGTTTTAAGTCTGACTTTTTTTTTGAGGGGAGGAAGGAGAGTTATTCAGTCAATATGAATTTATTAAGTACCTACTCTGTGCCAGCCACCTTCCTAAATATTGGGGACACAAAGAAAGGCAAATAGCAGTCCAAGAGTCAGGCTTTGATTTCAGGATAGGGTAAACCAAGAGTCTAGGAAGGGGGTCTGTAGTTACTGGGTTAGATCTGCCAGGGCAGTCAGAGGTCCAGAGTTCAAATCTCACAGTCTGCTACTAACTACATGAATGACTTTAGACAAGTCACTACCTGGATCTGGGTCTCAGGTTCCTCATCAGCAAAAGGATGCCAAGATCGCTTTTACCTCTAAAGTCTTTGGCTGACTAGAGGAGAGGATGGGGGAGATGCTGCTAGAGACCCAGATCCTCCTTGTGGCTGATCTCCCAGAGGATAGAGCTGGCCCATCCTGGGGGAGGGGGCACTGAGCTATACTCCTGCCTCTGTCCCCTCTCTCCATTCCTCTCAGGCTGTGTTTTTCCAATGGCCAGTGACGTGGTCGGCTTGGTCCCAGCTGGGGAAGGAGGAGCCTGTGACTCCACCCAAGGCTGGTTCATTACCTGATGTCTCTATGGCAACCACTGGTGACATCACAAGGGCCCAAGTCCTGAGGGGGAGAGGGAGGCAGGAGGCAACCAGCTGTAGCCTTGGACCCTGGAGAGGAGACACAGGAATGGGAAACCAAACTGGGGAGGGACCAAGAAAGGCAGTGTGGTGGAAGGAACCCTTCCTGGTGGGAAGGATTGAGTACTTGGCTTGGAGGCAGATGACCTGGGTCCTCAGTCTGCTGCTAACTGGCTGTATGGGCAAATCACTGCTCTTGGAGCCTCAGTTTTTCCATCATTAAAATGGAACCAACCCCAGGTGGCTCCCCCCGACACTTCCATCTTGTTTCTCCCTGCTCTAGTCCTCAACACTAGGAGGCACGGTTGTCATAGGATTAGTGAGGGCCCCACATGAAAGGATGCAGGCATTTTTTTTTTAGCATCTTTCGGGAGATGTGTGGAGGGCTCATCAATATTCTTATTCATCTTTAGAGTTCAGTGTCTGTGAAAGTGAGGTCATAAAATATCAGAGCCTGGAGGGCCCTGAGGACATCAAGTGGTAAAAACACAGACTGTCAGACCTGGGAAGGGCCTCAGAACACAGGCTGTCAGGTTTGGAAGGGTCCTTAGAACACAGAATGTCAGAGCTGGGAGGGGTCTTAGAACACAGGATGTCAGGTTTGGAAGGGTCCTTAGAACAGAATGTCAGAACTGAAAGGGCTCTTAGAACACAGAGTGTCAGAGCTTGGAGGGGTCTTAGAACATAGGATGTCAGAGCTGGGAGGGGTCTTAGAACACAGGATGTCAGAGCTGGGAGGGGTCTTAGAACACAGAGTGTCAGAGCTGGGAGGGGTCTTAGAACATAGATGTCAGAGTTGGGAGGGCCCTTAGAACACAGAATGTCAGAGCTGGGAGGGGTCTTAGAACATAGGATGTCAGAGCTGGGAGGGCCCTTAGAACTCAAAATGTCAGAGCTGGGAGGACCCTTAGAGAAGAATGTTTGATTTAGACAGAGACTGATGAATGGAGGCCTTGAATCCTGTAACTTGTATGTTCTTGGACAAGTCACTGAACCTCTGAGCCTCAATCTCCTCCTCTGTAAACTGCCTTGGACGACCAAGGCCTTTTCCTACTCTTCTGGGAGCTAGACGGCCTCTCCATTTTATAGAGGAAGAAATGAAGACCAAGAGAGGAAAAGTGACTACCCAAAGGACTTGGACCTGGGTCTTCTCGCCCTGTTCTTGTGTGGCCTCCTGCCATCCCACACATTGTCCCTTCAGATGGGCTACACTTGTAGGGCATGGTACCTAGTACAGACATGGAGGTGTTTCACAAATGCTTGGTTCCTTCCCTAAAAACAACTTCTAGGTTGCATCTGACCTTTTAATGCAGGTGTTTCTGGCCCCTTCTTCTTGGTTGTCTTTCTTAGCCTCCTTCATTCCTCCAGGTCTTACTGGGGTGAATTTGGGGGATCTTTGGCCCAGCAGGTTGGGCTGTGCCCCAGGGCCTCGAGATTCACTCCAGGGAAGGAAGGGATACCTAGAGTCTGGAATGGGTCCCTGTAAGAAACCTCCCACCCATTCTCCCAACCAAGCATCTGGCAGATTGTGCCTACTACCACCCTGGGGAGGGCTCGCGTGACCCTGAAGTGAGTCATTCCTAATGAAAGCTCTCTCTGGGCACTGTGGCATTCCTTCTTCCTTAAGCAGTAAAGGGGCAAACCAAAGCCCAGGCCTATTGCCCTGTCTTCCTACTCCTTGGTTTCTCAAAAGCCCTTCCCTTCTCACCACCTCAGGATGAAGCAATAGCCCTAAAAGCTGATGTTGATCTGAGGTTGAATTAATAGAAGCTTGGTGTCCTGAATGAGGGAGGACACAGGTCATTTGTTTTCTCCCTTGATCAGACCAGTCTGGAATATCATGCTTTGATCTGGATGTAAGATTGTAGGAAGAACAATGTCTATCCAGAGGAGGGCCTCTGGGATGGGCAAGGAAGAGGGATCATGCCAAGCCAAGATTGGTTAAAGGAATTGGGCATATTTACCCTGGAGAAAACTCTTCAATAATTTTGAAATGTTGTCATGAAGAGGAAGAACTAGCTTTTTTCTTCTTGGGCCCCAGCTGGCAGAATTGAGGCAGTTGGGGGTATGTTGCCGAGATACAGGTTATAGCTTGGTAAAGTTGGGAAACTTTTTCTGACATTTAGAGATTTCCCCAAGTGGAACAAGCTGGGGGCAGTGGCTTCCCTTATGCTCAGGGTCCTTAAGAAGAGACTAGGTAGCTACTGGTAAGGAATATTGAAGCAGGGTCTCCTATCCCAGCTTGGGGAAGGAGGAAGGCTCTGTGATGGTTGAGGACCCTGCCCATTCCAACATTCCATGCATCTCTTTCTCTCCATCCTTTCTAGGAATAGAGGGGCCTTAGAAAGGTCAGAATTTCCTGAACTGGCCAGGCTCCTGGGCAGTGTCTAATGGCCCAGGCTGCCTTCAAGGAAAAGGATTAAATGAAGGGCAGGGTCCAACCTAGGATACTCCCTGAGGCCAGATCCCTGGTGCTGGCCAGCCCTGAAAGCTGCAGGAAGCCAGAAGGAGAATTCAGACATGCCTTTGACTGTCCCCCTCCCCCCTCCTTCCAGAAAAAAATCTGACCTCAAACACTTCCTAGCTGTGTGACCCTGGGCAAGTCACTTTACCCTGGTTGCCTCAGTTTCCTCATCTGTAAAATGAGCTGGAGAAGGAAATGGTGAATTACTCCAGTATCTTTGCCAAGAAAACCCCGAATGGGGTCACAGAAAGTTGGATACAACTGAAACCAACTGAAGAACAAAAACAACCACTCCTTCCCTGGCTGACAGAGGCCCCTTTCCTCCATCTCAACCCTTTTTCTTTAGCTCATGCTCTTTCTTCTTCCAGAATTGTTCACAAGTGCCCACAAGGACTGTCCTCTGCCCGGGGGCATAGATTACCCAGCCTCAGACCTCCCCTCTGGCTGCCTTCCCCCTGCTGCTCCAGACCATGTCACCAGTAAGGTAAATGACATCACTACATCCCTCCACCCCACCCTAATCTGCCTGTACCCCCAGGCTACACCTGGACCCCTATTTCCCCCTAAAGAGGACACCACCGGGGCTGGGGTCACTTCTGATCCTCTGACAACTTTGATGATTTTACAGCAGGTTCAGACTCCCTTACATCTGTGGTGTTTGAGGCAGAGTCAGAGGATCTGGGTTTGAATCCTGACTCTGCTATGGGCTTGCTATGTGCTATTTGCTTTCAGAAATGCTTCCGGACCCCCAATGGCTTCCTGTCTGAATCCAAGTCCTGCTCAGTATCCTTATCTGTAAAACAAAGGGTCTGGACAAGTTCTCAATATGGTACCTTGGAAAGTATACTGGATTTGTATTCCGAGAAACTGGGTTCAAACCCTTGATTTTGCTTCCTGAGGCAAATCCTCCCTTAGATACTAACTAGCTGCATGATCCTGGGAAAGTCAGTTCCCCTCTTTAGACCTCAGTTTTCATATCTGTAAAATGGAGACAATAGCACCTCCCTCCCAGGGTTGTTGTAATGAGATAATATGTATAAACTGCTTTGCCAACCTTAAAGCACTGTAAAAATATTAACTGTTGTTATTACCTGTGTGACTTTGGGCAAGTCACTTAACTTCCCCCCAGCCTCAGTTTACTCAGCTATAAAATGAGGGGGGTTGACTAGATGACTTCTGAGGTCCCTTCCACATAGAGAACTATGAAGAGATAATGAGGTATCGATTTCCCAGTTATCCAGACATGCAGCAATACCTATATTTATTTTCCAGACCTGCTAAGGGGCACTCAGGTCTGTTCTCTGGCTGGATAAGCAGGTTACTGGGCTCTCTACTTCCTTCCAGGAGCTCTGGCTGGCCACCCTTCTTTGATGAGCATATGTGGTATAATTAAGTCAATCAGTCAGCAAGCTTTGATTAAATACCGGCTATGTGCCATGCACTGGGCTAAGTGCTAGAGATAGAAAGAAATACAAAAACACAGTCCCCGCCCTTAAGGATCTTCCAGTCTAATGGAGAGGACAATGTGTGAATAACAACACACACAGAAGACAGAGAGGGCAGATGAAGGGAGAATCTGAAAGGGAAAGGTACCATGAGCCAGGGGGACCAGCAAAAGGCCTCTTTCAGAAAGTGGGATTTGAGTTGCCTGATGCTCCCTTGGAAACTTGATCTGCCTGAATCCCCCTTTTCATCCCAATTTAGGAAAAACAAATGGATTTCTGCTGGGATCCCTGGCAGGTCAGTTGACTTGCCCCAATCTCCCCCTCCCCACCCCAATCCCTTATTCCATGCCTGGCACTTTGGCATGCTGTCATCCATCATATGATCCTCATTGGGTCCTTTGAGAAAAGTTGGGGCAGAAGGGACAAGGTGGGATCTCAACACGCTGACCCTGGGCCATCACTTCCCAGGCATCTCATTCCATGGTCCTGACCCAGCAACTGCGATTGGCACAGGAGGAGGGGAGGGCATTGTATGACTAGGGTTCTGCCCACTGATCCTCCCTTTTTCTTCTCCTTTCAGAAATGCTTCCGGACCCCCAACGGCTTCCTGTCTGAATCCAAGTCCTGCTCTAGTAACTACAATGTGGCTGCCCTAGCTACTTCATCCCTGGTGGGTACGTAAAGACCCAGTGCAGCTTTATGGCACCTCGGACAGATGGCATAAACCTGAGTTCTAAAGATTCACCCTGCCAAGACAGACACTTGCTAGATGAGCCAGGCAGCTCATAATACTCATAGATTGATGTTTGTCCTTCATTCTTAAAGGGGACCATGACAACAGGAAAATGATGCCCTGACTTGCAAGTGAATTGGATTTAAGCAAGGCAGGGCTGTGCAAAGTCACCAGCCTCACGTTCGCCTCCAGAGTCATCTGGGTCCAATGGCAAGATGTAGCTGCCCCACTGGGGACCCAACTGGCCAGTTCCAGTTGGGTGATGCGACTCCTCTCCTCTCTCCTTCACTTCTCTCCACTCTTTTCCTCCTTCCTCTATCTTTGTTCATATAGTGTGTCATATCCTTACCTGAGGGTACTCTGCCCAAAGGAATGTACATTTTGACCACTGAAACCTAGAAAGATATCTTGGGGTTTACAGTCTAGATTTCTTTCTTGAGAACTATGCTTTAAACCCAAATCACTCTTTCACTGATTGACCAACAATAGGTCCCAGCCTAAACCCCAATCGGTCATTGTTTGGGTCTGGATGGCTCAGAGTGAAAGTAAATAGCAATTATTTCTGTTTTGGTCAGAAACCGTGAGGGTCTTTCTCTCCCAGGTTGTGTTTTTTAAAGTAGATAAAAGAAGCCTTTCCCTCTCTCATTTCTTACCTTAATCACTGAATGGGCATTGCCTCGGTCAAACTCAGACCTGGAAAGATCTCCCACTGCATCTGGGGCCATCTCCAGATGTCCTGATCTAGATCTGGCCACTAGACCCAGTTGGCTCCACAAGAGAAAGTGAGGCTGGCGACTGCACAGCCTTCCCTAACTTAAATCCAATTCACTTGCAAGTTAA
Source organism: Pseudocheirus occidentalis (assembly GCA_028646575.1). Classification (NCBI taxonomy): domain Eukaryota; kingdom Metazoa; phylum Chordata; class Mammalia; order Diprotodontia; family Pseudocheiridae; genus Pseudocheirus; species Pseudocheirus occidentalis. Next base: position 37,351,642 of record CM053596.1, on the reverse strand, counting down.
GGCATCATTTTCCGGATGTCATGGCCCTCTTCAAGCATGAAGGACAAACAACAACAACAAATGAACAGGGGAGGGTCATAGAGCAGGACTAAGCTATAGAGGAGTTTATCTGGTAGACACTGTCACAAATAAGCAGCTTCCTATTTTGCCTCATTCTTTCTGCCTAGGTACTAAACTCAATTGTTTCAATTACCCTGGGGCAAAGCTAAACTAGGTATTACACTTAATTTTTTCCAACTCCCTCTAAATTTTGGTGCCCTAAGCCAAAGTGCTAGTTGCCCCACCCAAGGTTGGCTCTGTACAGACCTTTGCCTGGACCTATCTTCTATGCTCCTCTACCAGGGACCAGTCCTTAGAAGATATGGATTAGAAAGCTGACCCTCCAACAGCAGTTTATCAAGCATCTACTATATGTCAGACACTCTTCTAAGAGGGTTGGACCTCAAAGACTGCATATTAAATGAGTAAGGAAAAAGGGTAAGAACATTTCATGCAGGGGCAAAGACAAGGAGGTAGGAATGAACTGTGTCACAGCTGTTGGAGAAAGAAGGGAGCTAAGCTGGACAGAACATGGAGCATGTGCATAGGAGGCATGAACAACAGGCTTCACTCCCTCCCACACCACGGGCCAGACTTATTCCTGCCACTGGCCTTTGCTCAAGCTGTTTTGTCTACTTAGAATGTCCTCTCCATGATCCTTTATCCCTCTATCCTTCAAGGCTCCATTTAAGCTCTGCCTCCTCCAGGGAGTCTTTCCCAATTACCCTCATCATCAGCAATCTCTCTCCTCCAAGAGGGAATATGATGTGATAGAAAGGACCCTGGATGGAGGAACAGGATGGAATCCTGGTCATATTACTCTCCTGTGTAATCCTGAGCAATCACCTTACCCCTCTTAGATCTCAGTTTCCCCTTCTATAAGATGGGGCATTGGGCTCAATAATTTCTAAGATTCCTTCCAGCTCTAAGTCCATGAATTGTTACACAACTGATCAACTCCTGCAAGACAAAAATTATCTGAGGATCCATTAATAGGTGCTGCTGCCAGTCAGTAATGCAGAGCTATGATAAAAATCACTTTAATGTATATACAAAAATCAGCAAGACCTGAGCAGCAGTATCAGCAACCTTTTACAGGTTTGGATTACATAAGCAAGATGGGAACCATGGAATTTCAAAGAGTAAATAAGAGAAGATACTGATTTACAGATAGAAGAACAGATGGCAGAAGGGGAAGGTCTGAATCTGGTACAACAAGGTACTAGCCAGTTAACACCAGAGCTGTAGCTGATACTTCAAGCTGCAAATTTGCAAATAGACAGAGCAGGAACTAGCCAGATAACAGTAGGGCTATGGATGATATCTTAGCTTGATTTTACATGCTAGCAATTTTATGTGATCTGCCCATCTTAAATTAAGCCAGAAATTCTCTTATCACACTACAGGATTCTAGCATACAACATGTAACAGTGATGTGTTTTTGATGGTGGTACAAGGTGGTACAGAATCGAGAAGCCTGGCTTTGTTGGTAGACCTGGCTTCCAATTCCACCTCTGGTACTTACTACCTGTGTATGACCTTGGGCAAATCCCCTCCACTCCCCGAGCTCCGTGTTCTCATTTGTTAGATGTGGGACTGAGATGAGATGGCCTCTGGCATCTGTGATCTGTGATCCAGTGGGCATAGACACGTAGGTGAGAATGGGAGGAGGAGATAATTGACTCCGCTTCTCCACATGGCCAGGTGTGGTACAGAGCATCAAGGACCACATTACGAAACCCACAGCCATGGCTCGGGGCCGAGTAGCCCACCTGATCGAATGGAAAGGCTGGAGTGCCCAGCAGTCAGGGTGGGACCCATCACCAGCAGAGGAGGAACATTACAGCTACCTCCCTGATGAGCTTCGGGAGGCTCGATTTGCTGCAGGTGAGTGGGTGACACGCTTCTGCCCCATGGGGAGACCGGAGTGGAAGAAGGATTGGACAAGATCAAAAGACCTACATTCACCTCCTGACTCTCCCTCTCATCTGCTTTGATCCTGAACAAGACACTTAGCCTAATCTACCAAGTGGAGATAATCATAACTAAGTTACTAACCTTACAGGGTTGTTGGAAAACAAATGTTTTGTAAACTTTACAGCAATATAGAAATATCAATGATTATTGTCAGGTGGGCTCTAGACCATTGAATGGACATCAGATCATTGGGTGGGCAGTAAGTCATTGTATGGGCATAGGATTGGCACCCATAGGATGAGCATTAAACCATTAAATGTGCATAGTATTGGGCGGATAGGTATTAGACCACTGAATTGGCATAACATCATTAGGTGAGCCTTGGGCCATTATAAAGGCATAAGACATAATATCATTTTGTGGGCATAGAGTGGTTGGATGGGCACTGGACCATTGGGTGTTTGGAACAGAATTTTTCAATTTTCATTGAATTGGAATGAAATCATTGGGTGGGCACTGGATCATAGGGTAGATATAGGATTGCTAAGTGGAAATTGGACCATTGGGCCATTGGATGGAGATTATATAAGGATCATTGGATAGGCATGGGAAAGAGCCTAAAGAGATGGCTGCTATACCAGTCTCTCTCCATTGAATCTGTCCATTACAGCTACCAGGGGGATGTAGGGTAGTGTCTGCCACCAACTCCAGCCTCTCCTCAATACAGGTGTTGCTGAACAGTTTGCCATCACGGAGGCCACACTGAGTGCCTGGTCCTCAATAGAAGATGAAGAGATGTGCCATGGAGAAAGTTCCCAGGATGTCATCCCCCTACAGGGTATGTTCCCCTGGGTGGGGGTGGGGGAGCAAAAGGAGAAGATGAACAAGTCAATTTAATTTTATTCAGAAAGAATTTATAAGTGCCTTCTATGTGCCAGTCACAGTGCTAAATAATACAGAGGCAAAAAAAAAAACTGTCTCTACCCTCACAATCTACTGGAGGGGGAAACAACATGTATGTAGATAAGAGAAAACAAACATACATATATATATATATATATATGTATGTATGTATGTATGTATGTATATGGTGATACGAGGTTATACATACACATAAACCAAATTTATATAGCATACATAATGAAGAGAATTGTGATGGAGAGATTACCATTATAGAGAATTTTACAGGCCTTTCATGTTGTTATTCATTTGTTTCAATCATGTCTAACTCTTTATGACCCCAGTTGGGGTTTTCTTGGCAGAAATACTGGTCTGCCATTTCCTTCTCCAGCTTGTTTTTACAGATGAGGAAACTGAGGTAAACAGGTCAAGGGACTTGCCTCAGATCACAGTTAGTAAGTGTCTGAGGTCAGATTTGAACTCAGGTCTTCCTGACTCCAGACTTGGTGCTCTGTTCACTGTGTCACCTAACTGCCCCCCAAAACAGGTGACAGTGAATATGAAAAAAAAGTATCAAATACTTTACCAATGTCCAATAATGGTATTCTACACGAAGGACTGGTGATTTCATCAGAGCCTGCATTCTGGCCTGCTACCCAGACAAATTATAACCACCCCTTCCTCCCATCCCCCATGCCTTGGTAGTCTTCATGACACTCTTCATGAGTCATTGGGTCTAAAATAAACCCCATCCCCCAGTGGCCATCCCTCTGGTGATGAGTATCTCTGAGCTGAGTGGACTCTCCCGCATTTGACACGGTTCCAATGTGCTCAACTGTGCCAAGGCCCACATGCCACTGGCAAAGCCTTGGGAGCCCAGGGTCACCTCCATGCCCCCATGAGGGACGGCTGAAGATGATTATGGGATGAGGTCATTGACAAAGATTTTTTTAAAGCACTCTCTACGTGTCCTGTACCCTCTAATGCTCCATGGATCCTCTCATTAGAAGGCCCCCTTTATGAATGGATGAGAGAGTTGTTCATAACAACGGAACAGGAAGTGACATTAGGAGATAGCACCAACCTCAGGTGCCTGTTTGCAATGCAGGACAGGGCCAGAAGTTACCCATGGGCCACAAGCAAGGACCAGAGCAGCTCGTCCCCTAAGTGGAGAGGGCAGGAGGACCAGGGCTGGTTGGGATCGGGGTAGGGAAGAGAAGAGGCGGTCCCTGAGTAAAGAAAGGGAGTGTGAGAGCATGGGAACGTGTGGTAGAAAATGCTTTGCGACTTGGAGTTCTACTCTTGGAATTTTCCATTGACCCAGCATTGCACCACTCCTGTCCAGCCAGAGTGGATGCCAAGGAGCAAGGCTAGGTTAGTGGAAAGAGCCTGGCCTCAGTCTACCTTTCCAACTCCATCATACATTACTCTCCCCCATGCATTCACCGGGCCAATCAAACTGACCTCATACAAGGTCAGGGGTGTTATGAGGCTCAAGAAGATCCTGGATGTAGAGCTCTTTGCAAACTTTAACATGCATGTTATTATTATTAATTATTCTCATCATCATCATCATCATTATTATTATATAGAATCTGCTTACTATTATATTATCAACTAAGTGGCACCATAGTGCATAGACCTCTGGACCTGGAAGAAGGAAGACCAGAGTTCAAATCCATACTCAGATACTTATTAGCTGTGTGACCTTGGGCAAGTCACTTAACCTCTGACTCAGTTTTCCCAACTGTAACATGGGAGTAATCATAGCCTCTATCTCCCAGGGTTGTTGTGAGGGTCAAATGAGATCATCTTTTTAAAGTGCTTAGCACAGAGTCTAGCACATAGTATGTAAATGCTTCTTGCTTTCCTATTTTTATGATTAATAAGAATGGGCTTCCAAGTCTGGTGATGACTTCATTTCCTGAGTCTTCTATTGCACTCGTGCTGAGCTCAAGATTCATAGAGTGACATAGGAGTGAATGTTTAACAACCAGGCTGGGAGCGGGCTGGGTAGGAGGCTGGAGGGACCTATGCAAATCCTGTTAAATTTAATCTGAATCAATAACACTTTCTCCATCATTTTCTTAAGTCTGGAAATCAACAGAGCAATAAATCCTCCTGATTGGTAGGGGCTGCTGGTTTCTGAGGTGTAAATTTTCACACTGAAAATTTCACCATGGGTCTAGCAAGTCAGAACTGGCTCCTGCCCTGGAATGTATAAGAAGTCCTAGGACAGTTTTCCTGTGTAATGCTGCCTTCTGAATCATAGGAGAAACATTCAGTTTGGATTAGTTAAGCCCAGTTTTGCTGGATTCTGAAGCTTAGGAAATTGAGCGTGAAGATAACTCTCTCTCAGAGCACCAGACAACAATAGTGTTTGCTAGAGTGATGGCATCGCTAACCATGCAGGAAACACCTTTTATATGACTGTCTAGTTCTCATCTCTGGACCTTTGCACTGACTTTCCCCCATGCCAGGTGCACTTTCCCTCTTCACCTCCCTGGTTTCCTTCAAAGCTTAACCCAGACACACCACCTTCTTCTTACAAACCGGTCATTCCTTAACATCTGTCTTTCACTTCTATGACAAAAATCACCTTGAATTTGTGTTTTGTAAAAGCTTACATGGGTTGTACATGTTGTCTCCCCTGTTAGAATGTAAGCTTCTGGAGGGCAGGCACCATTTGGGGGTTTTTTTGTTTGCTTGCTTTTGCCTTTGTATCTTAAGAGAGGACCAGAACCTGCCTTGCCGATTGATGGATTCTCCTTGGAGTCAGAATATAAAGGTTAGCCTTCTGGCTCTGATATCTGATATGCCCAGGGTTCATTTAGCCACAGGCCTTCCTAGCCTCATAGAATGATGGATAAAGTGCTGGAAGGAAGCTTAGAGGCCATCCAGGGCAGCCTCTTCATTTGATAGATGAGGAACCTGAGGGAGAGAGGTCCTGTCACTTCTCAAACAAGGAGATCTGGGAAACCAAAGGCAGTCCCACCTAAGGGATAAAGGCTGGGAGGGGTCAGGGCCCAATCCTAACTCTCTTCTCCTTGGATTTCAGGCCTCGGGAGCATATATCTGCAGGACAGCCTACTGAATGGGCCCTTGCTGGATGGCAGCCTCCAGGCCTTTTCCTCCTCACTCTCCTCATCCCTTCCTGCCCCTGGCCTGCCTGCAGAGAGTTGGGACTCCCCTGAGGAGCCTTCTACAGCAGGACCATGGTCACCCAGCCCTGAAAAGCAGCGGCTGCTGCTGCAGCAAGGAGAACCAGACACCAGTGAGGGCCAAGGCCAAGCAGAGTCCAGGATCCAGCTCCATGGCTCTATCCACTATGTGGACAGCAGCTCCCTGTCAGAGGACGAGGTCTTCTATAACTGAGGCCAGGCCCTAGGCTGGCACTGGGCTGGGCCAGAGAAAGACACTAGTGGGAGGAAGGAGGATCAGAGGCCCTCCTTTCTTCACTGACCCCATTGACCTCCCTGCCCTGTTGCTCATACCATGCCAAGAGATGCCACCAGGGACCTGCTTGCCCCATCAGCTGTGGCTCAGGACTACAGGGCACCAGAGTTCCCAATGTCTCAAAGTTGAGGGCTGCTTCCCTGTGGTACAAGGACTCATACCTCTCTTTGAGTCCTTTGACATCTGGATGAGATGGGCAAGTCAGGCACCAGGTAGGCATGGGGCCATGGTGGAGTCATTAAGACTCCTTAGGAAACCAATTGGTGCCTCAGTTTACCCCCTTGTTCAATGGGAGCCATATCCCTGGAGCCCTTTCCTTTCCCTTTCTCTTTGGAAGGCAAGATTGGGCAGAAGCTGGCTCACATGTCTTCTTAGATGCCCCTCCTTCCCACAGACTCTGACTTTCTTAGCCCTTCCATGGGACTGAGCTGAATACTGAGCTCTGTGACATGAAGAGTTGCCCCTGAGAAGTCCCCCTGCAACCCCTTTTAGTGGGGGTATGGAGGGCACTGGAAGGTAGCAAGGGATTGATTAGGGTATATGAACCCCTGGGTTCCATTCTCAGTCTTCCCCCCACCAATATCTTACACTTCTACCAGGGCCAGGGGAAGTTCTCTCTCACCCCTCACTCTCTCTAGGCTTCTTCCACCCCATTCCCCCAGCCCTCCTATGAGGTGGTGACTCCTTCCCCTGGAAGCTAAAGGACCCCTTCTTGTCACTGTGATTGTCTGTCCATCCTCACACTGTAGCACTCCCTGGACACCCCAGGGATTGGCTCCCAACTTACCGGAGATCCTTCCCTGCTGCGTCCCAACAGGGCCCCCTTGGTGGACAGTCTTCCTCTCTCTCTCCAATGGATCCCTCCCCTTCCCCTACCTCCATGTTCTTTGAAGACATTAAAGTGGTGGGTTTGCCCAGTAGCTAACATCTTGATCTCTTGGGGGTTGGGGATGGCAATTCTTGGGTCCCTGGTTCCATCAGAACCTCCATATAGACACTACAGAAACCTTTAGGGGAGCCAACCTTGGCCAGAGCTGTAGTTCACTGTGATAACCAACCAGCTGTGTCTGAATTTCCATGTGTGGCACTCTGGACACTGCCTCCTTAGGCCCATTTTCGTTTCACCAGCTAACAGCAGACAAGGGTGGAGCTTGCTTGTACCTGAGGGAAACCTTTCTGCTGGGAAACAGAATAAATAAGGTTCCACCCTCCAAGATCAGAGATCTGTACTGCTGAAATGAAGATCACTGGAGACCCAGAATTTCAGCTTAATCTTCCCTAGCCCCAGAATCTGGGGGGCAGGACAGTAACTATAGTATAGGAGTGTTGGGCATGTGGGGGATGGGGAAAGACTGGCCTTTTTACAAGGTAGATAAGGAGGCATAGGCTATTGAATGCCACCTTGGCTCCTCTCCCTGGTGAGAGGACCAGAGGTGCCCAATGGACACTCCCAGGATCCTGGATGCTTGCCCAACTGTCTCTGTAGGAGATATTCTGCCCTGGATGGGCCATTACAGCTGGGGAATGGGGCAGAATCTGCTCTGACCTCTAACCCCTTTCAGGAAGACACAGGCCAAAAAGAATTGGCTGGAAACTGAAGAAGGAGAGTGAATGGGATGGAGTGAAAGAGCCCTGGGCCTCTGGGTTCAAATCTATTGATCTCTGTTACTTGCTATTTTGCATGACTTTGGTCAAATCACTTACCCTACCTGGGTTTCAAATGTTTATAAAATGAAGAGATTCTGCATAATTCAACGAGCATTTATTAAGCAGGCACATGGCACTGGGCTAGGAATAGGAACTCTAAAGGCCAAATAAACCATAATCCCTGCCCTCAAGGAGCTTACATCAAAGGAGCTTACACAAACAATGGAAGCAGGGGTAGCTGCAGCAATAGCCTGGTTCCTTGGACAAGCCAACAGGATGGTGCTTGTGTACTCCACACTGTTCTCTTCCACAGGCTGCTTTATTTAGGAGCTGGGGGGTTTGCCAGGTCAGCAATGGCCTTGTCCAGCTAGGGGAGAAGAGAAGATCAGTGTGGGTCATTTGGAGTGGAAGGAGATTACTCAAGAACTAAATAACAAAAACCAAATAACTTTCTCAAGATTTTTCCTCTTGGCTTTGCCAGGAATCTAGAACCAAGTCCTAGAACCAAATCCCTGCTGGAAACCCCTGAGACTTGAGTTGCCCCTTAGACAAGGAGCTGACCTAGAGCAGGGGTGGGGAACCTGTTTCCTCGAGGCTATTTGTGGCCATTTAAAATCCTTTTAAGGGGATTTGTTCTGTGAAGTTTGAATTCAGTCAAAGGGCCACATTTGAGGACCTAGAGGGCCACATGTGACCTCAAGGCAGCAGGTTCCCTACCCCTGGCCTAGAGACTCCATGACCCAGAGTCCAGACTGCAGATCCCTGTCCACCTCTGTCTGCTTCCTCCCTTCCCCATCCCTGGTACCTCCACCCAGGAGATGAAGCCCACCACTCGGCCCACCGATGTCACCAAGATCCTCTGCATCTTCAAGAGTTCAAAGAGGTTGTGGACCTGGGAAAGAGAGAGGTGGGTTCAGTGCTGTAAAGGGTGGGGAGAAGGCAGAGATCCTGGAAGGGTGAATTTAGCAAAACTCCAAAGGAGAGCTCAACAAGGGGAGATGTGTTGTAAGACAAAGGACTCCCAGAGCCCCTTTGGCAAGATCTTCCTTCACATTGTGCCTCAATTTCCCCAGCCTGAAGAGGTGGGGGGGGGGGGGGTAAGGAATGAGCACCTTTCCCTGTAGTTCCCAAACTGGCCAGCAGAGGCCACCCTGCTCCCACAGAAGAACCTCTCAGATGTAGGGAAATGGGAGGCTGGGAACTGGACCACAGAGCAGGGCACAGAGTGGGAAGGGCCCTTGGAGAAGGTCTCTAGGTAGTGTAACCCTCTCATTTTAGAGAGGTGTAACAGCCCCGGAAAGATTAGGCGACATGCCCAAAGTCTAAAGTGTACAGACTTCTGATCCAAGACAAGTCACTGACTCTGGAGTAATCAGAAGGCAAGCATTTATTGAGTGCCTATTGTTTGCTAAGCACTAGGGGTACAAAGAGAGGTAAAATCTGTCCCTGGCCCTGAGGAGCTCACACTCTAATGGGGGAGACAATGTAATGAGGTAATTAATGTATTACTCAAGTAATGAGGTACCCAGAAGATGGATACAGGAAGAGGGGTGAGGAACTGGATAGTAGAGTGGGTAGGGTACTGGACCTGGAGTTAGGAAGACCTGAGTTTGAGTCCTGCCTCACACTTACGAGCTATGTGATCCTGAGCCAACCACTTTACTTCTTCCTGCCTCAGTGTCCTCCTCTGTAAAATAGGCATAATAGCACCTACCTTCTAGGATTGTTACTAGGATAAAACTCGGTAGTATTTATAAAGCACTATGTAAATGCTAAAATTAATCTGTAAGATCCATAGCTCTCTAAATACAATCCTATGAGTTTTCCTTACGCTCCCCCCCCCCTTTTCTCTGGGCTAATGATGGTCCCAGCACTTCCTGAGCTGATGATGATCTGAGAGTCAGTACTTAGAAATAACGAGAATAACAGCTTGCTCTTTGTGTCTCCCCAAACACCCTCCCCTCCTGGCAGGCAGGGCAGAGATTATTATCCCCACTTCCCAGATGAGCAGACTGAGGCACCACTCTGTAGCAATTGAGATTGTACACTTTTGCCTTGAGTGAGGTCCTTGGGTTTAAAGGGATTCTTCTGAAAAACTCCATCAACTGGATCCATGTTTTCCAACCCAAGCCAAAAGGGTTTCCAGGTCAGCAAAAGATAGAATGGCTTTCAGGGACTCTGGTGGGACCAGAAGCCATGGAGAAGTTTGAGAAAAGAGGGAGGGCAGATTCATACATGGAAAGCAGGGACAGACTTTGGCTTCAAATGGTTTAATATACGAGTAGAATTTTAGCTCAAATCTGTGCCAATCCCTGGACTGGCATTTTGATCAATTAATTTACAATTTATTTATAATTAATTTATTAAATGAGCACTTTATACACTCACTTATATACTTATTTATACATTTTATTTACAATTTACTTATAATTAATTTATTAAGCGCTCGCTATGTGGTAGGCACTGTATTTGGTGCTGGAAATAGAAATACAAATGAAAGAGATCAGCACCTGCCTTCAGGGAGTTTACCTTCTATCAGGGGTGAGGACACACATTTATTAGAGCACTTCCTATATGCCCAGCACTTGACAGATATTTCATTTGATTCTCACAACAACCCTAAGAGAGGAAGGAAACTGAGGTGAAAAGACTGGCCCAAGGTCACATAGCTAAGAAGTGTCTGAGGCTGCATTTGAACTCAGATCTTACTGACTCCAGCTCTAGTGCCCCACAATAATAACTGCTAACATTTCTATAGTATTTACTCTGTGCCTGCCAGGGACGATGCTGATCCATTTACAGTTATCTTATTTGAGCCTTATGACCATCCTGGGAGTTAGGTGCTGTTATTAAACCCAATTTTCAGAAGAGGAAACTAAGGGTTAAGTGACTTATCCAGGATCAGGCTGCTAGGAGGTATGTGAGGCCACCTTGAACTCAGGTTTTACTGACTCCAGGGCCAGTATTCTGTCCAGTGAGTCACCAACTCCCTCATCAGGGGAACATTTCATCAAAATGAATCTCCACAATGACCAGCCACAATTCCAAAGGACTCATGAGGAAATATGTTATCTCCCTCCAGAGAGAGAGCTGATGGACTCAGACTGCATACTGAAACATTTTTCTCTTTCTTTTTCTTCCTTTTTAAAAAAATGAGGCTAGTGGAGAAATGTTCTGTGTTACTATACAAATTTTGTTTTTCTAAATAATTTTTTTGAATCATCAAATTTTATTTTTTTTAATTTATGCAATAAAGTAAGCATTTCCATAACAGTACAATTAAAAAAAAGATTGCACATGAAATTGCAAGTACAATTTACTATTCCTTTCAAATAGACGACAAAATTATCCTGTAAATTTCTTTTTTTTCTTCAAATTTGTAATAGGTTTTCTTTTCCTTGCCTTCTCATTAGGTGGGGAGAGGGAGAGAGAATTTGGAAGTAAAAAAAAAAATTTAGTCTCTGTGCTTTGAAAAAAAAATTTTTTAAGGAAAAAAATGAATCTACAATGCACCCAAATGAATCCCTCTCTGGTGTAGCGGCTTCACAGGACCTCCAAGCTCAAGAATCCAGTAGAACGGAAGCTCCTTGAGGGCAGGGACTGTTTCATTTATATTTTCTCCTTGTATTGTCAATGTACAATGCCTGGCGGTCCTTTCTAATTCATGTAGATTCACCCCATTCAACCCCTGCATTTTACAGGTGGGGAAACTGAGGCCCAGAGAAGGGAATACTTGCTCAAAACCACATAGCAAGTAAATGGCTGAGCCAGGGCTGGACCTGAATCCAGGTTCTTTGCAAGTCTCTAGACCGTACCTCACTGCCTCCCCTTAGTTCTGATGTACTCTTTGAAAAGTTTATTGGCAGTACACTGCTCTCTGCCGCCCCCTAGCGTATGCCTACTTAATTACCTGGTGTAGGGAAGTCTGGGGTGACACCTGTAGTGTTACGGGCTCCACAGGGCAGCCCCCCGCCAGGGCCTCATGGAAACACCGCTGGGAGGGTGAAAAAGAGAGGGGTGAGGGAGTGGCAGCCAAAATGTCCTGTTCCCCCCCCATACCCCTCCCCAGACTAAACGAGGTAGAAAGGAAATGGGAGAGATTCCTCCCTCCCTCCTCTTTCCCTTCCTTTTCTTCATTTATTCCTCCCTCTTTTCCTTCCTTCCTTCCTCCTCTTCTTCTTTCTCTCCTCTTTTTCTTTATTTCCCTTCCTTCCTCTCTTCCTTTCTCACTTCTTTCCATCCTTCTTTTCCTTCTTCCTTCCTTCCTTTGCCCCTCCCTTCATTCTTTCCTCCTTCTTTTCTTTCTTCTTTCCTTCCTCCCTCCATCCATCCATCCTTCCCTTCATTTCTTTCTTCCTTCCTTCCTTCCTTCCTTCCTTCCTTCCTTCCTTCCTTCCTTCTTTCCTCCCTTCCTTCCTTCTTTCTTTCCTTCCTTCTTTTCTTTCTCTCTTACTTTCTTTCCAACTCAAACCTGTGATTTTGTCATATATATGGAACTCCTATTGGAGAAGGAGCTCTAGCAATGCAGAGTTAATACAGTCTCTGCAACTTAGAATTATCTGGCCAGTGAAGGGATTGAGTGACTTGCCCAAAGTCACATGGTCTGTATGTGTCAGAGGTGGGGCTCCAATCCAAGTCTTCCTGACTCCATTGAGAGCTCTCTATGGATTAAGCCACACTGCCTACTCATAGCAGAACTTTAGGACAGACTGTCATCTGGGGGAGCGGTCCCCTGCTGCTCCATATAGGGGATCTCTACTGCTCTGTAGGTCTGAGCCCCTCCTCCCCACCCCCACCCAAGGATCTGCCAGCCCAGTCCCTCAAGCTCCACCATGGCCTCAGTCTTCTCCCCTCTCTCTACATTATGCTCCTTTCTTTAGAAGATTAATTTGGATATCTCCTCCCACCACCCTTTTCTTGGGTTGATGGCTGGCCTTGAGCATTGCCTCCAACACCTTCACCCACCTGGTATCTGGGTGCCTGGATGGTCGACTCTGCCTGGAGGAATGGCAACAGCTGGTCCCTGTGTATGATGCCCACCAAGAGCTGGGATTCTGGACCAGGAAAGACAAAGGGGGAGAGAAGACAGGAGCATTTGATTGAATGAGAATTCAGGTCTAGGTGGAGGGACAGGGCAGGGCAATGGTCTGGAGAACAGCTAGAGGAGGTAGAAGAGTCCATTGAGGGGGGAGCAGGAGATGGGGCATTAAAGGGGAGGGGACCTTTGTGGAAAGACCCAAGGTGCTTTTCTTCTCGTTTCCCTACTAGCTCTGGCTTAGAATCATACAATATCAGCAATGGGAGTGACCTTGTGGTCTTTCTGCAGCAGTGGCATCAAGCTCAAATAGAAATGGGGGCCACTAAGTGATACATAAAAATCCCTGATGGTGCATGTTGGCTTAGAAAAGCACACGTTAGCATTAGCTACATTGTGTTGCATTTGTGTTTATTTTATTCATTCTTTTAATCTAATCTGTCCCCAGTCAGCCCTGCTGGGTATTTGCTACCTTCGACTTCCTCATTTTATAGTGAATAAAACAAGTCCAAAGAGGTTATATAGAGCTTCCATAGTCACACAGCTGGAGTGGAATTCACCTAGATTGTGGTTCTAGCCTTTTTAACTGATGTTCCTGCCTCCATTTGTAGTCACCCCACTGCTCAGAGAACCCCCCCAGTCTTCTCCAAACTTGAAAGCACTCTGAAATGACAACTATTGGAGAGGCAATCTGGGACAGGGGAACAGAGTTGGAATTTGGAGTCGTGAACACATGGTCAAATCCCAAATCTGCCATCTGGGTGGCAAACTGTGAGTCTGGTCATATCCCTGCCCTTCCCTTGGCATGAGGCTGGTTCCTCATCTGCAAAATGGGGACGTCCCAAGTTTCTTCTGCCTCTAAATCTGTGAACCTACAATTATCTACTCAAAAGCCTTCAGTGACTCCCAACAGTCCCCAGAGCAAGCCTAATCCTGGCATTCAAAGTCCTCTATGAGGTGTCTCATTCTTGCTTTTCTCGATCCATTTCACATCACTCCCTCTCATGGCCATTATGTTCCAGTTAAACTGAAATTTTAGCCATGGAAGAAACCTCAGAGAACAACCAGTGTGAGCCATTCCTGATCTACCAGTCCCCTCTACAATAGCCCCCATCAAAGCCTCCTGTCACACCTTGGGACAGCTCAAATGTTACAAAGCTTCTCTGTCTCTCTGTCTCTGTCTCTGTCTCTGTTTCTCTCTCTCTGTCTCTCTCTCTCTCACTCTCTATCTCTCTATTTCTCTCTATTTCTTCCCCCCCCTCTCGATTTTCTACCCATTGCTCCTACCCACCCTGCCCTGCCCAGGTGCTAGCCCACACCCACACTGGAATGAACTCCCCATCTCCATTTGGGGAATAGCTTCCCTTCCTTCAAGCTTCAAACCAAGTGCTGTCTTCCTCCATGCAGCCTCCCTGACCAGTCTCCTTCTCCACCAA
>CM053596.1:37296826-37336712 GCA_028646575.1 Pseudocheirus occidentalis | reverse complement strand
GAGAGAGAGAGAGAGAGAGAGAGAGAGAGAGAGAGAGAGAGAGAGAGAGAGAGAGAGAGAGAGAGAGAGAGAGAGAGAGAGAGAGAGAGAGAGAGAGAGAGAGAGAGAGAGAGAGAGAGAGAGAGAGAGAGAGAGAGAGAGAGAGAGAGAGAGAGAGAGAGAGAGAGAGAGAGAGAGAGAGAGAGAGAGAGAGAGAGAAGGAAAGATGGGAGAGAGTAAGGAAAGGGGGGGCGAAGGGGGCAGGAAGGAGAGGGAAGGAATGACAGAGTCTGTAAGGAAGGTCAGGGAAAGATATGGAAAGGAGAGGAGGGAAAGAAGGGAGACCTAAGCCTTACCAGGATAGTCAAAGTTTCCCATCCCATTCACTCCCAGTTCCTCCCACTGTCCCCGAGGGGGTCTAGAGTTGAGTGTGAAGGCACCAGAATGAGATTTTGGGGTGTGAGGAAAGGCAGAACTAGTGCCTGCGTCCACCCTGGAGGGGAGGTAGATCTGGCTGAACCCTGTCCTGTCGGTCCTGAGGGTGGTAGGGGAGGAGGTTGGGAGCTCAGAGAATTGAGCTTCTGACACTTTATGCTCCAAGGACTCAAGGTCTATGGAATCCCCCAAATGAAGTATTGCCATTTGCCCCTCTCAATTCCCACTTTTACAATGCCTCCCCACAGAAACCTTGAAGAGAGGGAGATGAACCTGGGGTTTGGAGGACAGGGGGCAGTAAGGTGATCCAGAGAGGGGAAATCTGTGTGTAAGTAGACCCTGGAACCCCTCCTTCTATTCCCCCCATCCCCCTACTCTGGGCAGCTGAGTGGACTGGGCTGCAAATAGCCAGGGGAATGAATGAGTCAGTAAGGCTGGAAATAACCCCTCCCCCGCCTCCCCAGACAATGGGGGAGGGAGAGGGACAGTGCCCCCAGCTGCCTGGGACCTAGGGGCTGGAATCCAAAGAAACTTGTGCCCAGTTCCCTGTGCCCATGGACTCTGGAGTCAGGGAGGGGGTGGACCATTGGGCTAGGAGGAAGCTGGGTAGAGCAACGATCCCTGGTTGCTACTACTTCTTTACAAAGGATCCCTCTCCCTTTCTCTACCCCTACCCCCCAGCTCACCAAGTCAATTATCAATCAAATGTTTATCCAACATCCAGAGGTGAGAGCTCATTTTTCATGGGCCACCAAGCCAGACCACAGGGCTTTGCCCAGGAGAGCCAATGCCAAGATTGAAGTCTGAGTCTCCTGGCACCTGTCCTGTAGATGTGGAGTGAATCATAGCCCAACACTCCCCCATTTCCCCTTTAGCCATGAGACTCTTTCTGCACCGCAATCTTTCCCACTCACCATTTTACAGATAAGAAGGCTGAACCCCACTTTCCCCAACAAAGGACCAAACAACCCAAGATTGTGGGGGCCCCAGGAGAGTCAGACATCCTGGCTTTCCAGCCCTAGTTCCTGTCTAGGGGCAAGATGGTCATGGGTTTTATTAGTGGTTCCCATAGTATCTGTCTTACCAGATATACACAGATACACCAAGAACGTGTGATTTCATCTGGTGTGGGAATTCTCCCACTTAGAGGGTCGCCTCTGATCTAGAGGGGGTTAAACTGACTCACTCTTGGTCACATAACCGGTAAAAGTCACAGACTATTTGAGCCCAGGTCTTCAGGGCCTTCAATGAAGTTCACAAACCATTTTCTCCCTCCTCTTCTCTTTTCAATTTAAAACTGTTCTAATTAAATTTTTTGATAGGAGAAAAAACAAAAACCAAAAAAAACCCCAATCTAATATTTTGAATAGAATTGAAAGACTCTGGGCAAATACGTTCTTACTATAACCCTGGTTAGGCAGACTCCATCCCTGGTCAGGAACCTGCCCTTTCTACATTTTAAGCCCTTGTTCAAACATCCAAATCTCAAACAACTCCCTTTTAACTATTCACTTCTTAAACCTTCCTTTCACTTTTAAATTTCTTGTCTTCAATGAGGAGCAGAAACAAAAAGGACACCTTTATCTTTAAGGCTTCCCATTTCTTGCCAGAAATTTATTAATTTCATAAATACGGAGTCTTCTGTTGTGACCATCACCTACTTTAAATATTCCTCTCTCTGTGGACAGGAAAGGGACAGGGAAAACAGGGGCCTTAGACTGATGTGGCCTGGGAGTAGACTGAGATTCTGAGTATTAAAGTTACCAGAAGAAAAAAATGGTGAATTGGTAGGAGGGAAGGTAATTAGGGAAAGACAATGTTAAGAATGTATGTTTGTTGTTGTTCAGTGGTTTCACTTTTGTCTGACTCTTCATGACCCTATTTGGGGTTTTCTTGGCAAAGATATTGGAGCAATTTTACAGGTGAGGAAACTGAGGCAAACAGGGTTAAGTGACTTCAGAGTGACATAGCTAGTGTCTGAGGCTGGATTTGAATTCAGGTCTTCCTGACTCCAGGCCTGGCACTCTGGGTACTATGGCACCACCTACCTGCCCTTATAAAGGTATATCTGATGCCAGTTTACCAAATCAGGCTTACCTCATTCCCTTTTATATGCTCCCTCTGTCCTAGTCAGAATGATCTACATCCTTCTCTGGAGACTTTTTTTCCCCATCTGGAATCTTAATGCCTTTTTTTATACTATCCTTCATTCCCCAGCCTGAAAGGAATTCCCATCTGGGACCCCCACCATGTCCAGCTGTTAGAGGCCTTCAAGCTCTCTGTCAGTTGCCACCACCTCCATGAAGCCTTCTCTGCCCACCCCTCAAACTCTTCTTCAGAGTGTGACCCTGAATGATTCACTCACCTCCTGGAACATCAGTTTTCTCATCTATAAAATGGGGAGCAAAGTGCTTGGCCCTTCCCACCTCAATGCTGTTTTAAGGAGTTTAGCAAACTGATAAGACCTTAAGATTCTGCAGTTTCATCTGCTGGGGTACTCGATGTTGAAGTAGATCTTGACCCTGATGGTCTCAGGGCTGCGGCCCCCAAAATAATTGCCCTACAACCAGCTTAGTGGTACGCTCAGAACAGCCAGGCTGGTCCTTAGGCAGCTTCTCAGCCGTGGATAGAGCCAAAGACCTAGAATCAGGAAGACTGAGTTCAAATTCAGCCTCAGGCACTGACCAGCTGTGCGATTCTGGACAAGTCACTTTGACTGCTGTTGGCCTCAGTTATTCTCATATGTAAAATGGGGATAATAATAGCATCTGCCTCCTCAAGCGAGATAACATTTGTAAAGTGCTTTGCAAACCTTGAAGCGTTATATAAATTTGAATTCTTAGACGTGGGTCATTGCTGGAAGGAAGCTCATGAGATCAGTCACTCCCTTGGCATGGCTTCCACACCACAAGTAGGCATCAGAAGAAAAGGAGGCAAAGTAACAGAGGTGTGTGTGTGTGTGTGTGTGTGTGTGTGTGTGTAGTGTTTGTTTTTTTAAGCTGCAAGGACGACTATATATAACAAGCATGAACCAGGCAGATACAAACTCAATATTCACACACCTCTAGATGAGAGAGAAGACAGAACCTGGAGGTGCTCTAACCTGGGAGACCCCCAAACAGAGGGGAAGGTGCTCCTCCCTGGACCCCCAGGGCTTCCCCTTCCCCTCAGATTGCCCGTGTTTATTCTATACACATTTTAGACAAACGTATGAAAGGTGATGCCGTGTGACAGGTAGAGAATCAGTCTCAGAGTGCATTGAAGTCCTCCCTCTGACCTACGATGGCCCTAGGCAACTCACACTGAATGACAGAGAAGTCTGCTTTGGTAGAAGGACTCTCTTGATCCACAAGTTCCTTATGCCAAAGGAATTACATGTCTAGTATAGCTTATATAAATATTCCCCCTATATTTTATACAGGGTTCTATGTGTATATGTTGTCTCCCCTGATAGAACTCAGGCACCTCGAGGGCAGGGATGGCTTCCTTTTTGTCTTTGTAGAGAGCCTGGCATAGAGGAGGCAGCACTTAATTAAGGTTTCTTCAACTGATTGATTAATTGATTTAGGAAGAAAGTTGGATGTTTTAGAGCAGGGTGTACCACACTGGGAATCAGTGTGCAAACCTCGATTTAGGGAAGGCACGGACTCATCTGTAAAATGTAAAATCTGCCAAAAAAATCTCAAATGTAAAATGTAAGCATACAGTACGCACTTGATAAATGCTTCTTGGCTGGCTGTGAACAGGATGGAGGCTCCAGGCCCTGGGCATTGCCCTGGTCCAGAGGAGAAGAACCTTTGTTGAGGACAACGGCCTGCCCAGTGGGTAGAAAAGCAAAAGAAAAGTGCTGTTCATCAAGGACTCTGACCCTGAGCCATGAAGCAGCATCAGAAGAAGTAGCATGGAGACAGTGAAGGCAGAACTGCACCTGGAGGTGGGAACACCTGGCTTCAAAGCCAGCTACCCATTAGCCTTCGTGGGTTGGAGAATCATAGATCTAGAACTGAGCAAGGCCTTAGAAGTCCACTCCAAGGGGCACCAAGGTGGCAAAGTGAATAGAGCAGTGGCCCTGGAATCAGGAGGGCCTGAGTTCAAATCTAACCTCAGACATTTGACACTTAATACTGTGTGACCTTGGGCAAGTCACTTAACCCCAATTGTTCCGCCTCCCCCCTCCCAAAAAAAGCTACTTCATCCAAGCTTCTTATTTCGCAATAGAGGAAATTGAATCCCAAAGAGATTAAGTGACTTGTCCAAGGTCACACAGGTAGTAAGTGCCACAGACAAAATTTGCACGCAGATCCTCAGATTCCAAATTTAACACTCTTTCTACTGTATTATGCTAAATAATCTCTCTGAGCCTTAGTTTCTTCATCTGTAAAATGGGGGTACCCACAGTGGATAGAGTACTAGGTCTGAGATCAGGAAGACAAATGCACCCTCAGACACTTACTAGCTGTGTGACCCTGGGACAGTCACCTTGCTTCTGTCTCAGTTTTCTCATCAATAAAAAAGGGATGATGAAAATGCCTCCCTCCCAGCATTGTCGTGGGGATCAAAAGAGACAATGACAATAGTAAAGCTCTTAGCACAGTAACAGGCACATGGCGGGCCCTGTATAAAGAAGTGTCCATTCCCTGCCCTCCACAGAGCCTCCCTCATGGGCCTGCTGTGAGTCTGAAATGGGATGCTCTAAGGACATCTGCTTTCCATCCTTGGAGAACTGTGCGAATGTCAGTTCTGATTATTATTCTTTCTTGAGGGATGAGGCTAAGACTATTAGACAGTAGACAGCAGGAGTCATAAATAATTTATCAGGAACCAACCCAGGTTAGAAAAATTCCTATATACAGACAGGACACTGACAGGCAGCTCCCCCTGCCCAGGGCACAGGTGGTGGCTAGGGTAGGAGTCCCATGGGACGACACTGGGCCTGGAAGAGAGGGAGCTGGGAAGCCGGAGCTCAGGCTGGGGTGGGAGAGGGAGGAGGTTGCGTGATGACCTTGGAGTCTGGTATTGAGTGAAAGGGATGGGCCTTGGCCTCAGGAGGCTTAGGTTTGAGTTCCAGCTCAGATATTTACTGACCATGGACCGATCCTAACGCTAAACCTCAGTTTCCTCTTCTGAAAAACGGAAGAAAGAATAATTGCACTGCCTACCTCCTAGGGCTTTTGTGAGGAAAGCACTTTGTAAAATGATACATTCTTAGGATTATTCTTATTTGCCCACAGTGAGCAGGCTACCTGCCATCCCCATGGTCTCCCCTCCCCTCCCACCACAGGCTCATAGATGGTAAAGCCAGAAGGAAACTTCAGTGTCTAACTGTGTTTATAGACATTGGCCAAGGAGAAGACCTGGGGACAATGGGTTTGGGACGTACCCAGGAAAGGACACTGTATGTGGGGATCTCCCCACATCTATCTCTCCATTCTTCTGGCTGGGCTGAGGTGCAGATCCCCAGAGATCCAGAGCAATGCTGCTGGGGGCTCGGATACAGGGAGTAAAGGGAAGGCTGTGGGGACCGAGGGAGACATGGCTGGTGCATCCCAACAAGCCCAAGCTGTAGAATTGAGATCTACTCTAAAGGAGCATGGGCTGGAGAATGGGAAAGGACCTTACAGCTACTATAGTCTGATCCGACTGGAGAAACTGAGGCTTAGAGGGGTTAGGACGGGTTAGGTCAAGGTCACACAGGTGACCAAGAGAAGATTTGGGATTTGAGCTAAAGTCTTCTGACTTCAAGCCCAGTATTCTTTCATTGGCCTAGGATGTTTTGGGTCACTGGTGATGGGAGAAGGGGTAGCCATGATATAGCAGGTACTTAATTGCTTGTTGATTAATTGCTAGGACTATTGGCCTCTTCCCTTTCTTAGCACTGTTGGGTGCTGGGACAAGAACAATCCACTAAGGCATTATCAGGGTATTGAATGGGGGAAGAGAGTTAGCTTAGACCAAGTCTCAGAACTTCCCAAGAGACCCCTCCATCTCCCTTGAGTGTGTCTCTATCTGTATTTGACTTCTAGTCCTAAGAAAAAAGGAGAGTCTTAGTTTACACACTAGTACCAAGGGACTTCTTACTCCTACTTTGGTTTCTGCCCTATACCTGGGACCCAGGAGGGACTGACAGATACACTAAAAATCTTTTCTATTAGTCTCAATGCTGTCCCAGCTCCCATAAATCAAGTCCTTTTCCCTCTTCCCTCCAAATTTCTTACCCCAGAAGTTGAGAACGCCCCCTTGAGAGATGTTCTACTCTAAGCTGCCCAGATCTAGAACCCAGAGCCAACTAAGCCTAAGTCCCAATGTATTGATCTAGAACTTACATGGGGTGCAGGGGTAGGTCTGCCCTAGGGTGGTAAAGAGGATCACAGTTTCCACCCCAATCTAAATCAAGTGCCCTGGGCTTCTGGAGTGACCCACCAGGGGCCACAGAAGGGGAGCTAGAACCAGGGTTGGGGGTGGAGTTGAGAGGCTTGGAACTGAGATCACAGGACCAAGATCTAAGACATGGAACCTGCAGCTCCATCCAAGCCCCAGCCAAGATTTGAGAATGAGGAGGAAAGAATGAAAGCTTTTCTATCAGGCCTGTTAGTAGGGGGAAGGTAGAAGGGAACACTCCCCCTGCACAGGCCAGGGAGGCTCCAGGCTGTGGCCCCTCAAATTTTGATCTCAGTTCGGAAGGTCTGCTGCACGTGCTCTGGGTTGGGGTGGCGTCGGGCACGGATGGTGAGGCTCCCGTCATCGCCCAGGGCTGAGGTCACGGATGTGGGATCCACATCTTCTGGGAGCTGGCATTTGTGGGTGAAGGTATTCATGACAGTGCCATCTGGGGCCAGCTGGGGGTAGAGGAGGCAAGGGGTCAGCACAAGTCATTTTAGCCTTGTTCTGACCTTCCTTCAGAAAACAAGGACCTTTTACTCTTCCCTTTTCTCCCCAAACCCTGTAAAACATAGGTTAGTGCAACATGTCCTGGGACAGCGAGGAGAGTGTGGCCAGGGAAGGGTGGTCAGAAGTTACGTGCACTTTACTGTGGCCAGCATTTAAGAGCTTATACCATGTGCTCAGATTTTTTTTTCCTGGTCAATCGAGCCCATTTAAAATACTCTCAGGCCCAGGAAAGGTACAAAGGTACATCCAGTAAATGGAATGGGGATGAATGAGTGGGAATGAGAAGCTTGGTGTGGTGATGGAGGGAGTGAGAATGGGGCCAGAAAAAGGGGGATAGAAACCAATTAGGGAGGTAGGGCCTTAATAGAGGGGAATAGGAAGGAAATGGGGTCAGGTGAAGGGGAGAGGGAGTTAGGGAGAGGGGAGCGGGAATTACTTAAGGAGATGGGGCTCAATGAGGAGATGGAGTCTCTGATAGGAGTGAGGTTCAGTGAGGGGTGACTAAATTGGGGGATTAGTGAAGGAGCTGGTGATTCATCAAGGAGAAAGAAAGGGTCTCAGGGAAGGGGATACAGGTTTTATGCTACAGATGGAGGTGGGTTTATATTGTTCTCAGAAATCCATTCTAGGAATCCATAGGGTCACAATGAAGGGTCTTCCCTGGAATGCCCTTCCTTAGATACCTGCCTTAATCAAATGCCCACCCACAGAAAGCCAGGTCAATGCTTAGGCCTAGGTGGCTCCTCCCAGTGGCCTCTGGCCAGGACATAGCGTTCTGATGGTGGCAAGAGGGAGCATGAGTCATGTCCAGCCGCTGGGCATCAGGACTGGCACATGCCTGGGCCGTCTGGGGCTGGCACCAGGGTCGTCTGAAGGGACAACTGTGGGTGGTAGCTGTGCTGCTTTCTCCTTCTTGCTCCCTGGAAATAGGATCTGGTCCAGTTCCCCAGAGTCCATCTTTCAGAACCAGCTGTATTCCTGCTCCATTGCTGGTACCCACTCATGGCTCACCTTGAATCAACATGGCTAGTGCCTCCCCTTTTACAAATAGGGAAACTGAGGCACTGGATTAGGAGGTAGCTTGCGGTAAGAACTGGGTTCTCGCTGCAGATTTGCCACTGCTTAACTGTGAAATCACCGATCTCAGTCAGAAGGCCTGGGCTTCTGGACTGGCCCTTTGTTAGCTGGGTGTCTTTGGGCAAATCATTTCCCCTCTCTAAGGCTCAGTTTCTGTCTCTGTAAAATGGTTATAATAATACTTGTACCATCTATCTCACACAGGCCTTACCTTTCTTTACAAGGAAAGAACTTTGCAAATTTTAAATAATTATGCAAATATGAGTCATCACTATTATCATTTGAGCATCTAGTAAAGTCTTTATAAAAGCTTGTTCATTCATTGATAGGTTATAGACAGATTTATTGTGTCCTTAGGTGGTCAGGGTAGTACTGCTGGCCTCCTCCAGGTCCCTCCAGTGGAAGGTCATACAGAGTAGGGCCAGTAATAGGATGTTTCTTCCTTCTGGAGCAAAGGCCCCCCCACTGTTCTGGGGCTGCTACTGAGAAATGAACCACAAGGCACAGTAAAACCTTAATGAAGATTCTGAGCCTGAGCTCCCTCCTGTGACCTACCTAATGCTTTCTTTCATCCCCCAAGCCTTAGAGGCTTCAAGGGCTGGTCAGGGCTGAGTTGTGGGGTCACCCAAGATCCAGGAAACTAGGCTTATGTGTCCTGGGAAAGTGGGCTTCCCAGCTCTTTGAGGGAGCAGGAGACTGGCTTGTACCCACTCCTTTCCTGTCTCTGTCGGAATCTGTCCCCTCCCTGCCCTTCCCAAACATACCTCCCGTCCACTCTCTGCTACCCTGTCCCATCCCTTATTTTCCACCTACTCAACCCTTGTTACAGCACTCCTTAAGAAAAATGTGTTGACATGTTTTGTTTTTATATTAGCTTCGTTTCCAAATATATCCCTTTCCTCTCCCCTCCCCAGACTGATATTCTCTTGCAACAAAGAATAAAAAAAGGGATAAATAAAAAAAGGGATAAATAAAAAAAAAGAATAAAAAAATAGCAGGTCAGCAGAACCGACCAACACATAGACCGAGTCTGACAATATATGCAGTATTACACACCCATAGTCCCCCACCTCTGCAAAGAGAGTCACAAGGTTCATTTTCTCATCTCTTCTCTTTAGAACCAAGTGTAGTCATAGTGAATTACATGCTGCTTTGCATCCTATCGCCCTCCCCCTTCTTCCCACCCCCAGTCTCCTTCTGCCCCTGCATCACCTTATTTCTCTCCTCTTCCTCTTCTCCTAATTCCATTTAGGTTTTCCTAACCACTCCCCTTTGCCAACCTTGTCTAGGGAGTGAGTCTGGGGATGTCCCAAAGGAAGAGGGCAGACTCGGCTGGGTCAGGAGGGATGGATGGATGGATTCCTCAGGTCTACCTGGGACGAAGCGCCACTCACCTTCTCAGCCCGAACCTCAATCTGGTTGTTGGATGTAGTGACAATGATGTCTTCTGGAGAGAAGTCACTCACGTCCACTGCAAACTGGTAGGAGTCTCCCAGGGTCTTGATGTTGCCGGTGCCCCCTGAATGGGCTGCCGTGTCAGGGGTTGGGAATAGGGAATAGGAGATGGGGTGATTTTCAGTCCTGAATGTGAGGAGGCTGATTCTGCCTTTCTTTTCCCTTCCTAAATACCCTTTTAGATCATCGACAGAATGCTGGAGCTGGAAGAGAGCTTGGAGATGATCTAACATAGCCCTTTCATTTCACAGCTGAGGAAGCTGAGGCCCAGGGAGGAAGGAGTTGCCTGATTAGAACCCAGGTCCTCTCTCTGACGCCCAGTCAGACGCTTTTTCCATTACACCATGGCATCTGGGTTTTTTCCCATTCCAGAGTGATTACAGGAGACAGCTCCTCCAGTCCTGGGCCCCACATGTCTCAGCTGTAGCCCCTCCCCAACTCCTCCCCTCCTAGTTTTTCCTCTACCTCTAAACCCTGACACATCTCTATATCCCCCGCTCCACACCAGCTAAGCCACCTTCAGACTAGCAGCAGTGAGTGGTCTTTCAAAACCCTGAAGCTCCCATCATTCCAAGAGGTCAAGCCTCTGGAATCCTGAGGACCCGTCTTTTAGTCTCAGCTCTGCCATCTGTGTGACATTGAGTAAGTCACTTAACACGGGTCTCATCTGTAAAATGAGGGAGTTGGTCCCAATGGCTTCTGAGGTTCCTTCTAGCCCTGGATCTAGGATCCCTGGTTTTTTCCTAATCAGTTGGGATACCCTCTTCACTTCCAATTCCCATTCATTTCCCTGAGTGCCCTCCAGGCCAGAACTGATCACAGGGTTAGACATGAAAGAGGCTTTAGAGGTCAGCTAGTTCAACCCTTTCATTTTACAGATAAGGAAACTGAGGCTCAGGAGGTTAAGTGACTTGCCCAGAGTAATGCAGGAATTAAGTAACAGAACCAGGATTCAAAAGAGATCTGACTTTGACTAAGCAACAGCAAAGAACCCTGTTGACCCGTTTGAGCCACAGCTGATTCTTACTACACTTATCCATTGTATCCACACCTGTCCTTTACAGCCTCTGCTTTCCCTTTGTTCACGTCTACTCTTGTGGCCACACCTGCCCCACCCCAGCTCCCATAGCACCTCCTCTTGGCGGAGTTGGCTATAACAGGCTTTTGGAACCAATAGAGTCCTGGGTGCGGGTACACCCATAAACCTCTTTCTCCCTCCCAGCTGTGCCAAAGGGACCCCGCTCCCTGGATCTCTTGTCTTCTCTCCCATTCCAACTTGCCTGGAAAGCCTAAAGGCTCAGTGTGGGGCCGCATGAAGCTGCCGAAATCCTCAGAAAACATGCTTAGAGCCTTCTCCATGGGCAGGTCCCGAGCAGGGGGGTTGTGGGAGGCTGAGGAGGATGATGAAGAAGAAGAAGAGTGGAAACTATGTTCCGCTCGGAAGGTAGAGGAGGTCTTGTGGCTCATTCACTAGGTGGGGGAGGGCTCTGTCCCAGGAACTGCAAGGAGCCACAGCAGGGCAGGCGGGCTGGTCTAAGGGAATGCTTGGGGCCCTGGTGATTGGGGCTTTATAAGGCCCTCAGCCGCCCCCCAGGCTCAGGGCCAGCCCTCTTGTCCACTGGCTAAATATAGGTCTCTGGCAGGCAGTAGCAGGATGGAGGAGGGGGACTGGCGGGCTGGTGGGTGGGGACGTGGGGGGTAGAAGGTTTTCCCGCTGAGATGTTGGTGCTGACATTCCAAACAAACCAAAGCAGAGACTGAGGCTGAGCTCATCCAGAAGCATTCCAGCTCTGCTGATAACGGGAGGGGGCTGAGAAAGGGGCAGAAGGGAGAATGGAAGAATCAAAGGATGTGTGTGTGTATGTGTGTATGTGAGTGAGTGTGTGTGAATGTGCATGTGTGTGTGAGTGAGTGTGTGTGTGATGGCAAGGGGGACCTGTGTAGGAAGAGAAGGAGGAAGAGGAGAGAGAGAAGGGGAGGAAGAAGGAGACTGGGAAACAGGGGGACCAGAGGCACTGGGCCAGGAGCCACCTTCTATGAGGACCTGTTTAGGAAAGGTGGAAGGAGGAGAAGGAGGGGGGAAGGGAGAAGGGAGATAGAGAAGGAAAAGGGAGAGGAAAGGAACTGAAGAAGAGAGAGAAGGGAAAGACAGAGGGAAAGAAGGAAATGGAAATGAAGTAGACCCTTCAGCACTTTCAGACACAGTGTACCAGTCATTTGCTTTTGTTGATCTGTGACTCTGAATCTGACCTAACCCATCAGACTTAGAATTATCTTCCACTATCACTCAGGCTCCTTAAGGTCAAGGACTTTCCCCTTTAAGACTTGGGGGAATCCCTGGGGGCAGGGACTATATCCCTTCCCTTAGCTTGGAGGCTCCTCAAGGTTAGGGACTGTGTTTCCCCCATCAGATTTAGGGCTCCCTAAGGGCAAGGAGAGTGTTTTCCCTTTAGATTGGAGGACTCCCACAGTGCAGAGACTGCACATACCCCATCAGCTGCTAGCCTATGGGGCACATCCAAACTCCTAGAAAAAAACTGCCTACACCTGTTGCCTCCATTTTCTGGCGCTCACTTCTCAGATCGTTACAATCTGGCACGATGCCTCATCACTCAACAAAAATTATCTCTTTATTGCTAATTGCTTTGCTTTCCCTCAAAATAAGTGGTCATTTCTATCTTATCTTCCCTGACCTCTCTGTAGCGTGTGATGCTATTTCCCACCCTCTGCTCCTTGATACTCCTTTCTTGAATTTTCATAACCCTGCTCTCTCTTGGTCTTGCCTGGTCTACCTGTCTAGCTGTTCCTTCCCAACTTCCTTTACAGAATTACTATCTTCATCTCATCCCCTAGGTATGGATGTATTCCAAGGTTCTTTTCTGGGTTCCCCTTCATTTCTTCTCTACACTGTCTCCTGTTAATATTATCTCTTCTTGGATTGGACTCTTATTTCTATGCAGAAGATCTATTCACCCAGTCCCAATTTCTCTTCTAAACTCCTTCACTAACCACTTATTGGTATCTTTAGGTCTGTCCAAGACAGAATTCAACTTTCTTGCAAACCTGTACCCCCTTCCTAACTTCCTGATTTCTGTTAAGGACAGTATTCTTTCAGTCACCCAGGATTGTAATCTCACTTATCCTTGACCCTATCTCCTCTCTCGTCCCTCATATCCAATCAAGTGCCAAGTCTTTGTTTTTCTACTTTGGCAAAATCTCTTACATCCATTCTTTTCTTTTCATTCGCATGATCATTATTCTAATTCAGGTCCTTGTAACCTCTCACCTGGACTTTTACAGTAGGCTTTTAACTGTTCTCTCTGCCTCCAATCTTTCCTCTCTTCAGTCCATCCTTCACAAGCTGCCAAATTGTATAATCTGCCTGAAAGATAAATTAGAGCTAGTGAGGAGATGGCTTAAAAAGTCACATGGGAGGCAACAAGAAATCACTGAATTTTCTTGAAGAGGAGAATAACGTGGCTAGATCTACACTTTAGGAATATCAGTTTGGAAGTTATATGAAGGTTAGATTGGAGGGGGAAGGGACTGGCTGGTTGGAAACCAGTTGGCATAACTTTTGCAATAGTGCAGGGGAAAAGTGATGAAGGCTTTAGCTAGGATGCATGAACAGAAAAAAATGGGGAATGGTTATAAGTTATGAAGGTAGAATTAACCAAGACTTGGCAGCTGAAATGGAGGGTGGAGAATAATGAAGAATCAGAATGACTCTTAAGTTTCTAATTGGAGTGACTGGAAGGATGAGGATGATGCCTTTGACAGAAATGGGGAAGTTAGAAGCAAGGATGAAATCAAGGAAAAAATAAATTCAAACCAAAATAAGCACCATATGCAATGGGGATACATTAGAATCTTTTCCAGTAATTATGGGAGTAAAGCAAAGATGTCAACTCTCCACACTATTATTTGCTATAGTTCTGGAAATGATAGTAGAAGCAATAAGGTAAGAAAAAAATTAAAGGTATAAAGATACATAAAGAGGAGATAAAGCTATCCCCACTTACTTGATGACATGTTTTACTTAGACAATCCCAAGGAACAAGCAACAAAACTAGTCCAGACAATTAATAGCTTTGGCAAAGTTGCAGACTACAAAAAAATTCTCAAAAACCCATTGTGTTTCTACATAATAATTATAAAATCTAAGAGAAAAAAGAAAAATAGCTACAAGATATACAAAAATTTTGGTATCAATGCAACAAAGTCCACAAAAGACTTGTATAGATTTAATTGCAAAGTGTTCCTTAAAGAAATAAAGAATAACTTAAGTATCTCGAGGAATATTCAGTGTTCATGGCTGTACTGTGCTAATGTTGTTTGTCCTTTGTTCTTAAAGAAGACCATGACATCAGGGAGGTGATGCCATGACATGCAAGTGAATTGGATTTAAATGAGGGAGGACTGTGCAGAAAGTTTCACTTTCTCTTCTGGAACTGTCTGCATCCAGTGGCCAGATATATGTGCCAATTTAATAAAAATGACAATACCACCAGAGTTCATTTTCAATTTTAATGCTATAGCAAATGATTTTCTAAAGGGATACTTTACAAAATTTAGTAAAATACTAATGAAATTTATTTGAAAAAACAAAAAATCTAAAATATGAAAATATCTAAAATATCCCTCTGTCTTTCATTCTCTCTGTCTTTCTCTTCTCTCCTTCAGTTCCTCTGGTTATGAAAAGTAGTAGGAAGGAAGGAAGAATAGTATGTCTAGACTTCTAACTATACTATAAAACAGTAGTCATCAAAGTCATCTGGAATTGGTTAAAAAATAGATAGATCAATGGAACAGACTTGAAAAAGGCAGAGCAGAAACAATGGAACTCAAACACCCCCTTTTTTATAAACTAGAAAATATAAACAACTTTCTATTTGATTAAAACTGCTGAAAAAACCTGGAAAGCAATCTGGCAGAAATTGGACTTAGACTAACACCTTATGCTTTGTTCCACAACAAATTTTAAACAGGTACACTACCTTAATATTAAAGATCATACTGTCAAAAATTAGAAAAGAAACAGATCTTATACCTCTCATAGATACAGCTAGGAGGTGTATTCTCATCTAAACAAGGGATGGAGGCAACTACAAAGGATAAAATAGATAACTTTGATTACATGAAACCAAAAAGCTTTTGAACAGACAAAATTAATGCACCTAGGATAAAAAATGAAGCAACCAAAAAGGAAAAAAAAATCTTTGTATCAAATTTCTCTGATAAGAGTCTGGTGTCCAAGAGATATTTATATCTCTATGTGTAATCTACATAACACGCACATAATATAGATACATATTCACATACTGTGTGTGTGTTTATATATATACACATATATATATGAATATATGAATAATAGTCATTCCTCCAATAAGTAAATGGTCGAAAGATATTAACAAACAGTTCTTGAAAGAGTTACAAATTATTAACAACTACATGAAAGAACGCTCTGAATTGCTAATAATAAGAAAAATGAAAATTAAAACCCTGGGTTTCAGCTCACATCCTGCAAAATGGCAAGTATAACAAAAGGTGTGAATAGTCAAGTCAACGTTTGAGGGTTTGTGTTATGAGAAGCACACTAATGCATTGTTGATGGAGTTGTGAATGCATGCAATCATTTTGGAAAACAATTTTGGAATTATGCAAGGAAATTGACTAAAATGCCCATAAACTTTGATCCAGTGATTCTATAACTAACTAGGTTAATACCTCAAGAAGGCATTGATAAAAGAAAGTCCATATATACACCAAAATATTTATAACAAAACTTTTTTGTGTGTGATAATGAAGAATTAGAAATAAAGTAGATGCCTGTTGATTGGAGAAAGACTAAATAACAAATTGTACATGGAGATAATGGGATATGACTGAGCTGTAAGAAATAATGAAATGCATATAACACAGAGACACATGATAAGATCTACATGAATTGATGCAAAGTCAGAAGAACTAAGAAACAAAATATACAATGACTGCAACAATTTAAACATGGAGAACAACCATGCACACGCATGCAATCAAAAGAAAATGTTGCAAAATTGTAAAGGACATATTGTTCAGTCATTTCAGTCATGTCAGACTCTTCATGGCTCCATTTGGGGTTTTCGTGGCAGAGATACTGGAATAGTTTGCCATTTCTTTCTCTAACTCATTTTACTGATGAAGAATTGAGGTAAACAGGGTTAAGTGACTTGCCCAGGGTCACACAGCTAAAACACGTCTGAGGCCAGATTTGAACTCAGGAAGATGAGTCTTCCCAGCTCCAGGCCTGGTGCTCTGTGCAGTATGGCACCCTCTAGCTGGACAACTATGGCACAAAAGAGGAGATGAGAGAACACCCTCATCCCACCCCTTTGCAAAGGTGGGAGGCTCATAAAGGTTACATAGTGCATATATTTTCAGATTTTAAAAATTTGTTACTTACTCATGTTGATTTTTCCTCTTTCTTTTTTTGTCTTAAAAATACTATTTGTGGAGCAGCGAGGTGGTATAGTGAATAGAGTCAGGAGGATCTGAGTTCAAATCCAGCCTCAGACACTTAACACAAATCTAATCGTGTGATTTTGGGCAAGTCACTCAACCCCAATTGCCCTGCATTCCCCCCTCCAAAAAAAAGAGGAAAAAAAAGAAAAACACTATTTATTATATGGGATGGCTCACTAAGAAAGGGAGGGTTAGGATACTGGGGAACATTATGGTGATGTAAAAAAAATCAATACAATCTTATTTTTTTTTAAAAAAGATGAGTTCAGAGTTGAACATGTCGAGTTTGAGTGTATTTGTCTATTCTGTATCTACTTGGAGATATGTACCAGGCATCTGGTGACATGGAACTGGAACTCAAGAAACATCATTCAATCAACAAGCATTTATTAAATGTTCTGGGCACTGTCCTAGGTGCTGGGGATACTTACATCTACTCTCTACATCTTGTATGTGCCTATAAGAAGCAGCCTTTCTCAATCCCTTCCTTCAGAGCTAGTCCCTTTCTTCTCTTGAGTATCTCTAATTTATCCTGTCTATATCCTATCTGTGCATGGTTTGAATGTTGTCTCCCTATCAGACCATGAGCTTCTTATATCCCCAGCCATTAGCCCAGTGTCTGGCGCATAATCGATACTTAAAAGATGGTTGTTGACTTGACTTGACCTACTTATTTGCCTCATTAGAATGTGACTCCTTTGAGGACAGGTTCTATTTTTGCTTTTCTTTGTAACACTAGCATATAGCACTTTGTAACACTAGCATGTGCATCTGCCACATTGTAGGCACTTAAAAATGCTTTTTGACTGATTTACAGATAAAAATGAATGAGTACCTGCCCTTTAGGAGCTTACATTTTCATGGGAGAAACAACATCTACACATGTAAGTATATGCAAAATATATGTAAATTAAATACAAAGTAATTTTTTTTTGAGAGTGGAGAGGCCAGGGGTGGTAGAGGAACATAGCTCAGTAAAGGCTTCATATGTGACATTGGTGTTTGAACCAAGCTCTGAAGGAAAATTTGGGATGAAGGCTGGCCATTTAGATTTGGGAACCAGCTGCAAAGAGATTGCTAAGTGAACCCACAGAAGCTGTTGAGATCATTGAGAGAGGGTGTTGGTTAGTTGGTTGGCTGGTGGTTGTCCTTCATTCTTGAAAAGTACCAAGATGATGTCACCATGTTTGAGTCAAGGTATAGTGTGTCTGACTGGTTGATCAGACCAATACAAGAGAGCGTAGAGGGAAAAGAGAAGACAGAACAGGACAGAAGACTGTTGAACACTCTTACAAGGGCAGAGAATACAGATGAACCAACAAAGGAAATTGAGAAGAAGGCAGATAGAATCGAAGGTAGATAGGTAGAAGCAGGTAGCAGAACTGATAGAGAGAGACAGAGAAGACAAAGAGGGAGAGAGACAGAGACAAGGACAGAGAGGTATCATTAAACCAAGCAGAGAATGTCCAGGAGGAGAGGGTGATCAATACTGTTAAGTTCTGATGAGGTCAGGAAGGATGAGGACATAGAAGACATCATTAGTTGGATGATAAGGAGATCACAATACCTGATAACCTTAGAAAGTTTCATTTGCATGGTAGGTTCAGAAGCTAAAGTGCAAATGTTTGAGATAAGAAAATAGAATAAATGAATATAGACAACTTTTTTGAAGAGCAGATTAAGAGGACAGGACTTAACCTTAATTTAATTAAGCTTCAGTTTCCTTACTTATCAAATGAGGGGTTTGGACAAGCTGGCATGAAAAGTCTCTTCCTTCTCTAAATTGCTGAGCCTAAGATTTAAGGTCCCTTCCAGGTCTTAACCCTGTTATCCTAGGACATGATGGTCTGAGTTCATACCATGCCCACTTCCAGCCTTGTCCTCAGCCCTGGTGCCTAATCCTTAGGTTCCCAACACAAAGCTGTTTGTTTACAACTCCATCTCTCAGGAAAGGACACAGCAGCCCCATAGGGAGGGAGACAGAATGTACAGCTGTCTGCTGACTAGCTCTCACATGGAAGGGGATTCTGACCCCTTCATTTTTTTGTACCTCTCTTCACTTTTAGGATTGTCTTAGATTGGCTCAGAAAAGAGAAATCTGGTAGGGAGGAGAGAGGGAAGAAGGGAATTTGTTGTGGGGAGAATATGAATTTGGAGTCAGAGAGCCTGGATGGAGTGGAAAGAACTCTGGATTTGTGGTCAGATGACCTGGGTCTTGGCTCTCCTTCTTCCTATCCCTGTGACAATAGGCAGGTTCCTTAACCCTCTTTGCCTCAATTTCTCATCTGTAATGAGGATTGTACTAAATGACCTATAAGACCCCTTTCAGATCTATCTCTGCTGATGAATCTCAGCTCTGGTATTTATTACGTGTATAACCTTGGACAGATCAATTGCCCTCTTTAGACCTCAGTCCAGATAGTGGCACCACATAGTCTTTGAGACCTCTCCCAGCTCTAATTTCTATGACTTTGCAACTTTAGTAACTGTCTTCCAGTTTCTAGAAATTTATATTCCCAAGACACTGTCTTTCTGGTCTCCATTTTTCCCTAGGGAAAAGCTGGACTTGTGAGGATGTGAACAATTCTCTTCAAATACCCAAATTCCTTAATCCTAATTCCATTTCTACCACATGAAAGAATAAGTCATTAGACTCATCTTGTGTGATCCCAGAGGACAGAACTAGGGGCAATGGGTGGAAGTACCAAAGAGGCATAATTTTATTTCAATTTATGGAAGAACTTTCTAACAGGACCATTTAGGACTAAAATGGTCAATTCACAGGGAGGTGGGTGGGCTCAATCTGTCAGCTAATAATCATTTGTTAAAAACTTACTGTGTGTCAGGCACTGTGCTAAGTGTTAGAGACACAAAGACAAAAACACGGCCCCTGTCCTCAAGGAACTCACAATCTAGCAAGAGACAAAAGATAACCCTTTGTTGGAAGAGTTGTTTTTTTTTTTCCTCAATGGGCGAATGGGATAAAAATAAATAATTATTAATCTAACATTTTAATTAATTATAATTTTTTCAAACTTGGCAATTGAGTGGAGGGTAGCTTGGAGTAGTAAGGAGAGACTTGAGGCTATTGCAAGAGCATTGAGCTTCTTGTAGCTAAAAGTATTCAAGCAGTGCTTGGATTCTCACTTGTCAAATATGCTTTAAACAGAATTCCTTTACTTGGTGTTAGACTGGAAGAAATGACCTATAAGGTCCCTTTCAAAAACAAGCCGATTCAGCTCACTGGATTGTAAGCTTCTTGAGGTAAGGAAACAATGATGTTCCATTGCCTGGTAGTCTTCTAACCTAGGCTCTCCTGCCTGTAGAGGACAGAAAGACACCATTCCTTCCTGATCCTACCACCTATCCCCTGGTCACTCTTGTCTTCTGGAAACCCTTTTCTATCAAGCTTCCCATGATGATTCTCTCACCTCAGTTGACAAATACCCTTAGAAGACAAAACCCTAGAGAAACGAATAATCCTGTTGAATTCTTTGGACAACGATTATTAACAAACTCTCACCTGATCAAATCATTCCACATTGGACCATTCCAGTCATTCTGACCCCCCAACTGTCATTATATAAGACCTGCTCTCCATTCCCCACTGTTCATTCCCTTATTCTTATTCCCCTCAAGCCACCCTCACCACCTCTGCACTCACCTCTCACCACAGTACCACTGTGCTCTCCAGAATATGCGCTCTGAAGGTAACAATCTTGCCTTCATCTTAAATCCTTTCCTTTCTCATACCTCATCTTCTGGATCTCACTGAGACCTGGCTCCCTCCTGATGGCAACTCCCTTTTCAGCATCAGTTGCATTTTTACTTATTCCCTCCCCCACCCCCAAATTCCACTGGTTCAGGTGGGGAGGTTGGAATACTCCTTGCTCCCCATGGCAGTTCCAGGTTCTCCTTCTGTATCCATCACTCAATAACCTTTCCTCCTTTGGGATTCCCTTAGTTCATGTTTGTCACATAAACAAAATTCTGGTTGCTCTTATCTTCTGACCTTTAGAGTATTCTTTTTCCTTATCTAATGAGTTTGGTGCCTGGCTCACAGGCCTTCTCAACTCCCAAACTTCTGCCCTCAATACACATATCGATATTCCCTGAAATGCCCTAACATCCCAGTTCCTCCACTTGCTCATTGCCATGAGTTCTTCCACCTCATTTCAGCTACATGCAGACATGGTCTTACCCTTGCTGTTGCTATCACCCACAAACACATCCTTTCCATGTTTATAAACTCTGAAATTCCTTTATCTGATCACAATCTGTTGTGATTCCATCTCTCCCTTGGATTCGCAACTTTGGGCCCTGATCTTCTCACTGTGAATTCCAATCCCTTGACTCCTCAGTTCTTTCCCAGGTCATCACTCAGGTGCTAGCTTCCCTCTTTTCTCTTTGCCATCTTGACTCCTTAGTGAATCAATTCAGTTCTACACCATCCTCTTCTCTTGAATTTCTTGCCCCCTTGTCCGATAATCATTGAACTTACTCTGCCAAACCCCAAGCTTTCAGTCACTCCCACCATCCACTACCTTTGCTCTTACACTCATGCTGCTGAACGAAACTGGAGAAAATCATGCAGCAGTGTTGATCGGATCTGCTGCAAATTGGCATTACATAATTTCAACTGGGAAGACAGCTGTTGCAGTGGATAAAACTTGGCCCTGAAATCAAGAAGACCCATCTTCATGAAATCAAATCTGACCTCTGACTAGCTGTGTGACCCTGGACAAGTCACTTAACACTGTTTGCCTCATTTGCCCCATCTGTCAAATTAACTGGAGAAGGAAATAGTGAAACTCACCAGTACCTTTGCCAAAAAACCCAAATGGAGTCAGGAAGAGTTAGGCAGGATGGAACAAATTTCAACTAGGCCCTCACCGATAGGTAATCCTCTTACATCTCCCTGATTAATTTACTTTCCCACTCTTTATGGTAGTTCTTTCAAACCTTTACATTCCTCTTCAGACCTCCCATGGCTTCCCCTCTTCCCACCTTCTCAGTTCTGAGCCTTCCTCTTATTTCACTGAAATTAATAACCATTTGCTGAGAGCTTCTCTTCACATCACATCTCCCAAATCCCTTCTGCCACTAACTCCACCTCCACCCATCTCTCACATCATGAAGTGGACCTTCTCCTTCCAAAGAAAACTCCGTTACATGTATATGAGGTCCCACGTCTTTCTGTCTTCTCCATTGGATTGCTTCATCTATCATCCCCACTCTTACATATTTTCCATCTCTCCCGATCTGCTTGCTTCTTCTCTACTGCCTATTTGCCATCCTCAAAACCTCTCACATCATCCGTCCATCCCCACTAGCTACTGCCCCATGTCTCTCTTCCCTTTTGTGATTTAATTCCTTGAGAACACCATCTACAATAGGGCCCTCTACTTCCTGTCCTCTCCCTACCTTCTTAACTCTCTATAGTCTGACTTCTAACTTCATCATTCAGCTGAAACTGCTCTCTCCAGAGATACCAATGATCTCTTAATTGTCAGATCTAATGATTTCTTCATAATCCTCACCCTTCTTGACCTCTAAGCAGCCTTTGACACTGCTGATCACTTTTTTCTCCTTGGTAGTCTATTCTCTCTAAATTTCCATGACTTTACTCTCTCCTGGTTCTTTTCCTATCTACCTGCCCACTCCTCAGTCTTCTATTCTGATTTTTTACTTAGCTAACCAACCATGGGTGTCTCTGAGAGCTCTGTCCCAGACCCCCTTTTCATCTGTCTCTCACCACTATTTTATCTTGTGATGTCATCAGCCCCATAAATACATTTGTCATGTCCATGCTGATGATTCTCAGATCCATTTATCTATCTCTAACTTCTATGCTGACCTCTATCCTGCATCTCTAACAGCCTATCAGACATCTTGAATTTGAAATCCTGTAGATATCATAAATGTAACATGTCCAAAACTGATCTTATTATCTTTCTTCCCCAACTCTCCCCTCTTCCTATTGTTGAAGGTAACCCCATCTTCTCAGCAGCCCAGACTCACAACTTAAGCATAATCCTCAACTTCTGTCTCTCACTCCCTCCCCCATATCCAATCTGTTGTCAAAGCCTGTCGATTTTACCTACACAACATGTGTTATACACTTCCCCTTTTCTCCCCTGACACCGTCACCACTCTGTTACAGGTCCTCATTACTTCACCCCTGGAGTATCGTAAGAGCCTGCTGGTGGGGCTGCCTGGACAAGTCTCTCCACACTCCAGTCCACCAGACACTTAGTTGCCAGAGTGCTCTGCCTAAATCTAAGGTTCAATCACAGATCTCCCCTACTCAAGGAAGGTGAAACCACAACCTGTGAGTAGTCCAAGCTGCCCCAACGGGTACCCAGCTGACCACTTCCAGTGGGGTAACTCAGCTTCACCTCTCTCTTCCCCTCCCTTCCTGCCCTCCTTTCCCCTCCTCCCCTCCCCTCCCCTTACCCCTCTACTCCTCTCCTCCTCTCCCCTTCCTTCTCTATATACTTGGGGTATCATGTTCCTACCTGAGGGTGTTCTACCCAAAGGAAGGTAAATATAGGCTGAAACCTGCCGAGTAATGTTGGGGTTTCCTGTCTAGATTTATTTCTTAAAGGTCATGCCTTAAATCCAATTCACTCTCCTATGGACAATGTAGATCTATGCCCAAACATCACTTAATGGTTACTTTTTGGGAACTCATGACTCAGAGTGAATAATATTAATTGTTTCTCTTGTTTCTCTTTCATTTAAAATTTTATATTTTAATTAAAAGGGTCATTCCTTGACTTAACGTCTTAAATAGGTCTATTCATTGAATGGGTGTTGCCTCACTCACAGTAAGAACTTAGAAAGACCTTCACTTAAAAAGGACAAGGTCTCCCACTGCATCCTGGGTCATCTTCAGTCATCCTGATGAATATCTGGCCACTGGACGCAGATGGCTCTGGAGGATAAAGTGAGACTGGTGACTTTGCACAGCCCTCACTCAAATCCAGTTCAATTGCAAGTCATGTCATAATCTTCCTGATGTCATGATCCTCTTTGAGAACAAATGAAAAAACCATAACTCAGTTAACTTTCTTGGCTCCCTATTACCTCAAGGATCATGTATCTTTTAAAGTTCTCTGTTTGGTGTTTAAAGCCCTTCATAGCCTGACTTTCCACCTCTTACCTTTCTAGTCTTTTTATACTTTGAACCCTACCTCCTCTACCATCTGCACATATACCCTGCTATCCAGTGACTATGATGTCCTTGCTGTTCTTCCATCAGGAAACTTCATGTCCCAGCTCTGGTCATCTTCTCTGGCCCTCCCGCATGGCTGGAAGGCTCTCCTGCCTCATCAGCACCTCCTGGAGCCTTTAGTTTCTATCAAATCTCATCTCAAACACCACTGTCTTGAGAAAGCCTTTCCTGGTCTGCCTCAGTTCTGGAGCTTTCCCTCTGTAAATTATCGCCAGTTCATCCTGCATGTGGCTTGTTTGTACATATTTGTTTGCATGTTGTCTCCCCCATTAAACTATAGTCCCTTGAGGGAAGGGACTGTCTTTTGCCTTTCTTTCTCCAGACTTTGGCACAGTTCGTGGATTGACATTGTACATAGTAGGAATTTTAGGGATATTTGTTGAATAAAACTAAAGTACTTATGATCTCTATCAGAGAAAAGAAAAACTGTAATAAGAAAGCCTTCATCCAGACCCATGCCAAGGGCAAGCAAACACTGGAGCAGACTGAGTATGGAGCTCCTAGATGGCACCATTGGTGAAGTTTCTGCCTCAGATGGTATGTACTCCTCTATGTCTGCTTGGGGACATGGGCCAGACTAGGCCCTCCTCCCATTCCTTTGGAGGCTTCCTTCACTCCATGAAAGGCTGGGAAGCCTGGAAAGGGTGTGTGAAGACCTAGAGTGAGGGCAGGGCCAACTCTACCACTTCACTGCTGTTCAGGTAGGGACAGGGGTCTTTGGATGTGCAGGCCTCTAAGTTCATTTCTACTCTGTGGACTGAAATTCAGTTTGTCCCTTGAAGCTTAGATCAAAGCCTACCTCTTCCAGGAATGAGATTACTGTCAGCCACATGAATCTCACCCTTTTGAGACTTTCTTGGGCCCTTGTGTCCAGGAATTTTCTGAGGACAGAAATGGGAGTTTTCCTAACAGACCCCAAGGGAAGGGGCTCTCTCTAAGGCAGTGACTATCTCCCCTTGGAGATGAGTTGCTCCTTAGGACAGCATTTGGGTGCCCTGCCCCAGACTGCTGGTGCCCTGAGGGCATGGACCCAGCCCTTCTGCCTCTGATCTTCCCAGTTTTCATTTGGACTTTGGACATGAGGCATCATCAGTCTGTGGGGATGAATGCTTGTATCTGGGCCTCAAGAGACTACAAAGCAGGCCCCAGACCAGAAGGGAATGAAAGGGAACAGCTGAATAATAGGATTGATATCTGGAATGGATCTTAGAGCACAGAATGACAAAGGGAGGAAGGAACTTAGAAGAGAGAGTGAGAGAGTTGGGAGGAATCTGAGAAATGGGCTAGAGGAGGAGGCTAGTCTAGACCCATCTCCTGGCTCCAGCTCCAGTGATGGAGGGTGGGAAGGGGGCAGAGATGGAGAAGGACCACAGGGGCAAAAAGAGGCCTTCAGGGGTCACTGTGGCAGGACATTCTGGTCCAGCCTGCACTTCCTTTCTTGCCAGCTGGACAGGAGTCTAGGTCACTCTGCTCCAACTGGGCTTGGGGTTCCCAGAGTCCATCCTTCTTGCCCAGGGCTACTTCATTGTCCAGAGTGAGCTTGACTCACTGTTCTCAGAACTGGGCCAGTGATGGAGGGGAAGGGGTCAGGTGAAGGGGGTGGAGTAGGAGTAGTCCTGGAATAAGGTTCCAGACAGGGAAACAGGAGCTGGCCAGCTAAATGCAGACACACCGTCATGGTGGCAAGGCCCTGAGTCACCGTTCCTGGGTGAGAGATTATGTTTCCAGCCCTGAGGAAGGCAGCCCCCCCTCCTTCTTTCCCCTTCCCCTTGATCCAGGTCCCTAGGCCTTTGACACATATGCTGGGAATTTATGTTCTAAGAGCTCTTGGAAGGTCACCCAGTTTATATCAATGCCTTTGGTCAGAACCCGTGTCCTAGAATTGTTTACAGTTATATCTAGAAGGATCCTTAGAACACAGAATGTCAGAGTAGAGGACATCTTAGATCATACAATGTCAGATCTGACAGGGACCTTAGGACACAGCTGGAAGGGCCTTTAGTGATCATTTAAGTGCTCAGCTGGGCATGGCTGAAGCTATAACTAGGCCAGCACTGGATGCCCTAACTCCAAAAAAATGTCACCCATCCCAGTGGGACCAGAAGCCTAACTCCATTTCTGGACTCCCTCCCCTGCCTAGGGCCATCCCTGTGCAGA
Organism: Pseudocheirus occidentalis; assembly: GCA_028646575.1. Taxonomy (NCBI): domain Eukaryota; kingdom Metazoa; phylum Chordata; class Mammalia; order Diprotodontia; family Pseudocheiridae; genus Pseudocheirus; species Pseudocheirus occidentalis. The sequence goes on along the minus strand of CM053596.1, from coordinate 37,310,983 downwards.
TCCTGGCGATGAGATGACAGGCCCATGAGGCCAGACATGGGAGTTCATACCTCCTCACCTGTCCAGCCAAGCTGAACCTCAAGGCATATTTACCTGCTCCCTGCAGCTTCTGCAGACCCTTCAAGGGGAGAAGGATTCATTGACTCTGATATGTGATGATAACCTCCATGACCCCCAAAGCACCCCATTACTACTATGATGACCCCCAGATGCCAAGAGGGTAGAGGATATCCCTGGGCCTTTCTCTCTCTCTCTGCCTCACCCTCTTCATGGCCTCTCTGCCCTCATTGGCTCCCTGTGTATACAGTAATAGGATCTGCTGGCAGGCCCCAGGCTCTCCTGTTGATAACCCAAACCCTGCCTCTGGCCCCAACTGACTGGCACACCCAGAACCTTCCCTCTGTCCTTCTGTCTCCTAGACCTTCAGTGCCCCAGAGTAATTGGGGTCAGGGGGTACACATAGCATGTGTCAGAGCTGAAATTTGACCTCAGGTCCTCAGACTCCATGTCCCAGCACACTTTCCACTGTACCCAATGATTCAGATGCTGAGGCTCATGATGACCTAGAGGATGGGCCAGGAACGTGGCAGGGATGGAGTCCTGGACTAATTGACAGATGAGCCAATGTGAGGATCTGATGGTTGGGGGACAGAAGTGAGGTACAGAAACATCTCAGGCTGGAATCCTGGGCTGAACGGGAGAAGAAGACATTTAATAGGGGTAAATGGACTCTCCTAACATTTGGTTCAAGAAGTCACCTTCACTGGGACAATTCAGGGGAAGCATGAAACATGGTGAGATAGAAGTTTTTATGGGAAAAATCTGGGGGTTTTTACAGATAAGAAGTTCAAGATAAAGTCAAATGTATGCTCCAGTACCCCTAAGGCTAATGGGCCAGGACTGGGCTACATTGAGAGGCTTCATGTCCAGAAAGAGTAAGGTGGATAGGATGTTATTGCCCTAGAATGTTAGACTTGGAACCAGAAAGGACTTCAGAGGCCATTAAGTCCAGCTGCTTCACTTTACAGTTGAGGAAACTGAGCCCCAGAGGAAGGCAGGGACTTGTCCAAGACCATATAAGTAGAAATGTCAGTGCCCATATTTGAATTTAGGAGGTAACACCATAGTGCATAGAGCACTGTGGTGGGAATCAGGAAGACTCATCTTCCTTAGTTTAAATCCAGCCTCAGACATTTACTAGCTGAGTGACCTTGCACCAGTCACTTTACCCTGTTTACCTCAGTTTCCTTATTTGTAAGATGAACAGGAGAAGGAAATGGAAAGCCTTTCTAGTACTTTTGCCAACCCCAAATGTCTGACCATGATTGAAAAATGACTGCCCAGCAACAACATGTAAATCATTGGTGTCAAATTGAAATAGAAACAGGAACCATGGAATTGTACATAAGGCTCCTGACCATGACTTAGTTTTATAATGTACTCTCACCTATATCCTATTTCCTTTTTGTTTATTTGTTAAATATTTCCCACCTACTTTTTAACCTCCTTCAGGTCCCCTTGGGAGAAGCATTTGACCTGTGGGCTGAGTAGATAACTTGTTCTGAGTGGACTCAGAGAAATGAACTAGGAGTATTGTGGTGGAAGGGTGGCAGGGCTGAGGAAATGTGGATTTAGGTTTGATTTAAAGAAATTTCAACCATCTAAACAATATCTGAGGTCTCTCCCAGCTCTGACATCCTACGTTCTTAGGCCCCTCCAAGATCTGACATTCTGTGTTCTAAGGCCCCTCCAAAATGTAACATCCTGTGTTCTAAAGGCCCTCCCAGCTCTGACATCCTGTGTTCTGAGGCAACTCCAGGATCTGACATTCCATGTTCTAAGGGCCTTCCCTACTCAGACTCTCTGTGAGCCAAATGATGCTATTATCATGCAAACAAAGATCCCTCACTGCATTTGGAGCCAGAAGCCCTGCCTTAGTATCTCAGGGCTATACACTAATTTCCTGTGGGAGCTTGGAGGAATCCCTTCCCTTCTCTAGACCCCAGTTCCCTCCTCTGTACAGTGAAGGAGATAGGCTGGAGGAGCTCTAAGCTCCCCTCCCTACCTCTGAATCAGTCATTCTGTGTGCTGGATTATGGAGCCCTTTGGCCACCTTTGATGCTTCATGTTGCCAGCTTCTCAGACCCAGACTCAGACCTGAGATTGTCTTTGTGGACTGGCTGGGCTTATTGATTCATTGCCCTCTGGAGGAGGCTTATGAACCAAACCCTTGGCTTCCTATGTATAGCTCCCTCCTTCCTTGCTCAGAGTAACTGGTGTGTCCTGTTCAGGTTGACTTGTCAAGGACTTTCTAAATAGCCAATGTAAACTCTCCAGGCTTTGAGGAGGGGGGCAGAGGGGGAAGAGGTTGATTGGTGGAACTCACACCTGTCCAGGTGCATCTGAGTCAGAGGGGGAGACTCAGAGTAGAAGGTGTGTGCAGCCAGAGGGAGGACGAGGGTGAGTTGGTCAGTGGTGGCACTTTGGATGTGTGTGTGGGGGGCCTAAACAGATAGGATCACTGGGGAAGCCTGGATCATTGTGGAACATTGTGGAATGGTGTGTCTGTATGTCTGAAGCAGTCTAGGGAGAAGGCTGTTTGAACAGCACTGGTGGGATCAGAGCATCTGGACCAAAATCTCTGCTTTGCTGGGTCCTGACCTTGGGTAAGTTCCTTCCTCTTTCTGCTTCTCCTCCCCCATAAAATGAAAGAGCAGGCCCCTGTGAGATCTAGGCTCCCTTCTAGAATTCCAATTCCAATTATTTTCATTCAGTAATGTTTCTTCTCTCTGGGGAGCTGAGTGAGGAGAGATGGAAAGAAGCCTGGGAGTCAGGGACCTACCCTAGGCCAGCTTGCCCTACTGAGGTTAAAGGGCAATTGGGCAGAACTGTTCAGCTCAGGCACTGACTGCTCCTGTGCCCCTCAACACACAGTGACATTCTGGGCAGAAGGGGGATGTCTGCTTTTATTTAGGGACCCAGTCTATTCTCCCTTGCAGCTCTCCTCCTGCTCTAAGGGGCTCTGTGGGGTGGCCAGAGACAGCCAGGAGGCTGCCTGAGGGTGAGGCAGAGGGGCCCAGGGAGGTCAGGGGCCTAGGGGGGGCATTGTATGTGAAGGCTGCTCTTTCTGCTGCCAGCCTGGAGGGACTTGGCCAGAGAACTCTCCCAAAGGGTGCTCCCAGACACATTACCTGCACACATATACAGGAAAAAAGGCATGTAACCCAGAAATACAAACACACAGAAGTGTACTCAAACACATTCCCAGAGATGTCTGGTCCCTAGAGGCATGCATACACACACACACACCCCACACATATATACATACCACACATACCACGTATGTATACACCACACATGCCGCATACCACAGCACACACAACCACACATACCACACCACACACATGTACACATACCACACACACATACCACACACTGCACACACACAACACACACACACACACACGTACAGCCACTTCCCCCAGCTCTCTTCCAGCTCTGAATCCTTCCCTGTATAATGTAACACATTCATGAGAGCAAGATTTGAAATGGGCCTTGGGGAGGAAGGAATCCTAGACTCTTAGGCCAGCGCATGTGTGAGCCCCAAGAGGCCTTAGAGATAACCTCCTCCAAGGCCTTTGTGTTCCCCATGAGGGTCCTGAGGCCCAAAGATGTTGACTAACAGAGGCGAGAGACATAGTAGGTGGCCACGTTGGTTTTCTTTCCGCTTCTCCTTGAGCCCTCTGAGCTGAGTTTCAGGCTAGAGACTGGCTGAGTGGGTGCTAGGGGGTGGGATGTGAGTGGGTGGTCACTACTAGTAGAGAGAGCCCACCCAGGTCAGAAGAGGAAGACCCCAACTCTCTGGGCCATAGGGAGGGGCTGGGCTGCCCAGCAGGGACCTCCTGTCTATCCACACAGAGACCCTATGATGGAGGATCTGGTGGGACTTCGTGAAGGAGCTTCAGGGAATCCTGTATCCTTGCAGGAGCTATGGGGTCCCTGCCCCAGGGCCCAGCGCCGAATCAGAGGTGAGAGGCCCCTGCCTGCCAAACTCCAAGGGAGCAAGGGGGCAGGGTCATGGGCTATCTGGGCTCTGTCTCTTTCCCTGACCTGGCCTCTTCTCTTCCCCAGCTTGCCTTCCTCTTGCCCTCCCCCTCCAACTTATTCCCTTCCCTGCTGCCTTTTTTAGTGGCCTCTCTCTGTATCTGAGACCACCTCAGCTCCTAAAAATAGCCCCTCCCCCAGGACACAGCCTGTAATCTCAGCCCCTGAGCTGGATGGATGGGTGAGGTGCCAGCCCTCTTTCATCTTCCCCCTGCACTGTCACTGTCAAGCATCTCCTGGGAATGGGGAGAAGTGAGGCTCCCCAGCTTGCCTCTGCTGCCTGCAAGAGCAGGGAGGGAGCCACAGGTCTCTGTGTCCTTCAGAGTCAGGTATCTCTGATTTGCCTGCCCCTCCCCCTCCTCAACCTTGTTCCCCTACCCGTCCTCACCCCAAACTTTAGGCTAAGTACCTGGGACACCATATGTCAAGGAGAAGTATCTTCTCCACCTAAGTGCCCAGCAAAGACAGGGTTCCCAGGGAAGAGTTCAACTTGGGAGACAGCCTGGGGTTCCTTTGGCTAGACTTTGTGGGCACCATGGTGGGGTTGGACATGCCACCCCCTCACCTACTTGTACCAGTCCTTATCTGGGAAGGTGTGTGTGTGTGTGTGTGTGTGTGTGTGTGTGTGTGTGTGTGTAAGGAGTCATAAGAAATAAGGCTAAGAAGGTGGGGTGGTCCCACAGTATAGTCCTGGGAGAATTGAACTCTTCCTTGGGGACCTTGTCTTTTCTGGACACTGAGGTGTGGAAGATACTTCTCCTTGATGGATCGTGTCCCAGGTACTTAGCCTAAGGTTCAGGGTCAAGACAGGGTGGGATCCGGGCCTCTGGAGAAGGAAGGGAGCCTCTGGGTCCCTGGTGTGGGCAGAGGCTCCCTCTGTCTCCTGCATGATTACTGGAGCCCTGTCTCCCTATCCCTTGTCTTGGAGAATCTACCTGAAGGGTGGGTTTTGTTTCCTTGTTTGTTTTTAGCTGTAGGGTGGCAGGAGATTTATGACAAGCAGGGGCTGATCCTGAGGGCCTGCCTCCCTCTTCCTCACCAGGCTATAAATATCCATCACAGCAATGATCTGGGAGGCAGGGAGGAAGTAGCTGGCTACACCCATCTCCATGCAACCCAACCTCACTGCTGGCTGAGTACAGCACCTCCCCTCCCATGCCATCTTCTCTAGCCTGGCAGCATGCCCTGGTCTGGTTCTAGCTCCCCTCATTCATGCTTGCTGGCTCTCCCAGACCTGAGGCTGGGTAAAATCTGCCCTGGCATGGTGCCAGCTGCTGTGCCACCTTCTGCTGGCAGGATGCCTCACGACACTGTTTGCTCTCTTAAGCGATACTCACTGGCTCTTCTTAACCTGAGGCCAGACACCTATTTACTCTGAGGTTGGCAGGGTGTACCACCTTGGCCCTGATTTTCTCTGGTCTTCCCCGCTCTCCCTCTTTGAATGGCCAAAGTTCTGCTGTGATATGGGGTTCATTCCTAAGCCAGCCCAGACCACTGCCCTCCAACAGATCCCTATACCCCAAATGTTCTAACCTTGGCCATGTCTCTTCCATCTTGGCAGGCTTCCTGGAGAGAGTGAAGAGAAAGCTCTTCCGGGTGGGTGAGGACTGGTATTTCTTGGTTGGCCTAGGAGTGCTCATGGCTGTCATCAGCTTCACCATGAACTTTGCTGTCTCCAGGGTCGTCCGTGGTAACTATGGGCATTGCCAGCCTGAGCAGCCCTGTCCTTTTATATCTTGGAGGGAATTCCTGGGAGGTCCTGGCTCAGGGGCATCTGCAATGCTAGCAGGTTTTCTGGCATGAGGAGAAGTCCCATATCTCCCTTCCCATCACTGCATACTCCTACCACCTCTTCCCTGTTATCTTATTCCATTTCCCTATGCAAAATGCTCTCCATTCTCTTCCAGAAAAATGGTTATGATTCAGACACAGAGAATGTTGGATCTTGGAAAGTGCTTAGAACACAGTGTCAGGAGCCCGGAGGACCCCTGAACACAGAATATCAGGGCTGGGTGGGCCCTTAGGAAACAGAATGTTAGAATATAGAATATTATAGCCCTCTCTGCTCTGATTGGCCAGTGTGTGTGTGTGTGTGTGTGTATGTGTGTGTGTGCGCGCGTGCATTAGGAGGTGGGGGAGGCAAGCTATTGTTGGTTTAACTTAAGGATGCCAGATGATAGGAAAGATGATGACAAATTTGGTCCCATGAAGAGGTAGGTAAGGGGGGGGGTGGGGGGGGGTAGGAGGACTGGAGACCATATCATGGGAGAAGAGTTTGAAGGAAGTAGGATTGGGAAACTTTGAGAAAAGACTTATGGAGGATAGGAAGTTGTCCAATGAAAAAGGGATTCCATTTATTCTGTTTGGTGCCAGAGGGCAGAACAAGTTTGCAAGCAGTTGGAAGTTCAAAGAAGCAGATTTACTCAACGTCAGGAAAACTTGCTAACCACCAGAGCTGTCCAAAACAGAATAGGCAGCCTTGGGTTGGGCAGGTAGTGAAGTCTTCAGACAGTGGTTGGTCAACCACTTGGCCAAGGATATTGTAGGGGAAATTCCTCTCCAGCCAGGGGCTTGACTAAATGACCCCTGAGGCCCTAATTGATGCAGAGATTCTGTAACCTTAGAACACAAAATGTCCAAAATGGCCAAACTCCCTCCTTCATTTTATGGAGGAGGAAGCACACCCAGACGTGGCAAGTGACTTTCTCAAAGTCACTCTTGAAGTCATCAGCAAACACCCCCATCTTGAGAGGGAAGCTGACCATATCTTCTGGTGACCACCCACTGGCCCCAACCCCAACCTTACCTTGTCCCTGGTGACTCTTGACACTGACTCACCCCCTCCAGCCAGGAGCTCAGGGACCTTTCCATGAAGAATGGCAGGCAGGGCATCTTGCAAACACTACAGTGGAGGCTGACAAGGCCTTTTGGCCCTGCAGCCCCTGTGCTCCTCTCTTAGCACACATGTGGCTGTATCGAGAAATCGGGGACAACCACCTCCTGCGCTACCTCTCTTGGACTGTGTATCCCATAGCCTTGGTTTCCTTCTCCACTGGCTTTTCCCAGAGCATCACCCCTTTCTCTGGAGGTAAGAACCATGGCCTGAAGTCCTCTTTCTCCAGGGCAGAAGACAATAACAGTAATAGGTATTATAGGAGGAAACAGGCTCAGGGAAGATTAGTGGGTTACCCATGGTCATTAGCTAATAAGTGTTCAGGCTATGATCCCAACTCATGTGTCCAGATTTTAATCTTGATGGAGCTCATGCTCTTTCCTATCCTATGCTATCCTCCCACTGGTAGTATCTTGAATTTCTAACTTGGTTTATACTTTTCCAAATTCTGTCCAGTACTTCATCTCAATGAAGGAGATCCCATAGATATCATCATCTTCAATTTATAGCTGGGGAAACTGAGGCCCAGAAAGGGGGGTGGGAAAGATTTACCCAAGAGATCATATATTGATTCAGTAGCAGGGCCAGCATTAGAACTCAGGTCTCTTGACTTTTTTATGTATGTCTACTGCATCATGATGGATGGTATTGGGTGGGGGCACTGACCAAGGTGACACCCTGACTTGGGAGTGAAGTTAGAAGGCCCAGAAATGAAAGAGGCCTAGTGTCAATTGCCAATGAGGGGAGTCCTGTGTGGCTTTATAGAAAAAGTGTCTGGCTTAGTCAGAGGACTCAGATTCAAAAGCAGGCTCTATCATTTATTTGTGTGACCCTGGGCAAGTCATTTGTGTCTCTGGGCCTCAGGGTCTTCATCTATGAAGTGAGGAGGGATGGATCATAGGACCATAGCTATGGATCTCAAAGAACCTCAAGGGACATCTCATCCAACCCCCTCATTTCACAGATGAAGGAACTGAGGTCCAAAGTGGTCAAGTATTAGAGGTAGCATTTGAATACAAGTCCTTGGATGGGAGAGCCCACAGGACACCACTTTCCTGTGATTATGGGTTGGTGAGGGGAGAGACAATTGGGAGATACCAGCTTCAGCCCTACCGGTTTTTGCCCCAGCTATACATGACTAGTAGATAAGTGTTTCCAGACTTGTTGATCCCAGTAGCCCAATAAAACCATTTGCCTTTCTCCTCCTCACATTCTCCCTGCTATTAGGCTCTGGAATCTCAGAATTGAAAGTCATTTTATCTGGTGTAGTCCTGGAAGATTACTTGGACATCAAGAACTTTGGGGCTAAAGTGGTGGGCCTCACTTGCTCTTTGGCCTCTGGCAGCACCATCTTTCTTGGCAAAGTGGTATGTACCCCTAGGGTAGGGATGGATGGGAGGAGAGGGAACAGTTTATATGGCTTGGGGATGAGAGTGGGGCTGCCTACCAGGTTGGGCTTATAAACCCCTTCTTGCTCCCAGGGCCCCTTCACACATATTTGCTGCATGATTGCTGCCTACATGGGCAAGGTGCGAGTTTCAGCTCTAGGAGAATATGAGGTAAGGTGTCTGGCTGTGGGGGAGGGGGTACAATGCTGAACTTATCAGTGGTTTGGCTCTCTGTCCAGAAATTCCTAGGCTGAAGAGTCTGGGACAGATTGGGAAAGTGGGATAGCAAAGGGAAAACTGCAGAATCTTAATAGTCTGATGTCTTGCACAGCTATGATGTATATTCTTTTTTTTTTTTTTTGCTTTTTGGAGGGCAGTTGGGGTTAAGTGACTTGCCCAAGGTCACACAGCTAGTTTTTTGTGTTACGTGTCTGAGGCCGGATTTGAACTCAGGTACTCCTGACTCCAGGGCCGGTGCTTTATTCACTGCGCCACCTAGCCACCCCGTATGATGTATATTCTATATTCTAAAGGCCTTCCCAGTTCTGACATCCTCTGTCCTAAGGACCCTCCCAGTTCTAATGTTCTCTGTTCTAAGGGCCCTCCCTGCTCTGACATTCTCTGTTCTAAGGGCCGTTTTTGGCCTGACATTTTCTATTCTGACATTCTCTGACATTTTGTGCTCTGGGGTCCCCTTTCCATTCTTATGTTGTAAGAACTCTCCCAGATCTGACATTCCCTGCTCTAAGGGCCTTCCCAGCCCTGACATCCTGTGTTCTAAGGGCCCTCCCATCTCTGACATCCTGTGTTCTAAGGGCCCTCCCAGCTCTGACATCCTGTGTTCTAAAGGCCCTTCCTATCCTGACATTTTCTGTTCTAATGTTCTCTGACATTTTGTGCTCTGGGGTCCCTCTTACAGCTTTGGCTTTGACTTTGTCTCTTCTAACATCCCTCTCAGCTCTGACATTCTCTGCTCTTCCAAGGTTTTTTTTCCTGCCTGGACATTCAACATTCTAAAGTCCCTTTTGTTGTTGTTCACTTGTTGAGTTATGTCTGATTCTCCAGGAGCCCTTGCCAGGCCCTGCTCTTGTCCAGTATCTCCCCAAATCTGTCCAAATTCATCTCATCCTCTGCCGTCCTCTGTCCCGTCTGCCTTCAATCTTTCCCAACATCTGGGTATTTTCAATGAGTCTCCTCATTACGTGGCCAATGTATTTCAGCTTCACTATAAATGTCCCTTTTTGCTCTGGTTTTGAGTGAATCCTACAACCTTGGGTGGGGACATCCAGAACTGGAAGACATTTGGAAGCTGGGAAAGGGACAGGACCAGCAGGTCCCAAGGTCTGTCTTTCTTCTCAGAACAAGATCAAGCAGAATGAGCTGTTGGTGGCTGGAGCAGCAGTGGGTGTGGCCACTGTCTTTGGGGCACCCATCAGTGGTGAGGACTGAAAGGGGGGAGGGGAAGAACAAAGCTCCCTGTTCCACAGCCCTGGGACCTTCCCATTGTGCTTTTACTCCCTTCCTCCAGGCCCCTTCCTCTCCAACATCCATGGGCTCCCATCTCTTAGCTTTCCCGAACCTAGGGGGAATGGGCATTCAAACTCCCACCCTGACTCAGTGCCTTGTGGCCTGGGAGCTGTGTTCTGGTTGAGCCAAGCTAATAGATAGGTCTATGCTTCAGAAGCACATGGCTTATGCCCAAACCTTGGCAGGAGACAGAGAAAGGAAAGTTGAAGCCTCTTCTAAAATGTTAATGATCTAATTGGGGGAGATAAGACAAGAAAGCCTCTGGGACACAATGTAACATAGCATTAGAAATAAACATTAGGGGCAGGTAGCTGGTGCCATAGTGCAGAGAGCTCTGGCCCTGGAGTCAGAAGACTCGTCTTCCTGAGTTCAGATCTGGCAAAAAAAGACACAGGCTGTGTGACCCTGGGCAAGTCACTTTGCTCTATTGGACTCAGTGTCCTCATGTGTAAAATGATCTGGAGACGGAAATGGCAAACCCTTCTAGGAGCTTTGCCAGGAAAGTCCTGAATGGGGTCACAGAGAGTCAGATGTGACTGAGCAATAACATTACAACTGGGCGCTGCATTAGGTGGTTCAGACTCTAAGTGCTTTAGAAATGCAGAGAATAGTGAATATGGCTCATTGCTGTCACCTTTTTCAAAGCATGCCTGTGGTATTGATGGTAAAAGGATTATTCTCCCCATTTTACAGATGAGGAGGCTGAGGCCCAGAGTATCTAAATTGGACAGTTTGGAATCAGAGTCCCCAGGCTCACATCCTCACTCTGCTTGTGTGGCCTTTGGGCAGGTCATTCTCTCTGGGCCTGAAAACAAGAGGGTTGGACTTCAAGACCTCTACACTTCCTGCCATGTCTAAATCTATGATTCTGTGAGCCTATGACTTGTCCAGGGTTGCTCTGGTAGTGAATTATAGAGCTGAGATTTAATCTCCATTTAAATCGGAGTTTAAACTCCACTTGCAGAGGAGAAGTGGACTTCCCCAAGGTCACACTGCTAAATGGCAGAGCCAGAACTAGAGAGCTGGTCAGCTTTGGAGTCAGAGGACCTGGGTTCTCTGTGTCTTTAGGCCTCAGTTTCCTCATCTGTAAAATGATGGGGTTGGATTTGATAACCTCCAAAGTGCCTTTAAACTCTAAATCTGTGTCTTCATCATTCCCACCCATATCTCCCAACTCTAGGCTCAGGACTCTGTCTGCTACACTCTGAACAGTGGTTAATCAGGGAGGGCTTCCTGGAGAAGGTGGGATTTGAGGTAGTCTAGGCCCTCTATTCCTTTTTGGTCAGGGAAAGTCCATTCTGGGATCGAGTAGGGAAAGGGGGAAGGAAGCTTCCCCTTGCAGCTGGGAACTCCAGCTGGGGTGGTTGTGGTGGTGGTGGTGTCTGTCATTAGCCCTCAGGTCTGGTGGAGAGGCTGGGCTGACCCTCTGATGGATTCCCCATCCCACACAGGGGTCCTGTTCAGCATTGAGGTCATGTCCTCCCACTTTGCTGTCTGGGATTACTGGAGGGGCTTTTTCTCCTCGGTCTGTGGCGCCTTCATGTTTCGACTCCTGTCTGTCTTCAACAGTGAGCAAGGTGAGTGGAACCTGGACATCCTCCTAGGAGAATTTATTTGTAAACAGCTCAAGGGCTCTATGTTCTGGACAGCTGGAAGGGTTTCTGCTCCACTGTCTCTAGGGCCTTCTTCAAGCAGGTGGCAAAGGCATTTGACTTGGATCTTCATGGCTCCAGAAGGAAGAACCAGGAGCAATGAATGAATGAATGAATGAATGTGACAAAGAGATCCATTAAGATTGATGCCAGGGAAAATATTTTAACCCTTAGGACTAGCTCCAAGAGAAATAGAAGGCAGGTAGTGAGTTCCCCATCCTTAGAACTCTTCAAGCAGAGACTAAACATGACCACTTGTTGAGGATATAATAGAAAAGATACCTATTCAGGCATTTAACTTGAATCAGATATCCTCTAAGATAATGCCAGGCCTAGAGTCAGACAGACTTATCTTCCCAAGTTCAAATCTATTCTCAGACACTTACTAACTGTGTGACCTTGGGCAAGTCACTTAACCTGTCTGCCTCAGTTTTCTCATCTATAAAATGAACTAGGGAAGGAAATGGCAAACCACTCCAAGTATGTTTGATAAAAAAACACCAAATGGGACCATAGAGAATCATACACCACTGAAAAGTGACAGAATAACAGAAAGGTTCCCTCCAGCTTTGAGGTTCTCTGATTCTGTGGGAACAGTGGGACCCACGGTCAATAGGAATAAGTGATACAAGGCCTTGAATGCCAGGCTAAGAGTTTTTGGAGACTTTATGCTGTGAAGGAGATGCCCTTGAAGGGGCTTTAGAAGTGGGGGTGTGGGGGCGGCTAGGTGGCGCAGTGAATAGAGCACCGGCCCTAGAGTCAGGAGTACCTGAGTTCAAATCCGGCCTCAGACACTTAGCACAAAAACTAGCTGTGTGACCTTGGGCAAGTCACTTAACCCCAATTGCCCTCCAAAAAAAGCAAAAAAAAAAAAAAGAAGTGGGGGTGTGAAGGCAAGGCAGTGTAAGCTAAGGACCTGATGTATGTTTCCTTTCTATTCCATCTTTCCCCCAGAGACCATCACCTCCCTCTTCAAGACTAGATTCCGAGTAGATATACCCTTTGACCTACCAGAAATCTTCTTCTTTGTATTGCTTGGGTGAGTAGGAACAAAAAGGGCTAGAGACTCAGAAGCATGAGTGGGCCCTTGACTGGGCATGGGGATTTCCATTTTCATGGGGTTCCTGGCCTGCTGGTCTCCCCTTTCCTCAAAGAGGAACTTTCCTGTGACCCCCAAGCTGTATAGATACGAGTGGATGGCAGTCCTACTGACTTATTTCTGGGGTGCCCAGGCAGGGAGAGAGACAGGGTGAGTTGGATTTCAGGATTCCTTTTGTCCCCCTTCTTCCAGGTTTGTATGTGGGATTGTGAGCTGTGCCTACCTCTTTGGCCATCGACATTTTGTACTGTTCATCCGAACAAACTGGATCACCAAAAAACTGCTTGCAACAGAGTATGAAGGGGCTGTCAAGTGTGGGTGGGAGGATGGGGAAGGGGATGGTCTTTCTTGCTATAACTTCCTGATGACTCATCAACTACCCTGGGCCCACTTACTCAATTTTGAGCCCCTAGCCCTGACGATCAGGTCTTACTCCAGGACTAAGATCAATCAATCAATAAACAAACATTCATAAAGTTCTTACAGAACTTAAATACTTTGGCCGTATGACGAAAAGATGAGACTCATTGGAAAAGATGCTGATGTTGGGAAAAATTGAAGGCCAAAGAAAAAGGGAGTGGCAGAGGATGAGACTGTTGGGGAGTGTCATGGAAGTATTGAGCATGAGCTTGGGTAGACTTTGGGAGATAGAGGAAGATAGAGGGGACTGGGGTTCCGTGGTCCAAGGGGTCCTGAAGAGTGGGACACAACTGAGCCAGTGAACAACAAAAGCACCTACTGTGAGCCAGGCTCTATACAAGTGCTGGGGATACAACCTGCCCTCAAGAAACTTCCATTTAATGGGAGAAGACAAATACAAGGATCTGGAAAATGGGGTGAGGTGAAACACGCCCAGTCAACAAGCATTTATTAAGTGTTTACTGTGGCCAAACATTGTACAAAGAAGAACAAAAAACAGAGTTCCTGCCTTCAGGGAGCTTACATTCAAATGGGGTGGGGGTGGGGAGAGACAAGAAGCCTAGGTGAAGCAGGATGTAGACAGAGTAGAAGGACGGCACCCTGAGAAAGGGATCATTAGGACAGTGTGAGGCTGCCCCTCACTCCCACCATCCCCTCTCTGGCCCTGGATAAGGGATAGTGTGGACTGATCCTGGCTGCCCTTCTCTCCTCCCAGCAAGCCTGTGTACTCGGCCCTGGTGGCCCTGATTCTGGCCTCCATCACCTACCCACACAGCCTGGGGAGATTCATGGCCTCCAGGGTAAGAGGGAAATGAGGGAGCATCTTAGATCCCCTCAGTCTAAGTCCAGTGCTTTCCTCTTGCATCTCACCAGAGAGAAGTAGAAGCAAGGCTGTCTGCCCTCAAAGAGCTTATAGTCTTGATGGGGAGACAGGATCCCCAGGCACCAGCTACAGCACAGAGTGAGTGCTCAGAGCCAAGGGAGGGGAGGAGAAGGAACAAGCTGCTACTGTCAGGCTCTGTGCTCAGCCCCTTATAAATAATATCTCATCTGACCCTCACAACAACCTTGTGA
>CM053596.1:37271214-37288443 GCA_028646575.1 Pseudocheirus occidentalis | reverse complement strand
CTCTCCCTCCCTCAGGTCACCTGCACTCTCCACCAGGGGGTATTCAGCATCTTCTGTGGAGGTCACAGCTTTGATCACCTTGTCCAAGGACGAATCTTTGGCCAGGGTGGTGATGTTTTGGTTCATGAAGAGCTCAGCCGTCACCCCATGGGAGCTGTGGGCAAAAGAGACCCAGTCAGGGAAGGAAGCATAAATATGACCTTTGTGCTACCTTGATAATCTGGAAAGGAGGGTGTCCTGCTAATGGGGGTGGGGTGGGGGGGAGAAACTCCCTTTGATCTAGGCCAGAGACAGAAGATGTAAGGAGTGACTAGAGCTGCTTAAGATTACTAGAACTGGAGGATTGTCAGAGCTTGGAGGGCCCTTAGAACACAAGATGTCAGAACTGGGAAGGTCCTTAGAACACAGAATGTCAGAGCTAGGGATCCTCTTATAAGGTAGAATATCAGAGCCAAGAGGATTGTGAGACCTTAGTTTCAGAGTTGGAAGGGATTTCAGAGGTCATCTTGTCCAAATCACTCATTTTACAAGTAAGGAAACTGAAGACCAGAGAAGAGAAATTCCTTGCTCAGGGTTACATAGATACTCAACAGCACAGAGCCTCTGCCTCCAGGCCAGCACTCTTTCCAGGACAGCAGCCCCTGTGGGGGAGTCCTGGGCCCTCCTCCCAGACCACCAGGCAGTTGGCAATGGTTAGGACTCACTTGAGTTTGCGGCCAAGGACCCGGGGAAGGTAGGGAAGCTTCTTCAGGATGATGACATTATCATAGAACGAGGGCTGGAAGTTCTGACACACAGCATTGGCCGCCAGCACAGCCATCAGTACGGGAAGAACATGGACAAACTGGCCTGTCACCTCGAAGACCAGCAGGGCAGGGGAGATGGTGTGAGTCACTGCTCCTGAGAAGGCAGCAGCTCCTGCCAAGGAGTTGGAGGGAAAGCTGGGAGTCAGCCCCAGACCACAACAACCCAATCCCCTCTCTACCTCTGGGGTTAACAAGCGTGCTGGGGAGGGGTCAACATCCAACACCAAAGGCCTAAGTCAGAGTGAGCCTGAGACACTTCCAGAGGAAGGGGGCAAGCTTGGCAAATACTTTTGTCCTTAAGCAAGATTGGCCTTGGACCAGAGTCTGTCCTGTGGTTCTGGTTCCTGTGACTCTGAGGCCAAGCTTAGCTTGGCATTCTTTGCCTATCACTACCTGACCATAGGCAGACCCTCCTCAAACAGCTCCAGAGGCTCAGGCATGATTAATGTTCTTTGGTCACACAGAGAAATTTACCTGCCAGGGCATAAGCACCAGGGATGATGGTATTGATGACCCCGTCATCTGTCTTGATGCCCTTTGGGAAGATGACAGCTAGGGTCTCACCAAAAATTCGTCCAATGGCAGCCCCTGGCAAAGGTTGGGAGAAAGAGGGGTGAGAAGTGAGACAGGTTCTGCTCTGCTGCCCAAAAGGCCCTGAAGTCCTTCCCCATGTCCAAACCATCCTTAAGATAAAATTACAGAGCAGAATATCCTCAAGTCAGACAAACCCCTGGATCCCTAGTCCTAAGAATCACAGAAATATAAACTCATAGCTGTAGAGTGAGATGGAAGCTTGGAGGTCATTGAGACCATTTTACAGATGAGGAAATTGAGGCCTACAACATATAAGTGACTTGCTCAAGGTCACATGGAGGATCATAGCTTTAGAGCTGGCCTCTATAATCAAAATCCCTTATTGACAAAATAGGAAAATGAGGGCCAGTAACATTAAGTGACTTGCCTGGGGCCACACAGCTAAGTGTCTGAGGTAGGATTCACACTCAGGTCTTCCTGCCTCCGAGTCCATCATTCTCTCCACTATGACACAAATCTATGGCATCTAGTCCATTCTGCTTAAGCAGGAGCCCCCTCTACTATACCCCCAAACAGGATCCATTCAGTCTCTGCTTAAAGACTTCAGTGAAGTTGATCCCACAACTTCCTGAGTTTCCACTTTTTGATATCTCCTATTGTTAACAAAGTTTTCTTTACATTAAACTAAGATTTACCTTTCTGTAACTTTTCATCCAAGTGCCCCCTTCAGGGTGGATGCAATGGATAGAACACTGGGTTGGAGTCAGGAAGACCTGAATTCAAATTTAGCTTCAGATGCTTACTACCTGAGTGACCCTGGACAAGTCACTTCAATGAGCTGGTGAAGGAAATTACAGATCACTCCAGCATTTCTGCCAAGAAAACCCCAAATGGAATGAAGATTCTGAAACAATTGAAAACAACCCAACAGGTGCCACCTTCCACTCACTGTTCCTTAGTTCTCCCTCCTGGAGCCAAGCAGAATGTCTTTCTTCTTCTATGTGATACATCTATAAATACTTGAAGACAACTATTAGGGTCCCCCTGAGTCTTTGTTTCTCTAAGTTAAACACACCTAGTTCTTTCAAACAATCCCAGAATAGCATGATCTCCGGTCCTCTGCTTATCGTTCTGATTGCCTTCTACATGTGCTCCATCTTGATAATGTTTTCTCTATAATGTGTTGCCCAGAACTGAAGAGGACATTCTGGATATGGTCTGCCCAGGACAGCATGCATGGGGACTTATCACCTCCCTAATTCTGAATCCCATACCTGCCTTAATATGACCCAATATCACGTTAGCTTTCATAGCTGTCATAATGCCCACCACCATTTCTTACACACAGAACCTATTCAGCAAAGATATGCAGAGTGAATGGCTTTGAAGACATCTGGCAGGCAGCCCATTCCCAAGTCCCAGACATTTTCCACACATAATGGGCATAGGGATTAAGGATCATATAGTACCAACTACCTGGGCCCTCCAGACTCACCATAGACAAACACAGGCAAGAAGTACCCAGCTGGCATGGGTATTGTGGTGGCAAGAATCAACATCCAAAACTGTGGGCAGAGACAGGATCCTGGGGTAAGAGCATGCTCCACGGAGATGCCCAGCAGGTAGGAAATGTGAAGGAGGGAGGGAGAAAGGGCTGAATGAGGGGATGATCTTGGGCTGGATGCTGGTAGGATAAAGCATGTTGGCAAGGTGGGGAAGTGAGCCATGATGGAGATGGCTGGGAGCAATGAATGCCCAAGCCATGAACTCCCAAGGGACTCCATACCCACATGGTGGCCTAGCCACCTCATCTCTCTGAGTAGTTTTTTGGTTCCTACAGTCATAGACTGAGAGCCAGCAGGAAGCTCAGAGGTTACAACATGAGGTCCAGTCCCCTCATGCTGCAGATAGGGCAGAGAAGCCAAGAGAATAGACTGCTTTACTCCCTTCACATGGGGACTAGGTGTCAGCACTAGGGTTTTAATCCAGGCCTTCCGGCAAAGTCTCTCCACCAGCCTGCCAAGACTGACCCAGCTACAGCCTTAACAGCAGGAAGCCAGGGTGGTAAGGGAAAGAAGCAGGTAGAAGAGAGATGGCACCTGACTGGAGAAACTGCCAGGTTAGAAAAGGCTACAAGGAGGTCGAGGGAGCCCAGGTGGGAAGACTTACCTTCATGGCCAGGAAGAAGGCAAGGGTGCCAAAGACAGTAAACTGGGGATGGTACCACTCAAACCATAGGTTGTTGGGATCCACTTCTAGGGGCCATTCAGGGGAGGAATTCCTGGAGAGCAGAGCCCAGGACTGGTTGTCAAACAGTGAATCCAGGTATAAACTCATAGACAACTGGGGGTGGAGATGGAAGTAATAAGTCTCATAGATGTTCCTCCCTGCTCCCCACCCCAACCCCCACCCCTGCTCTCTCTTACCCAAAGCCTCCAAACTGATCCAAGGAGTCTTCCCTGTTCTCTCCTGCTGACCCCTGCCCATTGTAACCATGACCTCCTCTGAACTGTTATGCCACTCAATGTCTGTGCTCCTCTCAGCCAGAAGCAGCTGTTGGCACAGTGCATAGAGCACTAGTCCTGGAGTCAGGAAGACCTGAGTTCAAATCCAGCCTCAGACACTTTCAAGTTGTGTGACCCTGGAGAAGCCACTCCACTCTGTCTGCCTCAGTTTCCTCAATTGTAACAGAGATAATAAGAACATCTACTTCACAAGGTTGTTGTGAGGGTCAGATGAGATATTATTTATAAAGGGCTGAGCACAGAGCCTGACACGTAGCAGCTTGTTCCTTCTCCTCCCCTCCCTTGGCTCTGAGCACTCACTCTGTGCTGTAGCTGGTGCCTGGGGGTCCTGTCTCCCCATCAAGACTATAAGCTCTTTGAGGGCAGACAGCCTTGCTTCTACTTCTCTCTGGTGAGATGCAGGAGGAAAGCACTGGACTTAGACTGAGGGGACCTAGTGATACCCCCTCATTTCCCTCTTACCCTGGAGGCCATGAATCTCCCCAGGCTGTGTGGGTAGGTGATGGAGGCCAGAATCAGGGCCACCAGGGCCGAGTACACAGGCTTGCTAAGGGGAGAGAAGGGCAGCCAGGATCAGTCCACACTATCCCTTATCCAGGGCCAGAGAGGGGATGGTGGGAGTGAGGGGCAGCCTCGCACTGTCCTAATGATCCCTTTCTCAGGGTGCCGTCCTTCTACTCTGTCTACATCCTGCTTCTACTTAGGCTTCTTGTCTCTTCCCACTCCTACCCCATTTGAATGTAAGCTCCTTGAAGGCAGGAACTCTGGTTTTTGTTCTTTGTACAAGGTTTGGCCACAGTAAACACTTAATAAAGGCTTGTTGACTGGGCGTGTTCCACCTCACCCCATTTTCCAGATCCTTGTATTTGTCCTCTTCTCCCATTAAATGGAAGCTTCTTGAGGGCAGGGACACTTTATGACTGGTTGTATCCCCAGCACTTGTACAGAGCCTGGCTCACAGTAGGTGCTTTTGTTGTTGTTCATTGGCTCAGTTGTGTCCCACCCTTCAGGACCCCTTGGACCATGGCACCCCAATCTCATCTATCCTCTTCTATCTCCCAAAGTCTACCCAAGCTCATGCTCAATGCTTCCATGACACTCCCCAACCGTCTCATCCTCTGCCCTCCCCTTTTTCTTTGTCCTTCAATTTTTCCCAACATCAGCATCTTTTCCAATGAGTCTCATCTTTTCATCATAAGGTCAAAGTATTTAAGTTTGGTAGGCAATTAATAAATGTTTGTTGATTGATTGATTGATTGATCCTAGTCCTAGAGTAAGGTCTGATCATCAGGACTAGGAGCTCAAAACTGGGGAAGGAGGCCCAGGGTAGCTCATGGATGTTTATGAAGAGTCATAGCAAGAAAAATTATCCACCCAACTCTTGACAGCCCCTTCATACTCTGTTGCAAGCAGTTTTTTGGTGATCCAGTTTGTCTGAATGAACAACGCAAAACGACGATGGCCGAAGAGGTAGGCACAGCTCACAATCCCACAGATAAACCTGGAAGAAGGGGGACAAAAGGAATCCTGAAATCCAACTCACATGCCCTGCCCCTCTCCCTGCCTGGGGACCCCAGAAATAAGTCAGTAGGATTGCCATCCACTTGTATCTATAGAGCTTGGGGGTCACAGGAAAGTTCCTCTTTGAGGAAAGGTGGGACCGGCAGGCCAGGGGCCCCCATGAAAATGGAAATCTCCATGCCTAGTCAAGGGCCCACTCATGCTTCTGCATCTCTAGCCTTTTTTGTACCTACTCACCCAAGCAATACAAAGAAGAAGATTTCTGGTAGGTCAAAGGGTATATCTACTCGGAATCTAGTCTTGAAGAGAGGGGTGATGGTCTCTGGAGGAAAGATGGAGTACAAAGGAAACATACATCAGATCCTTAGCTAACATTGCCTTGCCTCCACACCCCTCTTCTCAAGCCCCTTCAAGGGTATCTCTTTCTCAGCATGAAGTCTCCAAAAACTCTTAGCCTAGCATCCAAGGCCTTATATAACTTACCCTATTGACCTTGGGTCCCACTGTTCCCACAGAATCACAGAATCTCAAAGTTGGAGGGAACCATGCTGTTTTTCAGTCACTTTTCAGTTGTGTCTGACTCTTCATGATCCCATTTGGGATTGTCTTGTCACAAATAAATGAGTGATTTGCCATTTCCTTCCCCAGCTCATTTTACAGAGGAGGAAACTGAGGCAGATTTGGCTAAGCAGCCTCCCAGGGTAATACAGTTAAGAAGTCTCTGAGGCCAGAATTGAATTCAGGGAGATGAGTCTTTCTGACTCCAGGCCCTGCATCATCTTATAAAACACCTAATTCAACTTAAACACCTCAACAGGTAACCCTTCTACTATATCCTCAACAAGTGGTCATGTTTAGCCTCTGCTAAAGGAGCTCTAAGGATGGGGAACTCACTACCTGCCTTCCACAAGCCATTCCATTCCTCTTGGTGCTAGCCCTAAGGGTTAAGATATTTTCCCTGATATCAAGTCTCAATGGATCTCTTTGTCACATTCATTCATTCATTCATTGCTCCTGGTTCTACCTTCTGGGGCCATGAAGATCCAAGTCAAATGCCTTTTCCACCTGCTTGAAGAAGGCCCTAGAGACAGTAACTAGAGCAGAAACTCCTCCAGCTGTCCAGAACATGGAGCCCCTGAGTTGTTTATAAAAAGGTCCTCCTAGGAGGATGTCCAGGTTCCACTCACCTTGCTCACTGTTGAAGACAGCCAGGAGGTGGAAAATGAAGACCCCACAGACTGAGGAGAAAAAGCCCCTCCAGTAATCCCAGACAGCAAAGTGAGAGGACATGACCTCAATGCTGAACAGGACCCCTGTATGGGGTGGGAAAGCCATCAGAGGGTCAGCCCAGCCTCTCCACCAGACCTGAGGGCTAATGACAGACACCACCACCACCACCACCACCACCCCAGCTGGAGTTCCCAGCTGCAAGGGAAAGCCTCCTTCCCCCTTTCCCTACTCACTCCCAGGATAGACTTTCCCTGACCAAAAAGGAATAGAGGGCCTAGACTATCTCAAATCCCACCTTCTCCAGGAAGCCCTCCCTGATTAACCACTGTTCAGAGTGTAGCAGACAGAGTCCTGAGCCTAGAGTTGGGAGATATGGGTGGGAATGATGAAGACACAGATTTAGAGTTTAAAGGCACTTTGGAGGTTATCAAATCCAACCCCATCATTTTACAGATGAGGAAACTGAGGCCTAAAGACACAATCTAGGACTTGAACCCAGGTCCTCTGACTCCAAAGCTGACCAGCTCTCTAGTTCTGGCTCTGCCATTTAGCAGTGTGACCTTGGGGGAGTCCATTTCTCCTCTGCATCTGGCATCAGAGAGCCTGGGATTAATTCTCAGCTCTATAATTCACTACCAGAGCAACCCTGGACAAGTCATAGGCTCACAGAATCATAGATTTAGACATGGCAGGAAGTGTAGAGGTCTTGAAGTCCAATCCTCTTGTTTTCAGGCCCAGGGAGAATGACCTGCCCAAGGCCACACAAGCAGAGTGAGGATGTGAGCCTGGGGACTCTAATTCCAAACTGTCCAATTTAGATACTCTGGGCCTCAGCCTCCTCATCTGTAAAATGGGGATAATAATCCTTTTACCATCAATACCACAGGCATGTGGGGAGAGTGCTTTGAAAAGGATAAGAGCAATGAGCCATATTCATTATTCTCTGCATTTCTAAAGCACTTAGAGTCTGAACCACCTAATGCAGTGCCCAGTTGTAAAGTTATTGCTCAGTAATGTCTGACTCTCTGTGACCCCATTTGGGGCTTTCCTGGCAAAGCTCCTAGAAGGGTTTGCTGTTTCCTTCTCCAGATCATTTTACACATGAGGAAACTGAGTCCAGTAGGGTGAAGTGACTTGCCCAGGGTCACACAGCCTGTGTCTTTTTTGCCAGATTTGAACTCAGGAAGATGAGTCTTCTGACTCCAGGACCAGAGCTCTCTGCCCTAGGGCACCAGCTACCTGCCCCTGATGTTTATTTCTGATGCTGTGTTACATTATGTCCCAGAGGCTTTCTTGTCTTATCTCCCCCAATTAGATCATTAGCATTTTAGAAGAGGCTTCAACTTTCTTTTCTCTGTCTCCTGCAGAGGTTTGGGCACAAGCCATGTGCTTCTGAAGCATAGACCTATCTATTAGCTTGGCTCAACCAGAACACAGCTCCCAGGCCACCAGGCACTGAGTCAGGGTGGGAGTTTGAATGCCCATTCCCCCTAGGTTCGGGAAAGCCAAGAGATGGGAGCCCATGGATGTTGGAGAGGAAGGGGCCTGGAGGAAGGGAGTAAAACCCAATGGGAAGCTCCCAGGGCTGCGGGAGGGGGAGCTCTGTTCTTCCCCTCCCCCCTTTCAGTCCTCACCACTGATGGGTGCCCCAAAGACAGTGGCCACACCCACTGCTGCTCCAGCCACCAACAGCTCATTCTGCTTGATCTTGTTCTGAGAAGAAAGACAGACCTTGGGACCTGCTGGTCCTGTCCCTTTCCCAGCTTCCAAATGTCTTCCAGTTCTGAATATCCCCACCCAAGGATGTAGGATTCACTCAAAACCAGAGTGAAAAGGGACATTTATAGTGAAGCTGAAATACATTGACCACGTAATGAGGAGACTCATTGAAAATACCCAGATGTTGGGAAAGATTGAAGGCAGACGGGACAGAGGATGGCAGAGGGTGAGAAGAATTTGGACAGATTTGGGGAGATACTGGACAAGAGCAGGGCCTGGCGAGGGCTTCTGGAGAATCAGACATAACTCAACAAGTGAACAACAACAAAAGGGACTTTAGAATGTTGAACGTCCAGGCAGGAAAAAAAAAACCTTGGAAGAGCAGAGAATGTCAGAGCTGAGAGGGATGTTAGAAGAGACAAAGTCAAAGCCAAAGCTGTAAGAGGGACCCCAGAGCACAAAATGTCAGAGAACATTAGAACAGAAAATGTCAGGATAGGAAGGGCCTTTAGAACACAGGATGTCCGGGCTGGGAGGGCCCTTAGAACACAGGATGTCAGGGCTGGGAGGGCCCTTAGAGCAGGGAATGTCAGAGGCTGGAAGGACCTCAGAAAAGAGAATGTCAGAGCTGGGAGGGGCCTTAAAACATAGAATGTCAGAGCTGGACAAGACCTCAGATTAACACGATGTTGCAGTTTCACTGTAATATTTCACTTTCCCAATCTTTCCCAGACTCTTCAGCCAGAATCTAGGGATTTCTGGACAGAGAGCCAAACCACTGATAAGTTGAGCATTGTACCCCCTCCCCCACAGCCAGACACCTTACCTCATATTCTCCTAGAGCTAAAACTCGAACCTTGCCCAGGTAGGCAGCAAACATGCAGCTAATGTGTGTGAAGGGGCCCTGGGAAGTAGAAAGGGTAGATGAGACCAGCCTGGTAGGCAGCCCCACTCTCATCCCTGAGGCATATAAACTGTTCCCTCTCCTCCCATCCACCCCTACCCTAGGGGCACATACCACTTTGCCAAGAAAGATGGTGCTGCCAGAGGCCAAGGTGCAGGTGAGGCCCACCACTTTAGCCCCAAAGTTCTTGATGTCCAAGTAATCTTCCAGGACTACACCAGATAAAATGACTTTCAATTCTGAGATTCCAGAGCCTGATAGCAGGGAGAACATGAGGAGGAGAAAGGCAAATGGTTTTATGGGGCTATTGGGATCAACAAGTCTGGAAGACTTGTATAGGACTCTATTGGTCAAATACACAGAACAAAAACTGGTAGGGCTGAAGCTATCTGCCAATTCCCTATCCTCTTCCTATCTCTCCCCCACCTCCGCCAACCCATAATCAGAGGAAGGCTGTGTGCTGTGGGCTCTCCAATCCAAGGACTTGTATTCAAATGCTACCTCTAATACTTGACCACTTTGTACCTCAATTCCTTCATCTGTGAAATGAGGGGGTTGGATGAGATGTCCCCTGAGGTTCTTTGAGATCCATAGCTATGGTCCTATGATCCATTCCTCCTCACTTCATAGATGAAGACCCTGAGGCCCAGAGACATAAATGACTTGCCCAGGGTCACACAAATAAATGATAGAGCCTGCTTTTGAATCTGAGTCCTCTGACTAAGCCAGACACTTTTTCTATAAAGCCACACAGGACTCCCCTCATTGGCAGTGGACACTAGGCCTCTTTCATTTCTGGGCCTTCCTAACTTGACTCCCAAGTCAGGGTGTCACCTTGGTCAGTGCCCCCACCCAATACCATCCATCATGATGCAGTAGACATACATAAAAAAGTCAAGAGACCTGAGTTCTAGTCCTGGCTCTGCTAGTGAATCAATAGATGATCTCCTCTTGGGTAAATCTTTCCTACCCCCCTCTCTGGGCCTCAGTTTCCCCATCTATAAATTGAATATGTTGATATCTATGTGATCTCCTTCATTGAGATGAAGTACTGTACAGCACCTGGAAAAGTATAAACCAAGTTAGAAATTCAAGATGCTGCCAGTGGGAGATAGCATGGGATAGGAAGGAGCATGAGCTCCATTGAGCCTAAAATCTGGACACATGAGTTGGGATCATAGCCTGAACACTTACTAGCTAATGACCATGGGTCACTAATCTTCCCTGAGCCTGTTTCCTCTTCTGATTAAAAAAAATGTGTTTACTGCCTTCTTCACAGAGTTATTATGAAGAAAGCATTGTGTAAAGCCTGAGAATACCTATTACTGTTATTGTCTTTTGCCCTGGAGAAAAAGGACTTCAGGCCATGGTTCTTACCTCCAGAGAAAGGAGTGATGCTCTGGGAAAAGCCAGTGGAGAAGGAGACCAAGGCTATGGGATACACAGTCCAAGAGAGATAGTGCAGGAGGTGGTTGTCCCCAATTTCTCGATACAGCCACATGTGTGCTAAGAGAGGAGCACAGGAGCTGCAGGGCCAAAAGGCCATGACAGCCTCCAGTGTAGTCTTTGTAAGACCTGCCATTCTTCATGGAAAGGTCCATGAGCTCCTGGCTGGAGGGGGTGAGTCAGTGTCAAGAGTAACCAGGGACAAGGTAAGGTTGGGGTTGGGGCCAGTGGGTGGTCACCAGAAGATATGGTCAGCTTCCCTCTCAAGATGGGGGTGTTTGCTGATGACTTCAAGAGTGACTTTGAGAAAGTCTGGGTCTGTTTCCTACTCTATAAAATGAAGGAGTCTGGCCACTTTGGACATTCTGTGTTCTAAGGTTACAGAGTCTCTGCATCAATTAGGGCCTCAGGGGTCATTTAGTCAAGCCCCTGGCTGGAGAGGAATTTCCCCTACAAAATCCTTAGCCAAGTGGTTGACCAACCACTGTCTGAAGACTTCACTACCTGCCCAACCCAAGGCTGCCTATTCTGCTTTAGACAGCTCTGGTGGTTAGCAAGTTTTCCTGGCATTGAGTAAATTTGCTTCAATGAACTTCTAACCACTTGCAAACTTGTTGTGCCCTCTAGGATCAAATAGAATAAACAGAATCCCTTTTCCATTGGACAACTTCGTATCCTCCCTAAATCTTCTATTCTCAGAGCTTCCCAATACTACTTTCTTCAAACTCTTCTCCCATGATATGGTCTCCAGTCCTCCTACCCCCCTGCTTACCTTACTCTGAATGGGACCAAATTCTTCATCATCCTTCCCATCATCTGCCATCCAGAAGTTAAAGCAACAACAGCCTGCCTCCCCCACCCTCCACTATGCACACACACACACACACACACACACACACACACACACACACACTGTCCAGTCAGAGCAGAGTGGAGAGACAGACTGTATCTAATCAGTGCAATGAGGGCCACTAATATTCTAGATTCTAACATTCTGTGTTCTAAGGACCCTCCCACCTCTTACATTCTCTGTCCTAAGATCCAACATTCTTTGACTCTGAATTTACCATAGCCGTTCTTCTGTAAGATCATGGCTAGCAATTCCCATAGGGAGGTAATAAAAGGGAAGAGGAAGAAGGAGTATGCAGTGATGGGAAGGGGGATATGGCACTTCTCCCCATGCCAGGCAACCTGCTGGCATTGCCGATACCCCTGAGCCAGGACTTTCCCTTCATTTTACAGTTATAAAAGGACAGGGCTGCTCAGGCTGACAATGCCCATAGTTACCATGGAGGACCCTGGAGACAACAAAGTTCATGGTGAAGCTGATGATACCCATGAGTACTCCTAGGCCAACCAAGAAATACCAGTCTTCACCCACCCGGAAGAGCTGTCTCTTCAGTCTCTTCAGGAAGCCTGCCAAAACAGAAGAGGCATGGTCCAAGTTAGAACATTTAGGGCAGGGGTGGGAAACCTGCAACCTTAAGGCCACATTTGGTCTTCTTGGTCCTTATATATGGCTTCTTGATTGAATTCAAATCTTACAGAGCACATTCTTTTTGAATACATCTTTGTTAATCTTTTATCTTTTTATTTTATTTTTTAATGAACCCATTTAAAATACCAGAGAATAAAATGTTTCAACGAAATAATCCTCCCAGATTGACCAGCACAGTTACACCATCATTGCTCCATAAGGGCTAAACTGATGACTCCTAGGCATCTTCCAATTTAGTTCTAACTTCCCTCCACCTCACTGGCACCACTACCACACAAGGCTGGTTGGTCAGAATTAATTTGGGTTGAGTAAGCCAGTCTGTTATCAGCTTTTGACAATGGTGCACTGTGTTCCTGTTGCAAGTAGAATTTGTGAATAGTTGCACAGGTCAGCAGTATTTTTAAAATTCTGTTTGCTTAAGAGCCAGCCATCACGTCAAAGAAGGCCAAGAGAACATTGAAGGAAGAAAACAGATTTTTTAAATTTTTAAATGAGGACTGAAAATTTCAATATTATCTTGTTTCTGCTAAATACCAGATGTTTTGCTTACTTTGTGATACTACAATATCAACATTAAAGAAATTCAGTGCTCATCAGCATCGTAACACTCTTAAGGACCACAAATATTTTAAATGAGAAGGAGAGGCATGAAAGGTTGTATTGCAGAAATTAAAGATGAAAAGCAAAAACAAAGAGAATTCTTTCAAGAAGCAATAAGACCCAGAAATAATGCTGCTGAAATAACTTATAAAATAGCTTACATACTCAGGAGGGAAAAGGGAAGCCATTCAGTGATGCAGAAATTGTGAAAGAACTCATTATCAAACATATAGGATCTTAGACCCTGGTAACGTTTCAAAGTACAAACAACTGCCTCTTTCAAGGAGAACCACAGCTGATTGGCAGCATGAATTTGCCTTCAATTTAACAGAATGACTTTATGAAATACTTCAAAAGGAAAATATATATTATTCAACTGCTTTAGAGGAGTCAACTGATACTACTGTGTGCAGGTTTTATAAATAACTTCATTAGGGTCATAATAAAAGATTTTCTTTGCTAAGAATTATTTGCTTTAGGCACTCTTACAAATAAATAGATCACGGAGAATAGACATCTTCAGCATCTTCCAAGGTAAATGTCTTGACGTTGGACCGAATTTGGTCAGTTTTGTGAGTGTATGTACATATGGTGCACCTTCCATGACGGAAAACACAAAGGGTTTATCACACAGACGCTCTCATATCTTTTCATTGTATCTTGTATCTGCAAAATCTCCATGCTATAGCTACTGCTTTAAGTGACATTTTGCAACAAGTTATAAGCATTGTTAACTACATTTGTGCAAATGCAACATGGTATCATCAGTTCTGTAACATGCTAAAGTTGAAAAATGAGGTATTCAGTGCTAATATACTGTATCGTTCAAAAGGGTGTTGGCTATCACAGGCACAAGTTCTCTGTGAGAACAGATAGTTAAATTTTACAAAGAACAGAATCAGCAATGTGAATTATGGAAAGAAAATTTCTGTAGGCATGCTGCATTTCTGTGTGATATAATGTCAAATCATAATAACTTGAATATTTCTTAATCTAAAATTAAATATCATTTCAATCTCCACATCTTTCCCCCACCCACCATCCTAAAACAACAATCCCTCTGTATATCCCCTCCCCCAATCTGCTCTCTCCTATATCCTCCCCCATCACCCCTCTGACTTTCTGATAGGGCAAGATGGATCTCCATACCCCAGTGCCTGTGTATCTTATTTCCCAGTTGCATGTATATAATAATTAATACATATATAAACATTTGATTTTAAAACTTTAAATTCTAGTTTCTTTCCCTTCCTCCCTCATCACCCCCCCCAGAAAGACAAACAATTCAATACAGGCTGTACATGTGTAGTTACACAGAACATCTCCACAATGGACATACTGTGAAAGACTGACTATATTTCTCTCCATCCTATCCTGCCCCTCACTTGTTCTAACTTGAATGTTTCTTTACAAGGTAAAACTAAGTCTATGTGTGATGTGTAGCAAAAAAATCCAAGCATTTTGAAAAAAAACTATCTTTTTTCAAAACGCTTCTTCAAAAGGAAATTTCAGATGAACATTTTCCCCAGTTAGCAAAGGTCACTCACTGATGAGCAGGATAATTAATATATGGGAGTCACCTGAAGACTACGTAGCTGTTACAGACCTGTTCCTCGGAGAATGCAATGAAAGGTTCACTTACTCTGAGGAATCATAACATCAAACTGAAATGAGCATTTCAGCCTTACCTAGTGAATATCACCCCAGCACCTAAAGAACTACAGATGGAATTGATTGAGCTCTCAGTAGAAGACATTTTGAAGTCACTGTTTGATGCTAAAAAAAAGATCCAATTGAAATATGGAAAAATGCAGTAGAATTCCCCTGCTTTCAGCAACATGCCCCAAGCTTCCTTGCTTTTCAACTACTCATTGCTGTGAATCTACACTGTCCTACCTAACCCAATCAAAATGCTCTTAAGGTCACAAATGACTGATACCCATCTATAAGATCAAATGAAATGGGGACATCCATGCTGCAACCAAATATTCAAATGCTTTCCAACAAAAAGCAGACACAACCAAGGCATTAAAAGGTGAGTTGACTTTAAAATTAACCAATAAAATTCATTTTTTGAAATTATTAAGTACATAGTTATATTTTTACAAAATAATGTATATTTTAAAGTATATCTAATTAAAGTTTCTTGAATGTGGCCTTATTTGATTGCAGTTAAATGTTAATGTGGCTTTCCAACATGAAAAGGTTTCACACTTTGGGTTTAGGGCATAGGGATCTGGGAGTGTTGGAAGGCAGTGGCCTGGGCAGGACTGGAAAGGAACCCCATGTCACAGCAGAAATCTGGTCAGCATGAGGCCAATCACAGAGGGAGGGACAGAGGGAGAGAGGGAGGGAGGGAGAAGACCAGAGAAAGTCAGGGTCAAGGTGGTACAATCTGCCAATCTCAGGGCAAATACGTGCCCAGTCTCAGGTTAGGAAGAGGTAGCAGGTATTACTGGAGAAAGCAAACAGTGTAGTGAGGCACCCTGCCAGCATAAGGTGGCACAGCAGCTGGTACAATGCCAGGGAAGATTTCTACCCAGCCTCAGGTCTTGGAGAGCCAGTGAGCATGAATGAGGGGAGCTAGAACCAGACCAGGGCATGCTGCTATGCCCAGCCAGCCATGACATTATGGTTGTATGGAGACAGGTGCAGTCAGCTACTTCCGCCACACCTCCCAGAGAACTGCTGTGATAGGATATTTATAGCCTGGTGAGGAACAGGGAGGCAGGCCCTTGGGATCAGCCCTTGCTTGTCCTAAATCTCCTGCCACCCTACAACTAGAAACAAACAAGGAAGCAAAGCCCACCGTGGGCTCTCCAAGACTAGGAATTGGGAGACAGTGCTCCAGTGACCAGGCAGGAGACAGAGGGAGCCTCTGCCCACACCAGGGACCTGGAGGCTCCCTCCTTCCCCCAGAGGCTTGGCTCCCACCCCTGACCTGACGCTGAACCTTGGGCTAAGTACCTGGGACACCATCCATCAAAGAGAAGTATCTTCCCCACTTCAGTGTCCAGCAAAGACAGGGTCCCCAGGGAAGAATTCAGCTCTCCCAGGATTATACTCCTGAGCACCGTTCAGAACCCTTTGCCCAGCATTCACTGTGGGACCACCACCTTCTTAGCCTTATCTCTTATGAGCCCACACACACACACACACACACACACACACACACACACACACACACACACACCTCAGATAATCCTCTATACTCAGAATGCTGTCTAGAGTGACCACTGCAATGCCACCCAACCAAAGCAGATAAAGGATTAGTACAAGTGGGTGAGGGGATAGCACCTCCCACCCCACTGTGGTACCCACAAACTCTAGCCAAAGAAGTGGGAGCCACAGGCTGTCTCCCAAGGCAGGCAGGTGGGGGAGGGGCATAAGGTTGAGGAGAGGGAGGGGCAGGCAGGTCAAAGATACCTGACTCTGAAGGACACAGAGACCTGTGGCTCCCTCCCTGCTCTTGCAGGCAGCAGAGGCAAACTGGGGAGCCTCACTTCTCCCCATTCCCAGGAGATGCTTGACAGTGACAGTGCAGGGGGAAGATGAAAGAAGGCTGGCACCTCACCCATCCGTCCAGCTCAGGGGCTGAGATTACAGGCTGTGTCCTGGGGGAGGGTCTATTTTTAGGGGCTGAGGTGGTCTCAGATACAGAGAGAGGCCACTAAAAAAGGTAGCAGGGAAGGGAATAAGTTGGAGGGGGAGGGTAAGAGGAAGGCAAGCTGGGGAAGAGAAGAGGCCAGGTCAGGGAAAGAGACAGAGCCCAGATAGCCCATGACCCTGCCCCCTTGCTCCCTTGGAGTTTGGCAGGCAGGGGCCTCTCACCTCTGATTCGGCGCTGGGCCCTGGGGCAGGGACCCCATAGCTCCTGCAAGGATACAGGATTCCCTGAAGCTCCTTCACACAGTCCCACCAGATCCTCCATCATAGGGTCTCTGTGTGGATAGACAGGAGGTCCCTGCTGGGCAGCCCAGCCCCTCCCTATGGCCTAGAGAGTTGGGGTCTTCCTCTTCTGACCTGGGTGGGCTCTCTCTACTAGTAGTGACCACCCACTCACATCCCACCCCCTAGCACCCACTCAGCCAGTCTCTAGCCTGAAACTCAGCTCAGAGGGCTCAAGGAGAAGTGGAAAGAAAACCAACGTGGCCACCTACTATGTCTCTCGCCTGTTAGTCAACATCTTTGGGCCTCAGGACCCTCATGGGGAACACAAAGGGCTTGGAGGAGGGAACACTAAGGCCCCTTGGGGCTCACACATGCGCTGGCCTAAGAGTCTAGGATTCCTTCCTCCCCAAGGCCCATTTCAAATCTTGCTCTCATGAATGTGTTACATTATACAGGGAAAGATTCAGAGCTGGAAGAGAGCTGGGGGAAGTGGCTGTGTGTGTGTGTGTGTGTGTGTGTGTGTATAGTATATGTATATGTGTGTGTTTTTGTGTG
>CM053596.1:37254149-37270714 GCA_028646575.1 Pseudocheirus occidentalis | reverse complement strand
GCCTCTGAGGGCCAGACATCTCTGGGAATGTGTGTGAGTACACTTCTGTGTGTTTGTATTTCTGGGTTACATGCCTTTTTTCCTGTATATGTGTGCAGGTAATGTGTCTGGGAGCACCCTTTGGGAGAGTTCTCTGGCCAAGTCCCTCCAAGCTGGCAGCAGAAAGAGCAGCCTTCACATACAATGTCCCCTAGGCCCCTGACCTCCCTGGGCCCTTCTGCCTCACCCTGAGGCATTGGGCCTCCTGGTTGTCTCTGGCCACCCCACAGAGCCCCTTAGAGCAGGAGGAGAGCTGCAAGGGAGACTAGACTGGGTTCCTGAATAAAAGCAGGCATCCCTCCTTCTGCCCAGAATGTCACTGTGTGTTGAGGATCAGGACAGCAGTCAGTGCCTGAGCTGAACAGTTCTGCCCAACTGCCCTTTAACCTCTATAGGTCAAGCTGGCCTAGGGTTGGCCCCTGGCTCCCAGGCTTCTTTCCATCTCTCCTCACTCAGCCCCCCAGAGAGAAGAAACTTGTTCCTGAACAAAAATAATTGCAACTGTAGTTCTAGGGGAGAGCCTAGATCTCACAGGGGTCTGCTCCTTCATTTTATGAGGAGGAGAAGCAGAAAGAGGAAGGAACTTACCCAAGGTTACATAGCTAGGACCCAGCAAAGCAGAGATTCTGGTCTAGATGCTCTGATCCCACCAGTGCTGTTCAGCCTTCTCCCTAGACTACTTCAGACATACACACGCACCATCCCACAATGCTCCACAATGATCCAGTCTGACCCAGGGATCCTATCTGTTTAGGCCCCCACACACACACATCCAAAGGGTCACCTCTGACCAACTCACCTTTGTTCTTCGTCTGGCTGCACACACCTTCTACCCTGAGTCTCCCCCTCTGGCTCAGCTGCACCTGGAAAGCTGTGAGTTCCACCAATCAGCCTCTTCCCCCTTTACCCCCCTCCTCAAAGCCTGGAGAGTTTACAGTGGCTATTTAGAAAGTCCTTGACAAGTCAACCTGAACAGGACACACCAGTTACTCAAGGCATGGAGGGAGGGAGCTAGAAGTAGGAAGCTGAGGGTCTCGCTAAGTGTTTTGCAACCTGGCTCATGGCTTCCTAGGCCCCCAGTCTCCTCCACAGGACAGTGATTCAATGAGTCCAGCCAGTCCACAGAGACAGTCTCAAGTCTAGATCTGGGTCTGAGAAGCTGGCAACATGAAACATCAAAGGTAGTCCAAAGGGCTTCATAATCCAGCTCACAAAACTACTGATTCAGAGGTGGGGGAGGGAGACTTAGAGCTCCTCCAGCCCATCTCCTTCACTGTACAGAGGATGGAACTGAGGTCTAGAGAAGGGAAGGCATTCCTCCAAGCTCCCACAGGAAATTAGTGCAGAGCCCTGAGATTCTAAGGCAGGGCTTCTGGCTCCAGAGGCAGTGAGAGATCTTTGGATGATGATAGCATCATCTGGCTCACAGAGAGACAGAGCAGGGAGGGCCATTACAACATGGAATGTCAGAGCTGGGAGGGCCCTTAGAACACAAAATGTCAGAGCTGGGAGGGCCCTTAGAACACAGGATGTCAGAGCTGGGAGGGCCCTTAGAACATAGAATGTTATAGCTGGGAGGGCCCTCAGAACACAAGATGTCAGAGCTGGGAGGGGCCTTAGAACGCAGAATGTCAGAGTTGGGAGAGACTTCAGATATTGTTTAGATGGTTGAAATTTCTTTACATCAAACCTAAATGCACATTTCTTTAGCACTGCCACCCCTCCACCACAATACTCCTAGTTCATTTCTCTGAGTCCACTCAGAACAAGATTATCTACTCAGCCCACAGGTCAAATGCTTCTCCCAAGGGCACCTGGAAGCAGACTAAAAAGTAGGTGGGAAATGTTTAACAAATAAACAAAAATGTAATTAACTAAGTCAATATGTAGTGGTCAGTATCCTTATGTACAAATCTGTGGTCCCTGTTTCTATTTGAATTTGACACCAATGATTTACATGTTGTTGCTGTGCAGTCATTTTTCAATCATGGTCAGACATTTGGGTTTTCTTGGCAGAGATACTAGAGTAGTTTGCTGTTTCCTTCTCCTGCACATTTTACAGATGAGGAGACTGAGGCAAACAGAGTGAAGTGACTTGCCCAGGGTCACACAGCTAGTGAGTATCTGAGGCTGGATTTGAATTCCAGAAGATGAGTCATCCTGATTCCCACTATTGTGCTGAGTTCAAATATAATCTCTGACATTTCGACATGTATGATCTTAGGCAAGTCCCTGCCTTCCTCTGGGGCTCAGTTTCCTCAACTGTAAAGTGAAGCAGCTGTACTGAATGGCCTCTGAAGTCCTTTCTGGTTCCAAGTCTAACATTCTAGGGCAATAACATCCTATCCACCTTACTCTTTCTGGACATGAAGCCTCTCAATGCAGCCCAGGCCTGGCCCATTAGCTTTGGGGGCTACTGAATCATACATCTGACTTTATCTTGAACTTCTTATCTGTCAAAACCCCCAGATTTTTCTCATAAAAACTTTTATCTCACCATGCTTCATGCTCCCCCTGAATTGTCCCAGTGAAGGTGACTTCTTGAACCAAATGTTAGGAGAGTCCATTTACCCCTATTAAATGTCCTTCTCCCGTTCAGCCCAGGATTCCAGCCTGAGATGTTTCTGTACCTCACTTCTGTCCCCCAACCATCAGATCCTCACATTGGCTCATCTGTCAATTAGTCCAGGACTCCATCCCTGCCTTTGTCCCTGTCGGAGGTTAAACACCACCAGGCCAAGTCCAGGGCCTTGGACTTGGCCTCCCTCTGTGAATGACTCCTTTCTGGATCAGGGCATCCAAGCAGCACCAAAAGCACTTTCTACAAGGCTTTCCAGCCCACCTCCCTCTGGCTTATCTCCAAGGACAGCTCCAAGGAGACTCTGTTTCCTGGCTCCAGGCTCAATGCTCTCCCCAGCACAGCACATAATAATGATTAGCCCCTCACCTGTAACAGTAGGTACTCAAAAAATGCTTATTAACTGACAGATCACACTGCCATCATGCATTCAGGAGCCTGGCAAAGCACGTCATGTGCACTGCCTTTTTGTACACTCACAGCAGGCCTGTGAAGGAGGTGCTAGTATTGTCCCCGTCTTAGAGATGGGACAACTGAGGGTCAGAAAGGCAAGATGACAAAGTGACTCCCCAAGGGCTCTTTCAAGGTTGGAGGTGGATGGGGGGGGAGGTGCAGGGAGGGAATGGATTTAAGGTCAGGCCAGCATTGCACTGCAGAGCTGCCAGGGTCGCACAGGTCAGTTTGAGGTGAGACTCCAGCCCAGTCTCATCCATTAGGTCTCACGGTCACCTGCCTAGAAAAGCTCCCACAAACGTGAAAAAGTATGAAGCTCTTTGAAGCCATTTTTCCTTTGCTATTCACAATGATCCCACAAGGAGGGGCAGGGGAGGTATGACTATGATTCCCATTTTACAGATGGGGAAACTGAGGCCAAGAAGGGATGGGATTTACCTAAGCTCATATAGGAATTAAGTGGCAGAGCTAGACCTAGAACCCAGGTCTCCTGACTCCCATGTCCACGTTCCTGGCCCGTCCTCTAGGTCATCATGAGCCTCAGCATCTGAATCATTGGGTACAGCGGAAAGTGTGCTGAGATGTGGAGTCTGAGGACCTGAGGTCAAATCTTGGCTCTGACGCTAGCTATGTGACCTTGGGCAAGTCACTTAGTGTCTCAGGATCTCAGTTTCCCCATCTGTAAAATGAGGTCAGTCTTGATGACTTCTAAGACCCCATCCCCCCTCAATCTGTGATATTTTGATTCTTATGAATGTCTAGAAAAGGGGATTCTTCTACACATCATGGAAGATATCAGCTCAGACTTAGCCCTTCCCTCCAGATTCCCTGCATTCTATGAAGATTGCTCTCCCCAACCCTCTTCTTCTGTATTTGGGGTCCTCTAGTCCTGGGCTACTGGAATGGGGGAGACTGTCTGTGATAAGTACATAGAAGGGAAGGGTTGTACCTGGGATGGAGTTCAGGCATAGGGGCTCGTCCTCTAAGGGGTTAACCTCAGGACTGAGCAGGAAGAGCTAAAGCATATGGGTACCCCCATTGACCAATTACTCTGGGGCACTGAAGGTCTAGGGGACAGAGGAACAGAGGGAAGGTTCTGGGTGTGCCAGTCAGTTGGGGCCAGAGGCAGGGTTTGGGTTATCAACAGCAGATCCTGTTACTGTATACACAGGGAGCCAATGAGGGCAGAGAGGCCATGAAGAGGGTGAGGCAGAGAGAGAGAGAAAGGCCCAGGGATATCCTCTACCCTCTTGGTATCTGGGGGTCATCATAGTAGTAATGGGGTATTTTGGGGGCCATGGAGATTATCATCACATATCAGAGTCAATGGATCCTCCTCCCCTTGAAGGGTCTGCAGAAGCTGCAGGGAGCAGGGCTGCCCCTGGTAAATATGCCTTGAGGTTCAGCTTGGCTGGACAGGTGAGGAGGTATGAACTCCCATGTCTGGCCTCATGGGCCTGTCATCTCATCGCCAGGATCTGCACAGGGATGGCCCTAGGCAGGGGAGGGAGTTCAGAAATGGAGTCAGGCTAGGTCCTGTCAGATCTGACATTGTATGATCTAAGATGTCCCCTACTCCAACATTCTGTGTTCTAAGGGCCTCCCAGCTCTGACATGCTGTGTTCTAAGGGCCTCCCAGCTCTGACATTCTGTGTTCTAAGGGCCCTCCCAGCTCTGACATGCTGTGTTCTAAGGGCCTTCCAGCTCTGACATGCTGTGTTCTAAGGCCCTCCCAGCTCTGACATTCTGTGTTCTAAGGATCCTTCTAGATATAACTGTAAATAATTCTGGGACATGGGTTTCTGACCAAAGGCATTGATATAAACTGGGTGACCTTCCAAGAGCTCTTAGAACATAAATTCCCAGCATATGTATCAAAGGTCTAGGGACCTGGACCAAGGGGAAGGAGAAAGAAGGAGGGGGGGCTGCCTTCCTCAGGGCTGGAAACATAATCTCTCACCCAGGAATGGTGACTCTGGGCCTTGCCACCATGACAGTATGTCTGCATTTAGCTGGCCAGCTCCTGTTTCCCTGTCTGGAACCTTATTCCAGGACTACTCCTACTCCACCCCCTTCACCTGACCCCTTCCCCTCCATAACTGGCCCAGTTCTGAGAACTGTGAGTCAAGCTCACCCTGAACAATGGAGTAGCCCTGGGCAAGAAGGATGGACGCTGGGAACCCCAAGCCCAGTTGGAGCAGAGTGACCTAGACTCCTGTCCAGCTGGCAAGAAAGGAAGTGCAGGCTGGACCAGAATGTCCTGCCACAGTGACCCCTGAAGGTCTCTTTTTGCCTCTGTGGTCCTTCTCCATCTCTGCCCCCTCCCAGCCTCCATCACTGGAGCTGGAGCCAGGAGATGAGTCTAGACTAGCCTCCTCCTGTAGCCCATTTCTCAGATTCCTCCCAGCTCTCTCACTCTCTCTTCTAAGTTCCTTCCTCCCTTCACCATTCTGTGCTCTAAGATCCATTCCAGATATCAATCCTATTATTCAGCTGTTCCCTTTCATTCCCTTCTGGCCTTGGGGACTGCTTTGTGGTCTATTGAGGCCCAGATACAAGCATTCATCCCCACAGACTGATGATGCCTCATGTCCAAAGTCCAAATAAAAATGAGAAATATCAGAGGCAGAAGGGTTGGGTCCATGCCCTCAGGGCACCCCCAGTTCGAGGCAGGGTACCCAAATGCTGTCCTAAGGAGCAACTCATCTCCAAGAGGAGATAGTCACTGCCTTAGAGAGAGCTCCTTCCCTTGGGGTCTGTTAGGAAATCTCCCATTTCTGCCCTCAGAAAATTCCTGGACACAAGGGCCCAAGAAAGTCTGAAAAGGGTAAGATCCATGTGGCTGACAGTAATCTCATTCCTGGAAGAGGTAGACTTTGATCTAAGCTTTAATAGACAAGCTGAATTTCAGTCCACAGAGTAGAAATGAACTTAGAGGCCTGGACACCCAAAGACCCCCATCCCTACCTGAATAGCAGTGAAGTGGTAGAGTTGGCCCTGCCTTCACCCTAGGTCTTCACACACCCAGTAGTCAGTCCCTTCTCCTTTTCCAGGCTTCCAAGCCTTTCATGGAGTGAAGGAAGCTTCCAAAAGAATGGGAGGAGGCCCATGTCCCCAAGCAGACATAGAGGAGTACATACCATCTGAGGCAGAAACTTGACCAATGGTGCCATCTAGGAGCTCCATACTCAGTCTGCTCCAGTGGTTACTTGCCCTTGGCATGGGTCTGAATGAAGCCTTTCTTCTTGTAGAATTTTCTTTTTTCTGATAAAGTACTTTAGTTTTATTCAACAAATATCCCTAAAACTCCTACTATGTACAATGTCAATCCAGGCACTGTGCCAAAGTCTGGGGAAAGAAAGGCAAAAGACAGTCCCTTCCCTCAAGGGAAGACAACATGCAAACAAATATGTACAAACAAGCCACACACAGGATGAACTGGAGATAATTGACAGAGGGAAAGCTCCAGAATTGAGGCAGACCAGGAAAGGCTTTCTTTAGACAGTGGGGCTTGAGATGAGATTTGATGGAAACTAAAGGCTCCAGGAGGTACTGATGAGGCAGGAGAGCCTTCCAGCCATGGGGGAGGGCCAGAGAAGATGACCAGAGCTGGGACATGAAGTTTCCTGAAGGAGGAACAGGAAGGAGGTCATGAATAGTAGGTTTTATGTGCAGATGGCAGTGAGAGGGGTGTATAAAGTATACAAAGACCGGAATGGTAGGAGGTGGTGATTCGGGCTGTGAAGGGCTTTAAACACCAAACAGAGGACTTTATACATGATCAGAGAGGTGATAGGGAGCCAAGAGAGTTGATTGAGTAAGGGAAATCTATGATTGAACCTTCAATTTAGGCAGAGCATTCCGGCCACTGAGTCAGGTGGACTGGAGCAGGCAGGGACTTGTCCAGGCAGCCCTACCAGCAGGCTCTTACGATACTCCAGGGGTGAAGTAATGAGGACCTGTAACAGAGTGGTGATGGTGTCAGGGGAGAAAAGGGGAAGTGTATAACACATGTTGTGTAGGTAAAATCGACAGGCTTTGACAACAGATTGGACATGGGGGAGGGCGTGAGAGACAGAAGTTGAGGATAATGCTTAGGTTG
Source organism: Pseudocheirus occidentalis (assembly GCA_028646575.1). NCBI lineage: Eukaryota > Metazoa > Chordata > Mammalia > Diprotodontia > Pseudocheiridae > Pseudocheirus > Pseudocheirus occidentalis. The sequence goes on along the minus strand of CM053596.1, from coordinate 37,263,542 downwards.
TGAGTCTGGGCTGCTGAGAAGATGGGGTTACCTTCAACAAGAGGAAGAGGGGAGAGTTGGGGGAGAAAGATAATAAGACCAGTTCTGGACATGTTACATTTATGATGTCTACAGGGTTTCAAATTCATGTTGGAGATGCAAGATGGAGGTCAACAGAGAAGTTGGGGATGTATAAATGGATCTGAGAATCATCAGCATAGACATGACAAATGTATTTATGGGGCTGATGAGATCACAAGGTGAAATAGTGGTGAGAGAGAGATGAAAAGGGGTCCCAGGGTACAGACCTTGGAGACACCCATATTTGGTTAGGTAAAAATAAATCAGAATAGAAGACTGAGGAGTGGGCAGGTAGATAGGAAAAGAATCAGGAGACAGTAGAGTCATCGAAACTTAGAGAGAATAGACTACCAAGGGAAGAAAGTGATCAGCAGTGTCTAAGGCTTCATCAAGAAGGATGAGGATTAAGAAGAAATCATTAGATCTGACACACGACTAGGAAATGTCTAGGGTCAGGTGTGTACTCGGGTCTCCCTGACTCCAAGTACAAGGCTCTATCCATTATTCCATATTGTCTCCCTTCCCTTTTCTATGAAATGGAAATTATTAGGAATTCTTGCCATGGCTACCCAGGACTGTAAGAAGAAGAGCGCTTTTGAATCAATTTATAAATGCGTTGTTATTATTCAACATCCATAATAGCTGACATCTATCTGACTCTAAGGTTCGCAAATACCTTTACAGACTTTGTCTCAAAGTATCCTTAGGGTTCTGGGAGGGAATAAGAATAGCTTGCATACATATAGTATTTTTAAATTTGTAAAATGCTTTATAAACATCTTACTTGATCTTTACAACAACCCTGGGAAGTAGGTGCTGTTCTTATTCCCATTTTATAGGAGAGAAAACTGAGGCAAGCTACAGTGACATGACTTGCCCAGGGTCACAAAGCTGGCAAGTGTCTAAGACTGGATTTGAACTCAGGTTCTCCCGACTCCACATCCAGTGCTCTATCCACTGGACCACCTAACACTAATCCTGAGACTTGGGGGAGGGGGTGAGAGACAGAAGTACTTTTTGATGCATGCAAGATGCATTCCGTCGGGTTCAATCTAGTTTATTGGACTAATTTATTGGATTCTGAATCTTAGGAAATTGAAGATAAAGGTGGTTGTCTTTTTGAGACAGGGCCTCACTTCCTCCTTCCAACACTAGATAAGAAGGTGTTGCCTAGGAAGATGACATCCCTCCATGTATAAGGAGCCCCTGATCTGCTGGCCGGGGCAGCCACTCACAGAGCTGGTCTCTGTATGCTCTGCCTCTGCCTCCAACGTGAGAGATTTCTCTGGTTCTCTGGTGATACATGTGCATCCCACATGAAAATTCCCACATCATGATAATACTCCTCCGGAACAGAGACCACATCAGACCACAAGCATTTCTTCAGGTTGAGGCCCTCTGCTGTTGGCCTCAAGGCTGAAGGTAAATACAAGACATCACTGACCTCAAAGAACTTGTACTGCCCTGAGATGGACACAGCATGAGCCTAATTAATTAGAATAAAATATAAACTAGAGCAGATGAGAGCACCAATACCTGTGAAGGCAAGGGAAGGCTTCATGGAGAAGCTGGTATTTGAGATGAGCCTTGAAGGAGGACAAGGATTCTGAAAAATATTGATTAGGAGAAAGTGGACTCCTAGGGAGACGGAGCTTGGTAAAAGGAGAACACAGTGCATAGGGTAGTTGGCCTGGAAGGAAATGGTTGAATATAAGAGCTAGAAGGAACCTTAGAGGGTCATTTAATCCATTTGACAGATGAGAAAATAGAGGCACAAAGAGGTCATGTGATTTGCCCAGAGCCACCTATCAAACAAGGAGATCTGGGAAACCAAAGGCGGTCCCACCTAAGGGATAAAGGCTGGGAGGGGTCAGGGCCCAATCCTAACTCTCTTCTCCTTGGATTTCAGGCCTCGGGAGCATATATCTGCAGGACAGCCTACTGAATGGGCCCTTGCTGGATGGCAGCCTCCAGGCCTTCTCCTCCTCACTCTTCTCATCCCTTCCTGCCCCTGGCCTGCCTGCAGAGAGTTGGGACTCCCCTGAGGAGCCTTCTACAGCAGGACTATGGTCACCCAGCCCTGAAAAGCAGCGGCTGCTGCTGCAGCAAGGAGAACCAGACACCAATGAGGGCCAAGGCCAAGCAGAGTCCAGGACCCAGCTCCATGGCTCTATCCACTATGTGGACAGCAGCTCCCTGTCAGAGGACGAGGTCTTCTATAACTGAGGCCAGGCCCTAGGCTGGCACTAGGCTGGGCCAGAGAAAGACACTAGTGGGAGGAAGGAGGATCAGGGGCCCTCCTTTCTTCACTGACCCTATTGACTTTCCTGCCCTGATGCTCATATCATGCTGAGAAATGCCACCAGGGACCTGTTTGCCCCATCAGCTGTGCTCAGGACTACAGGGCACCAGAGTTCCCAATGTCTAGAGTTGAGGGCTGCTTCCTGTGGTACAAGGACTCATACCTCTCTTTGAGTCCTCTGACATCTGGATGAGATGGGCAAGTCAGGCATCAGGTAGGCATGGGGCCATGGTGGACTTCTTAATTAAGACTCCTTAGGAAACCAATTGGTGCCTCAGTTTACCCCCTTGTTCAATGGGAACCATATCCCCTGAGCCTTTTCCTTCCCCTTTCTCTTTGGAAGGCAAAGTTGGGCAGAAGCTGGCTCACATGTCTTCTTAGATGCCCCTCCTTCCCATAGACTCTGACTTTCTTAGCCCTTCCATGGGACTGAGCTGAATACTGAGCTCTGTGACATCAAGAGTTGCCTCTGAGAAGTTCCCCTGCAACACCTTTAGTGGGGGTATGGAGGGCACTGGAAGGTAGCAAGGGATTGAGTAGGGTATCTGAACCCCTGGGTTCCATTCTCAGTCTCCCCCCCCCCCGAATATCTCACACTTCTACCAGGGCTCGGGAAAGCTCTCTCTCACCCCTCACTCTCCCTAGGCTTCTTCCACCCTCCTATGAGGTGGTGACTCCCTCCCCTGAAGCTAAAGGACCCCTTCTTGTCACTGTGATTGTCTGTCCATCCTCACACTGTAGCACTTCCTGGACACCCCAGGGATTGGCTCCCAACTTACCGGAGATCCTTCCATGCTGCGTCCCAACAGGGCCCCCTTGGTGGATAGTCTTCCTCTCTCCTGCAGATCCCTCCCCTTCCCCTACCTCCATGTTCTTTGAAGACATTAAAGTGATGGGTCTGCCCAGTAGCTAACATCTTGATCTCTTGGGATTTGGGGATGGCAATTCTTGAGTTCCTGGTTCCATCAGAACCTCCATATAGACACTACAGAAACCTTTAGGAGAGCCAACCTTGACCAGAGCTGTAGTTTACTGTGATAACCAACCAGCTGAGTCTGAGTTTCCATGTGTGGCACTCTGGACACTGCCTCCTTAGGTCCATTTTCATTTCACCAGCTAACAGCAGTCAAGGGTGGAGCTTGCTTGTACCTGAGGGAAACCTTTCTGCTGGGAAACAGAATAAATAAGGTTCCACCCTCCAAGATCAGAGATCTGTACTGCTGAAATGAAGATCACTGGAGACCCAGAATTTCAGCTTAATCTTCCCTAGCCCCAGAATCTGGGGGGCAGGACAGTAACTATTGTATAGGAGTGCTGGGCATGTGGGGGATGGGGAAATACCAGCCTTTTTACAAGGTAGATAAGGAGGCATAAACTATTGAGTCCCACCTTGGCTCCTCTCCCTGGTGAGAGGAGCAGAGATGCCCAATGGACACTCCCAGGATCCTGGATGCTTGCCCAACTGTCTGTAGGAGATGTTCTGCCCTGGATGGGCCATTACAGCTGGGGAATGGGGCAGAACCTGCTCTGACCTCTAATCCCTTTCAGGAAGACACAGGCCAAAAAGAATTGGCTGGAAACTGAAGAAGTAGAGTGAATGGGATGGAGTGAAAGAGTCCTGGGCCTCTGGGTTCAAATCTATTTATCTCTGTTACTTGCCATTTCACATGACTTTGGTCAAATCACTTACCCTACCTGGGTTTCAAAAGTTTACAAAATGAAGAGATTCTGTATAATTCAGTGAGCATTTATTAAGCAGGCACACGGCATTAGGCTAGGAACAGGAACTCTAAAGGCCAAATAAACTATGATCCCTATCCTCAAGGAGCTTACATCCCACTGAATGGGGCAAGATGAGCTCTGAGGACATGAAGAGTCTAGATCCTAAGACCCAGTGGAGAAGAGAGTGGGCTTAGGGGTAGGGGCTGTGTCAGTGAATTGGATTGCAATGAGCGCAAGGGTCATTTGGAACACAAACAATGGAAGCAGGGGTAGCTGCAGCAATAGCCTGGTTCCTTGGACAAGCCAACAGGATGGTGCTTGTGTACTCCACACTGTTCTCTTCCACAGGCTGCTTTATTTAGGAGCTGGGGGGTTTGCCAGGTCAGCAATGGCCTTCTCCAGCTAGGGGAGAAGAGAAGATTGGTGTGGGTTTTTTGGGGTGGAAGGAGATTACTTAAGAACCAAATAACAAAAACCAAATAACCAAATGACTTCCTGAAGATTTTTCCTCTTGGCTTTGCCTGGAACCTAGAACCAAGTCCTAGAACCAAATCCTTGCTGGAAACCCCTGAGACTTGAGTTGCCCCTTGGACAAGGAGTTGGCTTAGAGACTCCATGAGCCAGGGTCCAGACCCTGACCCGTTGGAGTTATCTCAGATCACTGTCCACCTCAGGTTCCTCCCTTCCCCATTCCTGGTACCTCCACCCAGGAGATGAAGCCCACCACTCGGCCCATCGATGTCACCAAGATTCTCTGCATCTTCAAAAGTTCAAAGAGGTTGTGGACCTGGGAAAGAGAGAGGTGGGTTCAGTGCTGCAAAGGATGGGGAGAAGGCAGGGGTCCTGGAAGGGTGAATTTAGCAAAACTCCGAAGGAGAGCTCAACAAAGGGAGATGCGTTGTAAGAGAAAGGACTCCCAGAGCCCCTTTGGCAAGATCTTCCTTCACATCGTGCCTCAGTTTCCCCAGCCTGAAGAGGTGGGGGGGGGGTAGGGAATGAGCACCTTTCCCTGTAGTTCCCAAACTGGCCAGCAGAGGCCACCCTGCTCCCACAGAAGAACCTCTCAGATGTAGGGAATTGGGAGGCTGGGAATTGGACCACAGAGCAGGGCACAGAGTGGGAAGAGCCCTTGGAGAAGGTCTCTAGGTAGTGCAACCCTCTCATTTTACAGAGGTGTAACAGCCCCGGAAAGGTGAGGCGACATGCCCAAAGTCTAAAGTGTACAGACTTCTGATCCAAGACAAGTCACTGACTCTGGACTAATCAGAAGGCAAGCATTTATTGAGTGCCTATTGTTTGCTAAGCACTAGGGGTACAAAGAGAGGTAAAATCTGTCCCTGGCCCTGAGAAACTCACTCTTTAATAGGGGAGACAACATGTAAATAATGAGGTACCTACAAGATGGATATAGGGAATCTAGACAGAATGGAGGAGGGGAGTAGTTGAGGCAGCTGAGTAGTGACCTGGGTGTCAGGAAGACCTGAGTTCAAATCCTGTCTCATACTTACTAGCTGAGCCAGCCACTTCACCTCTTCCTGCCTCAATTTCTTCATTTGTAAAATGGGAGTGCCCACCAGGGGTGTTGTTAGGATAAAACTCAATAGTATTTGTAAAGCACTGAATAAATGCTGACTATAATCTCTAAGACCTCTTGCTCTTCACATACAATCCTATGAGTCTTTCCTTACCCCTTCCTTCTCCCTGGGATGATGATGATCCAGTGCCAAGACACAGAATGAACAGCTTGCTATTTATTCCCCGAAATGTTGAGGCCACCTTTGAACTCAGGGCCAGTACTCTACTCAGTACTCACTGAGCTGCCAGTTCCCTCATCAGGGGAATGTTTCATCAAAATGGATCTCCACAATGACCAGCCAAAATTCCAAAGGACTCGTGAGGAAATATGCTATCTCCCTCCAGAGAGAAAACTGATAGAATCCAGATGGAAACATTTTTTTCTCTTTCTTTTTCTTCTTTTTTTTTTTAAATGTGGCTAGTGTAGAAATTTGTTTCCTGTGACTATACAAATTTGGGCTTTTAATAATTTTTTTATTTTTGAATCATTTTTAAATTTTATTTATAATTTATTGAATAAAATGAAGATTTCTATAACAGTACAATGAAAAAGAGATGATTGCACATGAGACTGCCAATCTACTATGCATAACTTGCTATTCATTTTAAATATGCAACAAAATTGTCATGTAAATTTCTTTTTCTTTTTTTTTTCAAATTTGCAATAAGTTTTCTTTTTCCTGCCTTCTCATTGGATGGGAGGAGAGAGAGTATCTGGAAGTGAAAAAAATTTTAAAGACTCTGTGCTTAATTTTTTTTTTTTAAGAAAGAAAAAAGTGTGGGGCGGCTAGGTGGCGCAGTGAATAGAGCACCGGCCCTGGAGTCAGGAGTACCTGAGTTCAAATCCTGCCTCAGACACTTAACACAAAAAACTAGCCGTGTGACCTTGGGCAAGTCACTTAACCCCAATTGCCCTCCAAAAAGAAAAAAAAAAGAAAGAAAAAAGTGAATCTACAATGCACCCAAATGAACCCCTCAGGACATCAGAGCTCAAGAATCCAGTAGAATGGAAGCTCCTTGAGGGCAGGGGCTGTTTCATTTCACTTGAGTTTTTTCTCCTTGTATTGCCAAACGCGCAACCCTAGCGGTTCTTACTCATGAATGTGTGCGAAATTGACCCTACAGATCCATCCCATTCAACATTTGCATTTTACAGGTGGGGAAACTGAGGCACAGAGAAGGGAATACTTGCTCTAAACCACATAGTAAGTAAATGGCTGAGCCAGGGCTGGACCTAAATCCAGGTTCTTTGCAAGTCTGCGGATCGCAGTTCTGCCTTCCCTTATTTCTGATCCACTCTTCTGAAAGCACTTTCCTTATATAGCAGGCTGCTCTCTGCCGCCCCCTAGCGCATGCCTACTTAATTACCTGGTGTAGGGAAGCCTGGGGCGACAGCTGTAGCTTAACAGGATCCACTGGGCAGCCCCCGGCCAGGACCTCATGGAGACGCCACTGGGAGGATGAGAAAGGGAGAGGTGAGAGAGGGGCCGCCAAAGCGTCCTGCCTGCGCCACTCCCACCCGACGCGGTCCTGGTCCTTACCAGACTAGACTAGGTAGAAAGGATAAGGGAGAGTTTACTCCCTCCCTTCTTTCTTCTCCCCTCCCTCTCTTCCTTTTTCTTTCTTTCTTTTTTTCTTCCTCTCTCTTCCTTCGTTTTCTTTATTTTTCTTTCTTCATTCATTCCTCTCGCTTTCCCTTCATTCCTTCTTTCTCTCTTACTTTCTTTCAAACCCAAACCTGTGATTTTATCATATATGGAACTCCTGTTGGAGAAGGAGCTCTAGCAATGCAGAGTTAATACAGTCCCTGCAACTTAGAATTATCTGGCCAGTGAAGAGATTGAGTGACTTGCCCAAAGTCACATGGTCTGTATGTGTCAGAGGTGGGGCTCCAATCCAAGTCTTCCTGACTCCATTGAGAGCTCTCTATGGATTAAGCCACACTGCCTACCCATAGCAGAACTTTAGGACAGACTGTCATCTGGGGGAGCGGTCCCCTGTTGCTCCATATAGGGGATCTCTACTGCTCTGTAGGTCTGAGCCCCTCCTCCCCACCCCCATCCAAGGATCTACCAGCCCAGTCCCTCAAGCCCCACCATGGCCTCAGTCTTCTCCCCTCTCTCTACATTATGCTCCTTTCTTTAGAAGATTAATTTGGATATCTCCTCTCACCACCCTTTTCTTGGGTTGATGGCTGGCCTTGGGCATTGCCTCCAACACCTTCACCCACCTGGTGTCTGGGTGCCTGGATAGTTGACTCTGCCTGGAGAAACGGCAACAGCTGGTCCCTGTGCATGATGCCCACCAAGAGCTGGGATTCTGGACCAGGAAAGAGAAAAGGGGAAAGAAGACAGGTAATTAATTTGGTTGGGTGAGAATTCAGGTCTGGGTGGAGGGACAGGGCAGAGCAATGGTCTGGAGAACAGCTAGAGGAGGTAGAAGAGTCCATTGAGGGGGGAGCAGGAGATGGGGCATTAAAGGGGAGGGGACCTTTGTGGAAAGACCCAAGGTGCTTTTCTTCTGGTTTCCCCACTAGCTCTGGCTTATAATGATACAGTATCAGCAATGAGAGTGACCTTGTGGTCTTTCTAGAGCAGTGGCATCCAACTCAAATAGGAATGGGGGCCACTAAGTGATACATAAAAATCCCTGATGGTGCATGTTGGTTTAGAAAAGCACACGTTAACATTAGCTACATTCTGTTGCATTTGTGCTTGTTTTGTTGAATATTTCCCGATTACATTTTAGTCTAATTTGTCCCCAGTCAGCAGTGCTGGGTGTTGGTTACCTTCTATCTCCTCATTGAGGAGGTTCTGTGGATCTTTCATAGTCACACAGCTGGAGCTGTTGCCCTAGCCTTAATTGGCTTTCTTGCCTCCTGTCTATCCTCTCTGTAAGCATCCCTCACCCCACTGCTCAGAGAACCTCCCCAATCCTCTCCAAACCTCAAAGCACTCTGGGAAATGTTAGCTACTGGAGACTGGAGAACAGAGGTGGAATTTGGAGTTCTGAACCTGCAGTCAAATCCTGAATCTGCCATTTGGTTGGCAAAATGTGAGTCTGCTCATGTCCCTGCCCTTCCCTTGGCCTTAGGTTGGTTTGTCATCTGCAAAGTGAGGACTTTCCAAATGTCTTTCATCTCTAAATCTGTGAAATCAGAATTATCTACTCAAAAGCCTTCAGTGACTCCCAGCAGTCCCCAGAACAAGCCTAATCCTGGCATTCAAAGCCCTCTATGAGGTGTCTCATTCTTGCTTTTCTCGATCCATTTCACATTACTCCCTCTCATGGACATTATGTTCCAGTTAAACTGAAATTTTAGCCATGGGAGAAACCTCAGAGATCAACCAGTGTGAGCCATTCCTGATCTACCAGTCCCCTCTACAACAGCCCCCATCAAAGCCTCCCATCACACCTTGGGACAGCTCAAATTGTTAAAAAGCTTCTCTGTCTCTCTCTGTCTCTCTGTCTCTGTCTCTGTCTCTGTCTCTGTCTCTCTCTGTCTCTCTGTCTGTCTCTCTCTCTCTCTTTCTGTGTATGTGTGTCTCTGTCTCTCTCTCTCCATTTTCTACCCGTTGCTCCTACCCACCCTGCCCTGCCCAGGTGCTAGCCCACACCCACACTGGAATGAACTCCCCATCTCCATTTGGGGAATAGCTTCCCTTCCTTCAAGCTTCAAACCAAGTGCTGTCTTCCTCCATGCAGCCTCCCTGACCAGTCTCCTTCTCCACCAA
>CM053596.1:37225686-37253649 GCA_028646575.1 Pseudocheirus occidentalis | reverse complement strand
AATATATATTATGTTATGTATTATATATATTATAGTATTTAAATAGTATTATAGTATTTATTGTAGTATTTAAAAGTTTGCCAAGATCTTTACATATATTATTTCATTTAATCTTCACTACAATCTAGGAGGTAGGCATTAGTATTGTCCCCTTGTGAGTGGTGAAGAAACAAGGTAAGACAGAGGCTAAGTGACTTGCCCAAGGTCACACAGCTAGTAAATGTCTGAGATCAGATTTGAACTCATGTCTTCCTGACTCCAAGTTTAGCACTCTATTCACAGTACCACTGAGCTGACACAAAGGCAGAGGCCAGAACAAGGAGGTGTTATTTCAATTTCCTCTTTTTTCTCAATCCATTCATACCACTCTTTCCCCAATTAAGGACTTTTATCTTCCAGTGAAATGATTTTTCAAGATCATTCACCTCCCAAGCTTTCTCTTCTCCCCTTACTATTTCAGATCCCCCTGACATGATCCGTCCCTGTCTCCTTTACCTCAGTCTCAGGTGGAGCAGTCCTTCTCTTTGCCAAGGTCAACCCTTCTACATGTAGCCTTGATCCCAGTCCCACCCCTGTTTCCTTCAGCAGATAGCTGCCACTGTCATCTCATTCTTTCCCTAGCCTCCAATACCTCCCTATCTACTGGTTCCTTCCTTGCTTCCTATGGTAGTTGTCCTTCATTCTTGAAAAGGACCAAAAAAGGACCAAAATGACATTATTATATTGGAGCTAAGATACAGTGTGTCAGGCTCTACCATAGATTGAGCACAAATAGTCCATACTAACATTTGGAGGGAGATGTTTCTAAATTTGTATATCTCACTTTTCTTTTGAGCTGCTACAATTCTGGTTTGTTCAGGGAGCACAACGCCATCTTTGATGCCGGCACACCATGCAGGATGATCCTGTGCCAATGTTTCCTATGTCTCACAATCAGTTCCAAAGTTCTTCAGAGACTTTGATAATGTCCTCGTATTGCTTCTTCTGACATCTGTGTAAGCATTTGCCTTGTGTGAGTTCTTTGTAAAATAGTGTTTTAGGCAAATGTTTGGCATTCAAACAATGTGACCAGCTCATTGTCGTTGCACTGTCTGCTGTAGTTTGAATGCTGGTCAGGTGATCTTCAAAATCTTCCTGAGACAGTTCAAATGGAAGTGATTCTGTTTCCTGGCATGGCGCTGGTGGACTGTTCAGATTTCACAGGCAATGAGATCAGCACAATGGCTCTGCAGACCTTCTGTTCGGTAAGTAAGCAATCTAATACCTCTTCTGTCCCATACTCTTCATCAGAATCTCCCAGATCCTGAGCTAGCTCTGACAATGCATGCATCAACCTCATCATCTCTGCGTTCACCCCTGGAAAGCATACTGCCAAGGTAAGTGAACTTACCCACAGCTTCTAAAATTTCTCTATTTACTATAATCAGTGGTTCTACATATGACTGGTGTGGTGCTGGCTAGGGGAGTAGCTGTGTTTTCTTGGTGTTAATTGTTAGATCAAAAGTAGCACCAGCAGCAGAGAATCAATCCATGCTTTATTGCATCTCAGTTTCAGAGGTTGTATTGAGTGCAAAATCATCTGTGAACAAGAATTCACACACCAACATTCTCTCCACTGTGGTGCTTTTTCAAATTAAATTATTTACCATCAGTGCATTAGCTAAAGGAGTCTGAAAATATTGCTGAAGACATCATGATAAAAAGCAGGGGAGCAAGCACACGTCCTGCTTCACTCCCTTGGTGATTGAGAAAGCATGAGGGCAACATCCATTATCCAGAATCTGTGTGAGTGCACCACATTGAAATTGATACACAATATTGATGAACTTCTCTAGACAACCAAATTTTGCCATGATGTTCTATAAGCCCTCATGACTGATGGATCAGAGGCCTTGGTCAGATCGATGAACATTGTATACAGACCTTTGTCCTGCTCCTGGCATTTCTCCTGGAGTTGCAAGTAGCGAATGCTATACCAACTCTTCACTGGCCCTTTCTGAAGCCACACTGGTTCTCAGGTAGATGACCATCTTCCAGGTGAAAGATCAGCCCATTACAGAAGATTCTGGCAAGAATCTTGCCAGCAGTGACTAATAGAGAGACCTCTCTATGGGATAACTTATTTCCTTTACCTTTGTAGAGATGTACAGTGGAGACATCCTTGAACTCCTGGGGGATAACTTCCTCTTGCCATATAACCCAGATGATTTCAGTTAGTCTTTGTATGAGTAGTGGACCCCCAACCTTGTAAATCTCAACTGGAATAGAATCAGCACTGAATGCTTTATCCCAAGAGAGGAATCTAACGGCATTCAAAACTTCTTCCTCAGTTGGAAGTTCAGCTAGAGAGGGATTGACTTCAACCTGAGGTACATGGTCAATGGTTTCAGTATTGATGGATGATGGACTGTTGAGAACATTATGGAAGTGTTCATCTCTCTAGGATCATGTCCTTATCACTAATCAATGTGACTCCATCAGCACTGAGTAGTTGAGATGAATCTTAGGTCTTTGGCCTGTAAACAGCCTCCAGGGCATCGTAAAAGTGCTTTGGGTTGTTACTATCAGTGTAAAACTGAATTTTATCTCCCATTTTACTGAGTTGAGAACCTCATACCGCTCTAAGTTTCCTTTGCACTTAGCTTTTGATGGAGTCAAATGCTGCCTTTTTAGAGGGATGAACTGTCTTGCTGTGGAGTTCTCATTCTCTTTGAGCAACTTCTGGATTTCCCCATCATTTTTGTCAAACCGGTTTTGATGTTTGCAAATGTTGTGGCCCAGATGAATAAATGCCCTGCTATACCCCAAATCACTGAAAGTTGCCCACTCCTTTTCTGCTCCACTGTTGCCAACCATGTGTTGGCTCAGCTTTCCCTCCAAGTCAGCAATGAACTGTTCATGCTAGGAGCAGCTCTCTAATCTGTTGACGCTAAATCTTCTGGTATTTGCCTTGCCTTGGGGCTGAAGCTCTTGTTGAATGGAATGGTTAGCTTGAAGACAGCTAAGTCTATAATCAGTCCAGCACTCTGCTCCACACATGCTTTCCTCATTCTTACTTACATCCTGTCTGTCTCTTCTCCTTATAATGATATAGTAAATGCCAATGTTTGCTGTAAGACTGTGTCCACAATGTTCTTTTGCATTTAGGTAAGTGAAAACAATATTGGTGATGATAATAAGCTCATGAGACACACAAATCTTCAGTAACAAGAGACCATTACCGTTGCTGTTTCCAACTCCATTCCCCCCAAGAATACCCTGCTATGTCTGGTAGTCTGAATCTATTCTGGCATTAAAGTCACCTAGAATTATAAACTTGTCCTCTTTTGACACATTGATGATAAGGGTCTCCAGGTCGCCATAAAATTTTTCTTTGACCTCATTAGGGCTCATCATAATGGAAGTGGCATGGCACTTTCCTACAAGTGGCAATCACATTGTCATGAGCCTATCATTCACTCATTTTTGGAGGCATACCAGCTTGTTGACTAGATTAGTTTTGATTGCAAATTACTGTGGCCATTCCAGAAAAACTTATATCCAGGTCTGGTTTCAGTAATGTGGCCTTCATTTGCCAGCCTTGTTTCACTCAGAGATGCTATTTGGATATAATACCTGGTGAGTTCTCTCACAACAAAAGCTGTTTGTCTTTCACATTTAGATTTTGTATTGTCCATAAGCATGCACACATTCCATGTACCAATGGTGAATGGCATCATCTTCACAAAAGTTTTTGTACTCTTTTGTGTTTCAACCTTAGGATGGGATCCCTGCCTGCCAAGGTAAGCAAGCCATGGTTGAGTGAAGCAGACAATTTTTAGGGCACTTTTTCTGTTCCTTTCCTTACATCAGGAGGAGAGTCATACCATCCTTTAAAAAGGCTGCTCAGACACCCAGGGGGGCTACTGAATCCCACTGATGCTTCCAGGGAGAAGACAACCCTCTGGCCTGGGTCACCTATGTGCAGGATTGTGATTATAATTCCCAGTGCACCCATACCTGCTGCTTCATCATTTGCTTGTCACCGCTTTAAGATAGGTAAAATGGCATGGGTGATGTCTTTTGACTCAAGCATAAATTGGATTTAAGTGAGGCAGAATTGCTCCAAGTCATCAGTTTCACTCTCTCTTCCTGAAGCATAGAAGTCCAATGGCAAGGCAAAAGTCAAGACAACCACATTGGATAGCCTTGGAACAACTGGAACAAGTTGTTCTCATTCACCCATTCCACCAGGGAAAGTCTTTATGTGCTTAAAGTAGACACCCTCATAACTCACCAAAAGATTTGAGACTTTTTGGTTACCCTCAAACTGGTTTAGCCCATCTGCCAAAATGGTTTACTGGGATGTGACCACTGAGCACACTACAGCTTCTTGGTGAGAAAGTTAGGTGAATCAGGTGGACACCAAAGGCAGATGGGTGGTCCTGAAAAGAGCTCAGTGAGCCCCCACACCAGAGGTACTAGTCTTCCCTGAATACCCCATCCACTCCTAGTCTCCCTCCATCCTTAAAAAACCACCCTCACTGAGTACTGCCATGCCTGTGGCACTCCTCCTCTCCCCAGCTAACCTGCAGAGCACTTCCTCCTCTTAGATAAACTCTCCTCTCTCAGTTTTCATCACTGTTCTTTCCCATTTCTCCTCCTTCCTGCTGAATGTTACATCTTATGTACTTGGCTGAATCTTCTTTGTCTACATCATGCCCCCTAACTGTGGGTGTTCCCCAAGGCTCTGTCTTGAGCCCTCTTTGCTTTTCTATCCATATTCCCTCACATGATGATCTCATTGTCTCCCATGGGTGTAATTATCATCTCCATACAGATGTCTCTTCATCTGCCACCAGCTGCTTCACTTGGTTTAAGCTCATCACTTCTCCACCCCCCTCTTCTGAGGATAAGCTCATCACCCAGAAGCGTATCATAAAACAGAGATTGCTTCAGCTCATCAGAACCCTCAGTTGCTCCTGACCCTCTGATTGGAGGACTGAAAGGTAGAGCAAAAAATTCTTCCCATCTCCTCCCTCTACAGAGGACTCAAAATCTTTTCATTTGCCACCAGCTGCTTTGCTGGCTTTTGACTCCATCATCATCATATCCCCACCCTTTCAGCTTATTTTATGTATTATCATCCCCTGATAGAGCAGAGACTGACTCTTTAAAAATTCATATCCTCAGCATAGTGCTTGGCATGGAGATGGCACCTAACAAATCTTTATGGCATCATACGACTCCTAGATCTATATAGTGCAACTAGGTGGGCTCAGTAGCTAGAATACCAGTCTTGGAGTCAGGAAGACCTGAGTCAAATCTTTCTGAGTTCAAATCCAGTTTCAGATACTTTCTAGTGGTATGATCCTGGGCAAGTCACATCACCCTGTTTGCCTCCGTTTCCTAGTCTGTAAAATGAGCTGGAGAAAGAAATGACCGGCTACTCCAGAATCTTTGCCAAGAAAACCCTAAATGGGGTCATGGAGAGTCAGACATCACCAAAAACATGACAATGACAACAGTAACAATCTAGCCTTTGTTTTCCTCCTGAACTCTAATCTTGTATCATTAGCCGCCTATTAGACATTTCAAGTTTAATGTTACTTAGACTTCTCAAACTCATCCTGTCTTAAATAGGAATCATTATCTCTCCCTCAAAATCCAGCCCTCTTCCAAGCCTCCCTCTGACTGTTGAGGGCAGCGCCATACTTCTATTCACTCTGCTTTGTGACCTCAAAGTCAAATTCTTAATTCCTCACACATCCAAGCAATTTACCCCTCTTGTTATTTCTTTCATCCCCCTATTCACACATCCACCACTTTAGTTCAGGTGCTCTCATCTCTCCCCTGGACTATTGTGATAGCCTCATAATCCCTCAAGTTCCATCCATCCTATGCAGTTGCCATAGTGATTTTCCTAATGTATAGAGACTGAAGGATATCATCCTTCTACTCAACAAACTCCAGTGGCTTCTTCTTGCCTCTAGGATCAAACATAAATTCTTTTATCATGTGATATTCTTCACAGCCTGACCCCTTCTTCCGTTTCCAGTCTTCTGTTTTGGTCCCTTCCACATGTTCTGTGTGCCAGCCACACCAGATGGGGTCTAATTATTGCTCACACACAATGGACTTAGCCCCTTCCCAGTCTTTTCACCTTTACCTCTTAGAATCTTTGGTGCTCTTCAAGACTTGGTGCAAGCATCACCTTCTGCAGGAGGCCTTCTGAGGTCCCCACAGCCCCCTCAACCCCAGCCCAAATCCCATTCTTTCAAAGTTTACCTTCCATTTCCTTTCTATGCTTCTTGTAGGTAACTACTAAAAATTTGTTTTACAGAAAACTCACACAAGACAAGCATTCACAAGGTTCACTAGAAGTGATTCAAGGACACTCTCAGGGTCTCTCTGAAGAACTTTGGAATTGATCATTTGATATGGGAGACACTGGTACAGGACTGCCCAGCATGACCCTGCCTTCATAAGAGAAGGTGCTGTGCTCTGTGAGAGAAACAGAATTGCTGTAGCTCAAAAGAAAATCAAGATGTGCAAATTTAGAGAATCCACCCCCAAATGTTTACATGGATTATTTGTGCCCAACTTGTGGTAGAACATTCCAAGCTCATATTGGTCTGATCAGCCACAATTGGACACACTGGACCTTGTGTCTAACATAGTGATATCTCACTTTGGTCATTTTCAAAAACAAAGGACAACAGCCAATTTGGATATCCATCGTCTCTCCCATTTGAACAGAAGCAACCTAAGAACAGTGACCTTTTCCCATTTCTCTTTGTATCCTGAGTACTTAGCACGGTGCCTAGCACATAATGAGTACAATAATAATTCTTGCTAACTGACTGCTGTTTTACAGCTCCTATTAGAATGTCAACCTGGCCTTGAGAGCAGGGATTGTTTCATTTGTGTCTGTGTATCCAGCACCTTGTATATAGTGATCAATTGGCAAATGCTTATTGAGGAGGTCATTGATCAGACAATATGCGCCAAAGTATTGGAAGCAGTAGGTTGTGTGATAGCAAAGAACTGAAAACCAAATAGCTCCCTGTGAATTGAGGAATGGCTAAACAAATTATGGGACTTGAATGTAAGGGAATGGAATGAGACTATGCTATAAGAAATTGTGTGCCAAACAGGAAGGCTGTGCTATTCTGACTACTATGAACATTCAAACCTACTATATGGAATTTATGAAGGAAAATGCTATTATCTTCAAAGAAAGAACTGATATATGGAAGTATGTATTATATGGTTGCATATATAAATATATGAAATGTTGGCGTTCTATGTGGCACAATGGATAAAGTGCCCTACCTACAGTCAGGAAATGACAGTCAAGAAATTTGAACCTGAGTTCAAATCCAGCCTCATACACTTACTAGCTGTGTAACCCTGGACAAGTCACTTCACCCTGTTTGCCTCAGTTTCTTCATCTGTAAAATGAGCTAGAGAATAGAAGCAAATCACTCCAGGATCTTTGCCAAGGAAACTTTAAATGGGGTCACAAAGAGTCAGACATGACTGATCAACCAAACAATAATAATGTGGTGTTGGGAGGGAGAGAACTTGTAACTTACAACATAACAAAAAATAAATTAAATAAATAAATTTAAGTTAAATTTTAAAAAGAAATTATGTGTGTCACGCATAGCTAATATCATAATGCTTGCCTTCTCAAGGGATAGGGAAGGGGGAATGGATGAAGAGAAGTTAAAACTCAAAATTTTGAAAAATAAATGTTAAAAATTTTAATATAATTGGGAAATACTTAATTATTTAAATATTTTATTTAAAATATATTTTAAAAAAAGAAATATACTTAATTATTTAAATATTTTATTTAAAATATATTTTTAAAAAGAATTATGGATAAGAGGGGGAAATAAAAGGGGGGACAGATTGGGGGAGAGGGTAGTTAGAAGCAAACACTTTTGAAAAGGGACAGGATCAAAGGAGAAAACAATAAATGGGGGGGGATAGCATGGAAGGAAATACAGTTAGTCTTTCATAATATAACTACTATGGAAATGTTTTGTATTAACTACACATGTACAGCCTATACTGAACTGCTTGTCTTCCCAAGGGGGAGCGGTGAGGAGGAAAGAAGAGAAAGAATCTGGAAATCAAAGTTTTAAACAAATGTTTAAAAAAATTGTTTTGGGGGGCAGCTAGGTGGCACAGTGAATAGAGCACTGGCCCTGGAGTCAAGAGGACCTGAGTTCAAATACAGCCCCAGACATTTAACACTTATTAGCCGTGTGACCTTGGGCAAGTCACTTAACCCCAACTGCCCTGCCTTCCCCCCTCCAAAAAGGAAAAAAAAATTGTTTTTTACATGCAACTGGGAAATAAGGCATACAGAGGTATACAGGCAGTGGGGTATAGAAATCCATCTTGCCCTACTAGAAAGTTGGGGGGGAAGGATATAAGAGAGAGAAGATTAGGGGAAGGGGTATTCAGTAGGCTCACTATCTTGAGGTGGGGGTAGGAAAAAGATGGGGGAAAATGTGTAACTCAAAATCTTGTGGAAATGAATGTTGAAAACTAAAAATAAATAAAAGATTTAAAAAATTATGCATATGATGAATACAGAGAAACATGGACTTACATGAATTGATGTAGATCAAAGTAAAGAGTCAAGAGTTATAACGGTGTAATTGGAGACCTGGAGAGATGTGTCATTTCAGACAAAGGTGTAATTGGAAAGACCCTCAAACCCTGAAACATATCAAAGTGAATGGAAATTACAGAGAATAATCATGGCGCCCAAGAAGAGCTAGGACAAGACGCTCCCTCCCATCCCTTTGCAGGCGTGATGGGCCACATCAGGGGAGGATATTGCATACAGTTTTCTGACTTTTAATGCATTTGTTGAATTGGTTTTTCTCCCTCTCTCTTTCTTTTTTCTTTTTCCTTAAAAAAATATTCTTTGTTATATGAGGAGGAGGAGTCCTGAGAGAAATTTAGACAATGAAAAAATAAAAGATAACAATAAAAAAAATTTTTTTTAAATAAATGCTTGTTAACAGATACTGTCTTGCTTTTTAGGTTGTAAGCTCCATGAGGGTTTCCCTTTTTATATTTATCTCCCTAGTGTCAAGCCCAGGGTCATGCATGCAGTAGGCACTCAATAAATGCATGTTGAATTGCCACATACCCCCAAACTTTAATTCTCTGGCCCACAAATACAGAAACAGAATGTTTTCAGGGAGTCCTTGACTGTGTCCCAAGGCCTTGTGAGCAAGAAGGATTTGGAGGGCATTGACTTGGACTTGGGACCCTTCTGGGATTTGGGGTGCCTGACTGGCTTGGGAGTCATGTCCTGGGTGCCCTTGCTCAGCTGTTTGCCTGGCTCTGCCACAACTTCTCCATGTTGGTCGACCTCCTGAGGAGGCCTGGGCAGGTCCCAGCAAAACAGGATGTAGGTTTCCATGTATGGGGGGATGAGTCCTGAGTGGGGCCTTTGGGGAGGGGGTGGGGATGGTCCAGGCAGAGACAGAGGCTTCCCACTGGCACAGTCGATGAGAAAGGTTGGGTGTGCCCGGCCTTTGGCATTCCGGCTCCAGGCCAGCTCCCCACTGCCATCTAGAGAGGAAAGAAACCAAACACTGGTGGTTAGAATCCACTAAGTGAGTACTGGGTATAATGACATGATCACAGCATCCCAGGATTCAGAATGGGCTGGGTCATTTTGGTGATTCCAGGCACAAATTAGAACTGAGATGATTGGGTTCAGTCCCCCTCTTTTTACAGTAGCAGCGCCTTAATTTGAACGAGCATCCTCAGAGTAGAATCTTGTGCTCTTTCCACTGCTCCTGCTGAGTACCTACTATGTGTGGGGAGGCAGGGAAGGTGGCAGGGGAGACGGCTGTGCCAGGTGCAGTGGGGTATAGGGACATAATTGACACACAATCCCTGGTCCTGAGAAGTTTATGTCCAGCGCAGGAGACTAGATGAATGCACAAATAACTTTCACACCAGGTAGTATATGATGTCAAGGAGAAGTTCATGAAGGAGGTGAGGCTGAGCCTTGAGGAATGAACAGGACCTGGAGAGATGTGTCATTTCAGACAAAGGGCAGAAGCACACGTGGGAAGGGAAGGTAGAAGAGAAGGAGAGGCAGGAGGTATTTATAAAGTACCTACTGTTTTCCAGGCACTGCACCAAGCAATTTTTACAAATATTATCTCATTTGGGGGCAGCTAGGCAGCTCAGTGAATAGAGCACTGGCCCTGGAGTCAGAAGGACCTGAGTTCAAATCCAGCCTCAGACACTTAACACTTACTAGTCGTGTGACCTTGGGCAAGTTACTTAACCACAACTACCCTGCCTTCCCCCCTCCAAAAAAAATTTTATTTCATTTGGGCCTCACAACACCCCTGGCAGGTAGGTGCTATGGTTGATTATCCACGTTTTACAGTTTAGAAAACTTAGGCAAGATGTTTCATTTCTCTGATCCTCAGTTTCTTCAGCTGTAAAACGATGGTAATAATAGCACTTATATTTGCATGGCTCATAGATACTAGAAGTAGAGATGGGAGAGACCTTTAACACAATAGTTCTGAACCTTACTAATACTGTGACCCTTTAATACAGTTCCTCATGTTGTGGTGACCCCCCCAACCATAAAATTATTTTCATTACTACTTCATAACTGTGATTTTGCTACTGTTATGAATCATAATGTAAATATCTGATATGCAGGATGTATTTTCATTGTTACAAATTGAACATAACCCACAAGTTGAGAACCCCTGCTTTAAAATCATCTGCTCCAATCCCCTCAGAAATGACTTGCCCAGGGTCTCATAGCTAATGTGTCTGAAGTCACATTTGAACTCAAGTCTTTCTGACTCCAGACCCAACACTCTATCCAAGAAGAAAAAACATGAGAGAAACAGCAAATAAACCAGGCTGACAGGAGCAGAAGCTCCTGTAGGGGAATTGTAGGAAACACAATCGAAATTTGATTGTGAAGGACCTTGAATGCCAAACTAAAGAGTTCAAACATTATTCAGAAGCTAATGGGGAGCCACTGAAGATTTTTGAGCAGAGAAGTGACTAGACTGGAGCTGAGTTTTAAGAAGAGTAATCTGGCAAGTGATAACTGAAAGGGAAAAGAGACTGGCCATGCAGAGCTCACTTAGGGGAATATGGTAATAGGCGAGACATAAATGATGATAATAAGAATACATGTTTCCCTAAAACGTTAAGGTTTGCAAAGTGCTTTGATCATGACCCCAAAGGTCCTTTGGCTATGTCCTCAAGGTAGTGCAAGCATTATTACCCCTATTTTACAGGTGAAAAAACTGAGGTGCAACTTGGGAGAAGCAAGGCCTGATAATACATAATATGAAAAGGATCTGGGGATTTCAGTGGACTACAAGCTCAATGAGTAGGCCATGAAGTAAGGCCTCACTTCTAGGAGTTGGGAGGTGCTGGACCCACTGCATGCTGCCCTGGTCACATCACATCTGAGCAGTACTCTGTGTAGCACTGTAGGAAGGCCATATAAAAGCTGGAGAGCACCCAGAGGAATGTAAGCAGGGTGCTAAAGAGCCTGGAGTCAATGCCCTATGAGGATCGGTTAAAGGAACTGAGGGTTAAATCTGGAGAAGAAATACTTTATTGAGTAGCAGAGAAAGGGAAGGGGACATGGGAACTACTTTTTAGTGTTTGAAGGGCTAGCATATGAGAGGGATTCTATTTGTTCAGCGTGGCCCCAGAGGACTCAACTAGGAGCAAGAGGTGCCTCTTATAAGGTTATCAAGGGGTAAATGTTGACTCAAAGAAAAGAAAACTCCCTAATGTTGTGAAGTGGAAGGGGCTGCTTTGGGAGGTTATACTTCCCACCTCCCTGGAGGAATTCAGGGATGCCCGCTTGTTGGGCATCTTATAGTGGAAATTCTTGTTCAATTTGGGTTGGACCAGATGCCCTCTGGGCTCTGAGGACTCTGAGATTCTAGGAGGCTGAGGCCCAGAAATAGGAATTGAGCTACCCCACAGTCATACAGCTGAGATCAGAATCAGGTATTCTGACTCTAAGCCCAATGAGAAGGGATAAAGTCCTTCCTAAAGGGGTGGGAAACCTGTGGCCTTGAGACCACATGCAGAACTCTACATCCTCAAGAGTGGCCTTCTGACTGAATCCAAACTTCTAAGGACAAATCCCCTTAATAAAAGGGTTTGTTCTGTAAAACTTGGACTCAGTCAAAAGGTCTCACCCAAGGACCTAGGAGGCCACATGTGGTCTTAAGGCCGCAGGTTCCCCACCCCTGTGACCTAAGCTAATATGGTAAGGTAACCCAGTGGTGCAGTAGGTAGAGCATAGAACCTGGAACAGGCAGACATGAGGTTCAAATCTGCAGCTGTAGGACTAACTGTAGGACAGTCACTTAACCTCTGTCCACCTCAGTTCCCTGATTTATAAAATGGGGATAAGAATAGCATCTGCCTCCCGTGGTTGTGTGGGTCAAATGAGATGATATTTGTGAAGCATATGCTAACTATTATTAGACACCAGAGGTCAGGGAGAGGATTCAGAGACTACAGAGATGAAACAAAGAAACGGAGTGAAAACTTCAACAGCAGGGATGTCAATCACATGGGGGAAACTCCACCATCTAGGAGGGCACCCAAGAATTAGTGAAAAAGGATGTGGGGATCACTTTATCTGAACCCTCTTTAAAATAAGGGCAGATCTTTCTAAAAAGGAAAACAGGTTAAAAAAAACCCTCAGGTGACATCTCCAGCCTCAGTATCCAGCCTCGCAGCCTAAGTATTCTTTGGTTCTCTCTGTTCATCAGGAAGGGAAACCGAGGCACCAAAAGGGGAAGGGCATGTAATACATTTAGACTTGGGAAGAAAATCCAGGTTTCCCTGCCAATGATACCAGTTGGCTCCAAAGCATGTTTACAGTAAATGAAAAAGAGAATGAATGAGGTCTTTTTTTCCCCTCTGATCATAGCTGCCTGCCCTGAGCCTTCTTGTATCCCTAAACTCAAATATCTTCCTCTATTACGTTCCAAGATGCTGGGTTCCTTGTGACCGCTAAAGGCAACAAAATGGAAGGAGGGATATGCGGCAATAAGCAACAAAATGAACCATCTCTCCATTTCCCACAGCCCCACTCCAATCTGATGTTAAAACTCCCCATCCCGATGCCCGCTCAGGCTTAAATTCCCTTCCCTTCTCCCCGACCCATAGTGGCCTAGACAGAGATCCTTACCTACTTGGGTCACATTTTGCCCATTTGTCAAATAAGAGGGTTGGAGGCCATCGATGTTTGCCAACCTGAGGGCTGTGGACCCTGGGAAGCTGCAAAGTTATTTCAAAGGGCCCTAGAGTTCATATGCACACTAAGCTATGACCTTGGGCAAGATGCTTCCTCTCTGAGCCTCAGTTTCGTCAGCTGTAAAGAGTGATAATGGCACTTAACCTTACATGGCTCATAGGTGACAGAGTTAAAGGTGAGAGAGACCTTGAAAGTCTTTTGTTTCAATCCCCTTATTTTACAAACAAGGAAACAGAAGGTTTTCTTTATCTCATCGATCATTGTCTATTTTTTAAATTAGCAGATACTTATAGTATACTTACAGTATAGTATACTATAGTATAGTATATATAACTTTGGGGGGTTTTCAATGGTTTGGGGAGAATTCGTTTTTCTGTTTCTTTTTTTCCCCCTCAGCAATTCTCTAAGATTATAAATTACAGAAAAGGTGTCAGTCCACAATGGTAGAAGGGGGTAGATGGTAGAACTCCTCATTTCGGAATTCCTTATCCCAAAGAAATCCCAAGCCTTGCCCTGATCCCTCTCTATGTCCAGAGAAGATGCCCTCCCTTCCTGGCAGAGGTGGGGGATTATGGGTGTGAAATACTGCATATTATGTTGGACTTGGGTGGTTTAGTTTAACCGGCCTGCAATAAATAAATTTAAGCTTGATGGGGGTAGAGCTAGAGCTTCCTAACAAATAGTTATTCCAGAATGGAGGTTATGTAAAAATCTAAGATATCAATAAAAATTTAAAATAAAAGGGACAAAACGTTAGCAAGTACAGGGCCCCGTAGATAGAGTGCTGGGCCTAGAGTTGGGGAAACCTGAGTTTGAATCCAGCCTCAGACACTTCCTAGCTGTGTGACCCTGAGCAAATCACTTGCTTTCTGTCTGCCTCAGTTTTACTCATCTGTAAAATGGGGGGGTCATAATGACCCTTCCCCAGGACTCTTGTGAGATAATATTTGTAAAGCGCTTAGCACAGAAGAGAAGTGGCACAGAATCCATATTGAATAAACGCCAGTTTCCTTTCTTCATCACAGAAGCCTAAGACTTAGATCATTTGACATTTGAGGACACTGAAACCCAGGAAAGTGAAGAGCCTGCCCAAGGTTACACAGATACGTGTAATGAGCTGGGATTCTTTTCAGCTCTGGCATCCTGAGGCTTTCTATTAGCTCCACTACCTGCCAAGCTTAGAGTGAGGACAAGCAGAGGGTGACCAATGTTCTAGTCCTTATCTGGATTCGTCGCAAATATAAACTCCTCTACAAACGTAAGGAGAGGTTATTTACCCAGAGCCTTCCATCTCATCCCTTTCAGATCCTTCCTTCCAACTTACATCTCCTGGGCAGCCTTCCAACAGGATCCTCAGGCTGCTGGCTCTTTCCTAAGGACAGTAAGAAAGGAGAAATGGAACAGAAGGCAGGACAAGAAAAATCTGTCCATAAAACCCTTGGCTCAACCTCCTTCTTATTCCAAACCACTGGAAATTATGAGATCACAGAAGGTGACAGCTGGGAGGGACCTCATCAGCATCCAGGCCAACCCACATGACCCAAAGGATTCCCTATATGCTCAAAGAAATGGTTGTTCAGCCTCTGCCAGTAAAAGGGGAGTCCCTCACCTCCACTCTGAAATAACTATTTGTTAGGAAGCTCTAGCTCCACCCCCATCAAGCTTAACTTTATTTATTGGCAATTTCCTTACTTTGTTTCTGGCTCCAACCTCTGGGACCAAATAACATGGTAGCCTTTTAAATACTTAAAGAGATCCATTGTGTCTTCCCCTGTGTTTTCTATTCTCTAAGCTAAGATATGCCTGATCCCTTTAAATGATCTTTACATGACGTGGATTCAAGGCCTTTCCCCATCCCAAGTGCCCTTCTCTGGACATTCTCTCTAGCTGACCAATGTCCTTCTTGCTCCCCAGAACTAAAGACAGTACTCTAGATGGGGTGAGACAAAGTCAGACTGCAGTGGCACTATCACCTCCCTATAACCCGTTGGCTATACCCCTCTTAATACAGCCCAAGATCACATTGCTTTTTTGGTCAAGTCCCCCTGTTGACTTCCATTGAGCTTGTAGTCTACTTAGACCCTCAGATCTTTTTCAGAGCGACTCCTTACATTTATCCCCATTGAATTCTACCTTATTAAATCTAGTCCAATACTCTTAACCTGCCAAGACCCTTTTTGGATTTTTATTCTATAATCTACTGTGTTGGCTATCTCACCCAGTCTTGTGACATCTGCAAATTCAATATACCTTTAACACTTTCTCATCGATTACTTCTATAAAAAGCACAAGGCCAATCATAGATCCCTGTGGTGCTCCACTGGAGACCTCTTGCCATGTTGAAATTGAACCATTAACAACTACTCTTTAAGTCAGCAGTTCTCAACCTTTCACAAGGGTCACAGTCATCACCTAAGACTATTGGAAAACACATATTTACTATGGTCTTAGGAACCTCCTCTATCGGTCTCAAGGCAGGTCTGCCCACATGCAGACACACCCACATATGACAAAGGGTCTCAACATTAGGAAGGTTGAGAACCATTGCTTTAAGTCCAACTATCTATCCAGTTTTAAATGAGTCCCATCTGATTGAATTCTTGCCTAATCCAAATCTCTCCAGTTTCTCCATGAGAATAGTGTGAGAAATGTTATTGAAACCTTTGTTAAAAATCTATATCCACAGCATTCACCTTATCTACTAATTTAGCAATCCTATGGACACAAAATTTGTCTGGCATCCTCTGTTCTTGATGAAGTCTTGCTGGCTCTTTGGAATCACTGCTTCCCTTTCCAGATTTTGACCAACTGTCTCTTTAATGACTCCTTCTAGGCTTTTCCCAAAGAGGTCAAACTCCTGTTTTCTTTCCTTTTTTGAAAACTGGGACATTTGCTCTGCTTTCTCAGGTACAGCTAGCTGGGTTTCTTTGATAATCCAACCCAACTCCCTAGAGTTTGGACATTGTATTTTCTCAGCCTCTTCTCAGGTAGATACACATGAGGAATGAATCCTTACTTAGTCTTACTGAAAATAATTTATTGTTTCCGTTCAGTTGGGGATCAGGCTTTCCAAGCCCATGAATTGAGGTAGATACTATAAGATGATATTACAAAGGAATATGAATATTCAGTCAGGTAATAAGCAGTTACTATGGGCCTAGTATGTGCCAAGCCCTGAGAATACAAAGAAAGGCAAAAGACAGTCCCTGCCCCCAGGGAGCTCCTAATCTAATGGGGGGATTAACGTGCAAACAAATAT
Source organism: Pseudocheirus occidentalis (assembly GCA_028646575.1). NCBI lineage: Eukaryota > Metazoa > Chordata > Mammalia > Diprotodontia > Pseudocheiridae > Pseudocheirus > Pseudocheirus occidentalis. Next base: position 37,237,096 of record CM053596.1, on the reverse strand, counting down.
GTACAAGCAAGTTATATATAGGACAAATAGGAAGCAAGCAACAGAGAGACGGTACTAGAACAGCAGTTCTCAACCTGTGGATTATGTTCAATTTGTAACAATGAAAATACATCCTGCATATCAGATATTTACATTACGATTCATAACAGTAGCAAAATGACAGTTATTAAGTAGCAATGAAAATAATTTTATGGTTGGGGGTCACCACAACAAGGGTTGCGGCATTAGGAAGGTTGAGAACCGCTGCTCTAGAAGAAGGGTAAGGAAAAGATTGCTGTAGAAGGTAGGATTTTAGCTGAGACTTGAAAGAAGCCTCAGAGGTCAGTGTACACAGACGAGGAGAGAGGGAATCCCAGAGAAAATGCCTGGAGTGGAGAGATGGATTGTCCTGCTCCTGGATGGCATCCAAAGATGAGGGGACGGAGACACAGATGGCTTAAGTGACTTACAGATACCAACCTGGCAGTTAGGCAATCTCTCCATTGGTTACCTCCTGGTGCATAAATGGTTCACCAACTTTTCTGCTTAGCTATTTCCCTGGTTATATTCTTTACGTGATTTCTCCAGTGTCTTTCTTTGTTATTAATAAGTTACAGCCCACTCACACCCACCATATACCTTTTCATTGTCTGTTGGATAACCTACAACTTTTAATCCCATGGAAACTGACAGTCAACACAGAATTACTGAAAGACTATTGAAAGATGGGCTTTTGATTCAAAGAGAAGTTCAGAGTGAATGAAAAGCGTTGAACTTTCAAAATATCTGATGGAGGCCAGTGTCAACAGGATGGAAGAGTATGCGGAGGGAAGAAGGTGTGAGAAGAAAAAGAAGGTGAGACGGGACCTAGAGGGCTAAGTTATAAAGGATTTCAAATACCATAGGATTTTTTATTTTATTCTGGAGGTGCTAGCGAGCCATTGGAATTGGTCAGACCTAAGTTTTAGGAAAATCCCTTTGGAGTCTGAATGGAGGATGGATTGGAATGGGGAGAGACTTGAGAAGGGCACACCCACCAATGGGTTACTGTAATAATCTAGGCATAAGGAGATGAGGGTCTGCACCAGAGGGGTGGCAGTGTCAGGAGAGGAGGGCGTAATGGAGAGGTGTTAGAAAGGTGAAATTGGTAGACTTTAGCGACAGATTGGAAGGAGGGAGGGAGGAGAGAGAGTGTAGGGTGTGAGCCTGGGGAGCTGGGAGGATGGCATTGCCCTCTACAGTAACAGAGAAGGGAAGAAATGGGGAAGTTTTGGGGGAAAGATAGTAAAGTCCACTTTGGACATATTGAGTTTAAGATGTCTACTGGACATCTGATTGGAGATGTCTGAAAGGCAGTTGAGAATGTGAGGTTGGAGTTCAGCAGAGTTTGAGGCAAGACAGGTAGTTTTGGAAATCGCAAGCATAAAGATGGCAATTAAACCTAGGGGAGCTGATGAGATCACCAAGTGAAGTAGTAGAGAGAAGAGAGGAGGGCCAAGGACAGAACCCTAAGAGACATATAGTTAGACGCTATGATCTGGATGAGAATCCAGCAAAGGAGATAGAGAACGCGCCGTCAGATAGGCAGGGGGAGAACCAGGAGAGAGGGCTGTCCCGAAGACCTAGCAGGGGTGGGGAACCTGTAACCAGGTGGGAAAAGAAGGGGAAACAGAAGTGTGGCAGAAAGAGAAGAACTGAGTTCTGCCACTTACTTGACTATTTAACCTGTCTGGTCTTTTTTTCTTTTTCATTTACAAAATAAGGCTAAATTAAATGACCTCTAAGATCCTTCCCAGTGCTAAAGCTCTGATCTTGAACAAGTCTTTTAGCTCCTCTGAAACTCACTTTCCTTTTCTGTAAAATGGAGTAACAAGAGCACTTTCCTAGCCAGGCTCCAAGTACAGACTTAATCAGAGATGGGAGGGACCTCAGAAGTCATCTCCCTCATTTTACAGATGAGGAAATTAAGTTCTGGAGACATACCGAGCTTCATCCAAGGTCACACAGGGAATAGCAGCAGAGCCAGGGCCTCTGGCTCCAAACAGCATTATTTCCAGTATCCCATGGAATCTCTCTCAAGGTTGTCATGAGTCTCAAATAAAGATAAGGCACTTAAAGCATTTTACTGAACATCACATGCTGTATAAATTGCCAGCTGTGTGTTAATACATTGTGTTTTCTCAATGTTCAAATGATCCATCAACAATCTGGCCTTGTCATTGCACCCCCACTGCTCTCTCCAAAGTTACTAGTGATCTCTTAGCTGCCAGAGTCAATGGCCTTTCCTCCGTCCTTGTTCTCCTTGACCTCTCTGCAGCCTTTGACACTGTTGATCCTCCTCTTCTCCTTGATATTCTCCTCTCTCTATCAGGGGTGGGGAACCTTCAGCCTTGAGGCCGTATGTGGCCTTCTAAGTCCTCAAGTGTGGCCCTTTGACTGAATCCAGATTTCATAGAAGAAATCCTTTTATTGTTCTGTGAAGTTTGGATTCACCTGATGTTTTTGAAACGTCTACAAGTTAGACTGAGCAAAGATTGATGAAGAGAGGAGGTCTAAAATGAGGATTTGTCAAGCACAAGATGGGGACAGAAAGAGATAAAGACAGTTCTCAAGGAGGACAAGTCAGTTCCTAGGTTTGACTCTAAAGAAATGGATTTGGGGGTGGGAAGGAGCTCAAAAATGGCCCCAAAGTCATAAAAGCAACTCATATTTTTAAAGCACTAGACAGAACATAACCTTCTTTTCCAGTTAGGTAGAGCACTGGACAGTCAGGAAGGTTGGAGTTTGACTACAGCCTCAGACACTTACTAATTGTGTGACTATGGGCAAGTCACTTTACCCTGTTTGCCTCAGTTTCCCCACCTGTAAAATGAGAAGGAAATGGTAAACCACTCCAGGATTTTTGCTGAGAAAACCCCAAATGGGGTCAAGATGAGTGAGATACAACCAAAAACAACCCCTGATTTACTTGAAGGTGTGGGATTGGTCCCTGAGAAGAAGGAGTTGGTGACTTGGTTAAGGTACTTAACTATCTTGGAATATTAACTTCAAATGTGTAATCTTACACAGTATGAACTTCCTCTTTTGAAATTCCAATAAATACAGCCTTAAATGGTCTTAGAAAGTCATACCAGAGAGCGTGGGAGAACTGTGCCAAGTTAGACATATCTTTCTCTTTCTCTAAGTCAGAAATAATTTGGATATTTAAAAAAATGTTAAATTAAATAAAACTATTTCTGGTGGATTTAGGCCTAAAATGTAGAGTACAACATGAATATTTTCCCCCACAAATAATCACTGGCATTTTTATCACACTGTCAGGTTTGTAAAATACTTTGTATATTTTCTTACTTGAATTACGCCCATTTTATAGAGAAAGAAACAGAGGCTTGGAGAGCTCAAAGGATTTGTCAAAGTCATGGAGCTAACAAGTGTCAGAGACAAAACCTGATCCCCTGATCCAAGGTCTGGCTCATTCTGAGTCCTGGATCTCCACAACACCTCCTTTCATCATTTTGTGTCTCCCCTCCTTCTGAGTATTTGTTCGAGTCCCAAGAAACTCATCTTCCACTTACCTGCACTGTCCTCCAGGTGGGATTTTAAATACATGGCTTTGGGTTGTGTCGCAAGATCTGGGTGCAGGCTGCTCTCCTGTCCCTACTGTGCTCCCCAGAGGAAAACCTGGGTCTTCTGGGAAGGTTGGTATCCCCACCCCTGTACTTATAGTGTCTCTGGCAGGTGGACAATAGCCTCCCTTCCTCCCTCTGTCTCTCTCCCATCCTCCCTGCCCTCAGTGACCCAGCTTAGCCCAGGGATTAGATTTAAAGTCCCAGCTGCATCAGGCCAGAGCAGCAGGAACTGGTGAGAATCAGTTAGGGGATTTCTTTCATCACTAAGTTTGCATTATAAACCCCCTCAAGTCCTTTGTGGGCAGAGAAGAGGAAGGAAGAGTTGTGGGCTCCAGACTCCTGGGATCAGGTCCATTACAGACAAACATTTCCTGGCTTTCCGCTGGGGCTTCAGCCTTCTCTTGCATCTTTGGGAAGGTCTTTCAGCTCTCTTTTTTGTTTTCTCCCAAGAGGAATGTCTGCCTGAGGCTGGGGGAGGTAAGAAGCTTGAGGAATGAGGCTGTGTGCTCATCAATAAAATGCTGAGGATTGCTGTGGCAGAAATATGCACTGCTATTGTACCAGAAAGTCAGTGTGCTCTGGGTTCTATGTAAAATGCTAGGCTGTCAGTGTGGGGAGAGCCCTTAGAAAATGGAGTGTCAGAACTGGAAGGGACCTTAGAACATAGGATGTCAAAGCTGGGAGGGCCCTTAGAACACAGGAAGTCAGGGCTGGGAGGGTCCTTAGAACACAGGATATCAGAGCTTGAAGGGGCCTTAGAACACAGGATGTCAGAGCTGGGAGGGCCCTTAGAACAGAGGATGTCAGAGCTAGGAGAGGCTTAGTCCATTCTTCTTATTTTAGAAATCAGGAAACAGGTCCAGAGAGATGAAATAATGTGTCCCAAGTCACAGAGCTAGTTCGTGGCATTCTGGGACTAGAACCCAGATCTGTTAAGTGATCTTTCCAGCCAAACAGAACTGCCCCTGCACCAGCAAGTGTGGTAGAGACCTCTGTCTGGCAGAACGATTCAGTGGAGAATCACTGGTTAAGCATTTCCTATGGGCCCCCAAAGCGAGTTGCACAGGTCATCTCTTGACCTTGAAGTCCTGTCCATAGCCATATCTGAGGAGGGAAATCCAGTGGGAAGCCTTGACTCTGCCCAAGAGTTCAGCACTCAGTCCTATGTGGGCCATCATACGAGGGGGATTCTCTAGGCTAAGAAAAGACCTGGGACAACAGAGAGCCAAAGTTTGTTTGGTCTCGCGGGTACAAGAGTCCAGGGGAGCTCTGAACTGTGGCTGTGGGAGGGACAGAAGGGGAGGGGTTTGCAGCAACCTCTGGGACCCTGGATTGCTCATGTCCTGAGTATCACTTTTTATTTTCACACCAAACACCAAAGTCCTATGTTAGGGGGAGTGGACAAAGGTCTGTTTGCAGTCTCAACACCACATCTTGGGCAAGATTTGAAATTACCTCGGGAACCACCCCCCAAAGCCCTCATTCCCTGACTGATGTTCTCTTTCTACCCCTACTTCTCTTTCTCCTTCCCTTCCCTGCCCCTCACCCCAACTTCCTTCTGTCTCTATCTCTGTCCCAGTCTCGGTCTGTCTCTGTCTCTCTCTATGCCTCAGTCTTGGTCTCTCTGCATCTGTCTCTCTGTCCCTCTCTGTCTCTATCTCTGCCCCAGTCTCGGTCTGTCTCTGTCTCTCTCCATGTCTCAGTCTTGGTCTCTTGTCTCTGTCTGTCTGTCCCTCTCTGTCTCTATCTCTGTCCCAGTCTCGGTCTGTCTCTGTCTCTCTCTATGCCTGTCTTGGTCTCTCTGCATCTGTCTCTCTGTCCCTCTCTGTCTCTATCTCCGTCCCAGTCTCGGTCTGTCTCTGTCTCTCTCCATGTCTCAGTCTTGGTCTCTCTGCATCTGTCTCTCTGTCCCTCTCTGTCTCTATCTCCGTCCCAGTCTCAGTCTGTCTCTGTCTCTCTCCATGTCTCAGTCTTGGTCTCTCTGCATCTGTCTCTCTGTCCCTCTCTGTCTCTATCTCTGTCCCAGTCTTGGTCTGTCTCTGTCTCTCTCCATGCCTGTCTTGGTCTCTTGTCTCTGTCTGTCCCTCTCTGTCTCTATCTCTGTCCCAGTCTTGGTCTGTCTCTGTCTCTCTCCATGTCTCAGTCTTGGTCTCTCTGCATCTGTCTCTCTGTCCCTCTCTGTCTCTATCTCTGTCCCAGTCTCGGTCTGTCTCTGTCTCTCTCCATGCCTCAGTCTTGGTCTCTTGTCTCTGTCTGTCTGTATCTGTCTTTCTCTCTCTCTGTCTCCTCTTCCTTACCCTCGTGCCTTCTGAGATGGGCAGAAAAGTCTCTTATTACTAACTCTAATCAGAAGGATGATATCATTTCCATAGCACTTTAAGGTTTGCAAGGCATTTTGCAAATATTAACTCATTTGATTTTCACAATAACTCTGGGACGCAAGTGCTAGTATTTCCCCCATTTTAGAGATGAGGAAACTGAGGCCAGCAGAAGTTAAGTGACTTGCCCAGGGTCATACAGCTGGTCAGAGTCTGGGGTCCGATTTAAACCCAAGTTTTCCTGACCCTACTCCCTATACATTGTGCCATAAGAGTTGTGTTTATGAGAACTCCAGCATCAAATCCTACACCCAAATTCTGTCTTGGCTACTTTCAAGCTGTTCAACCTTATAAAGTTTTACCCTTTGCCTATCTGAACTTCCAAATCCTCATCATGTAAAACAGAAATAAACACCAATATTTGCACTTCCTATCTTACAAGATTGTGAGCACTGCAGGCTTTCTTAAGCAGCTGTTACGTGCCCAGGCACTGAGTTAGGTTCTGGGGATGCCCTCAAAAAACAGCCATTCTTTTGGGGATAAACACCACATGCTTAGATAAGTATATACCAAAGATGTGCTCATGAAGACAGGAAGAAAATTTGTAACTCAAAATCTTGTGGAAATGAATGATGTAAACAAGAAAATAAATAAAATAATTTTTAAAAAAAGATGTGCTCATGAGAAAATCACTTTATAAACACCATCGTGCTATAGAAACACCCTAAAATTGCGGAGTGCTGACTGCATCCAGTGCTCTTGGAAGTTAATGACAATCCCTTTGCCAGGGCCCAGGCCTTCCCACTCCCCTTACACAGGGGTACCCCAAATAAGACCGTGGGGTTTGTGACTCGGGGAAGGGCTTTGTAGAGGCGGCACCAGAAATGCAGAATCTCTTGCTGAGAAGGGATCCCAAGGGCAGCTGGTCCAACATGAATGAGAAAAGAGACTCAGTTCACAGCACCATTCCAGTGCCTATCTGTCTGTGCAGCACTGTGCAGAATGCAGATATTTCAATACTGTGGTCTTACCACTAAGGGTAACTTTGAAAGAATACCTGAGCTCAAGGATCTTTGATTCTCCTGGGGTAAGGGAAGAGAGGCAGACACTCCCTAGCTGTGTGACCCTGGGCAAATCACTTAAACTCAGTCTCAGTTTCTTCCTCTGAAGAATGGAGATAAAAAAATAGAACCTAATTCACAGGATTGTAGTTGTGAAGATCAATTTAAATCATATGTAAAACATGTTTAAAAGACTCTATAAATGCTGGTTATTGTTATTAACAATGGATTAATAAATATAAGGCAGATTGAGAAGGAAGACAACATTAACAATCAGAAGGATCAGGAAAGTTCTTCACTTTTTTGTGCCTCGGACTCCTTGGGCTATCTGGTGAAACCTCGGGGCCTCTTCTCAGAAGCTGTCTTTAAATGCACAAAATAAAATGTTCAGCATTACCAAGGAACACAGTCATATTGAAATAAGGATGTATTTCCCCTATGTGAATTCATCAATGAAATTTGTTCATATTCTGTAGACCCTAAATTAACATCTCTTGGAAAAGGAAGTGACATTTGAACTTAGCTTTGAGAAAAGGTAGGATTCTTAAGAGGAATTGTTGGGGATCCAGGCATTAGGTGAAGGCAGGGAGAAGAGCTGAAAAGCATACTGGTGATCTCAATAGGAAAGGGACATTTGGAGGAGAGGCAGGTTTAGTGGAAGAAGATAGTAACCTGTTTAGTCTGAGCTGTTGGTGGACATCCAGGTAATATTGAAGTAAAGGCAGTCAGGGACACAGAACTGGTGTTCAAGAGAGAGATTAGTGTTGGATATAGAGACTTGGAGGGGGGAGGGTGGCTTGGTGGCACAGTGAGCAGAGCACTGGCCCTGGAGTCAGGAGGACCTGAGCTCAAATCTGGCCTCGGACAGTTAACACTTAACTAGCTGTGTGACCTTGGGCAAGTCACTTAACCCCAAATGCCCTGCTTTCCCCCCTCCAAAAAGGAAAAAAAAAGTAGAGACTTGGGACACATGGGAACACAGATGATACTTGAACCCATGGGAGCTAATGATTTTAGACATTAAAAGATGGTAGATAAGTCTTGAAGAGACCAGTTTTTCTTCAGTGGTATAGTAGGAGGCCAGACTATTGTGATGAGGAGTGGAAGGTAAGAAAGTGGGAGCAAACAGCACAGGCTACTTTTTTTTTAGTTTTGATGTGGAAGGGGAAAGTGAGGGGATGACAGAGTCGAATGTAAGAATGTAAGAAGTTGTTTTAAAGGCTGTAGAAGACTTGAGTGTGTCATAGGTAGATGCTAAGTAGCTGTTATATAAGGAGAGACTGATGATGCAAGACAAGGGACCGATCAAGCCCCTGAAGGAGTTAAGGGGCACAAGTAGAGGAGCTGCCATTGCCACAAAGGACCACCTTGTCCTCCGAGACAAAAGCAAAGGTGGAGAAATTGGTCTTGAGGTGTGGAATAGAGGAGATGCAGATGTTAATGACTGATGGTCTCACTTTTTTACAGTAAAACCTAGACAAGATCCTCTGTTGAGAGGGAGAAGGAGATGGGGTGGGGATGGAGAAAGGTTAAGTGCCCAGGGTTATACTGATAAGAGTCTGAGGGTGAATTCAAACTCAGGTCCTCCAAACTCTAAGATCTATGCAATATGCCACCTAGTAAGGATTGTCTCATTCTTTGTATTCCCCAGTGCAAAGCACAATACACAGTTGATAAATGCTTATCAACTGACTGGTTGGCTTTTAGAACCTGCTGCTCAGTCCCTAACAGAACTGCTACATATCAGTCACATCATTCCTTGATGGAATGAAGGTCTAGACAATGTTGGTCTGTACTTGCGAATTTCTGGGCCAATGCAGAAGTCCACCTCCATTCCTGGCTGCTCTGGTCAAGCATCTCCTGCAGAGTGGCCATACTGATGGCATTGGTAATGAGCTTCTCTAGTCCCGGAAGATTCTATACCTTTAGGTTTTTCAACAACAGCAGTGACAAATGCACTTAATTCTTTTGATGGTCAGTTAGTCAATTAGCCTTAAGTGTTCCCTATGTACCAGGCACTGTACTAAGTGCTGAGAATACATAGAAAGTGTGGGGGGGTGCGATTCAAGTCCCTTCTCTTAAAGATCTCATGGTCTAATGGGGGAGACAGCATGCAAACCATTATGTACAAGAAGGTGACCCCTCCCTAGGTGAGGCCACACATCCCTCCCCTGCTACATCAGATATTCTAGAGACACCTGTCACTGTACAGTATCAAAAATGATACAAGAAATCTCGAGCCAGGGATGCTAGGTCAGAGTTTTCTTCCTGCTGTAGTTCATCATTACTTGGCACCTGATTCAGGCTATAGAGGGATATGGGCTGAGTCTGCATGGAGACAATATTTACTAAACCTCCAAGTCCAAAGCCCAGCTTAAGTCTCACCAGAAAGAACTAGACCATTTAATAACTGGGCAAGTGCTTGCACACAAACAGAAGGAGGACATGTCTACTGAGTAGGGTATGGGGGGGGGAGGGGAGGGCATGAGTCACATTTCTGGTTGACAAGCTACTCTTTACCAATACGCCTTGGTAACCCGAACTTCTGAGACCTCCTTTTTCTAGCACCACATTGCTGTCAGAGTGAACTGCAAAGGCCCACACTCCTGAAATCTTTAAATTCCAAACATCTCCCTCCTGTGTGGGCTTTTTGAAAGCCTTCAGGTGTACCTGGCTCTTTTCATCCTATTTGGCAAATAGCCCAGAGCCTGTTTATGGTGGCATCCCTCTAGCCAAAAAAGCAAAAGCAACAACAAAAAAAAACCCAACTTGCCTGGCTTTTCTGAACTTCAATTGTTTCTAGTTGTGCTTGAATTTATTTTTGGCTCAGGTTTTGATTTTTGAGACATTTCAACATTTACTCTGCCTCGCCCTCTTGACATTTACTACAAAGCATCAGCAGGTGATTGACACCTGGTTGGAGAGTTTTGTTTTTTCAATAGTAATAGTTTTTCAACAGGAATTGTAGGTAGGGATTCTGACTTGACCAAGAAGAAAGAGATCAAAAGGAGTTAAGAAAATGTTTTTGAATCAGTAAAAATCAACCAACAAATATTTATTAAGCATCTACTATGTATGGGGCACTGGGAATAAAAAAAAAGTCTCTATTCTCAAGAAACTTACATTCAAATGGGGGTGATAACATATTTAAGTACATACAGAACAAACAGAAATAAATACAAAAATGCTGATTTAATGTTTTAGAAAATGATACCCCAGATACGAACACAACAAAATGAAGCAGGTCTATTACTCCCCTCCAAATGGCTGTTAAAGCAAGTTAGACAAGTGCCATTTCCACTCCTCCCCCACTCACAGTTCCCTAAAACACCCAAGATCTTTTTTTGTTATTGGGTAACCACAATGTGTGCAGTGGATTTTTTAGAACCCAGCTGTAAGACCCAACTCCTGTCTTCCTTTTAAGAGTCTTTCACAATTTGGTTCCAGTCTATAAAATTCCTGACTTATCTGATCTGATATTTGTCACATTTCTTATACTACCATTCCAGCCAAACTGGCTTGCTTTCTCATATAGGCTGCCCATCTATTCAGTCTTTTCACTGACTCTCCTCCATGCCTGGAAAGCTGTCCCTCTTCATTTCCAGCTCTTGGTATACCTAGATCCATTCAAGACTTCGCTTCAAGACTGCCACTTTCTTACACTAGGCACTTCCTCAATTCAGTTTTTAGCCCTAAGTCCATTGGGTGACTTATTATAGGCACTTGGTATTTATTAACTGACTTTATAGCATTACTTTGCATTATTTTCACAGTTCGATCAGTAGACTGTAAGTGTCTTGAGGGCAGGGACTCATTTTTGTCAGTTTCCTCAGTGCCTGGTGCAGTGTCTAGCACAGTAGGCACTTCTTGAATTTATAATTTGATTACTCTTTGAATTTAATTAAATTGGCAATTGTCTCTGGTTATACGCTGTAAGGGCGAACGGAAGAAGAGGTCGACGTACTTGAGATACGACTCCAAAACTCATCTATGTCCCTCCAGTCTTAGCTCGGCCCAAGTTCCACGGCAGTTCCCAGATGAGGTCTCCACGTGACTCTCTGGCCCTTTTTCCCTTAAATTCCCCAGGGTTCCTGAGGGTCGAGGTTGGGACACGGCGCATGCGCCCTATCTGCTTGCCAGTCGGCCGGGACGACAACGGCGCATGCGCTGAAAGCGGCGGCCGTGGGAAACACTGCGAGGTCGGTTCCGCCCGGCTCCAACATGGCGGCGCCCTTTGTCTGCTCTGAGGTGCCGTCCCCGGCCTTCGTCCGGCAGTGATGCGCCTCCCTCTGCGGCGGGGTCCGGGACATGGCAGGTGAGGGGCAAGGAGCCTAGGGAGGGAAGACAGTCGCGCCTGTTGATAGGGACCTGAAAAGTCAGCAGGGGAGGGGCAGGAAGGGGGGGGTAGTTGTATGGGGAAAGG
>CM053596.1:37137628-37225186 GCA_028646575.1 Pseudocheirus occidentalis | reverse complement strand
TTTGGCTGGACCCGCTCTTCTCCTCCCGAGTTAGCAAAATCCACTGACCTTTCTCTTAGCCTTTTTGTCTTCTGGCCTGATAAATGTGGTAGCTGTGCCTCCAGTGCAGCTGATCTGCTCTCCTATAGACGCGCCTCCCCGCCCGATGCCCCACGGCTCCCAGACTGCTGAGAAGAGCCCCACCTGCTGAGCTGCCTGTAGCAACAGATGTGCTTTCTGTCTTTTGGAGAGTTTTGGAGCTTGAAAATCTGTTTAGAGTCCCATTTTATGAGTTTTTTAGCGTGTTTGTGTGGGAGCTGCGGTGCTTTGCTGCTTCTACGCCGCCATCTTGGCCCCGCCCCCCTGTGCATGACCTTTTACCTAATGACACCACTACTACGCCTGTTCCCTAAAGAAATCAAAGAAAGAAGAAAAAAGGAGATTTGTATAAAAATATTTATAGTAGCTCTCTTCATGGTAGCAAAGAACTAGAAACATCCATCTGTTGGTGAACAGCTGAACAAGTTATGGTATATGAGTGTAATAGAATGTTATTGTGCTGTAAACAGTTAGGAAACGGGTAGTTTCAAGGAAACCTGGTAAGATTTGTCTGAACCGATGGCAGTAGGAAGTTGGCAGAACCAGAAGAATAATTTATAGACCGACAGTAACACTGTAAAAATAAACAGCTTTGAAAGACTTGACAGCTGTGATCAGTGTGATGATCATGCATGGTTTCAGAGGACTGATAATGAACCATGCCACCCAGCTTATAATAGAGGTCTTAGATTCAGTTTGTGTGATGAAATACAGATTTTTGGACTTAACTAATACAGGAATTCGTTTTATTTGACTATATTTATCCAAGTGTTTTGTTTCTCTTTTTTTATGGGGGTGACAAAAGAATGGAAGGGAGAAAAATGCTTATTGACTTAAAAACCAAAATGAATGACATGATTTTAAAGTGGGGGAAAGAAAAAAAAAGTCCCATTAGTTGGTGGCTCCCTGCTCAGGAACACTGTCAGCCTGATAGTAACAGTAGAGAGACATTCAGCACTTGCTAGACTGGGCTCTGGGGATAGGCAGGAGCGAGCCTACATTCTGATAGGTAGACATGTACAGCAGCAATAGTGATAGTATTTATGTGGCACCTACTAAGTGCCAGGCACCATTCTGAATCTTGTCTCCTTTGATCCTCACAACAACCCTGGGAGGTAAGTGCTGTTATTATCCCCATTTTACAGAGCACACAGAGGGGAAGTGACTTGCCCAGGGTCACACAGCTAGTGAGTGCCTGAGGTTGGATCTGAACTCCCATCTTCTGACTCCAGGCCCAGCGCTCTACCCACTGTGCTACCAGCTGCCTCTACACATGTAAGTATATACAGATTAATTTATCAAGGGGGCACTAGCATTTGAGGGGCGTCAAGTCAAGGGACTATTCATGCAAAAAAATGGCTCTTGAGCTGAGTTTTGAAGAAAACGAGACGTAAGAGGTGGAGGTGAAGAAGGAATGTATTTCAGGCTAAAGAGACAGCAATAAGAAATGCCCAAAACTTCACTGGAATCCAGGTCCAAGTTAGTAAGTTAGTAAAAGTTAGCAGTTAGTTAACAGTTAGTAAAAAAAAAAAAAGTTAGCAGTTAGTAAAAACCCATTGACTTTAAATGGCTTTATTCTAATGCCCCAAGCATAAGCTGTGAACAAGATACACATGAGATTCAAATACAGGAGGCAAATTTGTCCTGCAACCCCTACGTTTGTGGGATGAAACCCATAGCTAGAACAGGGTACATGGATGGATGTACTTCATTCAACAGAAATAAGATAGGTAATAGAGGGGGAAGCTTGTAGGGAAATCCAGGAAGGAGTCAGAGGAGGGGAAGCCTGATGGAAAGCATTTGGGCACCAGTTAAGACCACTGGGGCAGAAGGAGGGAACATGAGGACTTGAGGAAGAACAGGAACCAGCATGATGTCATAATGATGGGAGGTTTCTTTTATCCAGGCATCTGCTGGAAGTCTGTGCCTGTAGCAAAGCAGTCATTAGCTTCTTGACTTGCCTTAATGATCCTTACCTTAATTCATCCTTCCTAAAGTGGAAAAATCAACACAGGAAATCTATTCTGGATCTGATTCCCTTAAAGAGGGAAGAACGGGTTGGTGTGGTGGAAATGATGGGAACCTTAGGGGAGAAGTGACCTCTCCTAGAGTTTATGCTAGAAAGGAAGAAATATATACACCCTAAATTTGGGAAAAGCAGATTTCAGAGGTTTCAAAGGAAGGAATATATAGATCCCATGGACTAAAAATTTCCAGGATAAGTCAGCCCAAGATCAATGAAATTCTGAAAACATAAAGGGAAACAATTCCAAAGAGGAGGGAAAACAAGAATTTTCTGGAGAGCTTAATGAGCATCACAGTTGGAGGGTCCCTTCTGTCTCCCTGGGGGGCTACCCCTATGGGATCCTTGCTTGGAGGACTGACTACAGTGGTTCCTGAGTCAGAGATCTTGCAATGAATTGTAGCTGGAACAGAAAATCATCAAAAGTCCTTCCAACCCCTCTTACTCTTTTGTAGTCCTCAGCTACCCACCTTGCTCCTGCTGATGACACTTTGCATCCCACCCCTCTGTCAGAGTAGTAATTGCAGTGATTGCTGAGGTATAGACAGCTTAAAATCAGCCAGCTGCAGGTCAGGGCAAACCGATCCCTCAGGCCTTCATTAGCCACTCCCATCATTCGTCTCTTCGTAGCAGCAGTTCCATCAAAGTCCATCAAAGGGAGAGAAGTCAGAGCCTTGAAATAATCAAAGGGAAACCAGTGAAATGAAGAGATGGATGGGCATATGGCAAGAGTATCTGATCATTATAAATTTTGGAAGACAATAATTCTTCACTAACTCCAGAAAAGAACAGATGATGGCTACCAAGATTCTGAAAGTGGCCAAAAGATGTAATCAGCTGAAGCAGACTTGAGTGCAGACGTCAAGACCCCTTAACCCAGGAGCAGAGATTGGGGGAGTGGGGGGGGGGGAGAGAATGAGCAAACAGAATCTGAACTCAAAATTTCTGCAATATAATAAGTCCTATTGGAGCAAAAGAAAAAAATTAGGAAAATGAGTGAGATATAAAAAAAGATCAACCTAGAAAACAAGAAATGGGGTCATAAGCTAAGAATCATCAGGCTTCCCACAAAACCATACATAGGGGAAAAAATCAGTTGACCCTATTTCAAGAATTCATCAAAGAAAATTACCACAAATATCAGAACCAGGAGGCAAAGTGCAAATTGACAGACTCCATAGGTGATCTGTAGAAATAGTGAAGTAGGCAGGGGACTGAACTTGTGGAGAAGTAAAGGAAGGGTTGAGTTTGGGAGACATTCTCAAGTGAAGAGGAGAAGGAAGGGGAACAGAGGAAATATTATAAGAGGATTTAACAGAAGACAACCTGAATCCTTATAACCATGAACATGAGTGGAATCTTCTTGTGGTTTGCAAGAAACCCTTATAACAGCATGATTTGAGCAGTTAAAATGAGGGGCTGAAGAGAATTTGTTGTCTTGTCAGATTCTTAAAAGGCTAAAGTAGCAACACCTTGATCCTCAGAGAAGGCAGCAAATGTAAAGTAAGATAAATGGTTGAGAGACAAGCAGGGCAGGTACAGTTCATCAGCAAACATTTATTAAGGGTCCACTCCATGCCAGGCACTGTACTAAAGTCTGAGATAGAAATTTAAAACAAAACAAACCAGAGTCCCTACCCTCAAGGAGTTTACAGTCCAATGGAGGAAGGCCACTCCTGAAAGGTAACAGAAGAGAGGGGTTGGAGTTAATGGCTCTGCCCTCCAATCGGAGAGGCTTCAGAAACTAGCAAGGTATGAGTACCAAGATTGATAATGAAACTATATTGATTTTAATTAGATGTGTACTGAATGATACAGCTTCTAAGGATTGATAAAGATCTAAGTTAATGGAATTATACTCACAGGAAGACATGAATAGTATATTAGTTGTCAGGGATGTCAGTATGTGTCTTTCTCAAACGTAGCCAAAAGTAACAAAAGAAATACAGAAACTAAGTTAAAGGTCTAAACAAAACATTAGAACAACTAGATACAGTTTACCTTTGGCAGTGGCTGAATTGGAATCTTAAGAAGAATATTTTTTAAGCACAGCATGTTTATGGAAATTAACTGTGCTAAGGCACAAAGATGTCACAAGTGCAGAAAGGCAGAAATATCAAATGCATTTTCCCCCATCAATCACACAACAACAATTGGGATTAATACAGGGAATATGAACTGAAGTAGAATACCATCTGAAGAAAAATTGCAAACAATAAGGACCCACATGAAGACATGCTCCAGATCACCATTTTTCAGAAAAAGTCACATTCAGACAACTCTGAAGTTTTACCTTAGAGCAAGCAAATTAGCAAGGATTAAAAAAACCCTAGGAAGTCAGTGTTGAGCGTTTGGGAAGAGCAACGCAGTGACACACACCAGGGAAGCTCTGGAGTGGTCTGACTATTCTAAGGAGCAGTTTGGCACAATAAAAGTGACTAAACTGCCCAAACCCCGACCCTTTGTTCATGAAGTGTATCTCCCAAGAAGGTTAAAAATGGAAAGAAAGGCCTAATATGATACCAAACAGTGGTAGCAACACTTTTGTGGAAGCAAAAAACTGAAAAACCAAGTGGATGTCTGTTAATAGGGGAGATGGCTGAACAAATTGTGACACATGAATGCATTACCACACATTAAAAAATGTCGAATATAAGGAACCAAGAAAAACATGGTGCAGAGTCAAATAAGGTGAATCAGAACAGCAGTGTCTGACCACAGTGACAGCAGTGAGGTCTGACATGTAATTGGAAGACCAAGGATGACACTCAAGCATGAGGAGGTGATCGGATTTTCTGCCTCTCAGTCAGGAGCCCAGGGGCTGCCAGGGCATGATCTCTCATCTACCCTGCCACATAAAATCATGGTGTTGGTTGGCTTTGCTTAGCTGCTTTTTGCTGTTTAGGATCCGGCTTTTTTATTTGCTCTGTTAATAGTTTAATAATAAGGGGGCGGCGAGGTAGTGCACCTGCCCTGGAATCAAGAGGACCTGAGTTCATACCCGGCCTCAGTCATTTAACACTTACTAGCCATGTGACCTTGGGCAAGTCACTTAATCCCAGTTGCCCTGCCTTCCCCCCTCCAAAAAGCGGAAAAAAGAAAAGAAATTAAGTAAGCCATAAATGAACTCCCAAGCAAAGTAAAAAACATATCCAGATCGATTTATAATTAAATTCCATCAGTCATTTAAACAAAAGTTCACCCTTCTGGTACATAAAGTATTCACAAAATTAGAGAAAGAAGGAACGAAAACCATCGAGTTCTTTAACAGATGAGTGGACCATATTCATCTCAGTGGAGTTCTATAAAAATGTTGACTAAACTCAAAAACTTAAAATACTTAGAAGAGTCCCTATATGATTTAAAAAACAAACTACTGGAAAAACTGCCTGGAAGAAATTAATCCTGTACCACCACCTTATACCATATTCCACACTAACTGATATGTGAACTTAATATAATGATATTAAATATTAATATTAAAGATATTATTAAAACATCAGAAGATAAGTAGATCAATACATTTTTCAAAGCTATGGGCAGGAGATGTTAACTGAATAAGGAATAGAGATTATTACAAAGGATAAAATGTATAACTTTGATTATATGAAATTGAAAGGCTTTTGCACAAACAAAATTAATGCACATAGGATAAGGAGGAAAAACACCAACTTTGTATTGGATTTCTCTAAAAAGGGACTGGTATCTAAGGTATCCCAACAATTAGCAGATAGATATATGTGTGTTCCAGAACTCTTAGTGGACTTTTTAAAGTATTAAGGCTTAAAACAGCATTAAGACTTTTGGAATGTGGGGTATGTGTGACAGACAGACAGAAAATAGTAAACAAGAGGTCAGAGGATAGAAACAAATAATTCCCAAAAGAGTTGCAAACTTTTAACAACCACATGAAAGAGTACTACAAATCACTAATAATAATAGAAATGCAAATCAAAACAGCTCTTACCTCATACCCTAAAAATTGGCCAAGATGGGAAATGTCAGTTGCAGGTGGGGTTGTGGAAAGATAGGCACAGTCATAAACTTATCATTATACAAGATGAAATCAGCCCCACACCTAGCTCTCATGACTTCATCATGCCCCTGACCATATAACCTCCTTCTTCCTCACCTTCTAAGCTTCTTTTCGTGTGTTGAGCCTCCCCCATTAGATTGTGAGCCTATCTCATGCCTTTCTCTGTGTCCCCAGCACTTAGCAGAGTGCCTGCAATGCAGTAGCCACTTAATAAATGCCTAGTGACTGACTTTGAGGGTAGTATCACTGAAGTCTAGATGAAAGAGGCATCACATGGGGCCAAAAGGATGAGAATTAAGAAAAGCTTTTTGGCAGTTAAGAGATCATTAGTAACTTTAGAGAAAGCAGTTTGGGTGGAATAATGAGACTGGAAGCCAGATTGTAGAGAGCTAAGAAGAATGAAAGGACGCACCTTTTATAAATGGCCTTCTTGAGTCAGGAAAGGGAGTAGTGATATAGACAATGGCAAGGATCGATGGGTCAGGTGAGGGTGTTTTGAGGATGAGGGACACGTGGGCAGGTTTTTAGGTAGTAGGGAGGTAGCCAATAGGCCAGGAAAGATTGATAATTAGTGAAGAAGTAAAGATGATAGAGAGGTTTTGATTCTATCCTCGAATACTTGTATGACTGGATAAAACCTGGAGTAAAACACTTAAACCTTCAGCCTCAGTTTCCTCATCTGTAAAATAAAGATATTATAGCTTCTGCCCCAGGTAGGTTTGTGAGGTAACAATAAGATAATGTGTGTAAAACATTGAATTTTACTAACAAAACCCAAGAGGACAAGCCAGAAATATTAATTTCCATTAGAATCATTACAGACACATAAAATATTTGTGTGATAACCTGCCAACACAGGATTTACATAAATACAGCTTAACCGGCTGTTCAGCAGACATTCTTAAATTTTTTGGTATCATGGACCTCTTTGACAGTCTGAAAAATTGAAGAGGTTATAGGAACAGAGGCACATTAATACACTTTGAATTAGTCCAATGGGACTGAAAAATCATTTGCAACTGTGAGAACCAGTGATCATATTCCTAAATGGATGCCTCACGGGAGCTTAACTTAAAGAATGACTCCCGCTGTAACAGAATATTTGGAGCAGCATTCTTTGTAGCTGTCAAACAGTTTGAAATAAAGTGGGTGCTCTTTACCTCCTTGAGGTTAGGGAATGGCTGTAATTGTGGCCTGTATTGTGATGGCATGCTACAATGCAAATGATGGATATTAGGAATTTAAAGAAACAGGGAGGTGTAAGGGAAGCTGTATAAAAGTGATTCAGTGCAAAGGAGGCAGTGTTAAGAGAACAATACACAGGGTCACAACAGTAACATCAATGAAAACGCTAAAAGGAAGCTCGTGTTGGATTAATGAAAATGAGTGATGTTGGTTTTGAAGAACAGTGGAAGAACTCCCTACTACCTATCTGAAGAACAGATAACACATTCCTTCTCCTTGTATGGGGTGGCTTGTCTAGCTTGGTTGCTTCGAAGGTTAGTTTATTTCCTTTCTTGTTGAAAGACTCAGGGGATGGAGGAGTATGTGAAGTATCACAGGAAATGTTTCAGTTGTTCAGTCATATCCAACTCTTCGTGACCCCATTTGGGGGTTTCTTAGCAAAAATACTGGAGTGGTTTGCCATGAAGAAACAAGGCAAACAGGATGAAGTGACTTGCCCAGGGTCACACACCTAGTAAGTGTCTGAGACCAGATTTGAACTCAGGTCTTCCTGATCACAGACCCGACACTCCATCCACTGTGCCACCTCCCTGCTCATAGGAAAATGACTAATACAAAAGGCATCAACTTTTAAAATAGCACGGATGAGTTAGAGAGGGGAACCAGAAACCTGATGATGCTGAAGCTGAGGGTGGTGAGGATTGTCACAAGGGCTACTGGAACTGGCTATTAGGCTGCTGATCTTGGAACAGCAGCCCAGTTGTAAGTGGTAGTAAGCAAGAACACAGCCTTCCAAGGTAGTTGTTACTATTAAGTTCCTAGAAACTTCCTCCTTCCACTCTTACCTCTCACTGAATTTGTGACCCAGAAGACCATCCCAAGCCATTCCAGACCAGGAAGGGCCAGTGGTTAGTAATGAAGACATGGGCTATCTCACCAGTACCCTCTGCCCCTCAGTTGGGACCTACAGACTGCTGGCAGACAGCCAGGGACTCCAGGGCCTTTATTTAAGGTGGGACCCAGGGCAGTCTAGCCCTAGCCCAAGTGACTTCTCCCCTTCCTTCCTTCCCCACCACTCTTTTTTTTTTTAAGCTTCATTTTGTGTTTTCTTCCATTAGATTGTAAGGTCCTTGAGGGCAAGGATTTTATTCATTGTATTCCCAGTTTTTTGCACCCTTGGTACTTAGTAGGAGCTTAATAAATACTTTTTTACTATGAGACAATTGTCATAGGGATTAGAGCCTTGTAATATTAGTTGTACTAGTGAACTAGCACCTAGTTCATCTCGGCCAACGGCTTTGATGTCTTTTTTCTGTACATCCTTGTGCTGTGGGCTTGGATCAAGCCCTCAAGCAGTTTTTATTCTTGCTTCCTCTTTTTTTCTTCCCTCTAGTTTCTCAGAGCAGACTGTGATCTTGCCCACCCCAGTTACTTCATTCACATCTTTGTCTCAACCGTGGTTTGTGGTACCTTGTTCTAAGCCTTAGACCAGGAGTCAAGAGGCCTCGGTTCTAGTCCTTCGTCCGCAGTGAATTAGGAATGTAATCTTGGCCTTGGAAAAAAATCATTGGTCCGAAAGAGGAGTGGAGTCTGGCACATTCATAGGGACCAATGAGTATCTCTGTAAAATCATAGTTGAAAAAACCGTCTTTTCTTCATTTTTATAATCTGTAACTTAAAATCAACCCTATAGCAAGCCTCTTCCTTCCTCTCCCTGATTCTGCCACAACGATCATCATGAGTTGCCTTCTAGCTCTAAGTACAGTTCCCATTCTTCCCTACTGGCTGACAAATGAATGAAGGACAGTTTGGGTCCCAGGCTCAGCTGTCCTTCTGGCTTTTCCTCTTCTAGCCATGGATTTCCCACAACATAGCCAGCTGGTCCTGGAGCAGTTGAATCAGCAGCGGCAGCTGGGCCTGCTGTGTGACTGCACCTTTGTGGTGGACGGAATCAACTTTAAGGCCCACAAGGCTGTGCTGGCGGCTTGCAGTGAGTACTTCAAGATGCTCTTTGTGGATCAAAAGGACGTAGTGCATCTGGACATCAGTAACGCGGCAGGTACCTGGGCTACACTCCGTTGAGTTCTTCCAGGAGGTGGGAAGCTATTATGCAGCTGCAGGGCTTTCCTGTGTCAACCCTGGGACACTGAATCTCCCACCGCCATATAGAGGGGCTGGGCCTGCTCAGCAGCTCTCTCAACAGGATCCTCACACCAGAGCCCTAGGGGAACCCTCTGCTGTCTAACGTGGGTTGTTAAGACGTGCATGGGAGAATGGGTTAGAACAGGGGGCAAGCAGATGAGATGAATGAGCAAGATGGCAGACATACTCCCTTCAGACATACTTAGGTTTTCTTTTTCAGAAAAGCCCTCTGTGACATCCAGATCCAGGTCAGTGTGCGCCCTTGTGTGTGTCTCTGGCAAGATGTGTCAGTGTGCAACCCCTCCTTACCTCCTCTGTGTTGGCTTCCATGAGAAGCCTGAACTTTCAGTGTTTCAGCTTGAACAATCACAAAATAATCACTTGTGTCGGAAAGAGTGACAGTTTCTGATGTTGGGAACAGGAATTTTTTTTTTAAAGGAGAAAGAAATATGGCCTAGTGGTAAGAACCCTAGATTTTTAGTCCAAGGGCATAGGTTTTCCTTTCCAGCTCAGCTTCTTGGTTTCCATGTGACCCAGAGCCAGTCATTTAACTGTTCTCTGGGCTGTCCTCTGTAAAAAGACAGTGGTGTGGGGCGGCTAGGTGGCGCAGTGAATAGAGCACCGGCCCTGGAGCCAGGAGTACCTGAGTTCAAATCCGGCCTCAGACACTTAACACAAAAAACTAGCCGTGTGACCTTGGGCAAGTCACTTAACCCCAACTGCCCTCCAAAAAGCAAAAAAAAAAAAAAAAAAAAGACAGTGGTGGACTAAATTATCTTGAATGGCCCTTATAGCACTGCATCCCCCACTCTAAAATAGAGTACAGAAATGGCATTGTGCTTGTGTGTCCTGGCTGACAGCCTGACTCAAATTCTTGCTCTTGCTAACCTTCATATCACTCAGACCCTGTGAGCTCTAGAACCCAAGCTCCCAGACCTCCCTGCATGAGGATGACAAAGACAGAAGAAGGACTTGGCGTTAGAACCAGAGTTTCCAAACCTTTTCCACTGTGAACTTGTCAGGGCACGTAGCTCCCTCCCTACTTTTCTAATGTCAATGACATTTGCTTCTCCTTCATACACTCAGTCTTCTGTCCTCCAAGCTCCACCCCAGTCAAATGCTGGCCAAGGCATTGAGGAAAGCCATGCTGTTGTGACCCCTCTTCTCCCCCCTGATTGTCTTCATTGTGTGGCCAGATGAAAGGGCACCCTAACTGGGATGCAGCTCCACCTCACCTGATGGGCCTTGGGACAAAGTACAGTTGTTGGGGGTGGGAGGGATGAGGTCAGGAAGGAATGAAACTCAGTACTTCACAGATTCCTTACTTCCTTGGGGTGAGCTCCTCCTCATCACCTTTGTAAGTGGTTTCAGTCATTTGTTGTCCCCCCAAAACTCTTCACCAGGTGCAAGCCCTTTTAGGAACAAGCCCTTGCACATTTAGGTAGGTTGGCCTCTAGATGACAGACAGGCAACCTGTCAGTAGGTATAGTGACATAATACAAGATAAAAAGCCGTCATTAAGCATCTGATCTGCTGTGTGCAGAGCACTTTGCCAGGCGCTCAGAGAGATAGACAGTTTAAGGAAACCAGTTTTTGCCCTGAAGGAGTCTGGTAGTGGGGTAAGGCAGCAGCTCGGATCACTGCAATACACAGCATAGAGAAGGTGCCAGAGCCGTGCGAGTGCTGTTCTGTGTGCGTTTGGGGAAAGTCACTTTGGGATGTGGCTGTGGGTGGCACCAGGAGGGGAAGGAGGAGGAGGAGTCAAAGGGAAGAATGAGCCAAAGGTGCTGCTGAGGTGGAAGAGTTGTCCATCTGGACGGGAGCGTGGGGAGGGGGAGAGTGGGCAGTCAGCTCAGAATCAGTCCTGCCTCTGAAACGTCCTGACTGTGTGGCCTTGGCTAGTCACCACACCTGGCACTTGTCCCTAGTCACTCTCTAGGACCGTCAGTTGCAGAGCAGAGGTTAATCCATGTTGTTGGTGGTCACTTCTGTATTAAGAGCTCCTTAGTAGCAGGAGGGCTGGACTTGGAACCAGAAAGAACCGGACTCAGAACTCCATTAAGACACTCATTGGCCGGGCCACCCTGGGCAAGACACTTAACCTCTCTGAGCTTCCCATTTCTCCATCTGTAAAGCGGTAGTGATCATGGTACCTATTTCACAAGGTCATTTTGAGGATCCGATATCACATCAAATATATATGTAAAGTGCTTTGTACACCTTAAAGGGCTGTGTCTGTGAGAGCTTATTGTTATTCCAGTAAAATCACAGATGTCCTATAACAGTGGAGGAGGAAGTAATGTGAAAGAAGGCTGGAAAGGTAGAATTGTACCTATTGGAGGACATTGAATGCCGGGTCAAAGGTATCTGAACCTCACTTGACAGGCAGTAGAGAGCATGGAAGAGCTTTGAGCAGTGAAGTGATGTGGCCTGATCTCCACGTAGAAGGGTTGTCTGGTACCCACGTGAAGGCTGTACTGGAGAGAGGAGAGTGTCTAAGTAAGACACACACACACACACACACACACACACACACGTAGAAGGGTTGTCTGGTACCCACGTGAAGGCTGTACTGGAGAGAGGAGAGTGTCTAAGTAAGACACACACACACACACACACACACACACACACACACACACACACAGGCTTGTGAGCCTAGGGCCAGGTGGTCGCTTGAGTAGGCTCAGTGGGGACAGAAAGGAAGGGATGACTGAAACATGTTGGAGAAATGAAATCAATGGAGTCTGGTAACTGGTGAGAGACAGGGGAGAGGAAATAGTTTGCAGTGACCCAAACATTTTGAACATAGGAAACCAGGTAAACAGCAGTGTCACTCACAGCAGTGGCAACGTCCAAAGGAGGAGCGGGTTGAGGAGGGAAGGGAATGATCTTAAATTTGAACCTTCTGAGTCTGCGTGCTGTGGGGTCTTCTACTAACTGTGTTTTGCCTACACTTGGAGATGTAGGCTAGAAAAGAGATTGGAACCAGAGGGCTTGGTTGGTTGATCATCTCTCAAGGCAGGCATTGAAGCTGGGAGAGGCCCTCTTTAAGAGCCCCTTGGGACCTGGCTTCCTTTCTGGCTTCACCAGGCCCAGCAGGCACGCTTGAAGAATCTCAGGTCAGCTCCATGACATGGTGAGACAGAAAGGAGGCACATTCCTTTTCCTTCAGAGGACTGCCTTCTCTAAGGGATGCTTTAGAGTTGGGATTTCTCCAGTCCCTAGTTGAAACTGCTTCCTCATCACCAGCCATCATTATCAGGGACCCGCATGACTTTCTAGCTTTATCCCTCCTTCACATTTTCTGTTTGTCTCTACCAACAAGACTAGGAATCCCCAGGGAAGGAAGATGGAGAGGCCTAGTATCTTCTCCTAGAAAATCTCCACATGAGCATCAGATTTGTCCTTCATGGGTTCTGTTCCCTGACCTGACCCAGCATCTGTGTCTTGGCAGGTCTGGGGCAGGTGCTAGAGTTCATGTATACAGCCAAGCTGAACCTAAGCCCTGAGAACGTGGAGGATGTGTTGGCTGTGGCAGGCTTCCTTCAGATGCAGGACATTGTCAGTGCATGCAATGCCCTGAAATCACTTCCTGTGGCAACCTCTAGCACGTCAGAGAAACTGGAGTCGCCTGAGCCTGAGGGTAAGCCTGCCCAGGATAGACAGGAGGTCTGGCCTTTAGTCCTGCTTGTTAGCCAAGGCCTGGGACATCAGCAAGTGCCCTCACCTTCTAGGCCTCGATTTTCTCACCTGTAGAACTGGAGACAGTGGTACCTGTCTCCAGATTCATCAGATGTTGTGGAATAAGGGATAGAAAGGGGCTTTGGAAAGTATGGAATGGAAAAACCTGGATCTAAGTCTTATCTCTGCTGGTTGTGGTTTGTGTCTCTGTGGGTGACTCATCTTGCCCCGGGAACCTTCATGTCCTTCCTCATCTATGAAGTGGCCAGTTGAGATGCCTCTTGATGCCTCCCCCAGTAAAAAGCGTTGCTATTTCCCTATGCCCGTTTCTAGTCTCCCCCATCTGCTCCTCCTATCTCAGGTCTTTCATTGATGGCTGCCTCTTTGTCCTTGGTAAGAAATATTGAGAGGAGGAGGCTGTGGGGCGTGTTGCTGAGGCTGGCTCCTTCAAGGAGGGGCCACCAGGAACAGGGGTTTCTCTCCTCAGGGTGGGTTGGAGAATGGGCATATCATGACTCTATCCTCAGGAGAAGAAAAGAAAGCTGAGGAGGAGAAGAAGGCTGCTGCTACCACCCTCAGTGAGCTGGACCGAGTGGAGTATGACTCTTTAGCGAGACCCAGTGAGGAAAGCAGCGGCGAGCCAGAGGCCCAAGCTGAGAGCAGAGGGGATGGGTTTGGTGAGTAGTATGGGAGGCTGGGCCGAGTACACCTCTTGGACCTGACCAGGGCAGCTCCTGTCCTGGGGCAGCTTCAGTGAAGACAGGGTGAGCACTGCCGAGCTCTTGGTAGGCAGTTCTTGAGGGCAAGAAGTTTCCCTAAATTGGGAAATCTTTAAGATGGACAAACACCCTAGCTCATGGAACCCCCATTTCAGAACTGGGCAGGTTTCAGGGATGAAGTTATTAAGAATGAATCCCTGCGGGGCGGCTAGGTGGCGCAGTGAGTAGAGCACCAGCCCTGGACTCAGGACGACCTGAGTTCAAATCCGGCCTCAGACACTTGACACACTTACTAGCCGTGTGACTTTGGGCAGGTCACTTAACCCCAATTGCCCTCCAAAAAAAAAAGCAGAAAAAAAAAAAGAATGAATCCCTGCTCCACATGCTTGCTCATTCAGTCATGGTGTTCCCTGTGCTCAGGTGCAGAGAAGAAGGATGCCAAGTCTGAGGAGCCGCTGCCTACAGAAACTAGCCCCAGCTCTGTGGGTACACCCCTTGAGGTACTCCTGTCACAGAGATCACAGCAAGGTAGAGACTAGCCTTTCCTTCACAACATGCTTGACTCCTTGCTGCCATCTGATTCCCCCTAGGACCTCCCCACTGCACCCTTGCAGGCTCAGGTCCGTTCTCCTTGAAAATGCAAACATTTTTTAAAGACTTCCCATGGGCAAGGCACTGAATTTGACCCTAGGGAGAAGATACTTGGGCACTGACCCTCTTTTCAAGGAGCTTACCCAGTTGAGAGAAGGGTGAGAATGGGCTCACTGTAGGTCACTCGAGGGTGAGATAGAAGTGCAAAGGAGAGGCCCAAGCTAAGGGCTGAGTGAGATTGGAGGGGAGGGGGTTGCTGTTATTTGTGGGGAGGAGTCAGTGAAGGCTTCATGGAGAGTGTGATGTCTGAGTTGGACTTTGAAGGGAAATATAGAGATGGGGCCTGGGGGTGAAGCAGTCTATGTCTAGGAAGGGAAAACAGCGGGTCACTCTAGTGTGTAGGCTCCCTGGATAGGTCCTGGGCAACCTCCCAGCTCCTAATACTGTACTTTGCTGATAGTGGATACTACATTTTTATTGAATTGAGTTATTGAATCCTGTTCTTGAAGAACATACTGCCTAGTCCCTTCTTTCTCTGTGCAGACCTTCTCAGAATGCCATCTCTCTGTCTCTCCCTCTCTTCTTCCTTCTTCCTCTCCCTCTCCTCCCTCTCTCTCTTCTTCTCCCTCTCCTTTTCCCTCCCTTTCTCTCTCTCTGTCTTTTTCATAAACACAGACTCACAAAAACATACTATTTCACTTGGTTTCTGTGAAGTAAGACAGGAACCATTGTCTCCATTTTATTTATTTTTTATTTAGCATTAATTAAATTAATTAATTTTCCAAGACAACCTTTCAAATACACAGAAACTAATTTTGTACATGAAACTTATTTTTTAAGGGGTAAAAATGTCCATGTTCACTTTATAGCAGCTTAATTGTGCTCTTTGTTCCAGATCCTCGTCTTAACCTTTTTTCCTTCTATTTCCTATCATTCTCACTTTTCAGAGGGGGAAACAGGGACCCAGAGAAGTGAAGCAACTCCCCCAAATGGCCCAGCAGGTCAGTGGCCAGGGCAGGATCACGTCTCTAATCTTGTCTGAAGTGCTACATTGATCCGCTTGCTGAGGACTCCTGGAGCCTCTCCTTCCCATCTCTGCTGCCTCATTCTGGCCTTCCCCCAGCCAAATCCCCTCCCTTCCAGATTCCTAAAGGCACTTGCAATCTGCAGCATGTCATTTAGCACTTCTGCTGATGTTGTGACTCCCTAAAGAGAACATAAGCTATCTGTTTGTGCCTTAAACATGACCAGTATGGTATTGAACACGTGGGTGCCTGATAAATCCTTGTTGACTGAACCTTCACCAGCAAATGCTACCTATATTTTAGAAGAAGTTAGGTGCCAATCCCAGGAACAAATGGCATTTCTGAGTGAGACTGTCCCAAGGAAGCTCCAGTCTCCAGGTTCGCTCATTTTCCTAGTTTCAGGGCCTCAGTTAGCTGCCCCCCTTTCAGAGTTCTTCCCAAGGCTAGACTGCAACTCCTCAGTGTCCTTTCAGCACAGATCCCTGGCCAGACAGTCCCACTGGACCCCCCAGAGTTCATCCAGAGCTTATTTCATTGCAGAAATTGAGACTGAGCCAGTGAGGGAGGATGAGGGACAGGAGGACAAGAGCCCTGAAGGAGCAATGTCAGGGGAGATCAGCCCTGCCGACGAGAACAGGCCTGGGCTGGAGAACGGAGAGCCCCCCGAGGAAAATGATGAGTCTGGAGGCGCAGACTCTGGGCAAGAGAATGTCGGGGAAGCTCGGGTCTTGCGCTCAGGCACCTACAGCGACCGCACTGAGTCCAAGGCGTATGGCTCTGTCATTCACAAGTGTGAGGTAGCCCTTTTCCTCGTAGCCTCTCAATCCATCTCATTCTTTGAAGCTGCCTCTTGGTCCCTCACCTCAAATTCTGCCATTCTTCATAGGATTGTGGGAAGGAGTTCACTCATACAGGAAACTTCAAGCGGCACATCCGCATCCACACTGGAGAGAAGCCCTTCTCATGCCGGGAATGTAACAAGGCCTTTTCTGACCCCGCAGCCTGCAAGGCCCATGAGAAAACACACAGGTAAAGGAACTCCCAGGGGCCACAGCTGACAGCCCTTGCTCATTGACTCCACTTCTGGAAGGAAGCCCCCACTCAGCTGCTTATGATACAGAAGTTAAGAGTTAGGAGGGGACCTTCCTCAGAGGCTATCCAGTCTCCCCTTCTCCAGCATCTCTGACAGGGGCCATCCTCCTCCTTTAGGCCTGTCTTCCTGCCCCCACTCTCAGCTTCTTCCAGCACCTCCCTCCACCTTCCCCCCAGGGCCCCAGCTGGAGGGTGGCCACAAGCCCCTTTGGAGAGCTGGCTGGTCCAGGGCCCCAGTGGCCAAGGCTGGTCTTTGCTCATCTTAGCCCCCTCCCCCCAGCCCCTTGAAACCCTACAGTTGTGAGGAGTGTGGCAAGAGCTACCGGCTCATCAGTCTGCTCAACCTGCACAAGAAGCGCCACACAGGCGAGGCCAGGTACCGCTGTGATGATTGCGGCAAGCTCTTCACCACCTCAGGCAACCTGAAGCGCCACCAGCTGGTGCACAGTGGCGAGAAGCCCTATCAGTGCGACTACTGCGGACGCTCCTTCTCCGACCCCACCTCCAAGATGCGGCACCTAGAGACCCACGACACTGACAAGGAGCACAAGTGCCCTCATTGTGACAAGAAGTTCAACCAGGTGAGGTCCTGGTGTGACACGGCATGGCCCCAGGCTGGCAGCGCCTCCTCCAGGGACTCTTAACCTGGGATCCAGGAACTTGATCTCAATGTTTTAGTGATGCTGTTGTTTCCGTTTGTAATCCCATGTATTTGATGCATTTCAAAGTGTTTTTTTGGAGAAGGGGTGCAGAGGCTTCACCATACCAATAGAGGGGCCCACAACACTGATCTAAAGAGACCCCGAGCTGCCCCATTCTTATTGGTCATGTGGGTCATGTGTGTGCACCCAGTAATAATGTGGAATACAAGGAAAAGGAGTCTAGTAGGGCCGAAGCACAGAACTGCCCAGGGGGTGAAAGACATGCCTGGACTGAGGTGTGGTTAACAGTGGGGAAGTCAGCAGCCTACCCTGGCCTTAGCCCATGGACTTGAGCACCAGAAAAGTTCCATGTCTGGGGGATCAGCCTCCATGGACAGCGTGGCTGGTGCAGGGCCACTGGCCTCGACAGGGGCCCACAGGAGATCTCTTCAGAGTGCCTCCTCTGAGGGGCTTCCCCCACCCTCTCCCAAGTACAGGTGGGCAACCTGAAAGCGCATCTAAAGATACATATTGCGGATGGACCCCTGAAGTGCAGGGAGTGTGGCAAGCAATTCACCACCTCAGGTAGAGCCCCCTGCCCCACCCCCTTCTGAGCCTTGTCCAGGCCTCCGCAGGCAGTTCCCCAGAGCCCCATCCCCATCTGAGTCCTCCTGGCTACCTCCTTCCAGCCCCCCGGCTCTCTCAGCCTCACCCTCTGTGCTGCCCCCTCCCACCCCCCACTTCTTCCAGGAAACCTGAAGCGGCACCTTCGAATCCACAGTGGGGAGAAGCCTTACGTCTGTGTCCACTGTCAGAGGCAGTTTGCAGACCCTGGTGCCCTGCAGAGGCATGTCCGCATCCACACGGGTGAGCAGCTGCCCTGGGCAGAGGAGAAGGGGAGGTGGCGGTGGCCCAGACTGGGGGTAGGGGGAGGCTCATGCTCACCCCTTCTCCCCTCCCACATCCCTGTCCTACTGCAGGAGAGAAGCCGTGTCAGTGCCTCATATGTGGAAAGGCTTTCACCCAGGCCAGCTCCCTCATCGCCCACGTGCGCCAGCACACTGGCGAGAAGCCCTACGTCTGTGAGCGTTGTGGCAAAAGGTCACTGCCTGCAGCCCCCTCCCCCCAGCTCCCTGACCACCTGTACACCTCCCTGGCCCCCTCAATCCCAGGCATCCCCACAGTGTAAGGCCCAGAGCACATGTCCAGGCCAGAGCCCATTGTTCCATTCCACAGGGCTCTTTGCCTTGAATTTGGAATCAGAGAATCTAGATTCAGGTCCTGGACCTGTTCCGTTTGCTGCCCATCCCCATTCTCTCTCAGCCTGTTTTTCCTGCTAAATGCCGGCTCGTTCATGCTCCAACTGTGACAATTGCCCCCTCCCCTGCAGGTTTGTCCAGTCTAGCCAGCTGGCTAACCACATCCGCCACCATGACAATATCCGCCCTCACAAGTGCAGTGTGTGCAGCAAGGCCTTTGTCAACGTGGGGGATCTGTCCAAGCACATCATCATCCATACAGGTGGGTCCTGGGCAAGGTGCCTGAGGAGGCAGCAGGGAGAGGCTGTGACTCCAGGAGAGAATACTGTCTGAAGCCCAGGGTCACAGGGTGGAGAGCTAAAGAGCTCATCTTCCAGCTTTGTGGGGTCCCAGAGAAAGCTGGTTTGGAGGGGCTGTGGGCCTCCTCTTCCTTCTCTATAAAGTGAGTTGGACCCGAGCATACATTTAAGATCTCAGCCCCCAGTCCAATATTCTTTTCCATCCTGACCCTACACACAGTTGTGTTAAGAGTGCAGCATGTTCTTGAAGGGAGAGACCTCCATGTTCCTCTAGTGAGGGGCAGGCACAAGCCTGCTGGGGACTACCTCAGGTGCCAGGCTGGGAGCCTTCAGGCCAGGGAAGGTATAGGGTACCCTGCTCTTCTTCCCCAGCTGCTTCCCCCTAAGAAGCAAGAACTTGGCTCCTAGTTAAAGGCCCTGATGCCAGGCTCATTCTACCAAATGGTGCTCCCTTTGAGATCTGTGCACTATGAAAACAAAGCATCTCAGCCCTATTCCCAGCTTCCTCATAGTGGGACCTACAAAGTACTGCCTAGAGAGGTCTATGAGCAAATAGTCTTTCCTACCCTGGGGGAGGCTCTAGGAGAGAGAAGCGTTGCCTTTGAGCTCACATGCCCAGCAGCAGCCCCAGGACAGGGTCCCAAGAGGACAGTGGGTTGTGCCCTTCCTGGACCCCTCTGGGCTCCCCAGATGCACTTGCACATAGGCCAGGGTGGTGACCATGCTGTCTTTCTTCTCCCTGCCCCTGCTTACCCAGGGGAAAAACCCTTCCTCTGTGACAAGTGTGGACGCGGCTTCAACCGTGTGGACAACCTTCGCTCCCATGTGAAGACCGTTCACCAGGGCAAGGCAGGCATCAAAATCGTAGAGCCGGACGAGGGTGATGAGGTCAACATTGTTACCGTCGCCTCAGATGACATGGTCACCCTGGCCACAGAGGCACTGGCTGCCACGGCTGTGACCCAGCTTACAGGTGGGGGGAGGAGGGAAGGGAGCACGAGGGGGCAGGCTTTGGGGCAGAGGCAGCCTGTGCAGAGGGTGGGGATGGCCTCTCTCAGTGTGCCCCCTGTCCTCCCCCCACCCCACAGTGGTGCCTGTTGGGGCTGCAGTGACGGCGGATGAGACGGAAGCCCTCAAAGCTGAGATCACCAAAGCCGTGAAGCAGGTGCAGGAAGCAGGTGAGGAAGGTGTAGTTACACAGGACTAGAAGGACTCAGCCCAGAGGGAGGGAGTGCTCCTGGTGGAGTGCTTCAGGCATGGTCCTGGGCCTAGCCATGCTCAGCTGGGTCATAGAGCAGGAAGGGTCCTAGGAGAGTCTGTGAGAGGCCTCAGCTGGCATCTAGTCCAGCATGTACCCCAACAGGGACGTCTTGTCCAGTGTCCCCACAAGTGGTCATCCCAACTCTGTAACCTACTACCTGCCGAGGTAGCCACTCACTAGTGGAGGTCTCATGGTCAGAGGTGTGTGTGTGTGTGCGTGTGCGTGTGTGTGTGTGTGTGGACTTGCAGACTCAGACTGCTGTAGCTGGAAAGGGCATTAGAGGTCATCTGGTCCATCCTCATTTTACAGATGAGGAGACTGAGGCCCAGAGAAGTCAAGGGACTTGCCCAAGGTCACACAGCTAGTCATTGGCAGAGCTGGGACTCAAACTCGGGTCTCCTTACTCCAGCCCAGTGCTCCTTCCACCACACCACACTGCCTCACAACCCCCTCGCTTTACAGATGAAGAGACTGAGGCCAGAGAAGTTGTGACCAGCTCAAGGTCACACAGGTAGTACGCTTTATCCATGGCTTGGTGAAAGCATAGAGGGCATGTTTATCAAATGTGTAGGGACAGAAAATTAGGACAGTGGTGGTGGTGCCCAGATGCAGCCGGTCTGTGGTCTTGGAGCTCAGCCAGAGCCCACCTAAGTCAGAGGAGATCCAAGTTCTGCTCTTGGGTACAGAGGAATCCACTGGACACTCAGAGGTGGCCAGTGTGGAAGAGGCCTGGGGACGTTCACACCCTTGAGCCTTGTGGTCACTTCTGGCTACAGGGAAGCCAAAGAAACCAGCTCTGTTTAGGTTCTGGAAAGAGAAAGGTGGTGTGCACCAGGAGGCAAAGGGTGGTCCTGCCTTCCTAGATCCAGCCCCAGAACATGGGCTCTGCTCCAGGGGCCTCATCTGTGTTGCTAGCACATCCAGAGAAAGGACTGGAATAGGGACAGGAATGGGGGTTTCTCCAGAGGAGCATGGATGGAGAGAAATAGGGGGAAAAAAGATACGGTATCTTCCAGCTGTTTGAAGGGTTGCCGTGTGTGTTCTTGGCGTCAGGAGGACTTAGACAGAATGGGTGTAGATGTGTAAGAAGCAGATTTCAGCTCAGTGTAGGGGGAAAACTGTCCCAAAATGGAATGAGCTGCCTTGGAAGGTAGTGAGCTTCCCTGACCCTTGCAGTCTTCACACAGAAGCCGGATGACCACTTAGTGGGGATGTTGCAGAGGGTGTCCCTTCTTGGTACAGCTTGGACTAGGGGCCTTCTGGGGTTCCTTCCAGCCCTAAGATTCTGTCCAGTGAGGCAGGGCCCCTCACACCTTCCAGGACCAGAACTTTCCAGCCAGGCCTGTGAGCCTGTCCCTTCCCAGGAGGCTGGGAGGCAGTGCTTGCAGCTCACACAGGGCTCTAATCCCAACCCGGCCTCTTGTGGTTCTCCTACAGACCCAAACACCCAGATCCTCTATGCCTGTGATTCATGCGGCGAGAAGTTCCTGGATGCCAACAGCTTGGCCCAGCACGTCCGGATCCACACGGCCCAGGCCTTGGTCATGTTCCAGGCGGACACGGACTTCTACCAGCAGTATGGCACAGGCAGCACATGGCAGGCCGAGCAGGTGCTGCAGGCCGGGGAGCTGCTCTTCCGGCCCCGGGAAGGGGCCGAGGGCCAGCCTGCCCTGGCAGAGCCCCCTCCACCCACTGTGGCAGAATGAAGAGAGGAGCTGTGGGTGGGCAAGGACCATGGCACATGCCCCCTCTGACTCTATTTGAAGATGGACAGAGCGCTCTGGATCCCTGGAGAGAATAAAATGGATTATTTTCTAAAGCTCTGGAAGTTGCTGTGGGGCTGGGCAGGGATGGGAGGGGACCATGGAGACCTGGCAAGTGAGATGGATATTTGTGGACAGTAATGCTGGGGCTTTAGGCTGGGCGTCGCTGCTTACCTGGGCGTCCATGTGCCTCTTGCCTTCCCACCCAACCCCTGCAGCCGGCAGGACCACCAGTGGCCCTGGAAGTGGCAGCTATCTCCCCGGGTAGCTGGGGGGGGGGGGGGGAGGGGGGCGAGACGGGAGAGCTGCTTTTGCCTCCCTCTGGGATGAAGTGGTCAGCAGTTACACTGCTTCTGGCATCCTCTTGGTCAGAGGTAGAAACTTGAAACCAAGGGGTCCTGGAGATGTCTCCTCATTGTCATTTGTATTCAGGCCCTGCCCCACCCCTCCCCATTTAAAAACTCAAAAGGAAGGAGAAAACCTGAGCTAGGAATCTTACCTCTACTGAATTGTGGGACCTGAGCAAAGGGCCAGGACCCAGAGGGCCTTGACCCCAACCCTCAGTCTAAGCCTGGGGTTATGCTGGTGCCCAGGAGGAGTGCAGGACTGCTCAAAGGCCATCTGGCCTGAATCCTTTCTGCAGCACACCCACGTGGTCATCTGGCCTCAGCCTGAAGGCCTTGAGAGGCAAGCCAGTAGCAAACAGCATCATTAGCACTCAGCACTTTCTTACCAGTATCTCATCAAACCTTCAGAACCACCCTGAGAAGGAGATGCTATTATTCTCATTTGGAATAGAGGAAACAGGATGAGAGGGGCCAGGTGACATCCAGGGTCATGCAAACCAGAAGTGTCCAAGGCAAGATGGGAACCTGGGTCTTCCTGAGCAGAGGTCCCATCTACCATCCCATGTGGCTACCTGCTCCATCCCACTCGGGAACGAGAGCCCCCGTCTGCCTGTTCCTTCTAATCCAGTACTCCTCACTCTTGCTTTCTAGGGCAGAACAAGTCTGATATATTAAATCATATGTAGCTGAGCACAGATCTCTGGCACACTCCAGGAAGAGTCCACTATATGGATGTGAAACCACCCACTACTTTGGGGTTCTGTCTTAACTGTTTATTGGCTATCCCATACATCTCCATGAGAACAGGAGAGACCATTAAATGCTTTGCTAAGGTCTAGCCAAGTTAGAGCTACATTTCCCTCATCTAGTTACCCTTGTCAAGAACAGAAATGAGGATAAGTCTTGCTTGACCATTAAACCTCCATCCTTTGACCTCCTCGCATACTTCAGCTGCTCTTCCCCTGGTTCGACCTGACCCTTAAGGCTCTGTCTCTCCATCCTTCTCACTCCACACTCCAACTCAATGTCCTTAAATGGTAGTGCCCAGAACTGAACGGAAAATTACAGATAACTGGTTCTTCTGCAATGTCACCAACCATTCCTTAAATAGTACTTCTGATAGCATTGCCTGGACTAGCAGTAAGGGTTGTGGCTTGTAATAGACTTCAATTCAAAAGACTTCCTTCTTTTTCTCTTAAAAGTGAGATCAGATTTCCAATGTTCTCCCATCCTTATATGGCGGTGACTTGGCAATCACTCATACTCTAGCATGAGAGTTGCTTTGGTACATGGGATGTCGGCAGGATTAATACCACTGAATTTCAGACTGCTTAGTTATGATTTTATCAGTCCAGAGCAGGGATGGGAAACCTGCTTCCTCGAGACTACATGTGGCCTTCTGCATCCTCTGGTGCAGCCTTTTGACTGAGTCCCAGTTCTACAGAACAAATCCTTTTATGAAGGGGATTTGTTCTGTAAAGTCTGGATTCAAAGGGCCATGCTTGAGGACCTAGAGAGTCACATGTGACCTCAAAGCTGCTGGTTCCAGGGCTTGTTGGGCTTAGCCTTCAGTTCACATTTCAATTTCCCCCTTTAAGAAGGATAAAGCAAAGGCAGGACTGCAGGAGTAGCTTTAGGACGGTGATTAAGCCACCCTCTGCTTTAGCTTCCAACAGACACCAGAGTTGTTTGGCTCATCTCCCTTGGTCTTCTCCCCGTACTTAAACCACTCAGCTTTTCACCTTCCTCATCAGTAAAATGAAGGTAAATGGCAGCATGTTTGTGGCCTAGCACCTATCTCAGCGGGCATGAGGTTGGGACAGCATTCTCATCTGTGGCAAGACCTTATTCTTCCCTCCCAAGTTCCAGGCTTTAGAAGTTTCTTCTGCTCATTATCTCCTTTCATGGTGGCTGCCACACAGATGGACACAGCCCTCTTAGATCCCCCTTTTCTTGAGCTAAGACAGAACCAGTTCCTAATGGGACAGCATCTCTGGGCCGGAGTAGTCAAAGATGACTTCATAGGCAGAAGTGGAAAGCACAAAACTCGGTTCATGCCTTGGTTCGTCATTGCCACCCCCTTCTCAGCAAAGAATGGTGCAGGAGGCTGCCCTGTGACCATCCTTGATGCACAGGGGTAGCTCCGATATACTCTTGAGGCATCTTAAAAGTAAGGACCTGCGAACCTGCCTCATGAATTGATCCTCGATTTCAGGGGGCTGGAGAGATGAAAACAATGAAACAGCCTGCTTAAAATTTTCAGGTTCCCTTCAGTGGTTGTTTATTCTGGGTATCAGAATTAATAAGTGCCTTCGATGTTACTCAAGAACCAATTACGACTTCTGTTGAGTTTTACAAATAATTTACACCACAAAACAAACATGGTCCAAGTCCAACTTGATCTGCGATAAAATTTCATCTTTTGTACAAGATAAAATAATTCAGAAGAAAGGGGATTGAGCATCATCAAATGACCAGAAGAGAGCAGAGCTTTCTAAAATATTCAACTTTGTTCTGTGCACCAATGTTGGATGGGGTTGCAGGAGAAGCCCACAAAATCCAGTGTCTACCCTCCCCGGGCCCCCAAGACTGACAATCACACTGAAGCTCAACATGTTTTGTATTTTTTAATAAAGTTTGTAATCCAATGGACACACAAAACAAAACTGCGCTGAGAAAAAACAGTTTCATAAATTAATAAGTGTTAGAGGAGGGGACAGGGAATAAAAAGTCTCTTTGTACAAGTGTATAACACTCCCACATCGCAGGGCAGGGGGGAGGGGGGCCCACGAAGGTTTGGGAGAATGGAGGGAGGGGTGAGCCATGTTTAAATGAAGCGCACTTACAAATGAGTGACGATACAAAGTCTGAGTATGAAAATAAGATTTTCTCTGAAAACACATTTTTGGCACAGATTAAAAAAAAATGTATGTCGGGATTTGATTTTTTTAAAGTCAGTATTATATATATTTATATATATTATATATATATATTTATATATACACACACCCACTGAGTTCTGCATATCCCACCAGGAAGGAAAACCAAGGTTTCCCCATTGCTGTTTCTTCCCCAATGTAAACTGTACATCCCAGATGAATTAAAGATGGTGGCAGCGGGAGAGTTGATTAAGAAGGATGACAGGGGTCTAGAAGAGAAGGGGAACTGGGGTTAGGGAAAGGGGGCAAAAACAATCCAATGAAATGTTCCTTGACCCCTAGATTTCTGCAGAAGTTCCCAAGTCCTGCATTTTGAGTCCGCGATGCATGTTAATGTACATCAAGACATCCAGAACGTCACAGCATGTCTTCAACTGTGCAAAAGTCCAAGTCACTAATTTAGTGCAAAGGCAGTTCAGGTTTTTTTTTCTTTTTCTGTTTGTTTAAAAAATGTTTTTTATTTAGCCCCCCAAGCCCAGGCCTCAATCTGCCTACTGAGTGCATCATTGTCCGTAAGCTAAAGCATCATGTAAACATACAAGGTAGCAGCACCACACCCAGCAACACAAAGTCTGATTGAGGCCATGCAGGGCAGGAGGCTGGGCATCCGGCAGCAATGTCTTCACAATCCGCTTCTGTATCATCCTCTTCTTTCTTTCGTCCAATATTGCAGTGGTGGTGGTGGTGGTGGTGGTGGCGGTGGCGGTGGTGGTGGTGGCGGCGGTGGTTTGGGTTTTTTTGCTGCAGGGCCTTGGAAAGAATAAACCAACTCGGACAGCAGTCTGTGAGTGGCTCACACAGAGGCGATGATGATCATGAGGTGGGGGGAGATGTTGGAGATGCTAGCAAGGAGGTCGGGGGCCAGGCGGGAGAGGTGTCTTTCTGAAAACTCACAGGGAGGGAAGATCTGTAGGACATAAGCAGGCTGGAGAAGAAGAGATGAGAATCAGCATTTCAGTAAGACCTCTGGATGATACCTCCCAACCACAACTGAACAACAATTTCATCATATTGCCAGCTTCAATCCATCCCAAGGTGCAGAGGGGCGATGAGGCTGCTGTTACCCAAGCGTTTCTGGGCAGGGATCCTCTAAAAGCACCAAGGAGTCCCATCATGGCATTCACACCTACTGCCCCTGGCACGACTCAACCAGGCCCCTCAACACAAGAGAGCTGGGCAAAGGACCAGGACCCCTCAACTCTGCATCCACATCCCCAAAGCCCAGGTCACCTGAAACGCTCCTTTTCCCTCGGGGACCGTGCTTCTTCAGTCCTTTCTCCAGCTTCCCATGGCCCTCCTTATCTGAGGCCCATGGCTTGTCTATGAGTCTCAAGCTCTACTTCCCTTCACTGACTGCAAAGTTCTCTGGTACAGGGAGTTTTGTCCTCCTGTCCCATCACCCCTTCCCAGTGACTATTCCAATATAAACTTGGCCAGAGTTTAATTCTTCAGTAAGAAACAGATTCTCGAGGGGAAAGAAAAACACCTTAAGATATTAAATTATTCCCAAAAAGCTCTCAAGGCTTCCTTAAGTTGAGGCGCCAATGACCAAAGTCTGTGCCTACATTTTCTCATTCTTGCCATCATAAGATCCATGGAGGTTTTTAAATTGCTCAAGCTACTTGTGGGAAGATGGACTGACCTGATTTGAGCCCAGGTTGGCGACATTGATAATGCCTGCAGCCTGTTTGGTCTGCAGGTAGGTGATGAAAGCAGCCTTGAGGGACTCGGTCTGATTCACAACATCCTCCTGGTCTCGGCCGCAGGGCAAGGCCAGCAACAAGCAGTAATCGGTCTCCACCTGGGGTCAGAGATTCTGGTCAGTTAATCAGTCACCCACACCATGTAGCCAAAGCTCCTCTCTAAAATGAATATCCATGTATGAACCCAAAGAGGTGATTAACCAGTCCTCAACCAGGCCAGGAGAAAGCCACAGCTTTCTGGTATTATATTCCAATCTTCTCTCCTCACAGTATAAGCATTTCAAAAGGAAGGACTGCCAGGCCTAGCCAGTGAGTCTACCATTCAATCCTTAGTTCTAAAAAGCCTCTTGCACCAGGGAAGAATCATATGGTTATCTAGAAACCAACCAACACAAGCCATTCCCATGGGATTCAACCTCTAAGGGAGGTTGACAAAAGGAAAACCTCCTAACAATCTAGGGAGCAAAGCCACACTTACCGTCATCCTCCGAGCAACTCCTTCTAG
This sequence comes from Pseudocheirus occidentalis, assembly GCA_028646575.1. Classification (NCBI taxonomy): domain Eukaryota; kingdom Metazoa; phylum Chordata; class Mammalia; order Diprotodontia; family Pseudocheiridae; genus Pseudocheirus; species Pseudocheirus occidentalis. The sequence continues at coordinate 37,197,897 of CM053596.1, read as the reverse complement.
CTGGGAGGCCTCCAAGCGCATCCTCTGGGCAATCCTCAGGGGGGGCCCCACCTCTGAAGTGGGGAGAGACCGATGGGCCAGGACGTTGTTGCCAGAGACAAAGTGGAGCTGCACAGCGGCGGTGTCGTTCTTTAGAGCCAAGAGGCCCTGCCACACAATTGGGTACTTCTACGAAGGTGAAGGAAGGGGAAATGAGCACCACAGAAAGGGAGAGGAGGAAGCAAGGGTGGGCCCAGCACAGCCAAGAGACACTGCCCCCACACTCACCTTCAGAAGTTGGACCATATCAACAGGTCTCTGGGAAATAGGCTGAGGAGATAATTCTTGCTTGACAACAGGCTGAGATTCAGGGCGTGGCAATCCTGATGGAGCCCCAGGGCCAGAGGTCGCTGGAATCAAAAGGGGCTGCTTCTGCCCTGCTTGGGGGGTGTGAGGGGATGGCAGATCTGTCTTGATGGAGACAGCCACAGGGGATGGATAGGAGGTCTGACTGGCTTCTGCCTGTGCCCTCTGAATGTGTAGATGGGAGTCCAGCTGACTTGAGTGTCTATTTCCAGCTGCGTGTTGTTGAGTCTGCTCAGGAGCTCCTGTCTGAGTGGCCTTAACATCCTGGGAAACCTGAGGAGTTTTGCTTCGCACAGGCTGGTTAGGATGAGTGTGTTCCCCTTCAGCCGGAACCTAGGAATGAAAAAGTGGGATGGGAAGAGAAAAACAAGCATCAGAATCCATTTCATTTACCAAAAATTTCCCTCCACCGACGTCCCAAACGATCCTATGGAGAAAACTGAGGAAGTTGTGAACAAATAAGCTCTGGAGGTCTCTTCTCCTTATGCTCCAACCTACTTGAGAGAGATCTAAACCATGTTCTTTGGGCTATAGGGATCCAGAAATAATCTAAGTACATCTCTTGGCCTCAAGGAAGGAATACTGAAACTATCCTCGAGATAACCATCTTTATCCTAAAAAGCCTCAATAATGACATCAAATAGTTCTTACTGGCCTATTTGGGAACCTTTAGAACCCTGACACAATACTGTAAAGACCTGTGACTTCATCGGTGGGTGCTCTCTCCACCAATGCAGATCGTGACCCCTTCACACCTTAGCCGATGGTCTTCATGAGTTATTATGGCCATTTAAAAAGCAAAAAAAGATCACCTGGTGATCAACCTTCTGGTGATGAGCCTCTGAACTAGGCTGTTCCTTGGACAAGAGGCACACAGTCCATCGCCAGGCTCAGACTTGAGGCCTTTCCTGCGTGTTGGGACTTCCCAGGGCTTGTATTCCACTGGCACAGCCTTTGGAGAGACCAGGGTCAACTCCAAGCCAGAATGAGACATCAGAGAAAGGCTTTAGGAGTCAATCCCTCTCTCAAAACCCTTCACAAATTCCAAATGCTTCTGAGAAAAGGCTGTCCACTTCCCTTATATCCCAGCCACCATCCTCCCCTATGCCAGGCAGGGCTGAGACTTCTCAACTTTTACGCTTCATTCTTCAGGCCCACCTGAGTCCATGTGGTTGCTAACATGGCATTGAGAAAGCCCTTCACGCTCTCCAGCTGCTGTTTGTGCACCTAACACCCCAAGGAGAAAGAAGAGCACTGCTTTCTCACCTGAGATGGGGTCATGCTCCGGGAAGGCAGTCCAATCTGGGAAGCACCAGGAAACTGAGGGTGCCCAAGCTGAGCCGCTGTATGATAGCTCCGGAGATCACCATATCTGTACTCATGGTACACATCCCCAGTGGGACGAATAATCTGAACACCGTGGGGCACGCCCGCAGGTGGGGTCAGAGGGAGCCCTGGAAGCTGGCCACCACCGGGGGGAACACTAAGAAGACGGGGTTCACTGTGGGAGGAGGGGGCCATTGTGACCTCTGGTGCTTTAGGGGTTGGGGTCTCCTTCCCTGGCTGAGGGGTCTTGGTGGCTGGTGGCGTTTTCGCCGACCCTTCCGGGGTCCGGGATTGCCTTGCATCTAGGTGGTGCTCGCCGACGGTGGCCACATGCGGATGCCTTATGAGCCTCATCTCCCGGGGCACGTTATAGGGGTGCATCCGATATTCGGGCTGCATGACTAACACTTCAGGCTGCACAGGAGCCGACCCTCTGCACACAGGATGATGATAGTGCATCTCATCTTCAGGAGGATGCTGAGTGGACAGTGGGGGCAGGACAAGAGGGGCTGGCTGGGGAGTACCAGATCGCTGAGGTCGGATCTCTATCTGGGGCTGCAGAGTGGCCCTTGGAGAGTGCAGTCCCTCAGGCCGGATGCCATAGGGGATGCTGGGTAGAGGGGGGGTGTTCATTCGCACTTCACCTTGGGAGAGATGGCTGAGGGACACAGTTTGGGTGATACTATGAGGGGGCATGATGACAGACTGCTCTGGGTGCATGCTAGATATGTACTGAGGCACAGGAATGCCTGGTGCCAACATGACTGATGCATTAGTGGATAAAACTGGAGAAGAGGTACTGCTGGCATGACAAGCCCTTGGGAACGGAGATGGGGAATGCCCACTTGTACGGGGAGAATGTGGCTCTTGCTTTAAGACTCCCAAATGAGAGATGGCTCGATCTGTTGGGGTACTGGGTCCAGAGCCAACATGGTTTGCTTCTGAATGCAGCTTGCCAGAGAGGGCAGGTGGGTGATGTGAACTGAGCCCAGGGCTCAGACTGGATGGCTGGAGGGCCTTGGTCTCCACTTTGAGTGAGACAGGGTCAGGAGGCTTTTTGTTGGTGGAAGCTATACTTGGGGAGAGTACCAACTGGCTGTGAACCAACACTGGTGGAGTGTTTGCTGACTGTGAAAGGACTTTCCCTGGCCCAGCCTGGTTGACAGGTGTGGACACAGACAAGTGACTTGGCTCTAATTTCTCCAAGGATGGGCGCTCTTGCTTAATGGATGCTATCACAGGAGATGTGGAATATGGTTGGGATCCTAGGACCAGGGAAGAATGAGTAGGGACACTCCCATAACCTGTGGGAGTTTGAGAACCTAACTTCGGAGTTGGTTGGGATGACATAACGGATTCTTGCTTGACCTGTGGCTTGGACATCGACTGCTGAAACTCAATGTCCATGGCACTTGCTGGGGGAATCTGGCTAATCTTAGCACTGATTCTCTGAGGACCTTCAGTCTTCTGTCCAGAATAACTCAGGAGCACCACACCTTCTGATGTATTCACTCTAAGTCCTGGACTTGAACCTGTTTCTGAGGGCCGATCTTCAATCACAGACATGGATCCTGGGTGAAACCGACTGTTCTCATTAGTGCTTGGCCACGGCTTGTATTTAGAAGAAAGCGCATTCCCAAGGCACGTCTGAACTGACTGAGTCTGCTTCATGGCAGTCGCCCGTGGAGACTCTTCCAAATCACTACTTGTAGGCATCCGGCTGATGACAGAAGTGGCTTTGGGAGTAATGACTGTAGTGACCTTTTCTTTCTCAGTAAACATTGGGGCCTCTGCTGCAGGCAGATTAGAGGTATTTAGAATTGGAACCGCGGGTTTCTCTTCTGAAACTGGTTTTATGGACTCTACTGGGGGGTGAGGTCCCTCTTCTAGGCGAGGGGCACTGACAGGCTCAGCAATGGCTGCTGTGACATGAGTGGAAGTGATATTTGTGGCTGAAACATATTTGGGCTCCATGAGGATCTTTCTCAAAGTGCTGGAGTTGGTATCAATGTCAGAGGCCTTTGTGTCTGGGGGAAGGGCTGGAGGTGGGGTGGAACGTGCCCGGGCCTCTTCATGCCTTGTAATCCAGTCTGCCACCTTAGTGGTACTTGAATGATGTGGGACCACCCCAGATGGGAAAGGGGTGGGGAGCTTGGCTGAAGCTGCAGAAGGAATCGTGGGAGTGGGTGTGCTTGGAACACTGGGTGGGGTAATTGGTGCATTCTCACTAGCAGAACGTACCTTGAAACTAGCTTGACTCCCATCATCCACTGGCACTGCCTGAGGAGGTAGGTCCAGTGGAGCTGGAGCTTTAGCAGGCACATCTTCTTCAGGAGCAAGTTGGATGGAAATCATTTCATTGGCTGGATTCTTGCTTGAGTCAGCAGGATTTGGCTCAGAGGAGATGGGAAGGGAATTTTTATTTTGCTTGTCTTCTTTTGGTGTTTCTGGGGGTCTTGACTTCAATTCACTAGTGACAGGACACTTGTTCTGTGCTTGTTCAGATTCAAGAGCATTTGCCTCCACAGCATCCCCTTTCTTACTGGTACTTCTCTTCCGGCGAGACCGAGTAGCCTTTTGGCGCACTCTATCCTTCCGGGAAACCTCTGCATCCTGTAACACCACCTCTTGCTCTTGGGCAGAGCTAGGCAATGCATTCACAGTCCCTTCAGGCTCCTTGGGGTCAGGCAGGAGCGCTGACGGGGCAGGGTCACTTGCAGATGGGACTGAAGCTTCCACAACAGTATCTGTTTCCAAGATGCCGGATACAGCTTGATCGGTTTCAGGCTCCATCTCTGCCTGAGGAGATGGCAGCACAAGGGGTTCAGCTGATATTTCAGTTTCAGATTCTGCAGAGTAAGTTGGGGGAGCTGGGAAGCTTTCTGGCTCACCAGAAATGTCATTGATAATGGACCCAATGGCTGCTGCAAGTTCTGTCTCACTGGCCTGGTGGGCAGGCTTGTCTCCCTCCTCCTCAGGATGGACATCAGTCACCTCGGCTGCCGGCTCTTTGTAGGTAGCGAGGGAGGTCTCTGTCAGCTTCGCAATGTTTTCAACAGCCTGCTCCAGCTCAATCTGCTTGGCTAACTGGGCCGCCTCTGGGGACTGCTTGGGCTCACGTACAACTTCATTTTCTGACTCATTAACAAGATCTTCTGGCTCATTCTTAAATGGGGGTGACAGATTGTCTTCCTTCAGGGGATTTTTAGTCTTTGAGGGTGGGACAACCATTGGTTCGCCTTCCTCTTCAGTGGGTCGCAAAGCTCCTTTTACTTCATCAACATTTAGACGAATTTCCACATTCTTCAGACACAGAGATGCTTTGTCCACTGAGGGCTTGGTATTTCGAGACCTTCCTCGTTTATATTTGGAACTTTTTTCTGGAACTTGTTTTTTCTCCACAGTCTCAACTACAGGAGTTTCGGGTGGATTCTTGTCTGGGTCTACTTCTTTTTTGTCCCGTTTCTGCTCATCTCCTCCTGTCTCTATTTCCTCTTTGTCTGACTTGGGTTTTGTACTGCTGTCATTAATATTGGGCTCTTGCTCACCCATCTCATTAGCTTCTTCAGGTGGGTCAACTGCAACATCTACTTTCTGCTCACTTTTTCCTTTTTTCCCCTGCAGTCCAGTAAGAGTTGCCAATTTCTGAGATCTAGGTGATCGCCAGCCTTCAGCAAGTTTGAGAGGCTCCGCTGTGTCTTTGGGTTCTGCCTCTTCTGCATCCTGTTCGGCTTTGACAGGTGATACATCTTCCTCAGCCCTCCTACGGGTTTTAGGAGGTCTCCCCCTCCTAGGAGTAGCAGCAAGTGATCCCGTCTCTTGTGCTTCTCTCTCCCGTTTTCTGGTTGACCTTGGCTGTTCTACTGGGTCTTTAACAGGAGATGGTTCTTCCTTGTCCCCTGGGTTGGCATAAACAGATCTCACGTTTCTTCTCCGAGTTCGACTGAGTGGCAAACTTGGCTCAATATTTTCAGTCTCTACAGCAGAACTGGGCGATTTAGCAGCATTTCTTGAAATCTTCTCTGTCTCCATCTTTAACTCAATGAGTTTCTGTGTTTCTCCACGAGGAGAACTAGACCGTTTGAGTTTTTCCCGGTCAATTCTCTCACTCTTTCTTGTAACTGGCTTCTCTGGGACACTAACTACAGTTGGCTGAACTGGTGTCTTAGAACGTTTGCTTTTGTTGGACTTTTTATCTTTTGCAACAACTGGTGGTTCCACTTCCAAGTCATTATCAGAACCTGGAGGCTGAACCTCAGGAAGGACCTCAACTTTCTGACTTGTATCACAGTTAGTTTTAGCAGCAGGGGCAGGTTTTTCCTCTTTCACTTCACTAGGCTCCTCAGGCTTCTGAACTGGTTTGGAAAGTGGTGAGATTAATGGGGTACTTTCAGGTTCTGGATCTATACTAATATCTACCTGAGAAGAAAATGAGGCTCCAGGAGTTGGAGGCTTGGTATCTAAATAACAAGGATGCTCAGCTGACAAGTTTTCCTGTGAAACCAAAGGAACAGGAACAATTTCTTTGTTGATCTCCGATACTGAGGGTAAGTCCATTTTTTCAGGCTGCTCCACAATGACAGTAGCATGTTCAGGAACACATTTTGGTTCTCCGGTTAGAGAAACCACCTCTACAATCTTTTCTTCTTTTCCTGAAGGTACCTCTGTTTTCTCCCTTTCTAATGACAAAGTGACTGATTCTTGGGATACAGTGGAACACAGAGGTGGTCCAACAGCAGAGAGTGATTTCAGTTCTGGCTCTTTATGCTCAGGAATAGATTCCAGTGTCTCAGGTCGGTTTTCTTTATCCTCTTGCTTCTCAACCTCTTTGGGTTTTTGGTCTTTTTCTTTTTCTTTCTGTTGCATTCTTGTGAGTTCGACAAATCTGCTGTGGAACAAAACTACTGGTTCTTGAATCAAATCACACGTGCTGTTTGACCCATCAGATGATGTCTGCCTCCCATATATTCTATTAGATAGGAGATCAAGTTCTTCATCCTTCCTTTCTAGATGCTGCAGTCGTTTAGAATCTTGCTCAAAGATGGAACTATGTAAAAACCGAGAAGCAAATAATTCTTGCCTTTCCTGTTCTTCTTCTTTGTGATCATCTTTTTTATCATCCATCTTCCCTTCTGAATCAGTCCTAATTTTTTTCTTTTTCATGTACCAGGATGGGATAGGTCTTGGTGCAGAGTCAACCTTTTCCTTATCTTTGTTGTTTCGAAAACTAGCAAATCTAGAGTCCCAATCTAAAAAAGACCAATTTTCTTCCCTAGAAGAAGAGAGAGATTTAGCTCTTTCAAGCAAAGCTTTAGTGTCTGGAGTGATTGTTTTGTCCAGTGCAAAAGAATAAAATTTGTTCCTTTCTAAAGAACCAGACAACCTTTCATCTCTCTCACGTACTTTGTCTTCTCTGTCTCTCAATAAAAAAGACAACCGAGAGTTCTCTAATAATGATGAAGTTTTGGGAGAATGGGATTTCTGTTCACCATCTTCATCTGAATCAGAAGGGACTTCACCAGGCTCCAAATCTCTATGTATAGACCGTTTTCGAAGGCTCTCTCTCTTAATTATGCTGCTTGGAAAGCTAACATCAACTCTGTTGGGCTCTGCTTTCATTTGAGATTCCCACCGATTTGGTTCATCTTCAGAATTCAAGCTGGAGAGCTTTATTTTGGCCATGTCTGCCATCTGTTCCTTCTTGCTGGAGTCATAAGGATTAAATTTTAGGGCCTCCTCCCTCACGGTCATATTGGAACATGACACACCCTTTTCATCTATTTTGGGAGACTCCTTGGTTTCCTTTAGTGGTATTAGCCTAGGGGAATCTACAGTCTCATCATCCTCATGAAAAGGAAAATGACGAATACTAGGTGAACAAGTACTCTTTTCTGCTTCTTCACTGATTTGGCGGGAACTTCTGTAATTTCTCTCTCGTTTAGTGCCAATTTCAAAATCAAAATGATCTACCTTTTTCTTTTTGCTTGGAGGAGAGTCATCTGTGACATCTTGAGGAGGTTTGCCCACTTCATGAACAAGGCTTCGTCTTTCATATTCATCCACCTCTTTCTTAGGACTGCCAAACTTCTCAGACTTGGCTATTTCCAGCTCCATCTGCTGTTTTCTGCGACTCTGCTCCATTTGTTTTCGGTAACTTTGTGTGTGATCAATATCGATGCCAATTTTTTCCTCATTATCTGCTGGTTTCTCTTGGCCAAGTTTGTGTTCTGCCATTTCTTCAGGAATGCCACTCAAGTTTTTCTTAATGTCTTCCTTTTCTGTTCCTTGATCATCTAATGGTTGAAGCTGCTTGTGTTGTGGCTTTATAAGGTTAAATTTTTTGGATAAAATTTCTTGACTTTCTACTGGTTCTTCAACTGTATCTCCTACCCTAGTGTGCATGTCTAGGGTAGGCTTTGACATAATCCCCACAGAAATACTTGCAAGCTCTTGACATTCTTTGGGGCTGGGAGCAGAAATAAGTTTTTCCAGTTTGATTCTCTCCAGTTTTTTAGGTTCTCTTCTAAAAATGTCTTTTCTTATGGGCTTTTTTTCAGGCTCAGCATCCCTTAAAACTGTCACTTCTCTAGTAGATGTCTCAGGCTGCCGTTTAAATATTGCTTTGGCATCATCTTCATCAAGGTTACTTTTTTTGACTTCCAGTTTTTGCCTATCTGGTTTCAAATTCACATCAGCAAAGCGCCTTTTTCGAGCCTCCAGCTTGTCCTGATCCACAGCACTCACTCCTTCGGTTGTGGAGTCCTTTAAGTGCTTCTTGGGTTTTGACTTTCCTTCCTTATCAGTCCCTTCTGGGTGGCTCACCTGGACCTTTTCTTTGGGCACTTTGGATCTGACAGCATCAAGTTTAGTCTGATCACCAGATTTTGCTGCATCAGCTTGAAAGAGCTGGAATCTCTGATCCAGAAAGGCAGATTTCACAGAGTCATTATCAAGTTTAGTTCTCAACTTTTCTAAAAAAGGTTGTTCAATAACCTTCCCTTCTTTTTCTTTCACTCGAGTCAAGACTACACATGGCATCAGGTCTAGCCGGTTTTTGGCTGTCCCTTCTTTGTCAGCTTTCTCTTTGCTTTGTTTGTTGATACTCTTCAATTTTTCAGGGCTGGGATCTCTCTCATTCTCTTGATCTGTTTCTGAAGACTGAGAACCAGGGGAGTGAATTTTGGCTTTTCGTCTTTGCTGAAAAATAGGCTTTTCTTTTTCTGCTCTTTCAGGTTTTTCCTTCCTCACTGGACGTTTGTCTTTCTCCACTCTCTCTGGATCAAACGTACGTTCTTTGTCAGGCTTTTCAATCTTTGTATAACGGTCTATGCGAGTTTTTTCAAACTTATCATACCTCGGAGGAGAAACTGAACTGCAGCTCCCACTCCGATCTGAAGACCTGCTATAAACTCTCCGCTCAGAATCACTTTGGTGTCTCTCTGATTGAGGAGATGGAACTACAGGGCTTGGGGCCCGCCGAGAATGGGCTGGACTCTGACTCCGTTCAATCGGCCTCCTTTCATGGTCTCTGTCTCGGTCAGATTCAAATCGTTCTCGCTCTCTTTCCCGTTCCCTCTGCCTGTAACTGTATTCCCTTATATCTTGTTCATAAGGATCATTTCGGTAATCCCTGTATTCCCGGGGGTCATCATAATATCGTGGCTCATAGTAGTCTCCTTGATAGGGATCCCAATCAGGATAAAATTCTCTCCCTCGGGCTGGATATTCCCTCCTAGGATCTTCAGAATATGACCCCGGAGTTCGAACAGACTCATAATATGTACGATCTGTGGTATATTCATAGGATCCTCGTCTTTCATCTCTGTCCAAAAAAAAGAAAACAAAAAGGGGTTTGGGGGAAGAAGTACATTAGTTCTTTCCCTAATTAATGTAGCATTAAATTACAAAGTACAATGTTACATCTTTAAAATGTGTTGATGTTTCTCTCTGCACAGAGAACACAATTTAACTTTTTCTACAGTCAGGGTTGGGTTTTTTCTATTTTGTGCCTCCTCTGTTTAAAAATATTCAACGGTTATGTGACCAAAGTCCAAACCTCTTTAACTAAAACTCAAAGCATATTGTAATCCTTTAAAACAATATATTACACATCAGAATGAAAGGCACTACTTGACCTTACAAAGATTATCACTCCCTTCTAGCCAATCTGGACAACCATCCCCCCTAAATGTAGACAGATACCACAACTCCACCCAGGCCGTTCCTTATTTCTGGAAATTTTTTTTTAAAATATTTCTTTATTCTTGAAACTTGCCCAATTACAAATAAATAATCCAAAAAATATAACTCTTTGATATACATTTTTTTTCAGGCAGGTAAGAGCAACAACCAAGAATACACTGAAAATAAGTTTACATTAAATATTCAATTACAATATATAATTGGTCATTCAGTTACATTTTCAGCACAGTCCAATAGGTACACTGTTTAAAACTAGACCACTTAAACACAGATGGATACAATTATCTTACGGGTCTAAGAGAATGAACACACATCACAGCTTTTTAAAAAGGATGGCCTATCAACTATGACTTTAGTAAAATCTATACCTGTATTTTAAGGTTGAACATAAAAGGCCACCTCTCTCTAAACTCCTCTTCTCTGTTTTGGGCCTCCACACAACACTTTCATGAATCTCCAAGCTACCATAGCTACATTGTTGCCTCATCCCCGGTAACTGTCAGTTTTCATAAGGCCAAGAGCTGTGTATATAGACCACTTTATCTACCCACCCCTGCCCTGAGCAGAATGAAGCACATCATTAAAACCAATCAATCTTCCCAGGATGCTCAAATAGTAGTGACAACACACTTCACTGGCTACCTTGGTGATGATCTTTTTTGATACAGATTCCCATATTCAAATGGGGCTTTGATATCATCATCAAGGTGGACATGCCCTGTAGTGACACAGCTCACAGCCAATACAGGCCTGCCCATTCCAAGAAGGTTCTTGGAACACATGGGTTCTAACTAATTTGCTGGTAGAGAAATAGTCTTCCCCAAATTCTCCTGACATGGCAGGGATGCTGAGGGACCACGAGCACTGCCTGCTAACAAATCCCTATTCTCATCATCTTTTGTAATTATCTACGCTCCCACTGACCTCCAGAGTCTCAAATCTCCAACTACTGGAGATGTCCTATGGAATATTCCTAACTGGAAATCCAGCAGCCATCTTAAACTCAAAGTCTTCAAAGCTGAACTTACTATCTTCCTCCCTCCTCCCCAAAATCATTCCCTTCTTCCTAGTTGACTGTTATCCAAAGCTCAAGTTACAACCTAGGTATCATCCTCAATAGGCGATACATCTTGTCCTTTCTACCATATGCTATGCACCCCCTGCTCTTCTCTGACACAGCCACCACCCTGATGCAGAACTTCATCACATCACACCCAGACTGTCATAAAAGCCTTCTGCTGCTTGATCTTCCTGTCTCAAATCTCCCTCCAATCCAGTCTGTTGTACACTCAGCTAACAAATCTTCAAGTGCACACCGAATCATGTCTGTGTCTGTCTCTCTTACTCTCTCTCTCTCTCTCTCTCTCTCTCAATAAATTCCAGTGGCCTTCTATTTCTTCCAGATCAAATATGAAAACCTCTTTGGCTTTTAAAGACTTCTACAAACTGATTCCCTGATACCTTTCCAGTCTTTCTCCTCTTTCCTCTCCACTCCACACACCCTGGGTGATCCAGCCTCCATTCCCCCTCCCCCCCACCCTCCCTTCCCTTCTCACTAACTCTCTTCCCCATGCCTCAAACTCCCTCCCTTCTCACATCTGCCTCCTGGCTTTCTTAGATATAAGTCAAGCAAGCTTTTTCTGATTCTCCTTAATCTTAGTGTCGTCCCTTTGAGATTATCGTGTGTGTGTGTGTGTGTGTGTGTGTGTGTGTGTTTTGTTTGTATAAAGATGTCTGCAAGTTGTCTCCCTCATTTGACTGTAAGTTCTTTGAGGGCAGAGACTGTGCTTTTGCCCATGTATGTACCCCCAGTTCCTGGCACATAGCAGACATTTAATAACTGTTGGTTGATCTGATGGCATCCATTATTTTGACTCCTCACATTTCTTATATTTTACATGTTGTATCCTGTTCAAAATTAATACGTACCTCCCACTCTCCTGAGGCACGTTTTTAATTCTTTGAGAAGACTATATTGTGTTCTATGACTCACAGAAATACCAGTTGCCGTCATATAAACTATTACATAATAAGGGCATTCCAGAGTCATAAAATTAAGTGGTACGTGAAGTTTATGGAAGAAAATTTTCAGGAAAAACTTGATGAAAGAAATGGTATCTGAGCTGCACTTTTTAAATGAAAACTCTAAATTTAAGAACTTCATAAAACTACTACAGCAGGCAGTGTTTCAACCACTTCCACACAAATGAACTAAACAGAACACCAAAAGTAGACTAACAATTTACATCATCAGAGGATTCTGTGACAGAAGGGCCTCTAAGGATCATCTCTTCTGAATTTCTCTTATAGAAGTGGGAAGGGAGGACCAAAGAGGATTAACAGGCCTGCCTAAAGTCACAGAAGTCATAAGCAAGAAAATTAGGATTCAAACTTCAGTCTCTTCAGACCATGGGAATCATGACTATGGGCTGCAGTTCGTGATTCTAACACTATAGCTAGAAGGGTCTTCAATTATTTCATATAAAAAGATTCTGAAATGAACATTAGCTCATTTTCATAGCTTAAATATCTCAATGACAAGAGACACTACATGTTAAAAATTCTATTAAGCAGGATGCCATCATCATGTCTGGAGACCAATGTGAACAAAATGAAAAATGGATTCACGGCCCCCAAAAGCAAGAGTGAACCCAAGAGTGAAAAGACATTTCTCACAACATCCATTGTATCTGAAGACCCAGGACAAATGTGTCCAAGATTACAAAGAAGTCCAAGATTATCTCTAGGGGACCTAACAATCATGTTCTGAAGTCTAATGAATTGCAATAAAAATCCTTTTGGCAATGCCTCAAGAAGCAAAGTGTTTTATTACACAAGAGTCATTATTTCCACTTTCAAATCCAATTGGCTCTTAGAGAACCTGACAATACCATGATAGAATATCTTCATTTGGTCCTGACAAACACTAAGTATTTGGGGGGAGAGTGCTAAATTCACAATCCAAGCATTGATAGGAATGTTTATGAAATGATTTAGAACAGCAGGAGGAAAAAAGGCTCTTAATAAACTTTCAAGCTCTTTAACCAGGCACAAGCACCATGCGAGAAAGAAGGGGTGTGTACACTACTGTTAGCTTTGTCCATTTTAAATATGCTACCAACCTAAACTATGTTTTTAGATATAAATTCAGACATTCTTTAAAGAAGACCTCTAGGGGTATGCATTTGATCCATACAATTCTGGACCACTCTGGTTTTTAAGGTACCTAAAATGAGATGTTTAAACTATTTTCCCCATTAAACAATCAAGGGTGGATTTCAGACTTGAGAACTACACAGTGTTCAGGGTCCACTTCTTAGCCTTTAAATCAGACTGGGGTCTCATGGTAAGGCTGACTTGAAAGCCCTGAGACCCAGGCACGCGCCTTTGCTTTGCCACTAACAGAGACAATAACCACCAACAGGTCATTCTCATCTCTGTGACCCCAAGTTGCTAATTAATAAAACAAGATAAAAATATCTGTACTAGGGACTTCAAAAGGTTATTGGAAGAAAGGTATTTTGTAAACTGTCACATATTACTTACATGTGAAGTTATTATTTACTATTAGTTAGGCTCCACTGTCATCCAATAAATATTAAATAACTTAGGGGGACCCTCCCATGCTTGGGGTAAATTCACTACAAATTGATGAAATTTCAATGTTAAGGAAACCCAAGTCAATGAAAAAATTAATACTAAATAGTAATTTCTTACATTACTCAGAATGTACACAGGTCACTTTATATTACAACCAAAAAAAAAAAAAAAGAGTCAAACAGAATCTGAATTTGTCAGGCTACCTGTGAATCTGAGGAAGAAGAGAGGTTTGAAGTGTTTGAAAAAAGACAATCGTCTCTACAATTACAGATACTAAAATGAAATACCACTGACTTCAAGTTATAGTTAGAGGTTTTCATGAAATCTGTAAATCATCTTATATTTGATACACACCTTCTTTCTGATAACATTTCATAGAAATCTCTGATATCTTGACCTGATTTCTCCATGGAATGATAAAATGCCAATTGACTTTCACGGTTTGCAAAGTCCACCTAAAATACAAAGAAAAAAAAACCAATCAGATATTATAAAAGTATCAGATTTCTAGTGATGTAAATAATTATTAAATCCATAAATTCTAACTGTCTATTATAAACACAATATTAGATCCTGAAAAATGAGCAAAGATGAAGAGAAAAAAGGAAATCTAGCTGAACCAAAATCCCTTCCTTAAAATAAGGTCCTGCCCTCAGCACAAACACTTAAAAGGTATCCCCAGCCAAACTGCAAACTGCCCAACTTAAGACTAAGATCAGGGCCATCATTCTAGTACTTTATACCAAAAAAAAAACCAAAGTGCTACATTCATAGCACTTTATACCAAGATTCCAGCCTGTCCCCTTCGATGAAAAATTCCAACTAAATCCACCAATTCCAGTTGTATAAATGTTTGCTGGAGTCTCATATCTAAAATTCCTCACCACTGTGCCTTCATGTTATGTCCCAGCATCACATAGAAAGACATTTTTACTTAAATTAAATGACCAGTTACGAAAATGCATCAACTCCTTCAAAACCACTATAAACACCAAGCTTTCAGACAAATACACCAAATAAAAGAACCATGTTCCAAAGGGTTACCCATTCTTTAGGAGAGGAGGAAAAAAAGAAGAGAAGAGGATCATTCAGAAGATGGACTGACACTCCATGTTCCTGGGTCTCTATAGTCCCTACGTGCCTACTCATCAGCTAACAATGGTCACTAAAAGCCATCACCACCAAGCATCCAGGACCCTTGATCAGACAAATGAGAGGATCCCAAAGAAGGTTTGCTAATACCCTAAAATCCTCAATAAGCCGAGTATTAAAAAAAAAAAAATCTGAGGCACCTATGGAAAACTCTGAACCTACAATCTAGATCCTTAATTAAGCAGTCCTCTGACTGGCTGTTTGCAAAAAATGCCAGCTAACTAAGAAGGGAGACCGGAGGGCAGGATCTCAATACAATTTTGCTCCTTTCTTTTGAAAGGTCATTCTGCACACCTTAATTTTATTCCCACCGATTTTCCTCCCCTTGGTCTCTTTTACAGCTGCTTGTGCATATTCAATTTCATTGTAGAGAACCAGGGCCATGCCTTTTAAGCGGTCATACACCACCTGTAAAAAACAAAAAAACAAAACAAAAACCAAATAAGCGCCTCATCCACTGGACTTAAGGTCAGTCCCAACAAAATCCTAAGTCACGAGGATACCCTGGAGAAAATAGTTCTTTTAAACTCCAGAAAATTGTCAGACTTTTCTGATGATGCACAATGAAATGAAGACAATCACAGGAGCAGGGACTGATTTTAATGTGGATTTTGTGGCTTGAGGTATATTATGCCTTTATTTTGTTTTTCTGTATTTTACTTTATTTTTCTTGGAGACTGAGTTTATTACTTATATGCTTTTGTTTAGGTTTTTCTGGTTAAAAGAAAAATCAACCTCCTAAAGGGTTGAGAAAAAAGGTAATAAGAATACTGAGTGAAAGAACAAAATTCCAGTCATTTCTGCTTACAGGCAAAGGTGACTGGTATTTCAGAGCAGTTTGAATTGTCATTCACCCGGCTGGCCCTGATAAAATGTTGTTCAGACAACAAAAGCTACATTAAAGTAATGTTAAAGTTCTATGTCACACACCTGCACAAAATGAGAAATTCACTTTTAGAGAGGGTTAAACCTTTACATACCAGAGTATACAGTTAAGGTTTCCAATTGTGTTTGCAAGCGTGTTACACAACAGCAATACTCTAGATGAACCTTTTGCTGTATGAATTTCTCTTTTTAAAGCCAGTTTAATTCCAAAAATGTAATTAAGTCTAAATACACAATTAATGAAAATACATATAATCATATAATTAGACTAATTTTAAGGCAAAAATGAAATCCTAAACAGCCCTAGGACACTTTCTATGTGCCTATACTGCTCTGTTAAGGACAGATTAGTTTTTAAAAAAAAACTTATCTCGGCTTGTTCAAAATATTTGTTTTTCAAAACACTAGCCTACCCTGTAAACTAACAGATTAAAAATACTAGCCCCTACCACCCAGAGAATTTCTATGCATAAGCTATACAAACACACTAGAAACAGGGGTTGAAAGGACAGGATAAAGAAAGGAAAACAGTAAAAATTTCAAACCACACACTAAAGCCTCCCACCTACCTTTACCACAGGCCCGTATCGGCAGAAATGTCGTGTTAAATACTGATCCGTTATGTTTGTAGAAAGCCCATCTAACCACACGCAGTTTGTAGGCATGCTCTTTCCAAAACCCAGCTGAATATAAAAGGGTGAAATTTCCATCAGTAAAATTCACAATCTTTCATAGCCACAGAATTCTGAGAAAAAAAAAAACTATTCTTCTACAGCAATCTGAGCACAGCAATTAGCTCTTCAAATGAGAAAAAAACAAGTCAAAATAAAAACAAACAAAAACAAACATACTGAAATCCAACCTGCTCAACCATGTACATTACTACCTCATAATGTACTGAGAATACAAAGGTGATATACAATCCAACTACACATTGATTCAATTTCATAAGCTAACAAAATTGCCAAAAGTCACAGCACAGTAAGTACAGAGATTTCTTTACCTTGAGTCGATTATTTCCAAGGTATTCCCCATCCATCTTCTTAATAGCTTTACAGACGCTTGTAATGTCACAATATTGAAGGAATGCATATTGGGGAACTCCATTCACTTTCTTAATGTCAATATCCTGAAAAAAGCCAATCAATAATACTCAATGATATGCAAGGACATACATAGGTCACTGCAAAAATGAGATCCTGCATGGAGTTTCTTCCCAAAATGCTCAAAGTACTCTAGGTAAGCATTTCTTAATTAAAATATTTATCTCAATGCAACTTTAAATTAATGGACTAGACACTCAAACCACAACAATCCATTTTAAAGTCAAGATTTATCCCAACCCTCTCTCTTCTTTCCCTCACTCCCAAAAAAGTGCTCCTGACTACTCAAAGACCAACTGAATGCTGCCAACCTAAGAAAGGCTTGGGTTGACTATTAACCAGGAAAGCAGGGGTCGTTTGCAACAACTATCAAGAGTCAGCTCTTCAAGAAAATCACCTTCATCAGAAGCAGCAAAGAACCATAGCTCTCAGGGGAAATGGCTTTTCTAAGATATAGCAAGTTGATACAAATTTGTGGCAAGGAGTCAAGAGGTATAATAATCACACCAGAGCATCCCTGAGTCTGTTTATGATTCAGTCTCATTTTCCATGTCAAACCAACTGGGAAAAAACAGCTAAATTTCTCCTTCCAATACTGAAATTTTTGTTAGGTATCAGGAATTTTCAAACGCCAGTATTCAGACTAAAAATTACAAAGAAGCCACATTTTCAAAAGCACTTCTAAAATGTCCAATCAAAAATGACTTTATTGAAACTGAAGTATGTAGGTTTGCTCTATCCATGGAAGAATCGTATCCTATCATAAATGAGCCCAGCATGCTGTTTTGCTTGGTAAATATAGTATGCAAAACTTACATCCATGTAGATTGTAGCCCTAACAATTCAGATTTACAAAAATATGTATTCATAGGTGTCTCTAGACTCGTTTCTTGAAATAAGTCAAAAAAGGGCCAACAAGGTGGAGAGACAGCTACTATGTACAATGATGCACACCCTTTCAGTGTGCCTGTTAACTTGTTAGAATCAGCAATTTGCCTTATCAAAGGAATAGAGAAAAAAACCTGTTCCAGCCAGTGGCCCAGGTAACCCAGAGATACAGAAGGGAGGGGAAGAACCATAAAAATGAAGCTACGCTGGATTAAATGATAACAACTCGCTCCAAGATGAAGACAGACAACTATCATTTGAGTGCAATGAGTTGTATGCCAATACTGAGGGGGAAAACATACAAGGTAGCATTATTTCAAGGCAAATCAATTTCTGGACAGACAATGGCAAATAGAAACCGATGTCCACCATCATGTGAAATGTAAGATCACAGAATAATGAATTAAATAGAAGACAATGATTAAGATATTCTAAAAACTAAATACTGTTTGGGAAGAACTTGGCAATCAAATTCGACTTGCCCATAAATCAGGACTGCATGGGCCATCTGTGGCATGGCATACACCAAAGGACTTTTGGGTGGTCCAGGGTTCACAGGCCTCCTGTTTTGTCAGCAGCCAAACACTGCGCAGGCCTGCTACAAATCAATGCTGCAGTTATTGATAAGTTGGCCTTTTTGCCCAAGGCAGGATGACAATCAAAACATCCGGTCTTGTTAGGTCTAATTTTATCAACTAACACTATGGTAAGACTTGGTATGACTGAAACAATACACTCAGATGCGCCCATCCTACTGAGAATTAATCGTCTTTAAAATGGTATAGACAATGATTCCATTTTCAGGATCAGAATGCGTCCTGTGCTTTCAACATTAGACAGTCACACCTATGCCACATCTATGATTCTTTCCAACTCTCCCATCTTCTGAGTTGTGAAGTGATAGCTATATTCATCAAGTAGAAATGAATTAGTATCATTGAGACACAAACATATTCCACTTAAGCAAAAATTTTAATATACAGAAAAAAAATTTAACCTTTTAAACAGAGTAGGAAGGCAGCTATTGTACTGGTCCATTTCCCCAAGTACCAACACCTCTCTCCCCTTTCCTTTATCTCTTCTTCCATTCCCTTTCTTACACCCGAGCCCTATAAAACAAGGTAAGGAGCAGCAACATTCTAGTCATATGCAGTGAATATGCTTTTGTTTACTGAACACATACGACCGCCCCCACGAGATGCTGTTATGTATTCATACAGTGGGAAAATATTTACTTCTAAATAATATTCCATATAAAATATATACAAATAGAAAAGAGGCCTTTGCTTAAAAGAAGGTACCTTTGGGTGACTATTCTCCAATGCATAAATAAGAACATTAACCTAGAAAAATGTCTACACACACTAGAGCACCTAGGACACATTCCTCTTTGGCCATAACTCTAAACAAGACTACACAAAAACAGCATTAGTCCTTCTCCTGGTTTGGTTTGGTTTTAAACAGAAAGAAGCTTCACGGAGCTCAGAGGTGCCAAGGTGCTGCACTCTCATCACTCAGCACAACTAGAACCAATTCCAACAGTTTAACTAACGGCAGCTGTATGGAGGGAATTGCAAAGCCTTTGATACTCAAAGTCAACGAGCAGCTTCCAAGGCTAGAACAAGTCTCCATTACAAATATTAATATGGAATTTGAACTTCCAGCACTGATCATTCATATCCAGGTCATCCCACAAGCCAATCTGCCTTTTCCTGAAGTAATAGAAGTCAAGACTCTCCTCCAAATCTTGTTGACCTTCAACCCCAAAGCACGAAAACCACACTGAAAACATCATCTAATGTGTGTCTTGAGAGTAACTTTTGGAGTCACTCAGTTGAATTAATCATTAAGATCCACACAGAGAAATGAGACATTAATTAAACCAAATTAACTAGATCCCTCAAAAAGTTATACTGTACATATGTTTTAGCAGAGGTCAAAAAACATTTTGTATTCTAAGAAGTAACATACCACAATTTCTCCAAACCGCTGGAAGATATTGCGAAGGTCATGATAGGTGGTGGTCTTTTCTAGGTTGCCAATGAAGAGAGTCCTTGTTGCTTTGGGGTGGAATTCATCTATCCTTTCATCCAGGGGACGAAATTCATTCTCACTTTCTGTTTCTAGAGGGGAGACATGAGGAGAGGGGGAAAAGGAGGGAAAAGGTTTTTTAAATAAAAGTGTAACAAATGTATATAATACATTTAGTTTCTAGGATGACTCTATACCTAGGAAACTGGTAATCTAATAAATGACAGGCTTATCCAGCAGGTAAATACAGTATATACACATGTACAGATATGCAGCATATGAACTGAGTAGATATATGTTTATATGTATATCTGTATGCACACACCCAAGTTCAGATACACAGTCTTGGCTTCCCCTTACCTCTTTTGTAACTCACGGGGTAATTCACTGTCAAAAGACACATATGGGTGAAGCTTTATTTAAAGGCACCTGCTGAACTTCTAACCTTTCAAAACAGAAATGAATCTGCTCCTTGTGAGAGCTTGGTTAAATGACAAATCAATCAACACCCTGGTCACTTTTAAACTCCAAACAGTGATAATTTTCTTTCAACCTTAGGCTCCCAGCTGCTGTGCAAACCTTTAGCAAGAGTTCAGGAGGGAAAGAAAAAAACAAAAACCTAAAAAACACCCAGAATTGAAATAAGCTAAAAACTCATTTAGCTTAATTCTTAATTCAACAAAAAAATCTCAACTAACACCCTTAATGGTTGCTGCCATACCAATTAACCTAATGATCCAATGCCATGAATACAGAAATTTGTCAAATATGGAAATTATCAAATTATCCTCTGATGTCACATGGTTGAAAAATCTTTGCTTGAGGACACTGGTGTTTTACAGAAGGTCTTTGTTGAGTGCAATGTGATGGGGACGAGAGGACATAGTTTCCCTGGTTCAATTTCCAATTCAGCCACTACTGGCCTGGCTGATAGGGTTCTTCTTATATCTATCTATAACCGGGAAACATTTGCTTAGATACAACACAACGGTGAATCCACAGCTGCATTACTTTTATATCTAACCTTTGGCTATTCATATAAAGAAACAGCATTAAAAATTATTAGCATCATTCCTCAAATCAATTTATATTAACTGGTTTTAAAGGAAAACCCTGGTGTCATCTGACTTTCAATGAATTCCAGGGTTGTGGTTCTCAAAATTCCAAGATAAACACATTGCCTTGAGTCTACCAGATTCTCTTACTTAAATTCTAAAAAGCGTATTAGGCACAAAAATAAAAATTCCTACTCGGTGGTACTTATCAATTTTCAAAGGAAAAAAATAACACTGAAATACTCAGAAATTATTCTCTAAGTGAACTCCACTTGAGCAACCTTGGGCATGTACTGCAAGACCATAGGGTCTTCCACTAGAAAGACAGAAAGCTAATTAGCAGATTAAGAATGTCTCCTTTTTCCTTCTTCATAAATGAACCAACTACCAAACCCTGTCCAGTGAAGACTCAAGAGAACCTAACAGGTCATATACCAGGCCAAGACTTATGACCACAGCTTTTCAAACCACTAGGACTGTTTAACTATGTTGCAAAGGGAAAACTGCTATAGTATAATGCTGAGCGGACAACAAAGTCTCTCTGAGAGTAACTTAAATAAAAAAACAAAGACATCCTTATTCCAAAGTCCTGGAAGCACCATCAAATGATGCAAAAATTAATATTATCGTTTGGGAACAAAAGAGAAAACCTACTATCTAGTCCGATGCAACAGCTACTCCCAAGTCACGACGTCTTACCCAAATATAACCCTCAAAGTCAAGGTGATCTCTGTCCTGGCAAAGTACCTCCAAATTAAAAATGATCAAGGTCAAATATGACTTTTACAAAGGAAAATATTAAGAGGGCTGCACACTGTCCTTCTTGTAACAGAAAAAAACAAGTCCAATATTTAACGAACCAAAAATAAGTAGCACCATCGTTACTTTCAGTTGTCAAATCCATTTTTTGTGTTTATCTAAGAAATCTTCTCAGGGCAGGGGAAAAACATTTTCCTCCAGAAAGACAGAAACGGTCTAAGATCCCCTGGGAGAAGAGGTATGCCTAAAGCCAGGAGCTGAAGAAGAAAACCCTGGGAAAGGGGGGAGGAGGAATACCCTAGTCCCTGAAAGACCTTAGGAAGAAGAGCTATAGTCGTATAAGGCTCAAATGCAGAGTCTCACAAATTGTAGTACAAGGGGAAAAAGAAACATCAGATCATGTGCATGATGCTATGCTGTGTATATGTATGTAATATCTAAGAGCAGACTTCTGAGCAGGTACCACTATTAACAAAGAGTCTTGGTCTGAAGGAGTCATCAGTTCTAGACTCCTGCTTCATCATATTGGGATTTATATTGAAAGAACTAAGCTCAAGTGATGCCCTAAGATGGGTTACAGCCAATGAATCCCTCAAAATCAAGAGTTTCCACCCAAAACATTTCTCTCTCATTGCGAGTCCATCCAGGTCATGAAAGGTGATCTAACTTCTGCTAGATTTTGCATAATGGGAAGAACCTGTCCAACCACACTCTCCCCTCAGGTCGATGATCCTCTTTGCATGCTGCCTGCTCCCAGGAGGTCACCACACCTTGACCGACCGGATCAACTCTAGAACTCTGAACCAATGGCCTTCTTCTCTTAGACAGCCACTAGCCTGGGACTCTGGATCCTCTAACCATCACAGCCTTCTTCCCTGGGTCCCAGAGGCAGAATCCAGAGGCTTTTCCCCACAACAAGCTCCTAACTGAACACAAGTGCGTCCATCCGCCACTGCCGGCTCTTGCACAACACCCTTGGATCGTGTCGCTAAGGAAAGGGGAGCGCTGTGCGCAGTCAGGAGGAACACCCCTTCCCTGCATAAGCTCGCACGTCATTCACACTGAGGTCAATAGTGTCTACTTTTCTTACCTGGCCCTACCCACGCTGTCACTTCAATCTGCACGCCAAAGAAGAGTTTTCCTTTTGACGCATTCTGTGCTTTTTCCTGGTCCTCTTGCTGACGAAAGAATACCAGGCCATACCGTTCTTCCGAGGCCCCATGGATCTGCACCGAAGTCACTTTCCCATACTTCTTAAACTCATGGAAAAGGCCATCTTTAAGGCTTGTGTCTAAATCCCCACCCCAACAGAAACCAGAGTCATTTCTCTTTCTATTGTAACTGAGTAACT
The DNA here is from genome assembly GCA_028646575.1 of Pseudocheirus occidentalis. Taxonomy (NCBI): domain Eukaryota; kingdom Metazoa; phylum Chordata; class Mammalia; order Diprotodontia; family Pseudocheiridae; genus Pseudocheirus; species Pseudocheirus occidentalis. The sequence goes on along the minus strand of CM053596.1, from coordinate 37,175,200 downwards.
CAAAAAGCAAGGAGTCAGCGCTGGCCTCCCCTCTCTCCCTCTCTCTCTGTGTGAGTGCGGGGATTCACGTTAGAGATGGCGTGCGCTGTGCTGGCTCTGTTGGCTCCTCCGAGCTAGCGTGCCCTCAGCTAGTGCGCTGACTCGCTTCTCAGTCCTAAGCCCGTAGGACGCACGGCCGGTGAGGGGGCCAAAGTTTTCGTAAAGCCACACCTTACCACAGTTCCCACTGTAATGTACCAAGTGCTCTAGAGTGAGTCTCAGTTTCTCAGTTGGTGAAATAGAACGGTTCCCATTTCTGTGGTGATTTAAAGTTTACAAAGCATTTTCCTTACAACAAAACTGAAAAGTAGGTAATACACATATTCTTCCCATTTAGCTGGGGCTAAAAAACGGCGAGCTCAGGGCTGCTTACTTACAGTAACTAAGCATCTGAGCTGGGATGCAAACCAAGGTACGCTTCTGACACCAACTCAAAATATTGTGGGCAGGGGAAACTGCTTCAGATCACTTCATTTCTAGGTGGATGGTTCTAAGCAGCTTAGAAACCAAGAGGTTTGAAGCAGTGCCAGGTTAAGATGAATTTGCATTTTCCTCAACACATTAAAATGTTGCCTTCACTGCAAAGTATCAAATTAAAATAGTGTTCATTTTCTCCTGCTCCCCCTGGGTGGGGGGGTATGTGAGAGTTACCTGTTGAGCGCACGGGAAGATTCTGAACCTTGATCCCGAAACTTTTGCGAGGCTCTTCCTTCTCCAGAGATGGAGGCAGCTGAGAAGTGGGTGCTGGCACCGCTGTGGACTGAACTGACCTCGCAGGAGACTCATCACTTGAACTACTGCTGGAATCACTGCTGTGAGAGGATGGAAACAGAAATTCAGTCACGTGCCCATCACAGTACAGCTCAAGCATCTTTCTCTATCAACTCAATAGCATCATCGCCCTCTTGTCATGCCTCCCACCACCACCACCACCACCACCACCACCACCTCCACCCTCCTTTTTTTTTTTTTAACTCTAAAAATAGAGGCAAGAGAATATCCCAAAATATCTTGGGGGTAGACAAAGGAAACAGGCTCAGGGAACAAAATAAACACATTTGCCGATGAGAACCAGGTTCTTAGGAGTGCTGAGCTTATTAAACCTGAATAGGTCACTATTTCAAAAGACCTGTGACTTCATCACGGGGATACCGAGAGGAAGCTCATCAGCCTGCCCTCCGTGTTTAGTAGGTTTTCTTCATGAGTTCCTAAGGCCAACTAGTGTGGCCACGTGGTGGTCAGCCCTCTAAAACCAAATAGATATATCAAAGATCAATTTTGGGGTTTTGGGGCAACAACAGTTTTAGATGTCATAATTCACTTCTTTATGTCGTAAGCCACAAGTGAAATGTACCAGAGTTGTGTGGTAGCTGATTTACATCTCAGAAAATGACTGGGGAATTTAGGGAATTTGAATAAGAAGGGTTTAGACTCCTTTTCACCTGTGGAAACACAATACCCAAATCAAAGAATGGGAGAATTATCCTCATTGAGTCTCCTTTAAACTGTGAAGTAGGACATGCTAATAGTAACAATAATCATCACAATTACCACATATAAAATCCACTATAGTTTTTGCCAATTGTTTTCAACTAAAAATTAAATTTGTATGAAAATCTGTAACCCAGAGAAAAAATCTGAGCTCCCAAGACACATTATCATCACTTGGAAGGGGAAGGAGCATCGCACAGCACAGATACTCTATTTCTTAAAGCTGATAAGACTTAATACTAGCACACATTTATAGATAATGTTACCAGAAGTAATGGCAGACCTATGAGTGAGAAGGCTCAGGTTCCATTCCTGGTCCCTCCTTGTTTGACCTTAGGCAAGTCACGGAAATCCTCAGCATCTTCCCTCATCTTTAAAGTGAGGAGGCTGTCAAGTTTACAAAGCATCTTGTCCTTACAAAGACCCTGAGAGGAGGTTCTAGAAATGTTTTTCCCATTTTACAAATGGGGAAACAGGATCAGAAAGATGAAGTGTCTTATGCAGCTGAAATGCTTAGCTAGTGCACAATTTTTTTTTAAATGGTGGTAACTTCAGAGTTGGGATACCCTTTGGGTTTTGGTTAGCCTCCACTACAATAAAAGTCAACCTAGATTACAGTCTAGAAGACCACTGGGGTAGCAGCAGGTTCTCACTCACTCAACACCCCAATCCCCAAGAGTCTAAGTACCTAGTTGCACTCAGTTTCCCCTTCTATGAACACAGCTGGCTAGTATTGCTGTGGTCTTGGAGAATCCCTGATAAAAGTCATTAGTTACTCACACAAGAGAAATACAATGGCTGAAATTAGAAATTAATAAAACCAATTCCCACCTTGCATTTTCAGCAAACAGCCACAGAAAGACTAAGAGGGAAGTACCTGCAGTTCCATGAACACCAGAGTGCACGAGTAGCCCAAGAAAAGAGTTCCTGTAACATGACTAAAAATGAGAAGCTCTACAGTGTAGAGATGGTGTGAATTAGTCCACCGAGAAAGTATCAGGGTGGTTTCCCTCTTCTTATGGTACTTGCCACAAAACACAACTCCATAACAATCTATGGGGAACACATAGCAAACCTTTAAGTAAACTGGAAAGTAAAAGAATACTGTATTATCTGACAGTAAAATAATGAACAATGGAACACAAAAGACAAAAACTCAATACAAGCTTGAATTGTTAAGACAATAATGCCAGCTTACATTTTCATACTATTTAAAAGCAGCTGAATCCACCAACTCTTAAGATAGGCAGAACAAGCTGATGACCATTTTATAGATAAGTAGGGATTTATTATCTCCCTCTGGGGGCCTCAGCTGTTGTTCTTTATGAAAGATTTGTACCAGAAGATCTCAGACTGATCCCTTTCAGCTCTAAAAGACTGTAACTGTACAATCTATAAGAAAGATTTACAATAAAGTACAACAGAGGAAAAGCAATTCCTTTGATGACTCCTTTTGCTAGCAAAGCAGAATTTGGAATCAAGAACAGAATTTGGTTCAGCACAACTTAGAGGAGAAACTGTGAAGATCACACACACACACACACACACACACACACAAGAGATCCATCCATTATAACATGGAACAAGAACCAAAAAGTGATCAAATTATGTATACCACCTAGACCTAGTACTAGGTACATACATCCTCCCCTACCACTAAGAAGTCAGAGAGACGTAAAGGACAGACACGTACAAAAACATTTTCAGAAGTACATTCTATTGTATTAAGAATTGGAAACTGTGTCCATCAACTGGGGAATGACTAAATAAGTTGCAATATATAAATGAAATAGAATATTACTGTAAATAAGAAATAATGAAGGGTGTGGTTTGAGAGAAAGCAAGGAAGACTTGTATGAATTGATACAGAGTAAAGTAAGTAGAACCAAGAGAACAATTCAAACAGTGACCACACTAAAAGGAAAACATTCTGAAATAACTAAAAAAAACTCTGATCAACATAGTAGCCAAATTATGACTTCATTGCCACTCAATTCTTGGGGTACTTAGGAGAAGCTATTGACTTTTCTGTTTTTCTCTGTATTCTCAAACGTGTGCATGATAATATGTCTATAATAATAAAAAGGAAAATATATTTTTTAAAAAAGCAAAAACGCACTGAGCAAAAAGAGGCAATCGTTTTCTCTGTAAGCTAACTTGCAATGTTCATTACCCTGCAAAACACAGGTATTTAGGATGTTCTAGAATATTCCTCTTCCGCCTGCTTCCCATTTCTCATGGCCTTAAAGGTCCCTGCATTTAAATAACAACACTAATTCTGGATTCCTACAACTTTGGGCTTATTAATCTGAGGGAAACCCAAGAGTTGGGTGATTTATTTTTGTGCACAAAACTTCTTTCTGTATCATTAATAATAACATTTCATTAGTTAGAGGCCCATATTATTATGTATAAAACATAGCTTGCTGTTTTTTCCCAATAACTGGCAACAAGTTGTTCCTTTCAATCTTGTCTTAAAAATTATAAGGAAATATTGGATAATTTTTCAGTTTCAAGGAACAGAAACCATGAGTTTTTTATACAGGGCAAATTTTTTTTAATTAATCTAACATTTTAAGAGTTGAACAGTTTAAGATAATTGTGAATTGCATTTGAAATACGTAAACATAAAATTAAAAGACTATAAATCAAAGAGTAAACTGGACCTCTATACCACAATTCATTTAGAAAAAGAGCCAGGGCATTTTATGGACTGCAAGTTTAATGCAGCCCTCAACAATATAATCTTGTAGTCTCTGTGTGATCTTCAGTTCCAATCATAAAAAGAGGTAGTACCCAAAACTAGGAAGTGAAGAGCATTGTTACATTCTGCCTCGGGTCAGACCCACAGCACAGCTCAGAACTGTATTCAGGTCTGGGGGCCACAATTTAGGAAAGAAGTCAATAAAAGCTAGAGTCTAGGAAAAGGCAACCAGGAGGGTGAAGGACCCTCAAAGACTGTTTAAAGCAGTGGTTCTCAACCTGTGGATTATGTTCAATTTGTAACAATGAAAATGCATCCTGCATATCAGATATTTACATTACGACTCATATCAGTAGCAAAATTACAGTTATGAAGTAGCAACGAAAATAACTTTATGGTTAGAGGGGTCACCACAACATGAGGAACTGTATTAAAGGGTCGTGGCATTAGGAAGGTTGAGAACCACTGGTTTAAAGGAACTGATCATGTTAGGCCTGGGAATTCTTGAGGCTATCATCTGGAAAAGGAATGAAGATTTCTCCCTGGTCCCAGAGATCAGAACTAGGAACAACAGGGTAGAAGAAGTTAGCGCAAGCAGACAAGTTAATATAAAGAAAAATGTCCCATCCATTGGAGTTCTCCCAAAGGGGGATGAATGAACTGCCTTAGTGCACCAGATCTTCTGGTAAAGGCAGGATTTAATAGTTGCAGAAAGTACCAGCAGGTAAGTTGCCTAAGAATTTGTTCTGAGGATAACAGAGATTCTAAGATCCTATAAATTAATTGTACTTTTTCTAAGCTGGGGGAAAAATTAAACTTAAAACACTATCAAACCTCTACTTATTGAACTCCAAAGGATCCTTATTTTCCACAGAGTCCAAAAGAAATTAAGGTTTGGCATATAAAACCCTTCATTCCCTCACCCACAACTCTAGTATGAACTGCCCCCTTCATATACTTGGTCCAGTCCAACTGGCCTTCTTCCATTCCTTTGCCTTTTTGTCCATAGCACTCTCCAAGTCCACAGTCTGAAATTGTCACCAACTCTCTAGCCTCCTTCAAGGCTCAGGTCAAGCTCCACAGAGTTCCTCTGTAAAATCTTCCCTGGAAGGGAAGTTATTTCCTTTCATCATAAGCTGATAGGTAGTAAGCACTTTCCAAGCCTTATGGACAAATGGGTTATTATACGCTCACGGGAATACCTGAGGTTAGAATGTAAGCTCTAGGAGAGCCAGCGTTTCCCTTTTGTCTTTGGAGTCTCAGCACCCAATCCAGAGGCTAGGATGCAGTTGGTGCTTAATAAATACATCCAGATACTAGGTGCATAATGTATATGTCTCTTAGGATTAGAAGACCCACTAATGTGACCCATGGATTTAGCAGCTGCCTAAGAGACACAAATAGAAAGTGATTTTGCCTGAGGACATACCTCCTAGTGAATTAGAAGTAGAATCTAAGTAGAAGCCTTCCGACCTCCAAACCCCAAACTATGCCCATTTATGTAACACCTCTTCCACACCTGTATATGAGCTACATACAGATGGTCCATGTGCATGCATGTGTTCATACATATTTCTCTACAAAGCATCACTGGCCTACCTGACTCATTTGCAGTTCAGTTAAAATTCTTCAAAGAGTTCTACACAGCACTTTGGGGGAGCAATCCTAGTTCCACTTGATTTTTATCACTAGGAATCTCTACAAAACTATCTGATGCTTAATACAGAAAAGTCTGTAAAATTTACACATCAAAAGGGAAAATGAGAACTTTCTTACAAGATTGCCCACAAAAGTTGTGAAAGTTCATTGTCAAGATCCTTCTGCTGTTTCATTCAATAGCTTAAGCCCCAACAACAACAACAAAACCAATGCTGTCTTTTTGTCCTTTTTGTCTAGCAATCAGGCTAGAATTTAAAGCAAAAACAAACACCCTGGGGCTCTTAAGGACAGCATCCTAGTGCTTTGGAAAGGAAGCCTTTCTAAAATAATCAGTTAAAGGCAAAACCTTAGGAATAAAATGATTGGGGGGAGGAACGGGTCCCCAAGGGGTGATGCCCAAAGAGGGATGGTGACTACAGAGTTTTTCCTGAGGTGGGTAGCCAAGAAGTCTTTATCGATGGGTTTCCTTTAAAATGCTCTTACAGAGACCCTTTCTGCTACCTCGACTTTCTTCATTTTGAAGATCTCATTTGCACTCTTGTTATTTGGTCATGCAAATAAGGGTTATTCAAGGCTGAATTCTGCCTTTCTAAATCACAGATCAAGGCATTTTGCAGAATCACAAAGAGATCTAAGAACTTCAGAGAATAAGATTGTCCAAGGCAAAGTCAGGCTTTAGGAAGCTGCTTGATATTATCAAATTACTTTCTGTATACTATATGTGCTTTACCAACTATAGTCAACAGTAAGGTTGAAACCTTTCATTCATTTAAGCCCTACTGTTTTACGTACAGTACATACATGTGTATGTACGTATGTATGTATCTTTCTTCTAGTGGGATAGAACCACTGCATCTGCTATTCCCTTTCAATTAAGGATTTGTACCAACAAAGTAATTCTACTCATGTTGAAATGGATTTCCTAGTAGAGAAATTCAGTTTAGAAGCTCTCTTTCCTTCCTTTTATAGTGGTTTATCACAGTCCAATTTCGTTGGCCACCCAAGTACCATTTCAAGGAGAAAGGATCATTACATAATAACCATCTTCCAATGGCCAATATGGATAAAATCTGTTTCCATGCGTTTTAAGAATTATATTTATGTCTCAAAGATAAACACTTCTCAAAAAATAAAATACAAAGCAAAATACAAAGCAAAGGAAAAGGTGATAAAGATTCCAAGTCAGTCAATATAACAAGGATGCCTGCTGCCAATCTGTCAATAATAGGCTGGGCTGAACTGAATCAAGGGCTCACCACAAGCCCTGGCTTTGTAAGGAAGTACAACTGCTGTTTTCTCAGAGTTAATTTCAACATGCACTAAGTCGGCTTTAACTGCTGTTTTTGATGTGCTTATTCTTGCAACAGAAAAGTGAAAGTATTACAGGATTAGATTTTAAATTAAATAAATTACCAACAGAGTGTACTAACAGCTACCTATTTATAAACTTCTTTACAGACCAAGCTCCCTGAAAGTCATCCAAAGTCCTAGGCTCAAGTTGTTTCTAAGGAGACAAAACAGTGATTAGGAAAATTCACTTCTACAATAGCTTATACCTAGATGTTTATTATGTTTCCAGTATTGGTTATTTTGTGTTTGTTTTTTAAATTGAGACTTTTTTTTTTTTTTTACACAAAATGACCTGAGAATCGACTATCTACAATAAAGATTGCTTCTAATGGATATCATGCTATGAATCTTGCTTCTCTGGATTCTGCCCAGTTTGTTACTGATAGAGGGTAGAGCCTCTCCAGTTTACCAAAAGGCTTTGGCACACCTCTCTTTATGGGATTTCTTAGGTGAAGCTGTAATTCTACACCTAAGAAATTAAAACAGTCAGTTTCACTAATAATACCTTTTTCTCAAAAACACTAAAGTACCCCTATTCTAACTATGTTTAGTGGCATGTCATAGAATACTAGGATCTAGAAGCTGACATGTCATAGAATACAAGGATCTAGAGGGTAAAAGCACAGCAGAATGCATCTAAGCCTAGGGATTCTTGAGCTAAAATCCATGGTTTTTAAATATGAGTTTCATTTAATTATTTAACATGAGTTTCAATATGATCAGTTTCCTTTGTAATCATACATATTTTATGCATTTAAAAATACTCTGGGGAGGGGTCCATAAGTTTTGCCATCCTAACATGGGGCTCCCTAACACAAAAAAATCTAATTAAATCCCCTCATTTCACAAAGGGGGAAACTAAGGTTCACTGAAAGGAAATTATTTGCTATATATAGAGGAGATAGTAGAGCTAGGAATCAGACAACATTCCTCTGGCTCGAAATCCTAATACAAAGTAATTTCATTGAAAGATGGTACAGATGAAAACACAAACATAATTTCAACAGTTCTTTAAGAACTCAAGTCAATATACTTGGCATTCTTCAACAATGCCTGTTGGAAGGGGGAAACCAGCCACGAGTCATGTTCCACAGCTATGACAAATGTCAATGGAACTGCTGTCCAGAAATCTTGGTTATTGGGGCAGCTAGATGGCACAGTGAATACAGCACTGGCCCATCCCAGACACTTGATCCTAGCTATGTGACCTTGGGCAAGCCATTTAACCCCAACTGCCTTGCCTTTTCCCCCTCACAAAAACAAAAAACAAAAAGAACTTGGCTACTGTAAGACCATAAGATTAAAAACCCAACATGCTTGATCTCAAAACTGAATATAGTAACAATGGCAGAAATCAAAAGAATCATTGTCCCTCAGCAACTTTCACGTTATTCTGATGCATAAGTTTGACTCAATTCTACATTAAAATGCCTTAATTAAAACATGAGGAGGAGCAATAAAAGAATGATCAAGGGGCGGCTAGGTGGTGCAATGAATAGAGTATGGGCCCTGGAGTCAGGAGGACCTGAGTTCAAATCTGGTCTCAGACACTTCTCACACACACACACAAAAAACTAGCCGTGTGACCTTGGGCAAGTCACTTAACCCCAACTGCCCTCCAAAAAGCAAAAAAAAAAAAAAAAAAGAATGATCAAGGGCTCAAACACTTCCCAATCAGGTCTCCATGGGAGTATTTGGGAAGGTTCTGTTTCTCCAATGAACAAGATTCAAAGGGGGTCAAGAGAAGCCATCTCTTTCCACATACTTGAACTATGTTCAAAATCTGGATCTTACAATATGTATATGACTTATTTTCACACTTGTGTATACATGTGTGTGCTATAAAACTAGATGGAATGCAAATCTGAACCATTACTGACAATCCTGCAACTCAACAATCCACTGAAACCTCGGGTGAAAATATAAAATAATATATGAACATATATTAGCCTGAATATATGCTGCTGCTAAGTTAAGGTGAAGCCAAGCAGACGCCAAAGACATAAGCGACCTTAGCCTACCATGTGGATGCCACCACCACAAGGCCTTGGAGCACCAAAGCAACCCCACTCAAGTAACAGAGGGTCAAAGTCACCCTCAACAGACACCTTATGAAACCGGGGTTTTCCTCATTCCTTCAACCACACTTGTTTTACATAATAAGAAAAGTTTCCTCTTGTAACAGCTAATTTTAATTCTCCAAAGATAAAAATTTAAAGGAAACAAATTATACGTACCAAATAAACAATGACCTAAAATATTCTGGGGAGAATATTTTATATTCTCATCACCCTGGCCAAATCTGAAAGAAAACTACACACCAAGGTGTTCCTTTTCTTGGTCATTACTTCTGTGTCAATAATTTGAGTGTGATGCCTCAAGCAAATCCCTCTTCTTTGATGGTTCTATATAACACTCGAATCACAGAACTGTTGGCCACCTGAACAAGAATTCTCTCCTATCCACAGCATATCCAAGAACTCCAGAATATCCAAGAAGGCTGTGGTCCAGTCAGACTAGCCTTCATGTCCTGTGCATTCAGCATACAACACTCAGATCCTTTGCCTCTCTTCCCCTGAATTAATTTCTAGTTTCCTTTGAAGGTCACTAAATGAGGTTTCTCACTTCCCCGATGCTTACATCTGACAAACATGGAAACAGGCTCTATTTACTTTGTACAAATTCTAATGTACATATGTACATGTTGAATGTTAACTTGCTGAAGGCAGGGGCTTTTTGCACCCCTCCCTCCCCATTTTTGTATCCCTAGCACCTAGCCTAGTATTTAAAATAAGAGTTAAAGTTTGTGAAATTAAATAACCATTTTTTTTTATTTGAAGACTCTCAATGAGGGGGGGAATTTACTACATTCACCAACTACCTTTAGGTGAAGTCTCAATTCACCTCTTTGCAATTTCTACCCAGTTACTAGTTCTAGGCTGAGACCTAAAACAATATAATTCCTCTTTAGGCAATAGCCCTTTTTGAAGATAGCTATCAAGCGCCACCCCAAAAACCCAAATATTCTTTCTTCCCAAACTGGTTCTAGCAGTCACCCCTCACATGGCAGTACCTCCAGGTCCCTCCAGGATCTTAGCTGTCCTCTTCTGGAGGCTCTCAAACTTTATCAATGCCTTTTCCAAACTACAGCTGAGTATTACTGGGTTAGTCACTGTTTAATGCTATTTACATATGCTCCTTAGCAGCTGTATCACTCTGAATCATTCTATGATTCTATTTACTTTCCTTGTCCAATTTAACATCAGTATGGAATCTGTCGCCAACTTTTTTTTTTTTTTTTGGCTTTTTGGAGGGGGAAAGGAGGGGAATTGGGGTTAAGTGACTTGCCCAAGGTCACAGGGGTAGTAAGTGTTAAGTGTCTGAGGCCAGATTTGAACTCAAGTTCTCCTGAGTCCAGGGTCAGTGCTCTACTCACTGTGCCACCTAGCCACCCCACTGCCAACTTCTTATAACTTTTTTATAGTAACTAGACAAGGTGACAATACAATCAGAATACTATTAGTTCTCTCCAAGAGAATCTAAGAAAAAAAATCAGAAAGAACATCAAATGTTACCTGGTCCAACCCAAATCTAAATAGGAATTCCCCCCACTTAAAAAGAGTGCCTAAAAATGTGCTCAAGTATGAGAGAATCCTCAGGACTAAGTCCTCACTTCCAATACAGTACAGCCCTAGAACAAGCAAGTCTTAAGTATGTATACATTTACACGGACAATTTTCTAACATGCATAAGAACGCTAATACAAATTCTGGCTAGTCTAGAACTGCAGGAAAATATTTTATTTGGGGCATATAGTCCAAAAGGTGTCACAGCTACACCACAAGAACACTTTTTGTGATGGGGGGAAAAAAGGAAACATTTGGATAGTCATTAATTGGGGAATGACTAAACAAACTGTGATATAGTAATAGAAGAATACTATTGTGACATAATAACAAAGATGAGGGATTTTGAATGTGGAAGATTTAGATGAACTGAGAGGAAAGAAAGAAGCTAGACTACAAGCCATGATAACACCAACAGAAAAGGAAAACTCCACTGAATTCATTAAAATGCAAAGACCAATCTTGCTTCCAGAAAAACAGCATGAATGGGGGGGTGGGGACGGAGAAGAGAGAGAAGAAGGAAGGGACCACAAGATATCAAAAAGTAACTGGTTTGAAAAACAAAAGGCTTAATTAAATCTTTTTGAATGCATGAATCATATGAAGGCTATGGTATAACTCTGACCTTGGGTTCTCATGGACTAGGCCAGTAGAGGGCCAGCTCTGACAGGTTTAACACCAAGATAGACAATCCAGCCCAGTGAAAAAGTAGCAATAACCAGAAAAGCTCACCACCAAGCAGGGGACTGGTCATCAGGGGATTGGGACCTACTTTTCTTTTTTTTGAGGCAGGGAGGAATGGGTAGACAGAGTATAGCAACTCATATAGTTGTTTGTTCGTTACTAAGGTCAGATTTTATCTGTAACGTGTGATTTCCAAATCACACAACCACTTTAAAGTTGAATATATTCTGTATAAATTTTCAAAATCTGACTACCATTTCTTCTGAAGAATACAAAGTCACAGTCTAAATGGCTAAACCTGCCAAAACACAGCATCATTTCAATGTTCAAAAGTTAAAAAAAAAAAAAAAAGCCAATATGGTGACAATCCCATTGAAATGTCATTATCAGGAAGCTTTTATTGAGCACTGACTCTGGACTGTGCACAGCTAAGCACTACAAAAACAAATCATTCTGCTAGAATGACCATTTCAACAGAACTGAAACCTTAGGGGAACGCTTTGAGCATGATGCAAATTTCAAGTCCACTCTTACTTGACTTCTTCCAAGAAAACTGCACACCATTTTCCAAGCTGAGACCCTTCCTCAAGCAAACTGCAGGCCTTTATCCTATCTTCTGGTGCAAGAAGAGCTGGAAGGGGAAGGGCTAATCCACACCACCCCCAGCATCCTTCCTACTCTGGGGGGGCCACCCTCACCAATATGCTCTGGGATTGGAGGGGGGCCACACACTGAGCAGCTGAGGCCACTACTACTTATTGTGATATTATGCATCTCTAACCATTTAATAGGTTTCTTAAAAAAAAAAAATTTTTTTTTTTTTAAATAAAGTCTTATCTGTCAGTGACTAAGTTTTTGAGCATGTGCCTTTAACCCCATTTTCCCATAAGTTCTGTGGTTTATGCTCCACAATTCTGTATAGCACTGTGTCTTTTGGGAAGGTAAGTCAAGTTACAGCAGATCTATTCATATAAACAAAATAACCTCTAGCCTCAAGAAGCTTATGTTCTAGTGGGGGAAGACAGTTCAGAAAGAGAAACTACAAGAGGAACAGATAATTCCCTCACAGAAGGAATGCCACATTTGCTACATTCAAGAAGGAGGAAGAGGGGGGAGGGGGAGAGGAAGAGAGGGAGCCCACAGAGTCCAGCTATCAGTAAACTGAAGCATGTCTGAATAGGTGGTCCTGAGGGAGGCACCAACAAGGAGAGGAGGGCACCCCAGTAGATGTTTGTCAGGATGGCCATGCAGCAGCAGAGTCCTGAAAAGAGTCCAGGCATGACTTAGGTGAAGCACAGCTGAGATCCTTCCTTAAATCCAGGGAGGGAGGAGGCATCAATGACTGGTGAGACCACCAGGGCAGACATTTCTCAAAGTGGTAATTCAGCAGGCTGGCATTACTCGGAGAACAAATCGGAGTCCTCCTGAGAACATCCAGGCATGAAGGACGTAAAGTATGGTCGAGATTGTTCCTAAAACGGTGGTCCCAGGGGAAGAAAGAGAAGGGTCCATAGGTGGAGGTTTCTAAGAGTGGCAATGCAGCAAGGAGGAGTCATCCAGAGAGAGTCCAGGTGAGGTATGAAGCATGATTGGGATCTTTCCTTAAAAATTATGTGTGTAAATCTTTGGCCATCACTACAATCATTAATAACTGTGTACTGAAAACTATGGGGAGGCAGAGTGATACAAGATAGATGGTTTAAAAAGCCAAACTTAAGAGCCACAGGACTGTAGCCCAAAATCTCATTTCTATCTCTTACTACCTGTGTGTGACCTTGGGTAATTAATTCATCTCTGGGCCTGTGTCTTCATCTTTAAAACGAAAAAGTTGGATTAGACAGGCTCTAAGGTCCCTTCCATCTCTGGATCTATGTTATACAATAAAAATTTGTAAACTTCCACTGATTTTTCTAAAGGGCTATTTAAATCATTTGAAATGCCTAAATACTGGTAAAAAAAAAAACAGCTCTCAAAAAATGAAAGAAGGGCTTTAATTTTTTTTAATCCTTCTTAAATTTAGAAATACTCTACTTTGAGAAGCTAAGTTATTTATTTTGGAGTCTGAATTTCACAAAGTTTTTCAACAGAAGAAAAATTCCCTCAAGTATATAAAGACCAAAACATGTTAAACATGCCAAATTCACCAAATACAGTGTCAGCCAAATTTAGGTTATTTTTTTGAGCCTAAGATTTCACAAGAAGTTTTTTTCCAGCTGTGATAATTCAAAAAGACCAAATGCAACAGATAACTGGCCAAATACTCATTTCTGTCTTACATTAAAAGGAAAAGTAGAAAGGATCTCACATAGATCACTGTGTAATATTCTGATATAGTAAAATTCTGTTTTGCTGGAGACTGGGACCTAGAAACCATCTCCAATAAAACATAAATGGTCTTCAAATTAAACGTCCAAGTAAAAATCACACCAAAATTCACAGCTTTTCAAAACCAAGGGCCAAAAGATATGCAAGATTTTAATAGTAGAAACTCTATGGGAATAATCATTTTGTGAAAGTTGAGAACTTCTTAAAATGGTGGCTGCTTTACAAACAAGGAACTGAATGGGAACTGGCAATTAACATCAGTGTCATCAAGATACTACTGTTCCCAATATTAGTGGTGGCCCTGCTTTCAATACAAGGTCCTGCAGCTAGACAACCGGATCCTATGTAATCAAAGTTTAACTTCCATTTTAACAAGAAGAGGAAAATACAGGAACAAGAACAATGTGGGTTCATTCAACACTGGACTGTTCCTTTCTGTGCTGTTTAATTATCTATCCACTATAACTGGAAGATGATTTCCAAAAGAAAAAAAAACCATACCTTAACATTGTCAAGTAAAACGTTAGAGTTATAAACATACAAGGCAAAACTGTGAAATGTACAACCCTGAGCAAAAATGGTACAATATTTTACTAGCTTAGAAATTAAATTTACTATAGAACCACTGTCTCCCACTACCTCCTAAGAATCAGTTCTCTTCCCATCCTCTTCTCTCTAAAATCTATTTTCAGTACTGGAAGAAGGAAAGCCATCAACAACCTGAAGTTTTATCAAGAAAGGTAAGCGGAAATGTACATTGGACCTCACCTAAAACCTCTTGCCCCTCTGCTGTGATGAAGATCTCTTTCAGGTTCTTATCTATCATTTTTTGCTACCAAAATCTCTTGCTATCTTTCCCACCATGAAAAAGCTGTCTGCATAGTTTCTGCTTATTAGCCTAAGAAAGGTCTTACTGTAAAAATAAACAGTTTGTTCAACTTGTCCTGGCATTGTGATTTACTTAATCAATGACCAGAAAGCATTTCAAGTAGGAAATGACCAATTCCCCCTTCCCTCCCCTCAGTCTTTTCCAGGCAAAGAGATCTAAGGCTATTGGAAAAAATCTCTTTAAACTTTATTAGCTCTGAAGAGGAAGCACTTATGGAATGTTCCAGAAATATTCATATTAATAAAAAGCAACAAAGCCAAGCCTTTCAATTGTCTTGGTAAAGGATCATTGGGTGGATTAGCAGAGTGCACAAAAATTTAAATTACACCAAGGCATTTTAAATCGAGTCAGGCAAGGTCCGTCCTTGCAAGACCTCACAGAGCCTTAAGGACAGGGCCCACAAAACTGAACTGTTTGGTGGTGTAAGGGGAGAGATACAAAGACACTCCAAGAGAGCTAACAAATGTAAAATGGAGAATAAAGTGTTTAAATTTTCTCCCATTTAGCGAGCTGGTAGGACAACTTTCACTACTGTTCTCTTTCGGCTTTCCTTGCACCGGTGGTGGCTTTAGTCCCCAAGAAACAGAAGACAACGTCAGAAATGGCACCAAAAAGTCGTTGTGCAATCTCAAGAAGGTCAAACAGGAGATTCACATAAAACGCTCTTCACGAAAATATAATGTGGCAAAAGGTTCAGATTCAAGGCTCGTTCCCGCAGCTGAGGTCCTGCTGCGTTTGCGGGCTTCTCTCTCGGCTCGGCCCCTCCATCTAAAATGCCTTGTCCCGCACCCCGCAGAGATACACACTCCCCCCCCCCCCACACACACACACACAACTTCGGAAAACCGGCGCCTTCTCTGCTCCCCAAGCCGCTGGGAGGAACAGCTGCGCTCCCTGGGCAGGAGGGCCCCGGGCCATGAAAGGGATGCTGGATCGGTGGCGAACGCCCGGGCCCCACTTTCTTCCCTCTCCCAGTTTCCAGCTTCATATTCGGGTTAATTGGCAGCCACTTTTACACCCAGGCCTGGTGTGAGCGCCTGGCTCCTCCCCATCTCCCCAGGGGTCACGTGGCAGGAGGAAAATGGAGGAGGAAGCAGCTCCGCCCCCGGGCACGCGGGGGAAAGGATTGGGGTGGGGGAAGAGTGGCAAGCAGCCGATTTAGACCGGCGCATTCCAGTTCGGGCTGGTTGTGGAGACACAAACAAGCGGCTGCAGCTTTTGCGCGCAAAGCCCGTGCCCGCCAGGCCTCGGACCCGGCCCGGCCCTCCTCCAGTGTCCCCTAGAGTGGGGGTGGGGGTGGGGATGGGGGGAGGGAAAGGTGAGGCAGAGCCTCCCGGGGGCACGGAAGGCCGGGGCAGGCCGCGCGCGGCCTCCTCCCCGGAGCTCCCGCCCCCATTGGGCCATCCCCCGCCGGCCCACGGCCGCCTCCACAGGGAAGGGACACTTGTACTTTCCAAGGAGAAAAAAAGTGGATTGTATAAGTTGCACGAGCTGGAGCACAAAGTGCGGCTCGAGGTACCTGTTCGGACGGCCGCGGGAGGGATGGCTAATGAGCACGGCCCGCCCCCGCCGCCGCAGCCGCAGCCGCAGCGAACGGCTCAGGGGAAGCAAAGCGCAAGCGCGCGCCCAAGGAGAGCGCCCTGACACAGACAGAAGACAGTGAAGCGCTCGCTGTACATCAACGGCCTCGTTTCCTTCCCCTTTCAGGGCCACACGGCTATGCTCAGGCCTTCCACAAACCCGCTCATCACCGACTTTACGTTGTATTTGAACATAAATGCACATTTGTCCTCCCTTGTCCCTAGCACAGACACATTAACACACTCAAAGTAACAAAACAAAACAAAAAGTCCCATTTAAAACCGAGTGATTCATCTCTAGAGGGCAATCTCAACAGCAACTAGAAAGGAGGGCAGTTTGTATAGAAGGCTGGCAGTCTACAATGAAGCCAAATTCATTAATTTCTACTTTCACTGCAGCCTCACTACAGCTGCAAAGAAAACCACCAAGTGAACAGCATGCCTTCTAATCACCTATTTCCAAACAGACCTTTCTGGGTGCATCAAGTTTTGTGATTAAAATGTTGTTTTCTCCTGCATTTTCTGGATTCAGATGAAAAAAAGTTTTTAGATGTGTCCCTGAAATAAGATCTGTTACCTGAAAAAAGCAATAAAGCAAACCTTAAAGTTACTCAAACTTAATAAATTCTGTCCATTCATTTTTGAACACCAGCACCCCAACTGCTATTCCATCTGGGCTCACTAGGTAAGATCAATTAATTCATGTAAGTATGCTTTAATGACTAAACCAGCTAACATGCCACCAACTTGTACCAGTCATGCTGATAGGAATAACTACAAACTGGGATATTTGATGAAAAATCAGTCTTGCTCTCCGTGACCCTTCAATTTTTGTCCCCATCTCCCTGACTGGGGTTTCTAGGGGATGTTCGTTACCCATCACAGCCCTGAGTTGCTGTCAGTAATGGAGTTTGATGATCCCTTCCCCCACATCTCAGCCAAACCCTAAACAAATTCTATTCAAAGATATTAAAGGAACTCAAATGTCATCAAAACACAAAACCCCTATTCACAACGGTTTTCCCCTCTCTAAACAAGTGCATGCAAACTAAAAGTGCTTTATAAGATTGTTTTCTGTGATCTTTGCAAAAATTAAATTACATTAAAAAAAAATTCTCTCAAGCACAGCCAGGGATAAGAAGCTTCCACCCCCCAAAAATCTCCTAGCAATTTCTCCACACCTCTTTCTCTGGTTCTCTCTTCTAGGTCATCCTCTTCCTCTCTCGACTTTAAATACTGTGAGGAATAACCCAATTCTGTGCACACAGTAGGTGCTTCATCAGCAATGGAACAATTTGAAAACTAGAAACTATTCCTAAAGTCTCTAAATAGTCCTTTTTTTTTTCCCCCTACTTCTGCCCCCAGAGAGGAGATTGTCTTCTCTGTTGTCTTTGGGGACAAGCTTGGTCACTTTCATTTCACAGCATTCATTGGATTCAATTGTTTTGTTGCTCTTCTGTCCATTTACATTATTGTACTCAATCTGTACATTATTTTCTTAGCTCTGCTTACTTCAATTTGCATCAGTTTGTAAAAATCGTTCCATGTTTTTCATTTACTGTAAGGATCAATTAATTCTTAAAAGTATAGTACTACTGACATTTACATTCCAGTGCCACAACTTGGTTTCCCATTCCCCAGTCTTCAGGCATCTACTATGTTTCCAGTTCTTTACTATTACAAAAGGTATCAATAAAAATATGCCGGTGTCATGGCGGTTTTCTTTTTATCTGACCTTGAGGTATATGCTCTACTGGTGGAAATCACTGAGTGAAAGGGTATGACATTTTAGTCAGTTAATATGAGTGCCTTTCACAGCTACAGTTAAGGAGATGAATTCTTAACCAAACAAGAGACATAGGTGACTACACTGAAAATTCAAAGCTTTAGGACAAAATTAATTAAATTAGGAATAGCAGGTGTTCGTTGTATTAAATATACCTGATACAGGTCTGTTACAAGATACATAAGTGATTCTCTTTTGATTTTAAAAAATTTTTAATGGATTTCTATACTACAATTTAAGAAAAGGAAAAAAGGGGGGGGGGGGATTAAACCATCCTATGGGTCCTAACAGAGGGAAAACTCATGAGCTCACTTATCAGCACTCTGTAGGCTGTTTTTAAAGTATCACTCAAAAAATTACACAGGCATCTCACATGATCATTTTTCCTGTCTGATTCACCCAGGAGTGCCTGATGGTCTCTCTTACTTTCTCCCTCTTTTTCCAATCTTTTATCTTCTAAATTATTCTAGAATTACTCAAGAGAAATGAAAATTAAAATTATTTTATTTTTAATTAAGTGTCAATTTCAACTTTCATTCAAAAACAAAAACCACACAACCTCCATCCCAAAACTACTTAAGAAAAGTAACTCAAAAAGGGAAAAAAAAATAAGAAAAATAACTGTGTTCAAAAACTTCTACGTTATGAAGTTTTGCAGTCACCTTTATCCAAGAGCCTGTGAAAAGAAGAAATCTTTAATCAAGCTCATTGTTTCTATGTTACATGGCTTGCTAAAAGCCATGGAGCAAATCTAGACAAAGAAAGAAATCCACCAGTTATTTTCATA
This sequence comes from Pseudocheirus occidentalis, assembly GCA_028646575.1. Lineage (NCBI taxonomy): Eukaryota > Metazoa > Chordata > Mammalia > Diprotodontia > Pseudocheiridae > Pseudocheirus > Pseudocheirus occidentalis. The sequence goes on along the minus strand of CM053596.1, from coordinate 37,156,280 downwards.
AAGTTATCTTTGCTTATTGCTACCATGTTACCCTTTAAAGGAGCTCATCTGAATATTTGGTCTAGAAGTAATAAACTTCTGTAGTTACTTGATATGGTATCCTTCAGAAGTGAGAAATCTGCACGTACATGATGGGATACAGGGGAAGGAACAGAAAGGGATAAGGACACAATAAAGTTAGAAAGTTCTAGCCATACTGAAAGATTAATTTTGACAATACTCAAATTAGCACATATTCACAATTTAATTAACATTAACTCTCAAATTATTCACACAGCTAAATTTGTCTTTTTCTACCAATTACCCACAGTCCATTTTTAATCCTTGACTAGATCTTCCTGTATTCCAGCACACCTCACCTCAATATAAACTGCACACCCCCACAAGAGATTCAAACAAAATTTACTATCAGCCCAATTAAAGCAGAACTAGGAAAAGACTTTTATGAACAAAATGCTCTATCTTTCAAAGGCAAACAGAAATTAATCACAAATTATCAAAATTCCAGTTCCCTTCCAATCAGGCAGATAATCAAAAGTTGGCCACTGATCCTTCATTCAAGCCGGTCCAATCACCTCTTAGGGGCATTGAATTTTAAATCAAAAGGTCTGGGCTCAGGCCCAGACACTATTACTGACCAGCTGTGCAATCTTTGGTGAGTCATGTTATTATCCCTTTGCCTCAGTTTCCTCACCTACAAAACAGTAATAGTTGTCTCATATATTTCATTAAATTCTTGCGTGGATCAAGTGAGATCAAGTAAAATACTATATAAATCTCAGTTACTGTGTGTTATTGAGGATGACAGAAGGCCTGAGGAATGGGCTATCAATTCATAATTTCTACAAACTACCTAAGCATAGAAAACTGGTAGTAGAAAAAGAATTTTCTATTTGCCATTATCTAGTAGTAAAAAATTAAAGGAGACAGAATAATAAAGGAGACAGAATACTGAGCTTTCATTTCAATCAAGGGGCTTAAAAACAAACACCTTTGACAGAACTGATGTCAAAAATCCTTTATGAAAGTTAAGTGCCTCATTTAAGAAGCGAAAAAGAATATAAAACAGCAGAAGAGTATCCTGGGAAGTTGATGGCACAATGACATTCTGTATCACACCAGTCAACTACTATGAAGAAGTCTGACAGAAACAGGAGGTCTTACCACTTAATGCATAACCAGGTTGCTAGTAAGCCAAGGTTTACTCATTTGAAGTGCATGACTATGAATCTATTCACTGAAACTATATACTTAATTAGTAAAAAGAGAGGAAAATGCATTCTCTAGTCAGTTTTGCAAGAGTGAAAGAAATCTGTTTTCAGGTAGAGAAATAAATGGTACTGGGGAGGAGGGACAGAATACTAAATGAATGTTGAACAATTACTTCAAATACCCTTCAGAAATTTTTGAAGATGGAAAATCTCATAAATGGATAATTTTAAGAAAAAAATGAAAATAAAATTTGCTAATTTTATCAAAGGAATCTACTCGTCTTAATTTAGCTAGCAGCCCCCAAAATATTTTATTTGGGGCCAAATTTGGAGGAACTGTTTACAAATGGAGTTAAAATGACAGTTAAAATAATAACTGGTTTGAACATTAGCTGTTTTTCATTCCTATGATATTTAATGCATTACCAATATTTGGTTGAACAGCTAGGTGGCGCTATAGTGCTTAGAGTACCCACCAGAGTTAGAAGATGATTCTCCCCAAGTTCAAGATCCAACTCAAGACCACCAGCTGTATGACCCTGGGCAAGTCACTTAACCCTGGTTGCCTCAGTTTCCTCATCTTTAAAATATCTGTGAAGGAAATGGCAAACCACTCCAGAATCTTTGCCAAGAAAACCCCAAAAGGAGTCACAAAGATTTGGACACAATTGAACAACAAATACTGGTTTTCCCTAAACTTTTATTCAGCTTTTATTATCCCTAAACTTTTATTCATACTTTGTTTCAACTAATGAATCTCATTTACTCAGAAGGGCAGGATGGGCCCATGGTCTGGAGAGTGCTGGCCTTGATTCAGAAAGCCCTGAACCAGCACAGAGGTACTTCATAAATGTTTGTGGACTGATCAAATTTCAACTCAGAGATTTGGGCTAAAGTGAGTTCGCAGCCTCAGAACCTGACTCTTCAGCTGTTGGGAGATCTGAGTAAGACAAGATATGAAATAAGCCTTGTAAATCTTAAAGCCTAAAAAAAACACCATCATGAATGCATTGTCTCAGCAATGAGCAACATGGGAGACAAAAGACTGAATGAACCATCCTGTCCCATCCCCCACAGAAAAAGAGGTTAATACAGCAGAAAGAAAAATCAATGAATGACTCCAATCAGCTAGAAATCTATTCCTAATGCAATACTGAGAACACCAGTGGTGGGAAATGGGTGTCATATAGCTTTAGATCTCACAAGTATAGCTTTAAATATAGAGTTTTCTGAAAGGAACTTAAGTTACCTAGTTCATTCCACAGTGGAGAAAACCGAGACCCAAGAAGATGAATAGATCTGCCTCCTGATTCCCAAAGTACATATGATACAAATTGAAAACATTTTACATTAAGATTTTTAAAAACAGAATTCTATCTTGCCAAACTGAGGAAAAGAAGTGATTTTTTTTAAAGTATGTTCAGAATACATGACAAAAACGTCTTTCATTTCTGCTAAGTAGCTACAACTGAAGTGGGGAAGGAAGGAAAGCCAGTAAGTTAAAATTTAGGGCCAGACTTGAATTGCCCCCAGGCTAAGGGCTCTGGGTGCTTCCAGTAAGTAAAGACCAGGATGCCCCAGCCTTATGGTTTAGGACAGCTGATGATTTTCTTTACTTTCAATCCTGGCAATGATGAATTCCCAGTTTATTTTCTCTGATCCTAAACTTACAATTTGACATTTTCACCTCTTAAATATAATCGTTAGAAAAATGTATTTCTCCAATTCTGGAAATATGCTGTTTCCTCAGCTTAATGAGAGAGCCAGCTACAACTCCCATTTCGAAAGAACATCTCTGGGCTGCTAACACTTGGCCCGCCAACCTTCGATGCACGTGTGCTTTAGCGGATCTTCCTGGGATAACCGTTTCAGTGAAGAGAAATAAACGTAACCTATATAGCAGTATCTACATCACCTATTTTGCTATTCCAACTTTTTACAAACACCTGCTAGTGAAATGTTCACAACAGGTAAGGTGGTTCCAGAATCTCACCTGATGAGCTACCTGGAGCTCGGCAAGTCTCCACTAGACTGGCGGTCAGAGCAGCCGCCTTTCCCCAAATGTCAATGTTAACATTCTCTCTGGCTACACACTAACATTGATCATGTCTCACTCTTTCCAAAGAGCTGAGACTTCATAAAGGTGACTGCCCACAGATCAGAATGCCAATGTCCACATGCGGAAGAGTTTCAGGAGATGCTGTGACCAAAAATGTTATCCTGTAGCAACCACCCTTTTGGTAAGAAGCCTGTCTGAAATACATTACGTCATCCTTGACCTAGCCTGATGGACTGCTAAGGGAAGCTGCCTTTCTAGCTGGATAGAACCTCCTCTCAAGAGTCTGATGTTCCAAGGACATAGCCTTCTGAAGCCCAAGTTCAAATCCAGAATTTGATGCTTCATTAACCTAGGACATTTAACATCAGCTGCTAGCTCTAAAGCTAAAGAAGGCCTCATCGGACCTAACCCACTCATAGTACAGAGGAAGGAACGTGACAGCCAGAATCTGAGGTTAGTCCTGGGATGCCAAACCCAGCACTCAATTATCCAAGGGCCTCACTACCATAGAGCTCACACAACAAGAGGGCTTTCCTTACATCAGCCCCATGAGGGAGGCTAGATAAGTATCCCCATTTTAGAGATGGGGATACTAAGGCATAAAGAGATCACCTGACTTGCCAAGGTCCCATAGCTAATGAGCAGCAGAGATGGGCCTGGGAAACAGGCCCAGGGGACTGTCCACTACCCCACAGTGCCTCTCACAGCACTAAAAGGATCAAAACAATATTTCCAAATACTCATTCTGTGTCAGGTAATAGAAAGAAATGGTGAGAGCAGCAGTCACACGCTAGCAATTGAGATTTTTCTTCATTGACTAATGAAGAAATAAATGCATGGATCATCCAGAAGTAAAACCCAAGGACTGTGCTCTGGAAAACCCATTACCTTGACAACCATTGACCATTGAGAATGGCTGTGAGTTTGACTGCACAGCAACCCTGCCACGCGAAGGCTGGTGGTTAACCTACCTGTCACTGCTGGTACTACTGCTGCTGCTGAGTGAATCACTACTTGAAGATCTACTCTTAGAGCCGCTGCCGCTAGGGGACCTGGCGGGTCTAGACGCTTGGCTAGCCAGCCTCTGGGGAGACTGATTCCTAGACTGGGATGAATGTGGTGAGCGACTCCTGCTGTGCTGGTAACTCCGTTCTGGCCTTCTGCCTCGTACCTCCCGTGTAATCTCATCCCTGTAGATATCCCTGTGTACCACACTGGGCAGTGTAAACTGCTCCCGGGCCCTAGGTTCGTAACGGGGCTCATGTGCATCAAAGCGGTTTGGACTTCGACTCCGAGAAGAAGTATAATAGAGCCCATGCTGTAAAGTCCGCTCTCGAGGATCTCTATAGTAATCCTGATCGTAATGTCTTGTCCGATCAAATCCTCCCGTCCCCCGTTCATGGTGTCCATAGGCACTATGTTCATAAGCACGCTCCCTGTTATCTGAAGCCCTGCATTTGGGAGGGGGAAAAATATGTAATCAATCAGAGAGGGGCAAGCAGAACTACAAGCAAGTCATGCAAACACATTCACTTCAGCACTGACTTCCTCTCGGCAATTGGTTTCTTTAAATAGCATTAACTTCGTAAGCAAACACTGACAAGCTGAACATTGTACTTAACACCAAATATTTTCAGATAGAGTGTAGCTCAGCAATCCTTTTGTTTTAATCAGATATTGGGCTTTCATGACCATGACTTTGTCACTCATCACAATTCTTGGTTTCACAAAGAAGGAGCTGCTACAGCTCTTCTTTTTGATTTCAAGCTTTAAAGCATTTAAAGCATTAAACAAGGCTTTGCCACCATATTGTCGCTAAGAAACATCAGTCATCTGTTTTGTTTAAATTGTTTCTAAACTTTCACCAAGTATTTGTGCCAAATTGTCCAGATACATTTTTACCACAGCCATGAAAGCCACCGTGCAAAGCATGGTCCAGCAAAAAGAAGCCACTTCCAAAGAGTTAAATGTCCCACAAAGAAGTCCAAAAAATGACACATTATCTTGTAACAAACATTTTCAAGAGAGCCACTACGTCTTGACTTCCTGGGGTCACTGGATCCTTCTAGGAAAATTCTCCAGTTACCATCATCACTAGAATGTGCCAACTGCTAAGGCCAAAGAATATTAACTCATGAACAGTCTCATAAAAATCTGAAGATTCTAAAATATTAGATGAATAAAACATGCTGTTCTGTGCAAAATTAATGTTGAATTAGCTATGGCCGAAGGCTTCTCCAGTCTCTCTAATGCTGATGAGGTAATTTAAAAACAAAATTTCCAATATGAAGTTCATTTAACTGTTTTGTGTGCAGTTGATAGTCGGGGAAGATGTCCTCTTAATCTTTGCTCTTGTCAAACTCCCTAAGGTGAGACTCCTAAAAGTATTGGAATAGCTCCATATTCTAATTTAAGAAATAGCATATCTATAAGTATGTCTTTCTAAACTAAATATATGGCATTTAATGATAATTTGGTGAGGGCTAAATAAAAAGTATGCATGATTTGAAATATTCCTGTGTATAAATAGCATTAATGTTAAATTTTAACACTCCAGTTTTATAAACATCATTTCTTCCTTGTCTTTCTACAGATCTCTTGGAATGCATTAATTCTCAATTACTATGATGACAGTAATTCACTGGGGATAGAGCTTTGAGAGCCTCACAAAGCTTTTTATGAATTATTTCATTCAATGCTCACAACTGGGAGGTGGAGAAGGCAGCACCAAGGGAGGGTGCCAACCCACTTCGAAGGGTATGGGAGCTTTGAAACTCCAACCCTTGACTTCCCACTACACCCCTACCCTTTGCTTACTGTGTCACAGATGACTAGTTCCAGGAGGCCCTTCCTTCACAACTTAACTAGCAAGTTTCTCTCCTCTTTTGGACTGCCACACTCAGGATGCACTTCTATTTAAAGGGAACATGAAAATCAGGCTTTCCCCAAGGAGTGTTTGGTAGGGTAAGTTTCTATCCTGAGTATGAAGGCAGTCTTGAGGGCAGTCTCCTCCATGCCAGCTCCTTTCAGCTGGCTCTAACCTCTGTTCTTACCCTCTGCTTCACCAAGAAGCAGCCCTATCCTTAAGTCTTTTCTTCCCTGCTTCCCAAAAACAACCAAGCATTGCCAAATGAAAAATAAAACTTCCATAAAGTCCTTCCAACTTAAAATTCATTGTGCCCTCCTTTTATTAACTACTTACAACTTTGGCATATGATATATTTCAAAGACTGAACATGAATGTTTTTGAAGGTTCAATATCAACCATTTATAAAAAAGTGCATTTAGCACCCTATCAAATGTGACTCGGTAAGAGTTTGATTTAATGGTGTAATATTTCTAAAAGGGTTAGAGCTAACATGAGAAGTCCTCCTATATTAAAAAGGACACAGAAGACAAGCATAAGAGCTAGCCGAGCTGACAGTCTAGTGGCTACGGTGCTTTTCTGATTTATCTATTAGTACTAAGTACTAGTGGAGTTAGTGGAAAGAAAGTTTGACTTGGGTTAGGAGAGGGGCTAATACATAGGGCAGGACATACCAACCTTTTTCAACTGTGGAAACACGACCTATAATCCCAATTAAATCTAGGGAGAGAATTGTGAATATAACTTCCCCAATTTTGGCCCCTCTTATGGGGTAATCCACCTTCTTAAGGGGTAAGGGTGTCAAATCATATTTAGATGAACCAAGAAAAAAAAATCTTAGTAACAAGACCAAAAAAAAATCCACTGGAAGCAAGTAGTCCCAGACAGACTGTAATTCTCAAAGCCCAGGCTTCTTTCTCGGGATAGCAAATTTATAATTCCATCCAAATATCAAAAAATTTCCACCCCTGTCTTAAACAAGCAGCTGGAATACCCAAATGGATGAGAAATGCATCGTTGCAGGCCAGAAGTCCGCCTCTGACAAACAAATCCACAAATTGATTATCACCAAGTCCTTAAAGCTAAAATACCTTTAACTGTGCAGCAACCCGCTTAAGAAACTAGATAGTGATCCACTCCCCCTGGGCTAGTGAAGTCTTGTCTGCACGCCATTCCATAAAAGCGAAGCCACAGATCTTACTCCAGCATTTAAAGGATAAATTGCTATAATTCCAAGATTTAGGAACATCCATCATCTCATTTTTTCTCATACCAGCAAAAAATATAATTCCAATCATTTGGAAACTGTGTAGATCCAGAATCAAAGACTGCCTTCTCTCTTCTCCATCCAATTACACATTTCCAGGTCTATATCGTTGTTTGTAGAATCCAAGCTGTTGCATCATTGCAACTTGCTTAAATTTCTGGGGGGCTGACAATCCAATGAACATGCAAACTGTAGATTGTGAGAAACGAGAACCAGACATCAAATTCTCCAAGAAGCTGTAGGCTGTAATATTCCAAAGATACTCCACAGGAACTGGAACATAAGCAGTAACCCAAATAGCTCCATCTCGTTGTAGATATACATCCCAGGAAGGCCTTACATTATCCAAGGAAAGGAAATCACCGGCTCTAGAAGAAAGGTAACTCCAATAATCGTGCTGCCATAGGAAATCTTCCACCAACATAGCTCAAGAGTTGATATCCAACCAGCTGCTGGAAACATCCTCCACGACTCCACAAGACACCAGCCACTGAGAGAGTAATCACTTCCGTTTCCAAACCCAACATAGAGAATGCCCAAACTTTAAATCCATCTGGGGCCCCTACATATGAGTTTGTGTTTCTCACCATATCAAATACAAAATACCTGCCTAGTGTAACCTTGGAACTTACCCATCAAGTCTCCGCTCATAGCGTCCTTCCCGTGCATGAAGTGATGGCGGGGGGCCATAAGTAGGCCCTCCACCACCTCCTCTGAACCCAGAAACCTCTCTACTACGAGATGCTATGGAAACTGTATCATCCAATCCCCGAGCAGCACTCGGAATGGTGCCTGGTTCATTATAATCCGTCCGTAGGTCTCTATCACCCATTTTGTTGACTGAGTTGTGAGCCTTCTGAGCACTTTTGATGTCCACAAAATCCACAAAGGCAGCCACTCCACCTTCAGATCCCCTTTTAGGGAGAATTTTAACACTTTCAACACGTCCATATCTGGGGAAAAAAGACAAAGCCAATATATTAATGATGATCCATAAATTCAGGCAAGACAAATAAAATTACAGGCATTTTCCAACACAAACTTTTAAAAATGTTTAAATAATATATTAAGTGGAGAAGGAAGCCTCTCCACTCCAGCTGAAGATTCATGCTTCCTTTACAGATAATACAATCAACATAACTTTTGAAAAATATTTTCACTTCTGTAATAACATCAATGGCCTTGAATTCCAAAGACCTTTGGCTAGGATAACACCTCTAAAAGTTAAGAATTATAAAAGTCTAATGGAAAGATGGAAAGATGATTAACCTAACAACTGAAACAAAGGGATTAAAAATAAGGCTTCACACCACCTTCCTTAAAATAAGAGCTGTGACCATACATAGTGGTTTTACAAATTTTATCCCAAACAAAGTTTAATTCATTATTATGTGCCAAACAATGACTTCACTGAAAAACTGAGATCTTCTCAAACATCAAGTTTCCTCTATGGCTAATACAAAATAAATTTAAGTAGTTCCTCCTTAGGGAAACTTTTTTTGTACGTTTTCTTCTTTTAAACCAGTTTGGGTGTTTTTTTAAAAATCCTTTATTACTTTTTTCTAAGGAATAATCAACTCATCTATTCATTCAGGCCCAAGAACTCAAATTTGAGCATTTCATTATTACACACCACGTAAACCTGAACATGAGAAATTATTCCGGTATCCTTGTCCTTGCTTTCTTGAAGTTTCAACTCAAATTCCACCTTCTCCCTGACGCTTTTCACAGTCTCTCTTCATGTTAGTGTGTTCTCTCTGTGGATTATCTCCAAATAATCTGTCTATACCTTATCTTTCCGTGGCTGTTTGCATGTTGTCTCTGTGAACTCCCTGGAGGCAAGGAGTGTCTCTGACCTTTCCTGGTGTCCCCAGTGTTCAAGCCCACTGCCTGGCCCATCATAGGTACTTAATAAATGCTAGCAAGATTGACTTAAGATATAATCCTTGAAAATGAACTCCCAAAGTCACAGTAATTCTATGCTCCCCCTGCAGAAACTTCAAAAAAATACTAGGATTTCCCTCATACTTTCCATTCCCCAAAGCAGGTTTTGCCAGCTAAGTGGAAGAGTTTCCTCACTCTATTTGCATGAAGAAGCTGGTAGGTAGATTTTATAGAAGTTTTGTTCTGCAGGTTTATTTTGTTTAGTTTAAATACAAAAAGGATATGGGAACATATGTTTCTCTCTCTATACAAACAGAGAAAGATGCCTTTTGGATGACAGGGGAGTTGTTTATTTACAAACAAACTCTATTCATAAGTGTGACCAAAAAATATACCTTATATGCTGATGGGACTTAAAGGAGGCATGCCATTATGAAATAAACACACAGAGTAGACTTTCATGAAGGAGTAGAAGAAACATAACATATCCCAACAAATATATGTGCTAATGTTGAGTGACTGCAGAACAGCAGGGGTCAGTGCCCCAGATCGATTGCTAGAAAGAAATAATCTAATGAAAATTTCAATCTCATTATTTTAAGACTTTAGAAGGATGATTAATTTTATGCTAATAACAAGATAGGAAGAACTTTTTACATACTTTTGAAAAGGTGAAAATGTTTCAGATCAAGAATTTTACATCCAAATTCAAAAGAGTGAAAATAGAAATTTACATGAAAGCATTAAAGACTATAAAATGTCCCAAAAATTAATATAAATACCAAAATTGGTAACAAATAATATATTCTCCTTCCCCTTAGAAAGAGAAAATGTGTTTTAGTGGCTTAAGCAATTTTACCGGTGACTTCATGCCTAGAAAACTCTTGTTTTCTTTTTGGGTTATAAAATCAGGGCCCTCGTCCAAACTTTGTAACTACGAACTAGCTGTTTGACTATCATTTCTCACTGAACAACAATTTCACAATTGCAACTATTTACTGGGTATTTTTGAGGATAAAATCAGAAAAGCTTTACCCATGTAAAAATGTACTACAGAAACACACAGTGGTGCTATCATTCTGTCCACTCAACTCATGGATCAAATACTGAGGTGATAAACTGTCACCAAGGGAAGTCTTAAGAGATTTTCATGAGAGCAGGAGAGTAATTTGGTTCCCCTTCTCTTCATTCAGGTTTAACCAAGTCCATAGTTGCATCCAATAAATTGGAGGACAATGAGACTACTGTTATTATAACCAGCACAGGAACAGATGAATACATGAATAAAAATTGGATGCCCCCACTCCTACTTCAGAGTATTAAAATAATCTAATTCATTTTAACATTTGTCATGGACCTGTGTCCACAGCATCTACCTGGAGATGGGAGAGGTACCTACAAAAGACATACAAACCTTAGCAGGGGATTTGAGCAGAGAACAGAAGTCTGTAGCTGATGGCGATGGCAGAGAAGTTCCCACATAAGTAGCACAAGCCACAGTGTACTCATGGAGAAGAGTGAGAACAGGGAGAGGTAGGGGCACCAGCAGATTGGGTCAGGCCTCAAATGCTAAAGCAAAGTTTGAACTTTATGCCAATAAGCAAGAATGATTGAGTGATATGACCATGACTCTGCATAAAAAATTATTCTGGCAGTGCTATAAAGGCTTTTTCTCACTCTCCTTCCTTTTTTTTGGAGGGGTAAGGGTGAAGAGGAAGGAAGGTAGAGACCATTATTCATTTTTAATAAAGTTATTTCTGTCCTACCAGCAAGAGGTGATGAGAACCTATATTAGAGTAGTGGAAGTTGGGAATAGAGAATAGGAAAAATTGTTGCCCAAGTAAAAAAAATTGGACAGAGAAGAATCAAAGATTACACTAAGGTTTCAAAAAGGAAGTCCACATGAGTAATAGTACCACTGACAGAAATTGTCAAATGAGAAAGCTCAAGTCCTTGGGAAAGTTCAGTTCCGGATACCCTGAATTTGAGGTGGCAGTGGGGATACTAAGAAGAAATACCTTAAATGCAAGGAGAAACAAAGAACAGGATTTAGAGAGAAGTCCAGGGCTGAAGATACAGATTGTGCAAGTTATGGGACTAAGTGAGATTCAGGAGACCCAACTTAAGTAGAGTCAACAGAAGAGACTGAGGACTGACTATAGATGCTGGAGAGGGGTGGCTAGGTGGCACAGTGAATAGAGCACTGACCCTGAAGTCAGGAGGAGCTGAGTTCAAATTTGGCCTCAGACACTTAACAGCAAAAAACTAGCTGTGTAACCTTGGGCAAGTCACAACCACAATTGCCCTACCTTCCCCCCATCAAAAAAGGAAAAAAAGGGGTGGCTAGGTGGTGCAGTGAATAGAGCACCGGCCCTGGAGTCAGGAGTACCTGAGTTCAAATCTGGCCTCAGACACTTAACACAAAAAAACTAGCTGTGTGACCTTGGGCAAGTCACTTAACCCCAACTGCCCTCCAAAAAAAAAGCAAAAAAAAAAAAAGAGTTGGAAAAAAAGTTGGAAAACCAAGATAGTATGGTCTCAGGGAAGACAAAGATAATCCAAATGGAAGGGTTCATAAAATTATAATATAACACAACTTCTGACCACTTCTCATCAATAAATATACTAGAAACTTTCTGTCTGTACTGACATCAGAACTATTTGGTTCCATTTTAAAAAATAGAAACACGAGCATTCACAAGAACAAATGTAAAGCGTTTGTCTTCTGGTAAATCCTTCTCCATCTTTTTGTTAATACATCCTGATCTCTCTACCAAGTAATTTTTCGAAGCACTGCCCACCATCAGAATCTCATCAATGCTCCCATCAATGTTTGACTAACTTATGTCTCATTCCCTCAAGGTCCAAGGAGACCTAGTAAACAAACCCTGATAAAATTACTAAGGTTTTACTAACTTATTCCTTACAGGTAAAATGTATATATTTAGAAATTCCTTTAGAGGCCTTCTGGAAACACTGCTTTGAGATAAATTAGTGCCTCTTACTGGTGTCATCAAGGGAACAAGACTTTTTTTTGTTAATTTCACACAAACACTTAGATCAGTGGTTCTCAACCTTCCTAATGCTGTGAGCCTTTAATAGTTGTATGTGGGCGTATCTGCATGTGGGCAGACCCACCTGGAATGGGACAGAGGTAGTGTCTTGGTTCCTAAGACCACTGGAAATGTGTTTTCCAATGGTCTTAGGTGACCCCTGTGATCCCTGTGAAAGGGTCATTCGACTCCCACAAGGGTTGCAACCCACAGGTTGAGAACCACTGACTTAGATTTTGGTTCCTTTGATTCACTGTTTAATTCCCCGTTGGAAAATGAAAAGATAGCTGATTGGTCAATGTGAGCAGATTCCCATCAATACCTAACAGCTATGTCATTTGATCAATGTGATCATTCCCTCCCCAGTACACATCACAATTCACTCATAATGCTCCTTTGTCCATCCTCTCCCACTTTTTTCAGAAATGTTTCCTGTATAATATTTCTAATGTCACCACCATTTGGTCACACCTAAAATAAAGCTGCACCTACCCACTGTCCTTTGGGTTATCAGCAACTCTGATTTCTCAGTTCTAAGAATTCACCCTTGGGAAATCTCATTACCTGGCCAGGTGGAATCAGCTTTGGTGATCGACAGCCTCTCACGAGTACTTTCTGTGCTTCTGATGGGACCCCTCTGACTGAAGGGCAAAGCCATGAGCTCCAAAACCTCCACTGAAGTAGCTAGCAGACCAGCACAGTCTTCTCCCCATTTCCCATCCACCAGCCACATGTTCTTAGACTTTGGGGCACCTTACCCCCCCCTTTACTTTTCAGCTTTCTTTTGTGTGATGTCTTTCTTCTTTAGAGTGTAAATTCTCCTTGAAGAAGAGACTCTCTGAAATTTTTTATATGGATTTGTATCCCCAGTGCCTACACAGTGCCTGGCACATAGCTGGCACTTGATATTTACTGAATAAGCTTTGCCACAGTAATATACAATCACTGTTCTAAGAGTACTGGTGTTAAAAATGATGGATTTTTGAGTCAAAGAGTAACTTGTATCAGCCAGCAAACGAAAAGATATGTGCAATAGTAAGAGGAAAAATAGTATCAGAGGTGCAGAAATTGAGAAAAAAAAGGATAGACAAGTAGTACAGGAGAGAGATAGAGCAGAAACTAATACAATGGCAGAAACTCAGAAAGATGCCAATGTTATTCAGGAGTTCCTGCAGAGCACTGGGAAACAAAGAAACTAAGAGCCAGTTTCTGCTCCCCAGTCTCTAAGAGTAGTTTAACAAATAACCAGGAAAGGCAACTAGGGGGTACAGCAGACAAGAGTTCTAGCCATAGAGTCAAGAGGGCCTGAGTTCAAATCTAACCCAAAACATTTACTGTATGACCCTGGGCAAGTCACTTAACCCCAACTGCCTCAAAAAAAATCAATTAAAACAACCAGGATCCAAAATAAGATATGTGACTTCATTTGTCTCTGATTTGTTTTGTTTGTTGAATAAAGATAGAAGGTCAAGTGAATAGAGAGAAGGTGCCTTTAGCTCAGTCTCCTTATTTCATACCTGAGGAAAACCAAAAGGCAGAAGTAAGAGAAGTTGCCCACAGGCAGAGGGGTCTTCAGCTGCAAAGCCCCGGCATAATGGGATTTTTCTTCCTCTCCAGTTTAACACCATCAGTTCTAAGTGTTTACAAAATAGATTCCTGACTTTTTCTCCATGCTCATTGTGTGTGTGTGTGTGTGTGTGTGTGTGTGTGTGTGTGTGTGTATGCATATAGTTTTCAAGTCACCCTTTTCCCCTCCCGAAATTTCTGCCAGGACTTTAATCCAAGGACTAAACCAGGAAGAAAAGCTTCCTCTAACATAATGAACGCTACTTTCTGCCAATTTACACTCCATTCACAACTAATCTACACTTTTTATCTTTTATCAATGTCTTCACTTAACAGGCAATAATGGAAAAATATTCCCAAAGAAATCCAAATTCAATCTGATTTTCAAAAATACTTCTAAATCAGAATATATTGATGAAACCTAAATTCTACTACAAAAATCTTCATGTACAATCATGTGGACCAAGTTCAGTTTTTAGTACCAGAATGGTCTCTTCCACACCACCACCACCCCTTACTCAGAAGGCCCTTATAGGAATATTTATGGAAAGCAGTTAACAAGGGCACAGAATGAGAAGGAACAGGCAGGGCATCATCTACTTGATAGATTCCCTGAAGCTATCAATCATGGAGCTAGCAGCTCATTACAAGGTTACAAATGTGCCTTTTAGGCTTAAATCCAAACTTTTCTGCTGGAGAAAAATACATATGATAGAAATTTATGTACAAAAAATAAACAAAAAAATAAAAAAAATTCAAAAAGACAGCTAAGTCCAAAAATCAGTAATTTAATTAAAAATTTGTCATTTGTGGTAGACTTCCAATATATTGTTATACATTTTTTTTATAAGATTTGTATAGGAGATATAAAAAGATTTTATTTTTTTGGGCTAAGAAAAAATGCCAACTTTTCATACTATGTTGGTTGAAGGTCAACATTAAACCAGCAATATTCATTCTCCAGTATAAGGTGGGCTTTTTCTGGGGTATATGATTTTAAGCAGAAAAAAGAGATGAGATTTGGTTATTCTGGTTTGTTACAAATGCTGCACCAATAATAATGACATCCAATTTTAAATAAGTGGCACCAGTCTATGCACATTCCTGCAATTTGGTTGTTCAACTGGGCCTAATTATACTATCCTCCAACACTAGTAGGAGAAAAAAATCTAAGCTCATTCCTTGTTGGAAAAGTTTTCTTAGGAACCTATCAGAGAACAGCCTCAATTAACAGTATGAAAAATGTACTTTTCCTGTTTCCTATGTCCATAAATTACACTTCCTACCCCTGCCCCCTCCCCTTTCATGTCCAAGGTATGGATAAAATCTTTCCCATAATCAAACCAGCTCCATCCCTGGCCTCAACTACATCTTTCTTGGCTAGAGTCCCAGGAAACCACATTGCTTCATGTTATCTGATCCAAAGGAGAACTACTACAATGTTATTTACAAGACACATTAATGAAGCAACATAACACACACATGACTTCTCTAAAAAAGTGAGACTTCAATGTAAAGTTGGGGCCACATTCCAGTGCTAAAACATGACTAAAAAGATGCCACCAAAACAGCAACAAGGGTGGTGTGTGTTAGTATAATCAAATGGTAAGGGACGTCACAGACCCTACAACTTTTTATAAAGTTGGCAAAGACTCCTAGGACTCCTCTAAAGGCAGCATTCTCAGAGGTCTGCGTGCCACAGGGTGGTCTCAGGTCCTGGCTAAGAAACGTAAGAAAAGAATACAAAAATCAATTTGTAATAACTTCCACGGGTGGGCTCTCTTAATTCCATCAGCCTTTATTAAGGGCTGCCTACTTCGTGTGAGACACCAGTGGTAGGTGCTAGAAATACAAAAATCAAAAACACCTTTTACTTTCTGTTCCAAACCTAAACTACGGTCATCATTTGTTAAGGCCTGTAAACTGAACCTCCTTCCCTTGCAACTGAAACCCTTCTGGAGCCCCTCCTCCCAAACCTGCCAAATAAAAAATGAGGTGCCTTGTAGATGGCCACACTAGATGACTGTTCAACTGCTCCAGTGAGACAAGAAGATAAAAATCACAGTTCCAGCATTTTGGATTCAGGTGTCCTTAGTAATCAAGTCACTAAATGTGTTGGGCTTCGGCTCCATTTTTCTCCATTTCTTTCTCTTTCTAAGAACAATGAATCTTTGGTGAGAAATGATGCCAAGCATCCCTATAGGACCTGCCTCCCTCTAAATGTGTCAATTAAAATGAAGCGCTCAGCTTATGGAGGGAGAGGGGAAAACAGAAAATGCTGCAGAAGTTTGTCAAAGTTTTATGATTCTTTAAGCAATTTTCTTTTCTAACATGAGGACTTGTGAAATGAAGGAAAATAACTGAGAAATGTATTAAGCACCTATGTGGAAAGACAAAGCAAAGTAAGGGCTCCTATGAAGGAAAGAGGAAGGAGTCAAAGCTTTCTGTGGCAGGTCACCTATTTCTGCTGCCTGGATTCACTCAACACTAGATATTGATCAGAAATGCTCACTCTATGAAAGTTCAAATTCAATCTCTCATTTCATACATGAGGAAGTGGAGGCCCAGGCAGTGGAAGAGAGCTGCCCAAAGTGGTCAGGCTTCACCGATTCCTCTGCCCCGTAACAGACACACATGTGGCAGGCGCAGTCTGCACTACCAGTAAACTCCACAAGTACCAAACCACACCACATCAAGTGTAACACAAGACACCTGCCAGCACCCCCCCCCCATACTAGGATTTCTTTCTTGTCCCTACAAGCTAAACATTGCAAGGTATATCTATAATAGTTAAATCTATCTTGAAAGAGATTAAAACCACCTTGGAAAGAGCTGCTAATAAAGGTAAGCTCCTATAAATGTATAGCAAGCTCTTTCTGGAAAACAGGTCTTTGTGGTTTCACAAAAGAAAATGAAGCTGTGTCAGGAGCTGCTACTATGAAGACATCTCAATACCTGGTAAGCTTTACCTTGTCAAATGCATAAACTACCTATCTTATTTTCAATACTCTGGGGAAAATGGAAAATTTTACTCTACAGTTCTTAATTCAATGAACACACCCAAGTACAACATGACCCATCAACTGCATATCTGGAATCCACAGACAAAAAAACCAAAGACTTAATAAACTACAAGGGCTGTTCATGGTAACAAAAAAAGATTCATTCCATTCAAATCCTCACCACAGCTCAATAAGAGCATGGAGCTTAAAATCCTAGTTGGGAACTTAGAATCCCCTCATTTTAAAAATGAGGATACCAATGCCTGATGCAGTAAGACAACTTAGCCAAATCCCCAAGGAATAAATAAGAAGTAATGCCCGGGGCAGCTAGGTGGCACAGTGGATAGAGCACTGAGCTCAAATCCAGCCTCAGATACTTCCTTGCTGCGTGATTCTGGGCAAGTCACTTAAACCCTGTTCTCTCTCCCCCCCCCAAAAAAAGAAGGGACACCCATATTAAATCTAGATATTGTCGGCCTCCTAATTCTTTTTCACTGAACCATCCCCACTGGGTCTAACAGTGAGCTGGGCAAAGGACCCACCAAGTTTGGTAAGGTTTGTCACCTAAGAATCAGCCACCATGCAAATATTTAAATCACAGTAACTCATGAAGATAATGTAATAACTAAGGCATACTGAAGGACTATGACTTCTTTAAGTGTTAAGTGAACACCAAGGCTAATGAAACCATAGGTCCTTGAAAAATAAGTTTGTTTTTATTCATGCTTTGCAGTTCTCAAAAGATTTTCTTCGTAGGCTGACCAAGAACTATCTCCATTTTATAAGCAGTAAAGCTGAGGGTCAGAAATGTTAAGTGAATTGCCCCTGGCAGACAGTGGCAAAGATGTGACCCGATGCACCTCGATCACATAAGGATGATTTTCAGAGCCTCTCAGGACCATGACCATTGTAACTAGAATTACCAGGATTCTCTGAAGTGGCCTAAATATATTAAATACATAGATCCTGGCACACTAACCACTATAGCAAGCGCTACCTTCTGCAGTTAAGTCCGAAAAGAATCCGTGCTCTTGAAGGGTCAGCAAATTATAACGTCTTTAGACACGGTGAAGACCCAAGAATAAAAATATGGGAAAAATAAGAAAGGTAGGGAACAAATGACAATCAAAATCACATGAAAGAAAAGCCTACAAACACTGAGAGCCACAAGACACAGGCACTGAACACAAAGCAAAAGTTAATAAAAAGCAGTTGAAATCCTGACCAATTCAAAAAGCAACATGGAATAAAGGAAGTTTTTAAAAGGAAAAAGCAAAGTTCTTAATGTATGGCTTGTGGGAAGACGTGATAAATTAATTGTAACTTCTGGTGATTCTGTCCACAAACTACCCACCCCAGAAGCTAAAAACAGTTCAATAAAGACTATAAATATCTATACTAGATAAGACACATGGAATGGTATTAACAAAAGTGAATTTCACACTCATTTAATTTTAATGTCATGATGGTGGGTTTTTCCCTTAGACTTCATCCGTATCATGACCCAAGTCCTCCTTGGAGGCCTAGCTCTGACGTAGCAATGATGTTCAGCTCTCCCCAACTACGCTGGAGAACAAGGATTGTTCTTCAGTGGTTTTTCAGGTATGTCCAGCTCTCCACGACCCATTTGGGGTTTTTCTGACAGAGATACTGGATTGCTTTGCCATTTCCTTCTCCAGCTCATCTTACAGAAGAGAACACTGAGGCAAACAGGGTGAAGTGACTTGCCCAGGGCCACACAGCT